>CM053625.1:190167235-190289023 GCA_028646595.1 Phalanger gymnotis
TAGTTTACCTATCAGATTTATAGAAAAGAAAAGAATCCATGACACAACAAGAGATAGAGAGCATTACAAAATGCAAAATGGATAATTTTGATTATGTTAAATTGAAATGTTTTTGTATTAAAAAAAAGCCAATGCAACAAAGATTAGGAGGGAAGCAGAAAATTGGGAGAAAATCTTTACAACCAGTATCTCTGATAAAGATCTCATCTCTAAAATATACAGGGAAACTGAGGCAAATATATAGGAATACAAGTCATTTCCCAATTGAGAAATGGTCAAAGGATATGAACAGGCAGTTTTCAGAAGAAGAAATTAAAGATATCTATAGGCATATGAAAAAATGCTCGAAATCACTACTGATTAGAGAGATGCAAATCAAAACGACTCTTAGGTAGCACATCTCTCCTGTCAGATTGGCTAAAATAACAAAACAGGAAAATGATAAATGCTGGAGAGGATGTGGGAAAATTGGAACATTGTTACTTTGCTGGTGGAATTGTGAACTTATCTGCCATTCTGGAGAGCAATTTGGAACTATGCCCAAAGGGCTATGAAAATGTTCATACCCGTTTATCCAGCAATACCACTTCTAGGGTTGTATCACAAAGAGATCACAGAAGTGGGAAACAGACCAGTATGTACGAAAATACTTATAGTGGCTTTTTGTAGAAGCTAAGAACTGGAAATCAATGGGATGCCCATCAATTGCGGAATGGCTGAACAAATTGTGGTACATGAAGGTAATGGAATACTATTGTGCTATAAGAAATGGGGAAGATACAGACTTCATAACAACCTGTAAAAAAAACTACATGATATAATGCTGAGTGAGCACAGCAGAGCCAGGAGAACATTATACATAGTCACAGATATATGGATTCTGTGATGACTAACTCTGATAGACTTTGCTCTTCTCAGCAACACAAGGTGCAAAAACAACTCCAAAGGACTCAGGATGGAGAATGCTATCTACATCCAGAGAAAGAACTATGAAGTATGAATGCAGATTGAGGCACACTTTATACCCACCTTTTTCCCCCTTTTTTCTCTCTTTTGTTTTTGTTTTTGGGTTTTGGGGGGTTCTGTTTCTTCTTTTTCATGATTCTTTCCATTGGTCATAATTCTTCACAACTTGACTAGTGCATAAATAAGTTCAATGTGAAAAAAGCAGTTATTTGAGTGAGAAGAAGAGATTAATAAGCTGGGGCCAGAAGGATGTTTTGGATACAAGGAATACCTTGTGAGAAGGCACAGAGGCAGAATTAAGTATATAGAATGTAGGTTGCTTCAAACGTATTTTCCTTGGAAGAAGAGAAGATAAAATAATTGAAAGCACTGGGATTCTTGACTGTAAATTTTTTATATTTAAAAATGGAGTAATACTTAATTTTAACACTTTTGTTTTTTAAATTTTGAGTTCCAAATTTTCTCCTTTATTTCCACTTTGTCCAAACCACTGAGAAGGCAGGTGATATGATGTCGATTATACACGTGAAATCATGTGAAGCATAATTCCATATTAGCCATATTTCAAAAAAGGAAGAAAAATAAAGAAAGAAAGTTACACTTCAGTTTGCACTGAGAGTTCATTAGTTCTCTCTCTGGAGAAGGATAGTATTTCTTCATCACGTGCCCTTTGGAATTGTCTTGGATCATCATATTTATGAAAATAGCCAAGTCTTTCATACTTAACCATCATTATAACATTGCTTTTACTGTATGCAATGATGTTCTAGTTTTTCTTACTTTACTTTGTATCAATTCATATGGTTTTGTTATTTTTTCTGAACCCCCCTTTTATTTCCCACAGCACAATAGTACTCCATCACAATCATATGTCACCACTTGTTCAGTGATTCCCTAGTTAATGAGCATCCTGTCTATTTCCAATTCTTTGTGCCACCACAAAAAGAACTGCTATAAATATTATTGGAGGCAGGGGGAGTCAAGATGATGGAGAAAAGGCAGTGACTCACCTGGTCTCTCCCGAAACCCCTCTGAACATAATGCCATAAAATAATTCCTAGAGCAGCAGAATCCACAGAAGCACAGGGTGAATGATTCCAGTCAAAGACAACTAAGAAGGCCAGTAGGAAAAATATGTCACCCTTGTGTGAGAATGGAGCACAATCCAGAACAGACTGTGCCAGCATAGACTCAGGCCCAGCAAATCAGGAGCAGGCCTTGGGAGTCACTAAATCAGCAGTGGCAGCAACTGCTTTTGGAGCTCCCAGCCCACAGATGGTAAGTGGGTCAAACAGCTGGTCAGAAGATTATAGGAGTCTCTTTGCTATCACTGAGGCAGGACTCTGTTTTTTTTGCCCATACTTGGATCCTGGTTGTAGTCCTTGGTGGCAATCCCAGGGTTAGGAGGAATACAAGCACACAAGAGCCTACAGCTGCAGGGGAGTGGGGACCCTCATCACAGTTCTAGAGCAGAAAAGAGTCCTGGTGGTCATGTATAGACCAGAGCACAGACCAGGAGAGTAGTAAACAACCTTGGCCTTAAATCATACCTCCTTGGAAGAACTGAAAACTTACAGATCCCTAGAAGTATCTCTGAAAATAGCTACACAAAATTCCTGAAGTTTGGGACAGTGAGCCCTCTACCCCGTAAGCAGAGTCCTACTTTAACAAAGAGTTAAAAGTCAAGAAATAGCCTGGGAAATAAGCAAACAACAGAAAAACATTCTGACCATGGAAAGTTACTGTGGCAACAAGGAAGATCAAAACACACAATCAGAAGAAAATAACAAAGTCAAAGCTCCCAAATCCAAAACCTCCAAGAAAAATATGAATTGGTCTTAGTCCATTGAAGAGCTCAAAACAGATTTTGAAAATAAAGTAAGAGAGGTAGAGGAAAAATTAGGAAGAGAAATAAGTAATGCAAAAAATAGTGAAAAATAAGTCAATAGCTTGGTAAAGGAGACACAAAAAATACTGAAGAAAATAACATCTTAAAAAACAGACTAGGCCAAATAGTAAAAGAGGTACAAAAAGCCAATGAGAAGAATGCCTTGAAAAGCAGAATTAGCTAAAGGGAAAAAAGGTACAAAAATTCCCTGAAGAAAAAAAAAACTCCTTAAAAAGCAGAATTAGCTAAATGGAAAAGGAGGTACAAAATTTTCTTCACTGAAGAAAATAATTCCTTAAAAATTACAATTGATTAACCAAGTGGAAAATAAAGATTTTACAAGAAATCAAGAAACAATAAAGCCAAACCAAAAGAATAAAAAAATAGAAGACTGTGAAATATTTCATCGGAAAAACAACTGACCTGGAAAAAATAGGAGGGATAATTTAAAAATTATTGGACTACTTGAAAGCCATGATCAAAAAGAGAGTCTTGACATCATCTTTCAGGAAATTATCAAGGAAAATTGCCCTGATGTTCTAGGACTGAAGGGTAAAATAGAAATTGAAAGAATCCACAGATTACCTCCTAAAAGAGATCCTAAAATAAAAACTCCCGGGAATATTCTAGCCGAATTTCAGAGCTCCCAGTTCACAGAGAAAATATTGCAAGCATCCAGAAAGAAACAATTCAAGTATCATGGAGTCACAGTCAGGATAACACAAGATTTAGCAGATGCTACATTACAGGATTGGAGGACTTGGAATATGATATTTTGGAGGACAAAGGAGCGAGGATTACAACCAAGAAGCTACTACCCAGTAAAACTGAGGATAATCCTTAACAAAGAAAATAGATATTCAGTGAATTAGAGGACTTTCAAGCATTCTTAATGAAAAGACCAGAGCTGAATAGAAATTTGACTTTCAAATAGAAGACTCAAGATAAGCATGAAAAGGTAAACAGGAAAGGGAAATCATAAGGGACTTAATAAGTTTAAACTGTTTACATACCTACATGAGAAGATGGTACTTGTAGCTCATAAAAGCTTTCTTACTATTAGGGCAGTTAGGAGTATGTATATATATATATGTACATACACACAAACACACACACATATATACATACAGAGTACACAGGTATAAGTTGAATACGAAGGGATGAAATCTTAAAAAGGTAAAATAAAGGGTGAGAAAGGAAATTACTGGAAGGAAGGTAAAGGGATAGGTAGAATGGAGTAAATTATCTCACCTAAAAAAGGCAAGAAAAAGCTTTTACAATGGAGGGAAAGATGGGGTAGGTGAGGGGGAGTGAGCGAACCTTACTCTCATCAGAATGGACTCAAAGAGGGGAATAATTACACACTTAATTGGGTATAGAGATCTAATTTATCTTACAGGAAAGTAGAATGGGAAGGAGAAAAGAGAAGGGGAGTGGTGATAGAAGAGAGTGCAGATTTGGGGAGGGAGCAGTCAGAAGCAAAATACTTTTGAGGAAGGACAGGGTGAAAAGAGAGAGAGAATAGAATGAATGAGGAGAATAGGATGGAGGGCAATACAATTAGCAATAGTAACAGTGAAAAAAAAAATTGAAATAAGTTTCTCTGATAGAGGCCTCATCTCTTAAACATTTAGAGAACTGAGTCAAATTTATAAAAATAAAAGCCATTCCCCAATTGGTAGACAATAAAAAATATAAACGGTTTTCAGATGAAGTAAAGCTATCTATAGCCATACCAAAAAATACTCTAGCTCAGTATTGATTGGAGAAATGCAAATTAAAACAATTCTGAAGTACTACCTCATACCTATTAGATTAGCTAATAGTAGAGAAAAAGAAAATGACAAATGGTGGAGAGGATGTGGGAAAAAATGAGACATTAATGCATTATTGGTGGAATTGTGAACTGATTCAACCATTCTGTAGAGCAATTTGGAACTATGCCCAAAGGGCTTTAAACCATGTATAACCTTTAACATAGCAGTACTTCTACTAGGTTTGTATCCCAAAAGAGATTTAAAAAAAAGAAAAAGAAGAAGGACCTATGTGTACAAAAATATAGCAGCTCTTTTCTGGTGGCAAAGAATTGGAAATTGAGGGGATGCCCATTAATTGGGGAGTGGCTGAACAAGTTGTGGTATGTCATTATGATGGAATACTATTGTACTGTAAGAAATGATGAGCAAGATGCTCTCAGAAAAACCTAGAAAGACTTACATGAACTGATGCATAGTGAAATGTAGTATGTACAAAGCAACAGCAGTATTATAAGACGATCAACTCTGAATGACTTAGCTATTCTCAGCAATACAATGATGCAAGACTGTGCTGAAGGACTTAGAATGAAAAATGCCATCCATCCCCAGAGAAAGGCCTGATGGTGTCTGAATACAGATTAAATTGAATACTTTTTATTTTCTTTATTTTTCTTGAGATATATTTTTTTAAATCTATGTTTTCTTTCACATGACTAGTATGGAAATGTTTTTCATGACTACACATGTAAAACCTACATTGAATTGCTTGCCTTTTCAATGAGGTGGGTTAGGAAGGGAGGAAGGGAGAGATTTTGGAACTCAGAGTTTTAAATTATTAATACTAAATATTAATATTTAATTGTATTTCATATAATATAATTATGATGTTAAATATATTATATTAAGCAACATCAAATTGCTTTTACATGTAACTTGAGAAAATAAAACACTAAATAAATAAATATATTTTTTGGATCTCTTTGGGGAACAGACCTAGTACTGGATTGCTGGGTCAAAGAGTATGCACAGTTTTATAGTCCTTTGGGCCTAGTTCCAAATTGTTCTCCACAATTGTTAAATTAGTGTACTATTCTACCAGCAGTTCGTTAATGTACCTATTTTTCGCTCATTCCCTCCAGCATTTGACATTTCTGATGAGTATGAGGTGGTACTTCAGAGTTGTTTTCATTTGTCTTTCTCTAGTCAATAGTGATTTAGAGCATATTTTCATATGACTATAAATAGCTTTGATTTCTTCTGAAAATTTCCTGTTTATGTCTTTTGACCATTTATCAATTTGGAAATGGCTCTCATTTTTATTAACTCAGTTCTATACTCATTATATATTTAAGAAATGAGCCTTTATCAGAGAAACTTGCTGTAAAATTTTTTGATATTACTCCATCGTCTAATGGCACCTTTCAGGAAAATGCAGTTTCCCTGATTATCCTTTTTAATTAGTTCTATTTTTGCTTTGTCTGAGATTATAATTTCTCCCTTTGCATTTTTGTAGTTTAACTGAAGCATGTCGGATTGTGCTGCAACCCTTTATTTTAACTCTGTATGTGTTTCTGTTTAAATGTGTCTCATAAACTATATATTATTAGATTCTGCTTTCTAATCCATTGTGCTCTCTGCTTCTGTTTTATGGATAAGCTCATCCTATTGAATGTAAAATGTTGAAGCCCATTCTAGAATCCTCTGAGCAAGGAGGGCTTAAGAGAGTTAGCTAAGATGTATAGCTGTAATAACAATGCTGCTTGCCATGACTGTCGCTATGTAAGGCCAATAACACCAGCACACAGGAGGGCTACTATCACAGGTTCTTTGATCTGCTTTTCTAAGGAAAGCACCTTTAAGGGGTTTATAATCTCATTTTAATTAAATGTACATATATCATTTGCTTAGTTCAGGAGGAAAAGCCAGCACCATGAACTTTAGAGAGAATATAAGCAGAAATTACATAAACAGAACAAAATAAGCACCAATCAGCAGACAGGCTTCTGTCTGACCATAGCAATATATACATCCATATGACTCAAACTCATGTGACCTAGGCCTTCTTGTGACTTAAGCAGTTCATCAAAGACTCCCAATTCAATCAAAGACTCTTGATAGAAATAAAGGCAAGTCCTACTCTGCTTGCCACTGTATTCCACCCATAGGTAACAGTAAGAACAATCTCCTTAATCATTACCAAGTATCCAAGTAAAGTCTTCTTTCATCTTGACTTGAGCTTGACTTCCAAGTCCCATGGCTTTTTCTCTGTAGGCTGATTGCTCCAGAATCTCACCTGGATTCACACATAAGCAGCTCTCTGCTTCTGCACTAGGTCCCAACTCAGGGCGATTGCTCCACCCCAAGCTCCTGCCTAATAGCAGGCTCCAGGGGTTCCTGCCTGCAGCTTCTGTTTCTGGGAAAATGAAGTTTAACAGGGCATCAACACACACCACCAACACCACCACCTCAATTCACCTCCAAAATGCAGAGGCTCTGGGTTAATAGCTCAGTTCACTTTAACAGCTTTCAAAAGGGGCTTAAGCTAAGTATCCTTCCCATGGGCAGATCTCTGCCCTACAATTCCGCTAGCCTCCACTTGCCTTCAAAGTTCAGAGGCTCCTTCAGCAAGTCCCTTCCATCAAAGGTCTCCTCATTCTTGGAGATCTCCTCTCTGCTCTAGAGGTCCCCTCCCAGCTCTTTTAGGTTTCCTCTCAGCTCAATGCTCAAAGCTCATTCTTCTTTGTCTCTTCTCAACACTGGCAGCTCTCTCAACACTGACTCTCTTTCAGTCTTCTTCTCAATGCTGGTAGCTCTCTCGATGTCTTCTTTCCAATACCCTCTTGATGTCTGCTTCTCTCACCCTCTGGGATTTCCTTACATACAGTTCTAGCCAGCATCTGATTGGCTAGAACTCAGGTCTCTGATTGGCTGAATTCATAGACATTTGATTGGCTAGAACTCAGGTCTCTGATTGGCTAAAACTCAATGCACATTCAATCCAGCAAAATTCCACTTTGCTTGCCATTACAACAGCTCCATAGGATGGTCATTGGCACCACCACCAAGAAGTTGTCTGTGGCCAAATATAAGGACTAGGGCACTGTCCTGGCTAAGGACCAGCCTGCCCAGATGTAGAAGTGGAAGGACATATTCAAAGCCAACCTGGAGGAATTTCCAGTAAATATAAGCTGAAGATATGAAAAAGTTCCCAATTCTGCATGCAGTTGTAGTACATGTGTACCATGACCAAAAGAGCCCTCTTGGCCTTTGGAAAAGGATTTTAGTCTTAGATGTTGGGAATTTGGAATATTTATTATAAGCTGGGTGTCCAAGTTATGAAAGTGTACCTAGCCCCTGTGTATCAGCCTATAAATCTGATTACCTTGGAGGAGCTGTATCTGTAGGGATTACAGGGAAGGGATAGATTTGCTCAGGATATTAGCCAAAAAGTTATGATCCAGGCTACTGAGTTCAACATGAATTATATCATAGTGATGCAGCTGGCAGAGAAAAATGGCTATGTGGCAATCAGTGAAGTCTAAACAAACCTTGTATGGAAAAATGAACCAGTTTGGCAAATATTAGAGTATGCACTGAAACAAGGCATAGCTTGGCTGGACCTGCAGGAAGGTCCATAATAGCTGTCAGCTGTTTTCAGTGACCTGTACCCCCATAAGATGAGTAGGTCACAGTTGGGAACACCATAGAGGCTTTTTCTAGGGGATGTGGCTCAATGGAGAAAGTATAGATCTACTAAAGAAAACTAGAATATAAATGGCTAATATTTTTATTTTAAAAATCTTAACTTGCCTCTGCTTGCTAAAAGATTTTTACCTTATTCCATACTTGTTACCCAAGTTTTTCCAGTGCTGGAGGGTTTTTTAATCCTTGTTATCACTTGGTACTTTTATAATGGCTACCTTTTCTAAAACACTATTATTCTGACAATAACCTGATGACAGGGGTAAAGCAGAAGTTGCAACTGAGACACGGAGGTGAAGCATCCAAGTGCCTTGTCAGAGCTGCTCATCCATCCACTTTTGGTGTTCACCTTCACCCTACTTTCACCTGTGGTTCCAAGAAGCTGTAGCATGCACAGAGGCCACACACTGGTAAAACTGTTGTGGTAGATGGACTAAATCAGACTGAGGATAATTGACGGGCCTCAACTGTATCACTACATTAGGGGCGTTTCTATCCTAAGCATGTGAAGACTTCCCTAGCCAGAATGGGTGGATGAGAATAGTTTGGCCATGAAGGTGGCTGAAGCATTGTGGAGTGCTTAGAGTTTGGTCAGACATCGAAGATGCCAAGATCATCCACTGCATCCTTGGCCATCTCCAGTTATTCTGACTTTCGTCTTGCCAGTGGACTCCAATGACTCTGAAAGAGTGAGGTTGACATCTCACTTAAATCCAATTTGTGTGAAAGTCGTGACATCACTCATGATGTCATTAGTCCTCTTAGAAAAGGGAGGAACATGGACAAGCTTAGCCTAGGCATTGGATTGTGTTTTCTAGTCCATTCTTTCAAATATTTTGGAAATGTGTGTGTGGATGCATGCAAGTAAACTGTAAGATTTGAGAGTAGAAGCTGTCTCATTCTCTGTAGTTTGCATTTTCGCTGGCTATCCCTTATGCATGGAATGCTTTCCTTCCTGTCTCCACTTGCTAGCTTCCCTGGCTTCCTTCAAGTCTCTGCTAAAGTTCCACCTTCTACAGGAAGCCTTTCCTAATCCCTCAATTCTAATGCTGCCCTCTGTTGATTATGTCTTATTTACCTGTATATTTCTTGTTTGTACATAGTTGTTTGCATGCTACATCTCTCTTAGGTTGCGAGCTCCAGGAGGGCAGGGACTACCTTTTGCCTTTTTTTTTCTTTGTATCCTTAGTACTTAGCACCATGCCTGTTGTATAACAGGTGCTAAATAAATGTTTATTGACTATCTGACTGACATATCCTCCATGATTATCATAGTACATGGTGCATGGTAGGCACTTGATAAATGATTGTTGATCGATCAAAGCAGGCAATAGTCATAAATATATAACACCATAAATTTAAAATTGGAAGGGGCCTTAACCATCATCTATTCCACCCACCATTTTAGAAAGGAGGAAACTGAGGCACAGAGAGTTTATAACATGCCCAATATCATGCCTACTAAAATGACAGAATTGCAGTTAAAACCTAGACCTGACTATACGTCCAATGCTCTTTCTACTATACCTGATGATAGTAATACTGATTTAAATATCAAGAAAAATGAACATTAGGGCTAAGCAAAAGTGAAAAAGGACAACATTATTAAAATACCTACAGAGAGGATAGTTTGGGCAATGGTAGTGAAGAGTGAAAAGATTGACATCAAAGTGATGTTGTGAAGAGAGTTAGTGCCAGCTGGGGCTCTGCAGTCCTGTGTGGATGAAGTAGGCTTGACAAGCAGATAGCTCCAAAAAATCCTCAAGAGAGCAAGTAGTTTCTTCACTGGTGTCACTCAACAGACTCCCTTCTAACTCTGCTGTATTCCTCGGCTGCTTGACCCTAGCTTGGCATCTTGTAAATATTTTTAGTCATACCTGCACCTATATTCTTCATCCTGCACTATCTGGACTAAATTCTGGCTAAGTCCCTGGCTAGGAGCTCGTACTGCCTCAATTTAGAACTCATGTTAGCTTCTTATGTTCTCTCTCTCTCCTCAACCTTACAGGAAACTGCCTGGACTACCCATGACTAAAATACTAAACTTGTCCCACTCATCCAGTCCTGGAGGTCTAAATTAAAGTTCGGACTATTTTTACTCAAACGATCAAACTATCAATAAATATTTCTGAACGCATCCCATGCGGCCAACACTATTTTGTCCTAGGGAAGAAATAAGTACCAACTAAAATCTCAGCTGCTACAGGAAGCCTTCCCTAACTCCTCTTAATTCCAGTGCTTTTCTTTTAATTGTTTCCTATTTATCCTGTATATAGCTTGCTTTGTATAGATTTGTTTGCATGTTGTCTTTCTTGTTAGACATTTTTTTCCCTCTTTTTGTGTCCCCAGTGTTTAATACAGTGCATGGCACATAGTAGTTGAATAATACATGCTTATTGGATTGAATTGAAAATACTGAAATTTTGAGAGCATCTGTTTCATAAATACATTTCAATATTTCGATAGGCTTATAATTTCATCAATTATGTATTCTTTCCCAGGGGCAGATAATCACCCCTCTACAACTTTTCATCCTGTGTGGTTCTCCCCACTTCAAAGCTCTCCCTGCTCCAGTCCATCATCTACCCTGCTTCCTAAAGCATAGGCCTTATCATATTACTCTTCTCAGTAAATTCCAGCATCCCTTTTACCTCCAGGTCAAATACAGATCGTCTGTTCAGCTTTAAAGCCCTTCATACAATCTGGCCCATTCTTGCTTTTCTACTCTTATTGTAGCTTATTCCCCACTCCATGTATTCTAAAAGCCAGCCAAACTGGCCTTCTTCTTCTTCTTCTTTGCACATGACACTCCATTCTTCCTACTCTCTGCCTTTTTACTTGTCCCCCATTCCTGGAATGCTCTCCCTCCTCACTTTTTCTCTTGGCTGTCTTCCTTGAAGACTCAGTTTAAATTCGGAGGCCTTTCCTGTTCTCCCCTGCTGCTCTCCTTTGCTGGTGTCTCCCATTTGAGATTCTTTCCAATTTATCTTATGTATATATCTTATATTACATCTTCTACGTACACAGCTGTTTACATGTTGTCTCCTTGTGAGCTCCTTGATGGTAGGGGCCATATTTTTGCCTATATTTGTATGTCTAGTGCTTAGCACAGTGCCCGGCACATAGTAGGTAGACACTTGTGAAAAGTTTGTTAGATCTGATGTCTTGTACATGGCCTTCCATGAATCCTTCATAAAGGAGCCATCCGTCATTCTGGTAGCCTTCGTGTAGTCCTTTCTGTATCTTGTGGCTACCAGTGCAAGTGCTTGCTCTGTCCACCTGTGACCCCTTAATGACCCTACCTGCCTGGCCTACCCTGCTTTGCAGTCACATAGGTCCTTGATGATGTTTTTTATTCCACCTCCATATACGAGAATAGAATCCATAGAAGGAGATATCTATTCCAATTCTCTCTCCCCCTAACTCGTGATTCAATTATTTTATTTCTGAAAAGGCTGGATTATTGTTATCAAGATTGTTTACTTTATTCAACACCTTTCCTAAGTCTCGATGGCTTCATTAATGACTTTACTAGCTTGATGAAAAAGAAGTCTAAAGAATTCCTCACCTTCCCCTGCCTGAAATAAAGAAAGAAAGAAAGAGAAGAAAGGAAGAAAAGAAAGAAAATGAAAAAAAGGGTCATGGGGTTAATATTTTGTTGTAGCAGGCAATTCCAGAAGTGAAAATTGCACCTGGGTTTTTTTCTTTTTTTTTCTTTCCTTTTTTTGTTCTCCTCCATGATCACTGAACTATTGCATGTGCTCTGATTAAATCACATTTCTCCTATCTGCAATCAGGCAACAGGAAGTAATTTGACACAGCATATTGCATCAATTATGATCAGATTGTGGCAATGCTGCCTGATAAGCATTTCCCGCCAACTTGTTCATCTCCCTTTTCATGGTAATCAGTGCTAAGGGAAAATCTATTTCATTTTCAAAGCATCTCAAGGTTCTGAGACCTGAGACTCCTTCATTTTGGAAGCTAGAACCCCCCTTTACTTCCAGTGATGGTCAAATATTTTCTCCTTTCTGAAATTCAGTTTTTTGGCTGTATGGACCCAACAACTGATTTTTTATAGATCTAGAGTTAGAAGAAACAAGAGTGGGTATTTAGTACACCCCCAACATTTCACATGTGAGGAAACTGAAGCCAAAGGAGGTCGAATCACTTGCCCAAGATCTTACAAGTACAGTCAGAGATGGGATTTGAATATGGGTCCCCTTTCTACTGTTCTGCCCATCTCTATAGTGCTTTAAAGTTTACCAAGCACTTTTTGAAAGATTCTATCATATAGATAGTATAGTTTTACAGATAAGGACACTAAGTCTCCGAGAGTAGAAATCACTTGTTTCTCATCACACACACACACACACACACACACACACACACACACACACACACATGCACCATCACAGTAAGTCCCAAGTCTTGAACCCAGTTTTCCTCATTACATATTCAAGGTTACTTCCATAGTAGTGCCATTCAAAATCCTATCCGTGGAGACAGTTCACATATCCAGGATTTCAAGATATGTTAAAGATAGGTAAAAAGAGCATGGTTAGAGAGAAGAAAAGTAAGAGAAAACTGTATGCCCAGGAGTGTGCTGGAACTGGGTCCTTTCAGCGCATAAGAATTCATTTTTAAATTTTCATTGTGAACATTTGGGCCTTTGTTATTAAATCTTTTCAGTCATGGCCTACTCTTAATGACCTCATTTGAGGTTTTCTTGGCAAAGATGTTCAAGTGGTTTGTTATTTCCTTCTCTAGCTCATTTTATGGATGAAGAAACTGAGGCAAAGTGGGCTATGTGATTTGCCCACAGTCACACAGCTAGTAAGTGCCTGAGGCTAGATTTGAACTCAGGTCTTTCTGACTCCAGGCCCAGAACTCTATCCTCTGGGCTCCTACATGCCTTGGTAATTGACAAATGCTACGAATCAGGGCTTGATTTATTGTTTTATTAATTGTCTAGACCAGGGCTGTCCAAAATGTGGCCTGAAGGCCATATTCAGCCCACAGTGTGATTTATGCGGCCTGCCTACAAGCATAGAAATTTACATAAATGCTTGAGTAGATGCAGCGGAGCTATTGCAGAGCTCTCACTAAAATGGCAAATCAAAATATATGGTCTATTGTTTCAATAAAAACCTTAGGTTGGACAGCCCTGGCCTAGACCTAAGAAAGTGATAAATATAATGTTAATAGCTCAGATTAAACTTAAATGTACGTACTGGGAACTTTTTTTTGATTGTTAAATATTTAGGTTGTTAAATATTGCCAGCATACCCCTGATGCCACATCACTCGTTTATAGAGCTGACAGGTCCACAAATGTTACACATTGCACATGTTTTCAAATTTTTTCTATGTGTTGATTAATTATGCTGATATTTCCTCTTTTCTTTTGTCTTAAAAATACTATTTCTTATAGTGTTTTTATAGGAATGGCTCTCTGACAGGAGGAAGGAAGAGGAGAGGGCTGCTGCAGAAAATCATGTGAAAAGGACATAAAAAATAATTTAGGGAAAGACAAAGTTAAACATTTCCTTTTATGCAATGCTAACAATGAACTGTTATTACAATTATTATGGTCTATTTATGGGATGGCTTCTTCCCCCACCATGAGAACCAGTATGACAAAGCCAAAAGAACTTTGAATTTGGAGTCAGATGTGTTGGATTCAAATCCTAACACTGCTGTTTGTTGCTGTGTGATTTTAAATAAATCCATTGACTTCCATAGACTTCAGTTTCTTTAACTGTAAATGAGGATATTTGCCCTGTGTACCTGATAGGGTTGTTTTGAGTATCAAATGAGATAATAGAGATGAAAACACTTCACACATTGTAAAGCATTATAGAAGTGCAGACCTTTGTCATCTTCCAATAAGTCTTTGCAAAAAAAAAAAAAAAACAATAAGTAAGGTAGCAGTGACTTTTTGCTTACTCCCTTCATGTTTCCATCATGGCAGTACCATTCTAGTAGGAGGCTCTCACAAAAGAAGCTTTCTTTTCCCCTGTAGGATCAATGCACAGTAGTCGCTAAGACAGAATCCTGTTCGGTACAAGCCTTTGTAACAATAAGAGCTTCCCTACAGTGGAATAGGTTGCTACAAGAATGAATAAGTTTCCTACCACTGGACGCTGATAAAAAGAGCCTGGATGCTTGTGTGTCTGGAGTAATGTAGTGGAGACTCCTACTCAGGTACAGGTTGGGCTTGATAGCCTCTGAGGTCCTTCCCGTTTCTGAAATTCCATGATTTTGTTACATAATATTTGGAAATTAGAGCTGAGGTCATACACTAGCTCCAAGAAGATAGTAGATTATTAAAGTGAAAGTCAGAAGCTTTTGAAGTCATAAGGATTTATTCCCAGTAGCTGAATGGCCTTGTTTCTCTCCCATGTCATTATCATATTACAGCCATGCAAGCCAGCCTGTATTCCCATTACCACTAGAGATATAAAAGCAATCTTTTTTTTTAAAAAAGTAAATGTACTTTATGGTTTCATTCAATACTATTTGTGTAATTTCAGGACTGGATGAACAATGGAAATTAATATAAACATTTCAAAAGGGGAGACTTAGAGTCAAGAAGACATGAATTCAAGTCTTGCCCCAATATATAATGGCCGTGTGACCAAGGGTGAATCACTCTACCTTCCATGCAGATGCATAAATATATAATCTACCTCAGCAATTAACTTTTTTCTGCCTGGATCTGTGATTTCCTTATATCTAATAACTCATAAACCCAGCCAAATGATAACAGTAGCAACATCAATAATAATAAGTCATGAATGCTGGGACCAGAAGAGAATTTAGTGATCACCTGGCTAGCCCCTTCATTAAAGAGAAATAAATTCAACTTATTAGGGAAATTATGGGATTTGCCAAAAGTGACACACCTAGCAAGTAGCACAGCCGAGATGTGACCCCCTCAGTCCACTGTTCTGTTTGGAACCTCCATTTGAGGAAGTTTTCAGGTGTACTTCTGTCCTAAATCTATTCCTGACTCTCTAGGCTTTCCAACATTGCTCCCCACCTGCTGAAGCCTCCTTACCCTAGATATGCCTTTGTTCCCGAAGGCCCCTTTCCAAACTGATGAGATACTTCTCTGAACCTGCATTTGAATGACTAGGCTCATTTTTCTTGTAGCTTTCTTTGCTTCTTACCCCTCAAACTCATATACCTACTTCACCAGCCCTCTAACCCAGCTTTTCTACTCCCTTTAATATATTGTCTTTCCTTATTATGATGAAAACTCCTTGAGGGTAGAGATTGTCTTTCTTTTTCTTTGTATTTGTATTTCCAGCACATAGCACAGGGTCTGACTTGTGTAAAGTCCTTAATGCTTTATCATCTATCTATCTATCTATCTATCTATCTATCTATCTATCTATCTATCTATCTATCTATCTACCTATCTGTCTGTCTATCTACCTTATCACATGACTCTTTTTGTATGTGTATCTTTTGATAAATATAAGTTAAAAACCTCCATTTTGCTTTGGTTTTTGTTGTTAAGTTATTTCAGTAATATCCAAATGTTTGTGATCCCATTTGGGGTTTTCTTGGTGAAGATACTGTAGTGGTTTTTCATTTTCTTCTCATTTTCCAAACCAGGAAACTGAGGCAAAGAGGGTTAAGCCACTCACCCAGGGTCACAGAACTAGTAAATGATTTAGGCTGGATTTGAACTCAGAAAGATAAGTTTTCTTGACTTCAGGCACAGCACCATCCACTGCACTGCTTAGCTTCCCAGCTTGCTCTGGTATGTTCCAGCAACCACTTAAACAAGAATCAAGTTGAGATTAGTTGATTCCCCATCCCTGAGCTGATTAACAGGGAAAAATTCTACACAACTATTCTTCAGATCGTATAAGCCATTTTCATTTTGCTTCAGAAAACTGAAGGAAGCCGATAGGCCTCAGCTCAGACTGTCTCTTGTATAAGCTTATTGTAATCTAATCCAGCATCATTTTCATCTGAAGGTTGCTTTGCCTTTGTGGAGTGACCCAGTAGTGTTCCTTGGAAATAGCTCAAGCTGTTTCTTTAGAAAACAGACTAGGCTTAATTGCAGGAGGAAAAATCACATCACTGAAGTAAGTACTTATTTACCTGGCTAAGCTTAGGAAATCAGTCCAAGTAGGGAATCCATACAGTTCAAAGCCTGTCCCTTTTTACAACCTGACAAAATAAGGAGGATGTTTACAAAACTTGAGTTTTTCTTTTTGAGAATGGTCTGTTAGGTATCCAAATTAAGCATGAAAGAAGCCAGCATAGGGGAAAGTGCTGAGGATTTAGAATCAAAGGGCGTTATTTTTCCTGCCAAACTCTTTTCCAAACTACGCTATTTCTGTCTGTTGTGCATACAGTATCCTTGCCCCAGATCCCATTCTCCCGGACAAGTCAGGTCCCAGAGTAACACAGCATACATATCTCCCTTCAAGTTTCCATGGGTACCCCTGAAGGATTGGAGTTTAATTTCTCTCATACCATTGACTCAATCCCTCCACCAGGATTATCGGTTGAGAATACATTTAGTCAACCAGTCTTTTAGAAAGGGATATTCACTAAAGTAGTACATTGAGAAAAGCTGGTAAAAAATATGCCACCAAGTCTTTGACCAACACCCTCAAGTAGAGTCTAGGATAAAGTGGGTTCAAGCTTAAAAAGCATATGTGGCTAAAGAGCAATTCACAGCTCCTGGTCCTCCCCCCCCCACCCCAATTTTGAGATATTTAAGAAGTTTTCTTAGGCATGCTATTGTATCTTTGCCAAGGTTCACATAGAACCATTAGTCCCTCTTGTCTTTAATTTCTGACAATGCAGATCCTACCACCAGCTGAACAGGGGGTACTAGTGAAGACACCAGTGGGAAGATAGAAGCTGATGTTTTCCCTTGATGTTAGGACATATAGGAAGATGGGAAGTCCAGTATCCCATAGATCCTGTATTCTGCCATATACTCTGCTGCCAAAGTGATTTTCTTTAAACACATATTATGACCATGTGACTCCCTTATTGAATTAATTTCAGTGTCTTCCTATGGCCTCTAGACTAAAATATAAACTCCTCTGTTTATCTTTTAAAGTCCTATGCAACCTGGCCCCAATCATTCCACCCTCATTGGATGTTACTATGAGCCAGCCAAAATGCCCATCTCACTGTTCCTCAAATAAGACACTTCATTTTCCACTTCTCTGCCTTTGTCCTAGCCTTATTCTATGCCTGGAATGTATTTCCTCCTCATCTCCACCTCATAGGGTTCTTATATTTCTTCAATATATATCTATGGCACCACCACAATGAAACGTGAAATCTTTTTTGGTTTCCCCCAACTGTTAGTGCTTTCCTTCCCCAAATGCCTGTATTTAATAATTTTGAATTTATTTGTTATTTAATCTCTTCATATTTATTCTGTATGTGTTTATTTAAGTACTTGTTGCCTTTCCCATTAGACCGTAAGCTCCTTGGGATTAGGGATTGTTACATTCATTTTCTTTGCATTCCCTAGAACTTAGAACAGTGTCTAGAACATAGTAGATACTTAATGCATGCTTATGGACTGATTGATTGATTATGGTATAGTGAAAAGAACACTTGATTTGGATTCAGAGGACTTGGGTTTGAATCCTTCCTCAGCGTGACATTACACAAGTCACTTTACCTCATTTCGCATCAGTTTCTTTTTCTGTAAAACAAGGAATATGGACTAGTGGACCTCTAAGTGCCTTCCAGTTCTGAATCTATGAGCGTAGGCTTGAAAGTAACCTCTTTAACTTCCTGTGTCTGACAGCCATGCTCTTTCAGGCCTTTGTCACTGAATTGTAAAATTCAGTAAATATACTTTGTAGTTACAGCCAGTGATTTGTGTAATTGCAGCATGGAATGAACAAAGAAAATTAATGTAAACATTTCAAAAGGCTCTCACCTGGACCACTGTAAAAGTCTACTGACTGGTTTCTCTCTCTGCCTCTAACCTTTCCCCTCCCCAATGTCTGCCTCTCAAAGTGCTTCTTAATGCCCAGTTTGGATGATGTCACTCCCTTGTTCAAAAACATCCAGCAGTTCCCTGTTGCTCAAAGGATAAAATAAAAACTCCTCAGCCTCACAGTTAAACCCCCCACAGTCAGGTTCCATTTTATTTTTCCATTCTTATTTCTTTTATTCCTCTCTGCACATTGAATGTTCCAGGTAAATTGCCTCCCCAGCTGTTTCCCAAAATTATTGCATTCTGTGACCGCTATGGCCACTCTAGGTATTCACAAACTGTTCCCTATGCCTAAAATGGTCTTCCCTATCTATTGGATGAAATCCTGCTCTTCCTTCAAGGCACAGCTCAGGTACCACCTTCTCTAAGAAGTCTTCCCTGATCTCCAGTGCTGAAAGTGATCTCGTCTTCCTCAAATTTTCTTCCAACATTTTGAATCTTACCTCTCTCCTATCTACTTGGTACCATGCTTATCCGTAGTACAAACAAATGATTAGGGCCCTAAATTTTTAGGTGAATAAATGTGAGGAAAGGTCTTGATGACTGGTTGAACTGACTAGACCTCTAATTTTAGATTGCTAGGCATTGATCAGGACTAATGATGCTAATGCTAGCGTATGCCACAAGGTATCTGATGATATGAACAATTCCTGCTATAGAAATGCTGTAACAAATTCTGTTATGTAATCTGGCATAATTATTCATTTCTTTTATAATAGGCTTAAAAAATCTTTGGAATTTGCAACACCTTGGTGTCATCCTGAAGTCCTTCTGTCATTAATTAAGTGCTTCCTTTGTGCAAGGCTCTGTACCAAGCACTGGGTCTATGAAAACTGTTTTAAAAAACAAAAAAAATGCAGATCTCAGCCTCAAGGAGCTCATTTCTAATAGGGGAGAGAACATAGAAATAACTGCATACATACAGGCTACATACACAATAGATGGAATCTAATTTCAGATGGGGAAGGCACTAGCCATCAGAGAAAAGACTTCTGAAGAGGATAGGATATAAGTGACCAGGAAAGAAACTAAGAGGTGGAGATGAAGGAGCAGAGCATTTCAGGCTTGGGGGACAGCCAGGAAAGGCACTGTGATGGGAGATGGGGTGTGATGGTCAAGGAACTCCAAGGAGGCCAATAGAGCTGGATGATAGAAGAAATGTCCTATTTAAGGAGAAAAGAGAAGGCTGGTGTGACTGGATCATAGGAGATTCCTGTCTGACGAGGTAGGGAGGATAGATTAGAGACTGGTTGCATAGGACTTAAAAAGCTAAGCAGAGTTGTTTATAGTTTATTCTAGAGGCCATAGGAAGCCACTGGAGTTGATTGAGAATGAGAGTCTCATGGTCAGATCTGTGCTTAAGAAAAAATTGCCTTGGCAACAGTGAGTAGGGTAGATTGATGTGTGAAGAGACTTGAGGTAGAGACTAGTTAGAAGGCCATTGCAGTCATCCAGGCAAGAGAGCCTGAGCTAAAGTGGAATTATGCAAGTGGAGGGAGGCGGTAAGGCGTGATACATGTTGGGGAGGAAGAAATGAGAAGATTTGGCAACTGATTGGCTATGCGGCATGAGTGTGAAGAATTGAGAATAATGCCAAGATTATAAATCTGAGAGATTGGAAGGATAGTGATGCCATTAAGAAAAATAGGGAAGTTTGGAAAAGGGGAGGGTATGTTGTTGTTTTGTTAATGTATGTTGAGTGCCATGAACTAACATCGCAATATATTTCTTAGTTGTCTGCCCTTTTTGTTAAACAACTCGCCTTTCCTTAGGCAACCTGGTAGCCTTCCACTTCTGGGGACTCTCCATATTAATCACAAAACACTCCAAGAACATGCTTTTCTTAGACCGCCGCAGCTCAGAACTCCCAGGCTCAAGAGGATCCACCAGCCTCAGCCTCCCCAGAAGCAGAGAGTACAGGTGTGTACCACCAGGCCTGGTTGACAAATGACTTTCTGGTGCTTCTGGTTCTTCTCTGTCCTATTTTCAGGGAAACCATCTGGGGACAAACCCTTGAGCCTTCATTTTGGATGCATTACACTTAGAGGAATGTTTTATCCCTTAGTAGAAATAAGTGCCACTCTGCTCCCACTCTGTCTCCCCAGCTCTGAATGAGTCAGTGGCAGTATGGTTTTAAAGGTCTCTTCACTTATCTCAAGAAAAGAAGATCTGTGCTGCTGCTGGGTAGCTTATGAGTCCTACATTTCTGACTTGCAGAGATGCTGAGGTGAAAAGAGACAGGATTTGGAATCAAAAGATTGTGGTCTGAGTCAAGGGTTGTCTTGGCAAAGTCTCTTAACCTCTATGAGTGTAAATTACTTTACCTGTTATATTAGGATAATATGTTATACCTGCCTCCTCATGTTGTTTTCTGAGGATCACATGAGATGATTAATGCACAGATTTGAGCAAGTTACTCTCCTAAAAAAGAAGACTTAGTATTTTAATGTTGCCTCTAGGAAAAAAGTAGAAACTGCTTCAAAATACAATATAAAATGCTAGCTATTATTTTTATCTATATTTATTTTATAATTGTTATATTATTGTCATAATGTAGTTTAAAAATCAGATAAAAGGGAAATACGTTGTACCAGGAGCAGGTAGTAGGGTGGGAAAGTAGGTCAGCAAAGTATAAAATCTGTGAAGGATGAAGTCAGAAGAGGTAGCAGCCTATGGTACCTGGGGTTTTACACACACACACACACACACACACACACACACACACAACCCTACACACATTAAATATATGTGTATATGTATATATTATATGTAATATATGTGCACATGTTTTAAACACAGGCTATCTATCTACCTACTTATCTATCCATCCAATCACAGGGAAAGCACAGCAGTTAGTACAAGCTAGTAAAAGTTAGTAAGAAGAAGCTAAAAACAGGTTCACATGTCACCCTCAGTGGATTTCTTCAAGACGTAGTATAAAAATCTGTTAAAACCGGGTGGTGACGTTTAGGCAGTAAGATGTAGCACAGATCTCTGTTCCTGGATATCCTTAGGCAACTTGGGTAAGCAACTCTGAGAGGATGATTAGGAGAAAACAGCTTGAAAAAAGTGGCTCAGGATAAAAGCTTCTACTTTCACGTTACCTCCTTGTCATTATCTTTCAGTAAGCCCAAAGCCCCTTCCAGGTACCATACCATGAGATGCCAGATGTTTAAAACTGGAAACCTGAAATGTGAAAAGAGTGAGATCATTAGAGAAAAAAACATCAATACTTCATCTCTACTTGATCTTAGCCTTTGATAGGCTGAGAAGCAGATATTCCATATAGCATATACTATATATGTTATAGAGCTACTATACTATATATATATGTATATATATATTAGTATATTAACATATACTACATATGTTATCATAATAAACAGTATAGTAGAGTATGTTGTAGTTTTGTCAAATTCAAATAGGAATGGGAGCCACTAGTCTATACATAAGGGTCCCCTTCAGGGTTCATACTGACTTAATTTTGAAATGTGATAATGTTTATGTGGGCAGTTAGGTGATGCAGTGGATAGAGCACTGGGCTTGGAATTAGGAAGACTCGTCTTCATTAGTTCAAGTCTGGCCTCAAACACTTCCTAGCTGGGTGACCCTGGGCAAATCACTTAACTCTGTTTGCCTTAGTTTACTCATCTCTAAAATGAGGTGGAGAAGGAAATGGCAAACCACTCCAGTAGCTTTGCCGAGGAAACCCCAAAAAGGTCACGAAGAGTCAAATGTGATTGAGACAACTGAACAACAACAACAGTATACCACAGTACACCAAAATAAAATAAAGTTTAGTATATACTATTTAGTATAGAAAGGTATATGGTATAGCATTACATCATATAACATCATAAACTATAGCATCGTAGGCCAAAACATATTATAGCATGGTACATATAGCACCAGTGTCATTTATTAAGCCAGTGAGATGTGACATAATACACCAATATAATATATGCTAGCTTACCATGTAATTTATCATTCAGGTGTTATATATCTCTTATCCTTTTGGCATAATAAATGCCACATCATAATATACTATGTTATACAGTGTTTTGTTGTACAATGCTATGTTGTGTTATACTCTTCTCTCTCTCTCTCTCTCTCTCTCTCTCTCTCTCTCTTTCTCTTTGTATATATGTATATATATACATATATACACACATTTTACATAGTCTATCTAGCATAGTATAGAGATGGCATATTATACTATGCCACAATAACATATAATAAACTATATAGTATCTTGTGTATAATGGTATATAGTATAGCATAGTATTGTCAATCAACAGCTTAGTAAAAGAGGCACAAAAACACTGAAGAAAATAACACCTTAAGAAACAAAATTGGCTTAATGGTAAAAGAGACACAAAAACAGAATTAGCCAAATGGAAATGGAGGTACAAAAGCTCAATGAAGAAAATAAGTCCTTAAAAATTAAAATTGGGTAAATGGAAGCTAATGACTCCATGGGACACCAAGATATAATAAAACTAAATTAGAAGAATAAAAAAAGATGAAAATGCAAAATATCTCATTGGAAAAACAACTGACCTGGACAAAAGATTGAGGAGAGATAGCTTAAGAATTATCGGACTATTCGAAAGCCATGACCTAAAACAATAAGCCTAGACATCATATTTCAAGAAACTGTAAAGGAAAATTGCCCCAATATCCTAGATTCAGAGGATAAAACAGAAATTGAAAGAATCCACCAATCAGGTCCTGATAGAGATCCAAAGATGAAAATTCCCAAGAATATTATAGCTAAATTTTAGAGCTCCTAGATCGAGAAGAAAATACTGCAAACAACCAGAAAGAAATAATTAAATTTCGTGGAGCCACGGTCCGGATCACACAAGATTTAGTGGCTTCCACATTAAAGAAGGAGAGGGTTTGAAATATGATATTCTAGCAAAGGAACTATCTCTGATAAAGGCCTCTTCTCAAATATATAGGGAACTGAACCAAATTTATAAAAAAAATAAGAGCCATTCCCCAACTGATAAATAGTCAGGGGTTATGAACAGGCAGTTTGCAGAAGACCAAATCAAAGTTATTTATAGTCATATAAAATGCTCTAAATCACTATTAATTGGAGAAATGCAAATTAAAACAACCTCACCCCTATCAAAAATGAAGAATATTGAAGGGATGAGGGAAAATAGGTACACTAATGAACTAATGAAATAGGTAGAGTAATGAACTGGTCCAACCATTCTATAGAACAATTTGGAACTATACTTAAAGGGCTATAAAACTGTGCATAACCTTTTACCCAGCAATGCCAATAGGTCTCTACAGCAAAGATATCATAGAAAAAGGACCTATGTATACTGAATGTTTATAGCAGATCTTTTGGCAAAAATTAGAAATTGAGGAGATGTCATCACCTGGGACATGGCCAGATAAGTTGTTGCTTATGATAGTGGAGTACTATCGTGTTATGAGAAATGATGAGGGGGATGGTTTCAGAAAAAAACATGGGAAGACCTATATGAACTGATGTGAAGTGAAGTGAGGAGAACAGATGATTATTAAATGCAATAGCAGTAATATTGTAATGATGATAAAGTGTGAAAGATTTAGCTACTCTGATCAATACAGTGATCTAAGAAAATACCAAAGGATTCATGATGAAAAATGATTTCCACCTTCAGAGGAAGAAGAACTGATAAACTCTTAGCACAAATTGAAGTATAGTTTTTTTTCACCTTATTTTTCTTGCTTTTATTTTTGGTGGGATATGGCTAATATGGAAATATGTTTTGTGTGGTTTCACATTTATGATTGATATATTGCTTATCTTCTTAATGGGTGGGGAAAGTGAGAGGGAGAGAATTTGGAACTCATAATTTTAAAAAGTGTTAATAATAACAAATATTTTTAAGAAGAAAGATTATGTATGTCAAATCTACTTTGAAGTCCCTTGCTCAACTCACATTGCACTGGCAGATTATGTTCTCAGAGCAGAGAATATTATTTCTCTCCTTAAGAATCTAGGGATAACCCTGAGGGGTTGTGGCTTCTAATATTGTCACTCCTAAGTTCCCATTGTGCGTTTTCCTCATAAAAATCAACCAGATGAATCAATTAGCTTTTACAAAGAGATATTTATAGAGAACTTATATAAAGGACAATAGTTAAAAAAAACATCTCCTAAATTAGGGGGAATGGGAAAGAGAAGACAAAAATAATCATTTATGTAGAAATCAGTCTGTTCCAGGCACTATGCTAAGCACTTTTACAAATATTCTCACAACAACCCATGAGGTAGATGCTAGTGTTATCTCCATTTTACAGTTGAGGAAACTGATGTAAACAGAGATTAAGTGACTTGTCCAGGGTCACAAAACTAGTCAGTATCTGAGGTGGGATTTGGATTCAGATCTCAAAGCACCACCAATAGGGCCATTCTCTCCTACCCGTATATACAAGCTCCATGGGTCAAGAGGGCTAAAATTTACAACACAAAAAGGAACGAGGCTCCCTTGTAGAGAAAATGTGTGGCCATGTGGAACTCCATGACTCCTGGCCCCATGAATCCTTTTCTTCCTTTATTGAGTACCAATCAGGAAGCTTATCGTCATGGCTGGAACTGGCTCCTCTGTTGGATAGATATCAGACATATATAAGCATGCTTCAGGGACTGTGCCCTCATTGTTCAGGCTTCTCATTGCATATGGTTTGTTAATAGAAGATTTTTCATGAGAAAAAATATAGGTCTACAAATCAAAAGAAAAATAGGTTCCCTTAAAAAAAGGAACCATAAAACTGATTTTCTTAAATAAGAAATACATATGTGGATGAGCATAACAACTAACATGTTTAGTGGAGACATTATCAAAGGAATTTATTTTTTAAGTGAAATCAGGGCTTGATTTATTGAAGGGAAACAGATTTCCATTTTTCAGTAAAAACAAACAAATAAGCCAAAATAAATAAACAAAATAGCTATGGATCATTTCATCTGTAGCCAGGGCTGATTGTTGGATTTGAGATCATGATATCTGCTTTTTTTGCAGATCTCCCTGTCAATTCCATAATCCTAGGATGGCTATACAGCTATTTAAATTGTTAAAATGCTTATTTTCTATGAGATAAATAAAAGCACTTAATTATGTACAAAACTACATATTCAATTTATATGGGAACACATTCATAGAGAGGAGAAAAAAGGCAAAATGTAAATTTGCCCAAGGACTTCAGAGGCCATGCTTAGAAAACTATAATAAGTAGTTCTACAGAAGTCATTTGTAAATATTTAAGGGAAGAAATAACAGTAACAATCCATATTAAAATATATTTTGGGGGGAGATTATTATTATTGGTACTGTGGGATAGTAGGAAGAAAAAAAGCATAATATTAAAAGAATGATTTTTTTCTTTAACATCCAGAAAAGGAACCAATGATCCATGGGAGCCAACATGGCTTCATCAAGATCAGGTCATGCCAGACTAACTTCATTTCCTTTTTTGATAGTGTTAGCAGCCTGATAGATCAAGGTAGACATAGACTACAGAGATGTTTTGTAAAGAAGTTGACAATTTTGTATTATGGACAAGGTAGAGAGATATGGACTAGGAGATACATACATACATACAGTCATACATACACACACACACACACACACACACACACACAGAGAGAGAGACAGAGAGAGAGAGAGAGAGACAGAGAGAGAGAGAGAGAGGTAGATTTCAGTTGAATGACCAGACCCAATATATTGAGTTGATGTCAACTTGGAGGAGTGCCTCTGGAGACCTGAGCTTGGTCCTGTGCTATTTGACACTTTTATCAATGGCTTCTATGAAGGCATAGATAACATGCATATTATACTGGTGACACAAAGCTAGAAGGAATAGCAAATAGATGGGACGACAGACATATTACAAAAAAAATCTTGACAAGGCTAGAATGTTGTACTGAATCTATGAAAAAGAAATTTGGTAGAGATAAATGTAAAGGCTAACCTTTGGTTTAAAAGAAAACCAGTTTCACAAAGTACAAGATAGAGGAGGCAAAGCTCAACAATATTTTATATGAAAAACAAAAGAAAGCAAAACAAAACCTCAGGGTTAGAATACTAGAAACTCTGTGTTACTTAATGGTTGATAAGGAAGCCAAGAATGCTAATGTAAACTCAGGCATTGCTAATTTTACACTGCTAATGCCATAAAGAGAAGGAAAATGTTTTCCATTACAGAGACAATAGTCTTACTGTACCCTACTTTAGTCAGATACAACTAGAGAGCATTGGGTTGAGTTCTGACCACTCCATTTTTGAATGGCTCAAAGGATGACCACAATGATGAAGGGCCTCAAGACTATAGCTTCTGACCACTGCTTTTTCACCCATTGTCCATCAGCAACTCTGTTTGGCTCCAACTTCATGTAATATACCTCCCTCAGAATAAGCTCATCATCACACAGATTGATCCAACTTTTGATACTCAACACCTTTTCAACTCCCTCAGTTGTCTAATAAATGTTTACTAAACCAAACTGAGTTGAATTGAAGGAAATGGGAACGTTTAGCCCAGAGAAGAGACTTAGGGGGATATGATAACTGAATTATTCTGCTTATTCTGCTTGGCTCTGGGGGAGGTATAACTAGGAATAATGGATAAAACTTGTAGACAGCCAAATTTAGTGTCCTACACAAGGAGGAGGCCCTACACAAAGAAAAATACTTTTAAATAATAAGAGCTGTGCAAAAGTGGAGCAGTCTCCCTCAAGAAGTAGTAGGTTCTCCTTTATTAGAGATATTCCTTTAAAGAGAGGATGTCTATTTGATGGAAAGGATAGAATTTTTGAGGAGGTTCTTATGTAGTTATGAGCTGGATTAAATGGCCTCTGAAAGTCCCTTGTACTCTGTGATTCAGTGAACAATGCAGGTATGAGACCTGATTTTGAATTCCATCTCTCACGCTTACTTGCTAAACAACCTTGAGTCACTTTGAGCCTCATTTCTTCATCCATGAAATGGGGGTGATGATTATTGTATTATCAACTTCATAGGCTTGTTGTCAGGAAAATTGAAGAACTCAAAGCATTGTATGAATGTAGGTGATTATTATATGAAATTCAGGGTGAGTGAGCCTGGTTCCCCATGAACTCTTCTCTCCTTATTGTCACCCAGCTTCAGCCAATCAGTCAGTGGGTTAGCAAGAATTTATTACTATGTTCCATATATTGTGTGAAGTGTTGAGGACACAAAGGCAAAAAACAGCCCCTGCTCTTGAGGAGCTCACAGACTAATAGAGGAGATAATATGCAAACGGCTATGTACAAACAGCTTATAATCATGTATGTATATATACATACACACATGCATGTATATATGCTGTTTGTATGTAGCTGTTTGCAGGCTTATATGTGGGGATAGAGACCTATATCTATCTATCTAATTTCCTTTGGTTAGACAGGATAATAAGTGGTTTCTAACCCAAACATATTTCTATCTTTTTTAATCAGAGAAAAGTGAAATCATTTCAGAAAGGACAAGTGAGAAAAAAATTGAAAGGACTAATTTCATGTGCCAGTTCCGAGTTATCCTTAGATGTGTGTTATAGCAACAGTGAGAAGATTTCACCAGGAGAAAAACTGTCACGCCAACAATAGTTGGGAAGTGTTTGTCCCTCTTGGTACTAAACCCAGCAAGAAAGGAACCTAATTCCTATAATGTCAGTCTACCCAGAAAGATGAATATTAGGAGCATATATCATTTTGGGGTTATTGTTTACAATGGAACAGCTCTCAAAGAAGGTGAAGGACCTGAAATTCAGAAGAGGTAGATAAGTTTTGATACCAGATTTTTTGCAGCAATAAGCCAACTTCTAGAAGAACAGATAGGACTGGTAAAATTAGCCAGATCCTATGGTAAAAGACAGACTAGAGTTCAATTTCAGAGAAGAAAGAGGCCAAATCCAGAAAGATTCAGAGTTGGTGGCACCACTTTGGTTTCAGAAACAGTAGAGTGGCCAGAAGGTAAGATGTAACATGTAGAAGTGGCCAGTAACAGAGATTTAAGCAGTGACTGCTTTTTACTTTGCATCTGCTGCCCTACCTGGTTTCAACTTCATGGAATAAGATGCCCCTCTCATCACTTCTAAACTCACTATCATTCTACCAACTAAAGCCTTGACTGACACCACCTCCCACCACCTTTTCTGCCCTCTAATCAGAGGTCTGGAGGGTGGAGTACCAGATTTTTCCCTGTGCATTCCCCTATGAAAGGCAGTAACTGGACTCAGCTCAATGCCCCAGGTCTGGGTACCCCCTTGTGTACCATTGCCCTCTCCTTTCCTTCCTCCTTTTGTGCATTGTCTCTCCCTTTAGATTATAAGTTCCTATGGGTTTTTATTAATTGTATCCCCTGCACTTCACACAATGCCTGGTGCATAGTAGGCACTTAATAAATGTTCATTAGAGTGGATTGCTGCTGGTAGATAATTAGATTGGTCATAACTATGTTGCCATTTAGCATATTATTTAGTGGCTCAGAGAAGATCGTTCTAAGGTTAGCCCCTGGCAATCAGAAAGTTTATGGATGCACTGTGTAAACTCTTTCAGAAGCTTTTCTGATGTGGGTATATATATGTCTCTTGGCATACTGCTTCAGGAAGCATTGTCCCTTTCCCTTAGATATTTTCCATCTTTTACTTAATACCATCATATTTGTGTCAAGGGGCCAATTTTCCAAATCGGATGAATATGTGATAAAGCCATTCTAACAGAACTCAGGCTGCATCCTTGATAAGATCATTGTCTAAGAGTACCTTGTCACTATTGGGATGTCCTTGAGACTCCCAGTCATAATAGCTGGATGGACAGTTTAAGTACTATGGATATTTGTAAATAAGAGGTCTGCTTTAAGCAGGTCCACTAAGCCTGAGCCTATCATGTACTAAGAAGCCTTCCCCCAAACATCTCCTTCCCTAAGGCAAAAGTAATCTTTTCCTTCTCTCAATTCTCACAGCACTTTTTTATACCACTTGTGCTCTAATTATGGTCTATTTTGTAACTGAGTAATCTCTCTTTCTAGATTATAAACTCCATGAAAAATAGACTATTTGTTCATACAACTGATTAGACAATGCTTCTGGTTTACAGGCTGGAAGGGGAGCATATATATTTCAATGGCTGAATGCACCAGCATTTTTACCCCTACCAAGATCCCTTTCTATTAGTATACCTAAGGAGAAAAAGTAATGTTGGCATTTGTGGTGCATAAAAGACTAAATCCTACCATTCTGTAAGCACAGAGTATTTTATTACAAAAAGAAAGAAAGAAGTTGTTATTGTTGTTCAGTTATGCCTGATCCTTTGTGACCTCATTTGGGGTTTTCTTGGCAAAAATCGTGGAGTGATTTGCCATTTCCTTCTCCAGTGGATCCATTTTGTCAGGCTATCAGAGGCTAAGTGACTTGCCCAGGGTCACACAGCTAAGAAGTATCTGAGGCTGGATTTGAACTTAGGTCTTCCTCACTTCAGGCCCAGTGTTCTATCCCCTGAGACACTGGCTGCCTGCAAGAGAAAAGTAGAACTCTGGTTATGATGGCAATGTGGCTGCCATAGGTCCAGGTTCCTGTGTTTCTGCAGGAATGAAGGAATATATGCAAAATGATTTTCTACTGGTGCTCTGACTGTCACAGGAAGGCTGTCAGGAGAGTGGATAGTATTTGTGTTCCTCCAAAAGTGTCTTATTTGTCTGAGGCCTTGGAAACCTGCTGTGCAGGGATTTGAGCACAGCTAACATTATTCAGGAATAGTTGATGATAACTCTATTTTTTTTCCTAGGATCAGCAAGAGCTATATATTCATTAGAACTTTCTGTGATTATTCCCTCCCTGATAGCATGTCCAGTAAGGGTTAAAGGTACAGAACCATATTTTACTTATCTTTGTGTCTCTTTCAATGCTATCTTATATGCACACACACACACACACACACACACACACACACACACACACGCACGAATGATATTATTTGTAAACTGCTTTGCAGACCTTAAGGTACTATGCAAATGGTAGCTATTGGGAAGGCAACAAGGCATTTAATAAGTGTCTATCATGTGCAAGAGATTGTGTTAAATGCTTTACCAATATTATCTCATATGATCCTCAGAACAACCCTGTCAGATAGGTGTAGATATTATCCCCATTTTACAGTTGAGGAAACTGAGGCAGACAGATCTTAAGTGATTTGCCCAGGGTAACACAGCTAGTATCTGAGGCTAGAATTGAGCTCTGGCCTTCCTGCCCTCAGTGCTAGTACTATATCCACTGTGCCACCTGGCTGCTTTATTATTATTATTTTTTATAAAGGGGGGAATATGATAACTGAATTATTCTGCTTATTCTGCTTGGCTCTGGGGGAGGCATAACTAGGAACAATGGATAAAATTTGTAGATAGCCAAATTTAGTGTCCTACACAAGGAGGAGGCCCTACACAAAGAAAAATACTTTTAAATAAAAAGAGCTGTCCAAAAGTGGAGCAGTCTCCCTCAGGAAGCAGTAGGTTCTCCTTAATTAGAGATGTTCATTTAAAAAGAGAATGTCTGTTTGATGGAAAGGATAGAATTTTTGAGGAGATTCTTGGATATTTTATGTGAAAAATAAAACAAAGCAAAACAAAACCTCAGGGTTAGAATACTAGAAACTCTGTATTACTTAATGGTTGATAAGGAAGCCAAGAATGCTAATGTAAACTCAGGCACTGCTAATTTTACACTGCTAATGTCATAAAGAGAAGGAAAATGTTTTCCATTACAGAGACAATAGTCTTACTGTACTCTGCCCTAATCAGATACAACTAGAGATATCTTGCATCAGGAATAGCATATAAGTGCTTACATGTAAGTGCTTATATGTTCACATATGTTCATATATGACCTACTATTTGCAGAACACTGTGCCATACAATGGGTGAAATGCAAAGTTTAGGTAAGATACAAAGAAAGCCAAAGATCTGTAGACTACATAGCAAGTGCATTGCTCCATATCATAAAAACATTCCTTAATAGAAGAACTGGAATTGAACATAATGAGTTTACATTCTAAATTTGGCTGCCATAACTAGGAGACCAAAAGAACCTCAAAATGGCCTTAGTCAGCAGGTACTTGTCAGGAGGACAGAGACAGCTGCCAAGGGCAACACCACATATAAACTTGTTTGTAAAATCTTACAGATGAAGGAAATGATGGAAGATTTTTAGCATCAGAGCTTCATAGAACAGAGAAGCCATTTTATGATAAACAGACAAAATCAATTTCATGAAAGCTCAGCGAGAGACTTAAGTAAAGTCACCCTGAGAACACTTAAGAATAATCATGGAAGGAGGACATCAAACAGTAGAAAACAGGAAAGGTCTACAAAGATTTTGGTAACAGATGTTCTTCCACCATCAAGGATAGTAGAGCTGTCACACTTAAATTCTAACATCACATTCCTCCATATACTTGTAGAAATGGTAGAAATGGCATTAAAGAGGACGAGGATGGGGACATCAGCTGAACTGGGTCAAATATATAGAGAAGATCTATGTGACAAGTGTGAGGGTGTTGGGGGAATGATCTGTCATTGGTCTCGTCATCAAAAATTATCTAAAGGAGGGAAAGATTCCAAACGCTTAGAAAAAATCTAGGCCTTTATTAATATCAAAATAGGTAAACAACTTCAATTACTGATCTATATGCCCACTTTCCCACCAATATAAAATTTTAATGAGAATCATCTATACACATCAAGGACATTCTCAAGGAAGTTACACTAAGGAACAGATAAATGCTTTTTCATTCATTCATTCATTCCACAGACAGGTTTTTGCAAACAATATTTTGCAAACAGAAGATCACATCCCTACCATCATGCAACTGATAGAATGATATACAGAATACGGGATATCATTGTACTTCTTGTTGTTGATTATAAAAAAATAATTATTTGGTGAATTAAAACTCTACCTTAATGGCTCCATATGTCAAAATTATTCAAATCTCCTTGAAAGAAAACAAACACAGATAACCTTGTTTAACAAATCTCTGATCATAAATATCAGACAAGGTATAAGACAGGGAGACATAGGCTCACCAATGATTGGGTGTTTTAGTTCACAGCTGTAATTTCATCAGTGGAAGGAACTCTATCTTCCAAGGCAGATAGGCAACCATTCTGCAATTTTATAGTCATAATGAGTTGTTTGGCGCACTGAGGATTTAAGTGACTTGCCCATGGTCACTCAGTCTATGTCAGAGAGATGACTCAAACCAAGGTATTTCTAACTCTAAGGTGAATCTTCTATCCTCTACATGATAATGTATCCATTTTTCCATTTCCATTTCTTCATTTTCAATTATATTTCTCCTTTTTAACCACATGGATATGGTGGTAAGAAGCTTCACCAAATGCTTTGGGAAAATCCAGATGTAACATTTCTTTGGTACTTCCCAGTTCTACTAGTTTAGTGATTTGATTATAACGGAAATGGGGTTAATCTGGCATGACTTATTTTTGATGAACACATATTGTCTCAAAGTGATCATCACTTCTCCTTGTAAGTATTAGCTCTCTGTTGGAGAACTTTGCAAGGACTGACACTCAATGAACGAGCCTATAATTTTTTATTCACTTCTTCCCTTTTTGAAAATCAAGATGTCTTTTTCCCAAGTCCTCTGCTATTCTCCACAATTCATGAAAGATCATTGATGATGGTTGAATAGTCATATTTACAGATTCAGTCAGTACTTTAAGATGAAGTTTGTTTGGGCCAGGTTACCTGAATTCATTTCATGCTGCTAAATGTTCACCCTACTAATCTTGGGTTTCAGTTCCCACTTTAATCACTTTCGTTCTCTCCTTTCTAGTTTAATGATGGTTCTCCTTGATAGAAAAAACAGAATGAGATATTGGTTGAATAATTATTTCCCTTTGTCAGAGCCATAATCCACCATGATACAGATGGGACTTTTCCTCAGGTGGTGGTGGTGGTGGGGATGAGTTCCTTCCCTACCTTAACTAACCTGTCAACCTTTCAGTGACCTGCATGACAGGTGGACACTCCTACCCTAGGCTACTTTCCATCTGTAGGATGTAGGATAATCACAGCAGTCTTCTTCTTACAAGGCCTCAATTCTTCCCAACTCTTGTGTGAAGCAAGTTTAGACTGCTCCCTCTTTCACTGAAATTGAACCCATTTTTGGACTGACCTCTTTGCAAGTCATCCTACTTCCCCGCTATTTTGTCTCTGAGTGAAAATATTCCTAGTTAGAGCTATGTCCTCTTTTGCTTATTTAGTTTTCTCCATCAGGGCATCAAATAACTCTCTACTTTGTTCTTTTCCTTGCCATAAATATACCTAACAATGTCCCATTTGTTGACCTTATGATGCTCTATTTTTACCTAAAAAAATGCTCCTATATCTATGTTTTTAGAATGTTGATGTGAATTTAAGTTAAGTTGACTTTGCGTATTTGGTAGATAACTTCATGACACCCTGGGGAGCTGCAGAGCCTGGGCTCAAAAATCTATATGTTGAAAGCCTCTCACTGTTAGGTTGGCTCACTTCCTGCATTTGACTCTTCAAAGGTGGTCAAATTGTTTCATTAATTCCAAATACATGAGAAAAGGTCCTGTATTAATGCACAACTTGTGCAAATATATGCAAATGATCATTCAAATGATTTAACACTAAAAGGGTCAGGCTTCCCTGAGTAAATCATTTTCTTTCCTGCCTGTCTGAATTATTTCATTAAGTCTCAATGCTAAAGAGGAGTCTATACTGATGTATAACTTATACAAATAGATGCAAATTATTTGCTTGGTCTGGAAGGCCTCAGAATTGTATTCCTGGGAGACCTCTTCTTCCCCCTGCCCCCCATATTCCACCATTATATATAGATAGGCTATTATTATTATTGTAAAGGGAAAATGAAGCAAGAGCAGGAACATGATTATTATAAAGAGTTTTTGTATGAATGTGTTTGGGAGGGTGAGGGGAGAGGATGATTCATGCAGAGGAATTCTGGATTCAGGCAGAAGAAAGCCTTAAACCAGTGACAAACTTTGCATAGAGATCCATGAACCTGCCTACAGCATGTTTCAAATGTTGTCCCCGTTTTTGTAAATTTACAACAGTCATCTTAATATTCAGAATACAAATCAGCGCTCAACTTTTGAATTCTTTTTTTAAGAAAGAAAAGTGGGGAAATGGGATGTCAATTCTATATGTAAGGAAAGATATTACTATTATTCTTTTTGAGGGGAAGAGAAGGAAGGGAGAAAGGGATGTAAAGAAATGCCAAGTCTATCCATCCACCATGCTACTTGCTGGCATGTTTAAGATGACTGTGGGTGAAGACCCTTTAGTTTAGATCTTCAATTGCTTGAGGGAAGGGAGGCATTGATTTACCATTTTTCCACTTTGACAAAAGTGACACTTTTTAAAGCTTCCATTTATTATTATTTTTTAGCTCTAGACTACTTGTATTCTAAAAAGCTCAAGACAACCCATATATTTTGTATGGTTCCTACCCATACCGTGAGAAATTCCTCTTTGTGCGAGGTTACCACTTTCAATTAGGGGACAAAATGGAAAAGCAGGAAATAGTCATAGTTCACATTTCTATAGCAACACAAGTTCTACAACATCTTATGTCCACAATGCCTTTGAGGTACACAATTTGTAGCCAGAGGATCTCAGTTTAAATCTCGACTCTGCCGTTTACTATCTGTGTGACACTGAGAAAGTTCCGATCTCTCTGGGCCTCAGTTTCCCAATCTATGTAAAGTGAGAGAGTTTGGCTGGATGCGTTTGAAGGTCCCTTCCAATGGTAGATGTGTGATCCTGTGATCCTATGAAATGAAAAGCAAGTAGTACAAAGATTAGTATTGCCATTTTATAGATGAGGAAACCGAACTTCAGAGAGAAAGACTGGGCCAGGTTACACAGCTAGTAATTGTAAATGAGAATAGATTTAAGCACTAAATACACACACATATACATATATATATGTATGTATGTATATGAATGCACATGTATATGTATATATATACACATATATGTGTATGTGTGTATATGCATATATAAACTGACAGATACAGAGTGTGTATGGATAGCAGTGCTTGACACATAGTAGGTACTTAATAAATGCTTTTGCATGTCAATTACTATACAGATATAATTATTGATATTGATAGAGTGTGGTATGATAGAAAACAAACCCTGGTCTTGGAGAAAGAAGCTCTTAGCTTGAAACTTAGCTCAGACACATATCAAGTTAATAATGTGTGTGGTGGTTGTTCCATTGTTTTAGGCTCTTCATGACCCCATTTGGGGTTTTCTTGGTAAAGATATTGGAGTGGTTTGCCATTTTCTTTTCTAGTTCATTTTATGGATGAGGAAATTAAGCAAAGAGGGTTAAGTGACTTGCCCAGGGTCACACGGCTAGTAAATATCTGAGGTCACATTTGAACCCAGGTGTTCCTGACTCCTGGGCCAGTGCTTTATTCGTTGTGCCACTGAGTTGACCACAAAGTGTGTTATTAAACTGAAAGATACATACATCTTGTTGTTTCTCACTCTACCAGTTTGTGGCTAACAAAACATTTATTTTATATTCATCATTTCATTTGATCCTCACAGAAATTCTGTGAAGCAGGATTTTAGTTTTAGTATTCCTGTCTTACAACAGAAGAAACTGAGTCTGAAAAGAGTAATAACTACCTGAAGGTGACGTGACTAATATGAACCAGGACTCCAAGGAGATTCTTTTGCCTCCTAAACCATGCTGCTTCCCAGAAGGAGGCGGAGAGGTGGTGGTAGAAAAACAGAGAAAAATAAAACAAGATTCTAGAATAGCAGAATTCACACTGCCTTAGAATGGGGGAAAAATTAATCAGCGCCAAAGGAGGAATCAGAATGTGCATCCTCTTCTCTCCCTCCTTTCTTCCCTTCTTGACCCGTACATCTATGACCTCATGAATCCTTGGGGACTCTGTGACATAACAAAGGGGTAAAAGGATGCTTAGGCTGACAGAGAAGCTAAGTAAGAACCTTCCACTTCCCTGACGCTGGGCTGCGAGTCAGCTCGAGAATGTGATGAAGAATCCAGGTCTGGGTCTTTGTCCTCCAGACGCCTCCACCTGTTTTTGAGCCCTTGCTGTAATCCATCATGCAGTGAGAGGAAGCGGCGGCCTCCAGAGGTATGAGACATTGCCTCAATATTGGTGCTGCTGCCCCTGAGAGGTGTAGTGAAGATTCCAGCCTTGGAAATCTGAGGTCTTAAAGGGGAATTTATAATGAAAAATGACTCAGTTGGGGAATTACATCAAACAGATGATTCAGACAGAGACCATAAACTCTGATATTCCGGTAAGCCAGGCCTGGCAATTGCTGGAGCTAATGAACTCTGCTTTCACATTGGATCCAGGACATCTAACAAGACTCAAAGCATGCTGGGAGCAATAATGGCTATTAAGGAAAATTGAAGGTGATCCAGGAAGTCTGAGGCCTGAGACATTACAGAAAGGGACACCCGTGAACAAACATCAGAGACCACTCAATACAGTACTACAAGAGCTATGTTTTGAAGCCAACTTTGGATTTTAAAAAATAAAATGGCATCCTAGAAATGTCACTGGAAATGTTATTCAACAGTTAAAATATCTTAATGTAAATAAGTTCATAGGATGAAAGGAGAAAGTAGCTGGAAGGGAAAGGAGGCAGAGAGTCAGAGTACTAATGGGAGAGAAACAATTTGCTGGGAAATGCTGCTCTTGGTAAATACTGAACTTTGTAAATACTGCTCTCCAGCATTCAGAGAAAACGGCAGGGCAAAGGATGGAGCATTTTTATCCCTCAGCCTGAGGCAGTAGAATGAAAGCAGAAATTGGAGTCAGAGGACCTGGGTTTGAATCTTGACTCTATCACTACTCTCGTGACCCTCTGAAAGGAATTTATTCTTTCTGCACTCAGTTTCTTCATCTGGAATAGATAATAGTAAACCCTATCACATTTTTCCTGCCTTGATTCCATGGTAAGATAAATGTGAATGATAAGTTATGAGTGTAAATGGAGTCTGAGAGGTGAATAAACCAATTCTGATCATTTCAGATTTTTCAGAGGGTCTATGTGTAGTTTGCCTGTCCATTCTCTCCACCATTACAGTTGTTCCCTTCCCATTGCCTGCAAAGGTGGACAGGTTATCATGTTTTTCACCTTTAATTACAGATACTATCAGCTCTAATAACTCAAGACCAATAGATCTCAGCTCCTAGAAACATTCAGCTTCTGACATCACTTGATATGGAATTCTTTACCAAACAGGTTTTTTTTGTTTGTTGTTTAGTCATTTTCAGTCATGTCTGACTCTCTGTCACCCCATTTTAGGCAAAGATGGCAAAGATACTGGAGTGGTTCACCATTTTCTTCTCCAGCTCATTTGACAGATGATGAAACTGAGGCAAACAGGGTTAAGTGACTTGCCCAGAGTCACACAGCTAGTAAGTGTCTGAGGCTGGATTTGAATTCATGAAGATGAGTTTTCCTGATTCTAAGCCCAGTGCTCACTCTACTTTGCCAACTAAATTCCTTCTTTTCTCTTAGGAATGCAAATAATATAACTGCTTTGTCCTGGGCGAGTGGTCATAGTTCTTAACCTGGAAAAAGACATTCTCAGAAAGGATGGGTTGCCCTCAGCTGCAAGGTTGGTGCTTTATACTTTAAAGGGTCTTGCTAAACTTCCCCTAACCCTCCTCCACCATTCCTATTAGAATCAAGCAATTATAGGCAGAGAGCTAAATGCTCTTTAGGGGTCATGTTGTCTAATCCCTGATTTTACAGATGAAGAAATTAAGGTCCAGAGAGGTATAAAGTGACTTTCTCAAAATCACACAAGTAATAGACAACGTGCAGGATTCAGACCCAGATCCTCTTATTCCAAAACCATTCTCATAGGCAAGACAAAGTATTGTGGAAGAACCTGACAGGCTGAAGTCATGATATTTTTACTGGAAGCTAGGAAGATTTGCTAAAGGGGGGATGAATCCTTTGGACTGCTAAGACCAAAATTCTCTTCCCTTGTCATCACTCTCCAATCTATTACCTTTTCCATTAAAATGTAAGCTCCTTGAGGACAGAAACTGTTTTGTTTGTATGCCTAGTGTCTGGCACATAGTTAACTGCCGACAGACTTTTTTTCATTCATTCAAGTAATAGGTAACATATGTATGACAAATTAACGCTCATAAAGTACTTTCTCATGAGGAAAAAAAAAATGCTGCAAAGTGGGTAGCAAGAATAATATCATCCTTATTTTACCCACAAGGAAAATGAGACTCAGGTGAATTGTCTTGCTCATGGCCACCCAACCAGTAAGGATCAGAAGTGGGATTCAAAATCAAGTTTGCGTACACCAAGTTCAGGGGTCTGTTCACTCAGCCTTGCTGTCTCTACAATTGAACAAGACGACTGAAAAGGACAATAACTATTAGAAATGGTAGAGGGAGTTACAGGGAGACAAAGACAAGTTTTAAATGATTTACAATAGCATCATCTCCCCCCAAATTTGCACAAGCATCATATCCCCCCAAACAGATAGGGTGTGTGTCACTGTCATTAAGAAAAGGTCACTTTGTTTGTGGAGCACTGGTGGTAATCTTTTCAATAACCTTCTCAGGTTGTTTTGGTGTTCATCACACAAACAAGGAAATGACCTTGTTTTCTCAAGTTTTTGATTCTTGAAAAAGATTCAAGCAATGAGCCATCACTATTTCTACGTAAAATTGGCATTCCTCGATTTGTGGAATGAGGAAGGCTGATAAAGTGAGCTTAAAGAACTCTCTGAATGTCTGGTTTTTTTTATATCCTGTTTCAGTCTGTCACAAATGGCATCTTCAGGGTTAGACTGCTCTAGGGCTTTATGTCTCTCTTCATCTAATAGCACATACTCTTGACCACTCACATTGGCCTCTGATATCAGGGTATCAGTATTTGCCTCTGATGTCTATTCCCCACTGTTTTCCTTGCTGACATTTTGACGGACATCCTTAAAGTGAAACTACCCTGTATTTGCAGTCAGAGGACCTGGGCTCAAATCTCAGCTCAGCCTTGACTATCAAGAAGTCACTTTACTACTGAAGGTGTTAGTTTCATCATCTGTAAAATGAGAGGACTCATCTCAAAAATCTCCAAGGGTTCTATCAGCCCTAAATCTTCTTATCTTCTAAGCTCTCAAACTGACCTGGCTAGACCTACAACACCTAGAGTCATAGATTCTTAGAACAGCAAAGTTTCTTAAAGATCATCTAATTTAATTGCCTTATTTTATAGTGGAAGCTAAGAGAGAGGGGTGGGGAGAAAAAGAGAGAGAGAGAGAGACAGAGAGAGAGAGACAGAGACAGAGATGAGACAGAAACACACACACATGTGCAGAAAGAGAGGGAGAGAGAGAGAGAGAGAGAGAGAGAGAGAGAGAGAGAGAGAGAGAGATCATAGATTTAGAGATGGGAGGGACCTCACAGATCTTTTAGTCCACTCCTCTTATTTTATTAATGAGGAAACTAAAGAGGCTTGTCTAAGGTCATATGTATTATCAGTAGTAGGACTGAAATTTGAACTCAGGTCTCCTACAATAAATGGCCATCTACAACTCATTTATTCTGCAATAATGCCTTCCCATGTACTCTTCCATGTGTTAGCTGACTTCCCTGGATTTCACCTCTTTCCTGTCTAACCTACACTCTTTACCTTATCTATCATGTTTGTCCAGTTGCTCATACTTAATGTTAAAAAAAATTTACTGAATTAATGGCCTTGTTAAGTATTTGTTTAGTTGTCTATACATCTTTTATGTCAGTTTGTGTTAGATGGATGGTATACATCCATTACAAAGGAGTCAGAGACCACATCTTCTTAATTTTCTTCATACAAAGAACCATGAGCAGATAGGCATTTCATAAACGTTATTTTTGGATAGAATAACTTATTTGAATCTCACTTCCTTCATCTGTAAAAAGAGGGTGTTGAACTATGTATCAAATCTTCTTCCTAGCTTTAGGTTCTATGAGTTTATGTAGTACAGAGAATAAAAAATAAATACACTTTTCAACTAACAAACTGGATGCTATGGGATTTAAAACGGCCAGTCAATAGGCTGAAAACTCAGTGAGATTTATCAAAAGTTAAACTTTCCATAGGTGTTAGTAAGAGGACTTGTTTCAGAATCAGAAGACTCAGAAGTACTCAGCATACTGCTCTATCTCACACTAGTTATAGAAGGAAGCTTGACCATGGACAAGGCACCATGATTCTCTGAGCCTGTGTTTCCTGATCTTTATTGCTGAAGGATGGAGTATGTGAGGTCCTGGCTTCTTTGTCCTAAATTAGTCAGGCAGTCAATAAACATTTATTGGCCACCTACTATTGCTGGGCACTGTGTTAAGTAAGCACTGCAGATACAAAGAAAAGTAAAATACAGTCTCTACATTCAAAGAAGTCATAGTATAATGGGGATATGACATGTAAAAAAACTATGCTAAAAACAAGATATGTTATAAATTGGAAATAATCGGCAGAGTGAAGGTATTCAAGCAAAGAGGGGTTGGGAAAGGCTTCCTGTCAAAGGAAGGATTTTAGATAGAACTTCAAGGAAGCTAGGGAAACCAGGAAGCTGAGATGAGTAGGAAGAGCATTCCAGGCGTGGGGTACAGCCAGTAAAAAAATGCCTAAGCCTTAGGGTCCCAAGTATCAAACGAAGACCAACCATTTGGATCCTATTCATGGCAACTCTATTTGGGGAGGAACCCTAGCCCAAACCTGGCTAACTTCCGTTCCCCTCCAGGCTAGGTTTCTTCTGGACTTTAACACCATGTCTCCATACTGGTCCTCACTCCCTTTGCTTTACCTATATCTTCTGTTTTCCGATACAGCACTGATAGAAAAGAAAGAGAAAAAAATAAATAAATCTTTGAAAAAGGAATAAAATTTCTTCCCTATTCAGCCTATGTGTTGGCATTTTGAAGTTGGAGAATACAGATGCAATGGGGTGGGAGATAGGGAGGCAATACTGCTATTGAGGTTCTCTGGCTCAGGCTTCTGGGCTGTCTTCATTGGGGTCAAAGGAAAGGTGATAGTTGAGATGGTTTGACCCACCTGGCATGGTGCCTCATGTCTCTTTTTCAAGGTGCCTCAACTGTTCTGACTTATCTGCCCCATCATTAGGCAGTCAACATTAAGCATTATGCCGACATTGTGCTAAATTCTGGAAATACAAATGCCAGCAGAAAGACTATTTCTGCCTTCATGGAGTTCATATTCTAGTGGGGAAAGGAAGCACATAAAAGGCAGCTGAAATATAGGGGATGGAAGGAGGAGGAGGAATTTGACTGAGGTCAATGGGTCGTCTGTGGGTGGTAACATTGGTTGTGGTAGAGTTTACAGTCTGGTCACAGGGGTAGTGCAATATTGTAAGATAAATGTATTAAAGAGTGACCAAACAAAATGTTCTATGACGAATAAAGGGGAAGGGGACAGAAAGATTAGGAAAGATTTCATTTAGGGTACAGCAAGTGCACTGGGAATTTTAGGAATATCAGGACACGTGAGCTGACCTTACCTTAACTACTCTGATTCCTTTGGAAGGATATAAATTGAAGGTATTATTGCAACAGTTGATTTATCTGTGAAGGTAATTTTGGATGCATGGAGCACTGCTCAGAACAAAGACAAACTGTGCTTCTCTAAATATGAGGAAGTCCCAAATGGGGATGCATTTCTCTTTCTACAGCTTTCTTGGGCAGTAGAATCTTTCCTAATCCATAATGACGGGTCTGAAAAGAATGCTAATAAGAGAGAAGAGTGGGAATCCACACACAACATCAATCTTTGCCCCAGTCTAAAAGGCCACCTGGGTGAGCCTACGCATCAGACATTGATCAGTACACATGTGAGAATCCATTGTAGCCCTTTAGTGGATAAACTAGGAAAGATCTTTGGTCTTTAGTAAAAGTAGGAAGAATTAAAGTACTGTGGTACAATGGAGCAGCAGGGGGCAGTATGACATTGAAAATTAAGTAGTGGACCGGGAGTCAGAGACCTGGGTTCTGGTTCCAGTTCCAACCACATGTCCTTATTTAAGTTGGCACGGTTAGGTGGCACAGTGCCAGGCCTGGAGTCAGGAAGACCTGAGTTCAAATTCAGTCTCAGCCATTTACAAGCTGTGTCATCCTGGTCAAGTCACTTAATCCTCTTTGTCTCAGTTTCTTCATCTGTAAAATGAGGAAATGGCAAACTGCTCTAGTATTTTTGCCAAGACGATCCCAAATGGGGTCATGAAGGGTCAACTATAGATGAAATGACTGAACAACAAACTGTTCTCTATTCTGACTATACCTGGAGTAGTGTATTTAATTCTGAGCACCATATTTTACTAAGGATGAGAATGTCCAGAGGAAGGCAATTAAGATATGAGAGTTCTTTGTGTTCCAGTCACGTGAATGTATGAGGATCAACAGGATGAACTAAGGCTATTTAGCCTGAAGAAAGGATGATCGAGGGGGAACATGAAAACTTCTTCAAGTATGCAAAGGGTCATTAGGTGGAAAGACAATTAGATTTGTTCTCTTTGGCCCCAGAAGTCAAAACTAAAATCAGCAGATTGAAGTTGCAAAGAGACAAATTCAGAGTCGGCACAAGAAAAGATTTCCCAACAATTAAATCTTTCTCCAAGTGGAGTGAATAAGGAGTTTTGCCTTCACTAGAAGTATTTACACAAACGTTCAATAAATATTTTTCAGGTGGCGTGGTGAGGAGATCTATTTCTAGTTAGCTGGTAGCACAATGGATAGAACACTGATCCTGGAGGCAGGAAAACTTGAGTTCAAATCTGGCCTCAGATACTTATTACCTATGTGACCCTGGGCAAGTCATTTAACCTCTGTTTGTCTTAACCGTAAAATGGGGATTATAATAACACTAACCTTACTGCTTTGATCAAATGAGACAATAATTATAAAAGCACTTAACAGTACCTGGAACACAGCAGGCACTATATAAATGCTTATTCCCTTTCTCACTTTGCCTCAATATAGGTTGGATTAGATTGCCTCTGTGGAACCCTCTAATTCTGAAGTACTGTGATTGTGTAGCTCCAAATCTAGAAGTCTTTCTGTTATATCACAAATCAAAATCTTAAGCTCAACAAACGATCCTCTAAGGTTATAATTTTAACTGTCAGGTACCATCAGGACACAAACTTTGGAAGGTCAGAGGGGACTCCCCATCATCACTGAAATCATACTAGACTCTACTGAGGAGAAGAGTTACCTATGCATCAAAGATTGATAAAAATTTGCAAAGAACACGTGAACTTGCTTGTAGTTTGGATTTTTTTAAACAGAAGTTATTTGTCATTTACAACCACTTCTTACCCAGGGAAGATTACATAGTATAAACTGTGTAGCCCAATGGTTCCCAAATCTTTGCCCTACATATCCAGTCACATTGGCCTGAACTGCCTACATTTCTTAGTCTTTTGGATTCAGTTGCTAAAATACAAACACATAGAAATAAATGTCATAGCAAGGAAAAAAGTTTGACCTCTCAGGCATCATTGATCCCATGACCAGAACAAGGCTTTAGATATATCTTATTAAGAACAGAACGAATAATAATAATGAGATTAGCAAAGGGTTAGGAAGCCGATGACAATTTAAACAATTCCAAAAACCAAACAGAGGAGTTTGTTTTTTATCTTAGAGACAATAGCAAGCCACCAAAACTTTTTCAACAAGGCAATGATACAGTCAGATCAGTACTTTAGGTTAATCAGCTTGGCTACTCTGTGGAGGATAGATGGATCAAAGCCTCAACAGGGGGAAAACCTGAGACAAGGAAACCAATAAGGGGCCTGTTGTAAAAGTCTAGGAGAGAGGTGATGAGGGCATGAACTAGGGTTGGTCACTGCGAATGTAGAGAAGAGGATGGATTAATAAGATATTGTGGAAGCAGAATCAACAGAATTTGGTAAATGGTTGGATGGGGGGAAGTGAGGATAAAAGAAGACTTCAGGGTGATGGTCCCCTCCACAGAAATATGTAAATGTCAATGTTTTTCTAGAAAATGAATACATAAACAAAATATGCTGTATTCAATTCATTATCATTAAATATTTCTGTAACATTATATTTGAAAACTGGTCACAATCATTTTTAGTGGTTAGTCCTTAAGTTTCCCTAGAATTATTAAAGCAGATAAGGCCCATAAAATAGAACGATACCAACACAGAGGTAGAAAAAGTGACTTGGCTAGTAAATGTGGTCAGAATGTGTTATCTCTATTTTAGTGCTCTAATATACTACCCACAGAAATGAAATTGAAATTGGAGTTGTAGTGTGCCTGATAATAACTTACTGGAAAAACTGTGGGAAATATCTAAGATGACTATAGAGATATGGTAGATTTAGGAAGAAAGATAATGAAGTCTATTTTGGAAATATTGAATTGAGATGCCTGTAGGACTTCGAGGTGAAAATAACTAGGGGGTAGATGGTGCTGTGGGATTAGAAAAAAAAAAACACCAAGGAGTAGAAATGGAGATTTGAGGGGCTTAAAGATGATCATTGAACTCATGTGAGATAATAAAATCAGTGAAAGAAAGGGAAAAGAGAAAAGAAGAGAAGAGAAAAGAAGAGAGAAAAAAGGAAAAGGAGGGAATAGAGGGGGAGTGGAGAGGAAGGAAGAAAGGAGAGGTATTTAGAGGAGTATAGCTTTGTGGGAAAATCTACTTACTTAAAGGAAAAGCTAATCAAATTGCAGGGATAGACAGTAAAACTATAATAGTGGTAGATATCAAAGTCTTCCATTCAGACTTAGACAAATCCAACAAAAAGATAAAAAAAGAAACTAACTGCATTTATAGATTCTTAGAAAAATTAGATATGACAGACATTTGGCAATTACTGAATGGAAGCAGAAAGGCGTTTATGTATTTTTCATCTCAGAATATCATCTTTATAAAAATTGACCATGGGTTGGGACATAAAGCTTATTACTTGCATTTTCTTACTTTGAAAACCTTTAAGCTATATTTAAATGTTAGCTAATATGATGAATATTATTGCCAAGCTATCTAGAACCCTACACTTGACTAATAATGAGCAACCTATCGTGTGCTTAATGGTGGGCTAGAAACAATGGGAGGTGAAGAAACCTAATATTAATCTGCTCTCAAGAGGCTTAAAATCTGGCTGGGCAGATAAGATTAGCACTCACAAAATAAGGGTAAATAATATAAGACAAAATTTAATTAGATGCCAAATTATGTGGTATAGATTTATAGGTGCTTAGAAGGTGATCAGAGTGATCAACAAAGAAATGGTGTCATGAAAAGAACCCCAGATTTAAAGTCAGAGGAGCTAGATTTAGGTTATAGCTTGGCTATTTAATTCCTGTGTGACTATGAGCAAATCACTTCTTTGCCATGGTTTTGGTTTCCTTATCTCTAAAATGAAGGAACTGAAGAAGCAGCATTGTATGACTAATAGGTCATTGACCCTGGAGTCAATAAGATTTGGGTTCAAATTTTTCTCAGATGATTACAATTTGAAAACTCATTTAACTTCTTTGTGACTCAGTTTCCTCATCTGTAAAATGAGGGGCTTGAATTCAATGGCCTTTAAGGTCCAACTCTAGATCCCACAAATTAAAGCTGGAGTAGTGACAGAAGGCAACCTGGAGGAGATAATACTGGAGCTGGACCTTAAAAAATTCTGTGGTTGTTATTGAAAGTAAGAGGAGGTTGAGACAAGCACAAGCAAGGCTCTAGGTGCTGCATTGGACATAGTGTATAAGGCTGCTCGGTGGCATAGTGGATAGAGCACTAGACCAGAAATCAGGAAGATTTGAGTTCAAATCTGGCCTCAGACGCTTATGTGCTGTGTGACCCTGGAAAACTCATTTAACCCCTGCCTTGGTTCCCTCATCTGTAAAATAATAATAATAATACCTACCACGCAGGGTTGTTGAGAAGATTGAATGAGATAATATTTATAAAACACTTTGTAAACATTAAAATGCTATATAAGTAATAGTAATTTAATGCAGCAACTCTGGGAGGGAGGTATCATTATTCTCATCTTACATATGAAAAAATTGAGGCTGAGAGAGTTAAGCATCTTACTCAGGGTCACACAGCTAGAAGTAGAAATCAAACTCAGGTCTTCCTGACTCCAAAGTCCAGTGCTTTAATACACTGAACTAAACCTCACTGCCTTCCCCGAGAAGGGAGGAACTATCATCTTATTCCTTGGAGCCTTGTCTATGAATGTAGCCTAAAAGGGCATTAGTTTTTTTGTCTATCAGGTCTCAGTGTTGATATATATTAAACTTGCAGTCACTAAAACTCCCAAATCTTCTTCACATCAACAACTGTCCCCCATGTAGTTCTGGGGAAGTTGATTTTCATAAAAAATCAAATATAAGACTTTATATTTATTCCTATTAAGTTTCATCTTATTCAACTCAGCCCAGTGTTCCAGCCTGTCAAGATCTTGTTGAATCCTTATTCTGTCATCCACTGTGTTGGCTTATCCCTCCCAGCTTTGTGCCATCTGCAGATTTAATTAGGATTCTGTCTAAGCCTTTATCCAAGCCATTGATAAAAATGGTGACTAGCGCAGGGCCAAACACAGATCCTGGGGCACTCCACTGGAGATTTCTTCCCAAGTTGGCAGTAGATTTTAAAAAGACACGTACAGAGGATGGAAGCAAGGAAGAATAACAGAAAATGAATATGAAAATAAGGACATACTCTTAGAAATAACGTCAAGAGTGCTTAAGCTCAGAATAAGCTGAAGCTGGTGGGGAGAAGAACTAGGGACATCAAAAAGGTGTTCATTTTGTTTTGTTTTAAAGCTCTATCAAGGGACAGTGAATGAGCAGAGAGGATAAAGCTTCTGCTCAGGGTGGATGGGATGATGATAGCTGACAGAATGGAAAGTAGAACTCCTCAAGGCTCTTTTTACTTCTCTTCTCTATCAAGGAGAAAGATCTTTGGACAGAAAAAAAAAAGACTAATAGGGAGTTGATAGGCTAGATGAGAAAGAAAAATTGGAGAGCTCCTAGCTTCCCTTGAGGAATTCCACAGATCTGGCTCAGTGAATCACATCCTAGATCGTTGAAAAGTTGGGTAGATTTGATTGCCCAGACACTGTCAGTGATCTTTGATAGATTGTGGATAATTGAAGAGATGTTGGAGGATTGGAGAAGGACAAATGGCCTCATTTCCCAAAATGGGAAGAGTACATGCTACAGACTCCAGGCTAGTGAGCTTGACTTTGATTCTTGGCAAAGATCTAGAATGAATCATGCAAGAGACAATTAGTGAACATCTAGCAATGCAAACAGTTATCATAGAGATTTCACCTAGGGAATCTGCAGCCTTGAGGCCACATGGGGTCCTCTAGGTCCTCAAATATGGCCCTTTGGCTGAATCCAAGCTTCACGGAACAGATCCTTTCATTGGAGATTTGTTTCATGAAATTTGAATTCAGTCAAAGGCCACACACGAAGACCCAGAGGGCCCCATGTGGCCTGCTCAAGGTTGCAGTTTCCCCCACCCCTGTTCTAGACTATTTTATTCTTCAACAGTTACTAAATTTATAAGTAAAGGACATGCTATATACCAAGAGTATGTAGATTTTTGCAAACTGTCTGACACATGAAAAGAAGAGGGAGGAGGGAATAATCATTTATACTATGCCTACTCTGTGCCAGGAATTGTGCTAAGCACTTTACGAATACCATCTCATTTGATCCTGGCAACAATCTTGAGAGGAAGCTGTTATTCTTATCTCCATTTTACAATCAAAGAAACTGAGGTGAGCAGAGGTTAAATGATTTCCCCAGTCACACAGCTAGTATGTGTTTAAGACTGGAGCTAAGTGGTAGAGTGAATAAAATATTGGGCTTAGAACCAGGAAACTCATCTTCATGAGTTCAAATCTAGCTTCAGACACCTACTAGCTGTGTGACTCTAGAGAAGTCACTTAACCCTGATTGCTTCAGTTTCCTCATCTGTAAAATGAACTGGAGAAGGAAATGGCATACCACTCTAGTATCCTTGCCAAGAAATTCCCAGGTGGGGTCACAAAGAGTTGTACGCAACTGAAATGACTGGACAACAACTTCCTAACTCCAGGTCCACTGCACCACCTAATGTTCCATGTGACAAAGTGTCTCTCATGTTTTTCTTATATGAAGTATGGAAAGAAATGTGTTAAACAACAGAATAGTTAGGCAGAATCAGATCATTGGATGGTCAGATCCAAAGAATAGTGATCAATGATTCTCTGGTGGGTGAGCACTTTTGTGATCACTTCTTTAGGGCTGTAACAACAATGTTGCTTGCCACTCCTGTGGCTATGTAAGACCAATAATGTCAGCACACAGGTGGGCTGCTAGCAGAGGTTCTTTGATCTGCTTTTCTAAGGAAAGCAACTTTAAGGGGCTTACAAACTCCCTTTAATTAAACATACATATATCATTCACTTAGTTCAGGGGAAAAAGTCAGCACCCTGAACTTCAGAGAAAACACAAACAGAAATTACAAGCAGAAATTATATAAACAGAGCAAATGAACACAAATCAACAGACACAGCTTCTAGCTGTCTGACCATAGCAATGCATATAATTACCAGAGAGAAAAGCACCAACATCTGGATTTTCAAAGCTAGGTGTCTCCTTAAGGGCTACCCAGAGTCTCCACACCAACACTTCCAACGAGTGAGTACCAAGCAAAATGCTAACCTCAAAACATATATACTTTTTTTCAGGGTTTCAGGACTTCACACCTCTCGTGACCTAACTAGCAAAAGGTTGTGGGCCTTCCTACAAACAAAGGCAAGACTCAATCAAAGGCATTTGATTGCCTTAGTGCTGAGAAGCACTCCAAAACGAAAGACAAGAAAAAGTCCCACTTTGCTTGCCCTTACATTGGCATTCCCCTTTTTTCCTCCTCATAAGAATTGTCTTATAGTGTCTTTGGACTTTCATTCTCAAGATCTTACCATCATTCCTAGACTGATTGCCCTGGTAGAATTTTAGGATATTGGCATGTCCTAGGCAGATTTTTTGTTATCTAGTTCTTTTTTGATTCTTGTGACCCATGTCAAGTTTCAAGGTAGTATATTGGTGTACAAACCTACCTGTAGGATGAAGCTAAATGATAAACCAAGTCATTGTTATTGTGGTTGTTATTCATTTTCTTATTCTTCTTATTGCTCATTATGTATTTAAATAATAAGTGCAACCCCCTTTTAGAGTGATTCTTTTCTCAAGTAGAAGAAACATTTATATTAAGAATGGTTTCTTGTATTCCTTTTTCTATGAATGTTAAATATTAATACTCTTCTTTAAAGCATAGGACTTCTAACATCATTTGTATGGTAAAAGTTAAACAGATTTTTCCCCATCTAAAAAATTTGAAAAAATATCTTATCTCGCCATTCAAAAATATGAGTGCCTTATTCCAAGAATGTTCAGAATGTTCTCAGGGTAAATCTTCATATATAACGATGTAAACTTCTCACACTGAGATAAGTACTGCCTCTCAAAGTCACTAAATATATGTCATATTTAGGCTAATACTGAGACAACTTCCCATTTTCCCTAGAAAAAAAGTGGTCTTTCCCATTTTCTTCCGAGGTCTCCAACCAGAAAACAAGTATCTGTTTCTGAAACTTGGAGGGTGTGGAATATATGAGTTTCCTAAAAGACCAATCGTGAGTTCAAAAAAAAAAATCTTCAAAACAAACAAAAAAACTGTCTAAAAGATCAGAAATGAGTTCACTAGCCAAGTACAGCTCCCAGTTCTTCAAAGCCATGAAGTAAGACCTGCTGACCAGCTATGTTAACATAGAAGCTTTTTCTCTAGGCAAGCTTAAACTGCCTTGCTGTCACAAACTTATCCCATGACTTTCCTGTGAATGCTGGTGTTATATTGGTGTGTCAAAGGCTGGTGGAGGAACAAGAAGTCCACAGTCCCTGTGAAGATTGGTGGAAGGGAATACAGAAATATTTTGTGATTAGAGTATATTATAGACCACCTGGATAGAAAGAAGAAATAGCTGAGAAGTTTGGGGAACAGATCAAAAGTGTGGCATCAGAAGTTTTCTAGTGTGTGTTACAGGTGGGGAATTTGGGCAACACAGAGTTCAAAGGGTTGAGAGTAAGGACCAACAAGATCATAGGAACAAAATATTTATAAGGCAAGATAGCTCAGAAGGGGTCGGAAATCCTTCAGAAGGAAATCATGAAGACACAAAGGGGAATAATTCTAAGGAGGAAGGAAAAATGTATATGTATATGTATATGTGTATGTAAATGTATATGTATATGTGTATGTATGTATATGTATGTATGTATGTACATACATATACATTTTAACAGGTATGTACAGAACATAGGAGCAAGAACAGGTAACAGAAAGTGAATATAAGAAAGTGGCATGGTCCTATAAAAATGTCAAGAGTGTTAAAGCTCAGAATGACTTGAGAATAATAAGGTACGTTAAGGGGGAATGTTATATTGAGGAAAAGAAGAATATCAAAGAAATGATAGAAACTTTGCCCCAGGGAACAGGATGATGATAACTGATAACCAAGAGAAGGGTGAGCTGTTCAAGTCCCATTTTGCTTCTCTTTTCTTTTACAAGGAGACTGACCCTTGTATTGGAAATGAAAAAAAAATATTACTAAAAAGGAGTGGAAACCCAAAATAAGTTAAGAAACTGTAAGAGAGTACCTAGCTGCCCTTGAAAAATTCAAGTTGCCCAATCTAAAGTAACTACATCTTTGGGTACTAAAAGATCCAGTGGAAATGATAATGGAACTGCTGTCAGTGATATGTGAAAGACCATAGGAAATAAGAATGATACCAAAGGACTGGAGTAAGGCAAATGTCCTAATTTGTGACATGTTTCTTGATTTTTTTTCATCCATATTCTACTTATTCCTAGGTGGTCTAACATACTTCCTTGATAATATCCTTTCTCTTCCTGCTGCCATCAATCTTAACCAAACATCTCCTTCACTCTGGTTCCTGGATTTCCTCATTTGAAAATATCTCCTTCATATACATCAGTACTCTATGCCAAGGGGTCAAACACCATGCAGTGCTGACTTCTGAATGTATCCCAAACCAGATAAAAATGTAATTGGGAAATATTTAACAAAATAAATAAAAAATACAATAGAACATAGATAATATTAATATGATTTTCTAAGTCAATATGCAGCCTGCAGAGATCTTTTAGTTTACTGCCCTCATTTCTATTTGAATCTGACATCACTACTTACATACCCCTAGCCCATTATTTTTTACTTCGTTTTACCTATTAATTTTGTTTTGCATTGAATAACTTTCTAGAGTCATGACGTAGTCACTGGTTTCATCCTGTCTTTTCTCAGTTATGTTTATGAGGTCATGCTTGCTTCCTTGCCTTAGGATACATAGTTCCTCTTCCTCGTTACTTATAAGCTGTGCATTTATTTATAGATATCTGAGGTCATGAGATTTATTACTCATCCCTTTTCTAGATTTTACCTCCTATGAACTTCTGGGCATCTCATCTTCTATTTTCTTTTTCTCACATGGTGGCTACCCTCCGTGGTTTTCAGCTTAGTGGGTATAACCCCTTCTTTTTCTATGTCTAGTTTTGAAATTAGATTTTCAAGATACCTGACAAAAACATTATCACCAATCTTTTTTACATGTACTCCATCCCTGGCCTGCCCCCTGCTCTTTATTTTTAGCTCTAGTCCAGAAATAGAAAACCCATTCTCACCTTCTTGATCAGCAAATGACATCCAAAGTTTGCCTTTTCCTTCTGAACCCATTGCCTTTGATGTGTAGCAATGATGAAGACACCACTTATGCCCCTATGCCCAAGAGTTTTCAATCTTGAGAAATGTTTTTTTCGTGCCTGATACCATCATTGGTGCCTATGTGAGTCATCAGAAGTAGGTCATAGTCAGCCAGTTTGACAAATCTTTGGTAATCCTGTCATATTTTGTGGATATGCCCTGGGAAGATGCCTCAGTACACCTCATCTAGGTGTCACTGATTCTAAAGAGTGGTATTTTCATCCAATGACCCTCATGCCATGATGTCTAGCCTGATAGCACTGGTGAAACCAGGTAGTGCCAATGTGATACCCACAGTGGCTACGGCTGCTATAAATATGCTGGCGTAGTTCTGAATCACAATATGTAACAGACACTCTCCATTGAAGGTGAAACCAAAACATTCAGACACCAGAAAGCCAAATCCCAGCACCAGAAAGCCAAATCCATCACAGCAACAAAGAAATCTATATACATTATCAATGCAGGGGGCATTGCCATCCCCAAGCATTCCTTCTGTTAGGGCCTCCCCACAACAAGGGTAAAATCACTCCCTCTCTCACTCACGCTAGCTGCTGCTCTGTATCTCTCTCTCCCAGCTCTGACTGCTCTGTCTCACTTCTCAGTTTTGTTCTACCCTTTCTGCTCCACTGGTTCAGCAAGCTCCTCTCACCACAAACTCATGTGACTCAGCTCACATGGGCCTATTAATGGATAGGAAAGATCTCCTCATTGCATTAACAATACATTAACAAAACAAGCCACCGCACTGTTCCTTGGAAGACAAGTAGTCACTTCTTTAGAGCGCCTAACTCTCTTCCCCTTTGGCTTGTGTTTGTTTCTTAGTCTTTCTTCTCTCTTCTTCCCTCTTAACACACACTGGTCAAGATTTCTTTCTGCCTCTGCATCTACTTTCCCTTTTGTTTCACTCTGAAGGCCTTTTTTCCATTCAAAAAAATTTAAAGCCCAGCTCTGGCCTTTTTAAAAGCTGACCCAATTCAGTCCCAGATCTTTTCCCTCTCTGGGGCTCAATTAGTTTAAGACCTTGGAGCTCTGGGAAGGGCACTCACTTGCTTTGGAGTAAGAGCCAATCTATGACCCTTACTAATTGTGTGATCTACAAGTCACTTAATCCCCCTAAACCTCAGTTTCTTCATCCATAAAATGAGGGGGGGTGGCATATGGTGGCTTCTAAGATCCCTCCTACCTTTAGATCTATGATCCAATGCATGGTTTCCCCTTCCAAAACTAATTTCAATAAGATGCTGTTTGTAAAATGTAAAATATTAACTGAAATATTGCAAAAATTCACACAAAATTAGAAGGTTGGATGGGTTAGGATATGCACCATGGGGGTCGTGGTGGCAAGGAGTACCTGTCTTGATAAGATTAATATGAAACAGGACAATAAGAGAAGATTTGCTTGTTATTTGGAAGTGTTCATTGTGCCTAACTGATCCAAGGACGTTGGGGAAGAATCCTTTTCAAGAAGCTTTTCTGTTTAATTCTTGTTGGGGTGAAAGGAAGCGAGGGGAAGGAGGGAGGTTGAGAGAAAGGACAGGGATGACATTTTGGGGAGGCAGGGATTTTTTACACGCCCTGGCCCTGGGTTTGAGTACGTGTACTTGGCAGGCACACTCTCTGTATGATGCCTCAAGGCTCTCGGCCCCTGCGGGGTGAGTGGGTGATCGCTGATAGACTGGTGAAATACCGCTGGCTGCTCGGTGAAACTCTGCCCTGGAGACAGGGGCTACCTGTCCCTCCGAATGACTTCATTTCCAGCGATTTTCTGAGGCTGAGCTGAGTGGTCTGCAGGGGGCCTAGCAGCAAGCTGGCTCGGGAACAGCTGGGAAGCTGCTTCTGCGTGGCCCCCAGAACTGCGCCTCTTTCTCTGGCTCGGCGGCTGCTTTGCATGCAGCGAGCGGCCCGGCGCAGTCCTGCTGATACGGCTGTTGTAGAGCGGTTATTGCTTCAACACATTTAGACACAGCACCTCTGTAATTTGTCTCGACGTGATATCATCTTTTGTCTCAGCAAACTGACCCTTTTATCAGTCTTCGTTCTGCTTTCTTTCAGCTCCTCCGGATTCCTTGCCAGCATCAGCCTGGGACAATGGGACAGAATTGGGGGGAGATGGGGAATGCAGATGTTGATGGGAGCGGGGAGGTGGGGAAGGGATGGGGGAAAGAGGATGACCAATTGATTTCAAAGTTGTTTACTGTTAAAGGAAAAAAAAAACATGCCCATAGCAGCAGCCTTCTTTTCTAAAGTGAGTTTCTGTTGTCCTATAAGCTTGTATGGGTGAGGTGCAGGGGTACATCTTCAAGCCTCTGCTCTGGAAGAGACTGAGCATGGAGAGTGCAGTTAGAACGTAACCAATGGTAAAGTGTCCCTGGGACTTTTATTGATTATAGCCTTTATTAATTTGCCTTTTCCGATTGAGCCAACAGCTCTTCCTTGAATCTAGTCCAGTGAGAATTTTTTAAATCCCATTTACTTTTATGATCTTTGTCATTTGTCTGTCATGTCAACCTTCTACAGGTACTGTATTTGGGGGGTGGGGGTGGGGTTGGTCCTTTTTTAATCAAGGCCTGGTATTTTCCCAAAGGGAGTGTGGGGACTTGAGTGGATGATTAATCAGGGATTTCACTCTTTAAAACAGAAGGACTTTACATATGAGCTGAAAGGAGTAAAAATGAGGCTGGCCCTGAGCCCAACTGTCTATCTCTGGCTCTCTGGCTCTGGCTCTTTCTGTCTCTCTATCTCTGTCTCATCTTTCTTTTTTCTCTGTCTCCTTTGTTCATTCCCTGCATATCTCTCTCCTCTTCGTTCTGCCTCTTTTTCTACTCTGTCCTCTCAACTCCCTGCCTCTTGTTCTCTCTTCTCTCAATTCCCTTTCTCTTAATCTTTTGTTTCTCCATTTCTCTCTTCCTCTTGTCTCAATCCATTTTCTGTCTCCTGTCTCAATACTGTATTTCTCCCAATCGCCTCACCTCTTTTTCTTTCTGCTTCTGTCTCTCTGTATTATCTCTGTGTCTCTGTCTCTTTCTGTCTTGTCTTAATCCTGTATTTCTCCCAATCACCCCACTTTTCTATTTCTCCCTTTAGGTCTGTATCTTTGTCTTTCTCTTTCTCACTGTTTCTGTATCTTTGTGCCCTTCTCTTGCCCATCTCTGTCTTTCTCACTCTTTGTCTCTTTTTCTGCATCTTACTGCCTTTCTCTTGAGCCTGTCTCTGTGCCTCTGTCTCCATCTCCCTGCCTCCCTGTCTTTCCCTTTTCAATCCTTATCTCTCCCAATCCCCTCACGTCTGTTCTTTTCTTCCCCTTCTCCATGCTACTTTACCAATCTTTCCTCACTACTCTGTCTTTTTCGATATTCTTTCTATTTCTTGCCTCATTCACTCTACTTCTTATATTCTCTCTCTCTCTCTCTCTCTCTCTCTCTCTCTCTCTCTCTCTCTCTCTCTCTCTCCTGTCTTTCTTTCAGTTATCTCAATTCATCCATTCATCCTTTCACTTTTTCTACAGAAGGGAAGCATGTGTGTGTGTGTGTGTGTGTGTGTGTGTGTGTGTGTGTGTGTGTTACAGTGTGACATAATAACAGTACTCATCAGGAATGGTGTCTCTTCAGTCATTTGTCCCCCATGCCATAAATCGTAGACTGCAAATAGAATTTCCAAACAGGCACTAGGGGAATTTGTGGCGCACTCCCACTCCCTTTTTATTGAAGGTTTATGAGACATAGCAGAGCAGTTATCAGCATGTTTACAGTAGTGTCCAGGGAATGACTTTGAATATCTTGCCTTGGATTTGTCTCTACCCTCCCTCCTCCCCTGTTTTTGGTCCCATGACCTTTCACCAAAATCAGTTACTCAGAAACCCCCAAAACAAAAACAACAGCTCCCTCCAAACCTCATCAAAACTAAGATTACGTTTTAAATATTTAGATGTTTAGCTTTCTTTTGGTTTACTCTTAAATCTCAGGTTTAAAATAGTTAAAGGGTAGAGTCTGCTTGTTCTGCCAGCACCATTTGCATTTCTATTGTTAGGACTGTGTTTCCTTTTGTGTGAATAATTAATGTTTATGAAGCACTCTAAGGTTCCCTGCTGCAAGGGGTAAAGTACCCTTTATTATTTGACTCATTTTGGAATCAAGAGATCCTTTTTCCCCCTCTCCAGCACCTAAAGTTTTATCTAAATTGAAGTTTGAAATGCAGAGTCACGGTGAGAAAATGAAATTCAGCCCTTGCATGCCCTGGGTGATGACCGCCCACCTTCCCAACTGTATGTAGGAAAGGCCAGTGTGTACCATGATGTGATAAGACCTCAATGAGGGAGGGAGGGAGGGATGGAGGCACGAGCTCTAAGCTACCACAGTCACTGTGATTTCACACATGCTGGGTGGCTCATTACTTTCCAGTTACAGTCTGGGGTGCCAGCATACCCTGAGTTACCCAGTTCTCTTCTCTTTTCATTCTGTGGAATACATTTTCCCACAGAAACAGTAAGAAATGGTGGTTAGGCTAGTTCATAACATCTCATTTAATGCATAATAAATCTGAAATATTATACAGGAAAGGGGAAAGAGGAAGTGGGGGAAGGAGGAAAGGGGAAAAGGAAAGGGAAAGAGGAGGAGTAAGTGAAAGCAAGGAAAGGACAATGGACTGTAGGAGAAACAAGCAGGGCCCAGCCAGCTCAAAAGGCATGTTAAATCAGAGAGAGATTCTGTCCACACTGTGACCTAAATAAGCTTCTATGGGATGGCTTGGGTCCCTCACTCTTCCTACAGTATCATTTCTGGAGAAAGGCACATCCCCAATTCCTAAGTGTCTTCCAAAGAAATTTTTGAAAGATGACCTGTTTGTAAACAGGGACTCCCCATATCTCTGAAACTGTCAAAGGACAATGATTCTTGTTTTTAAGACAAAAGTAGAGTTTAATTTTGGGCCTCCCCAACATGTTTTTAAGTCTAAACCATTCCATTTCTTTCTGGTGTTTTCAAAATAGCTAGAGAGTTCTTTTCACCATCTATCTGCTTTTTCTCTTTCCATTTCATCCTCCTTTCCTCTTCTTTCTCTTCTATTCATTTTATCTAAACTGGTACATCACACATCATCTGGCATAGTGCTCTGAACAGTTTGTTGTGGTTGCTTAGTCATTTCAAGTCATGCCTGACTCTTTGTGACCTCATTTGGGATTTTCTTTGGCAAAGCTATGGGAGTGGTTTGCCATTTACTTCTCCAGTTCACTTGACAGAGGAGTAAACTGAGGCAACCAGTGTTAAGTGACATGCCCAGAGTCACACAGCTAGTAAGTGTCTGAGGCCAGATTTGAACTCAGGAAGATAAGTCTTCCTGAATCCAGGTCCAGGTCCACTGTATCACCTAGCTGCCCTTTGATAACTATATTCCAATGTAATTGATTTCTCCTGTAATCTTAGGAATTTTATTTTATTCATTTAAAAATTTGAATTCAGGAAGATGAGTCTTCCTGACTTGAGGCCCAGGACTCTCTTTTGACACTGATCTGAATCCCCCTTCCCCCACAGTAGGTGCTTAAGTATTAACTGTCCTTTATATAATGCTTTGTAGTTTGCAAAGCACTCGCCATATTTTACATAATATGATCCTCTCAGCAACCTTCTTATGGCAGGTGTTAGAAGTGTAATAACTCCATTTTACAGAGAATGAAACTGAGGTTCAAAGAAGTGAATCGATCTTCCCATGAATGACAAAGTTAGGAAATATCAGAGGTAGGATTTGAACTCAGATCTCTCCAGATTTCAAATCTCCATCTCTTTCGCTGTCTCTATAGCAATAAATGTTACTTAATAAATGTTGATTGAAAATCTCTGTTGCAACAATCTGCTAGTGGCTGCTGAAGGGGTGTAAGACCCACCAACAACCAGCACACAGAAAGCTGCCAACACAGGTTCTTTTGATCTGTTTTACTAAGGAAAGCAATGTTAGGGGGTTAACCATCTCAGTTTAATTGAACATACAAATATCATTCCCTTAGTTCAGGGGAAAAAGACAGCATCCTGAACTTCAGAGCAAATACAAACAAATTACAAACATCAACAGACAGACCTTGTCTGATTCAAATCTCAATGCATAGTTACCAGAGTTTAACAAAGTCCGAACATCCGGGTTTATAAGCTGGAGGGTTCTTAACTACAGCTGCCCAGAATCTCCACTCCATACATCTCCAAGAGTGAGAGCCCCCAGCAAATAGCTCTGTTCTATCTTTTTATTTACTCTTTAGCCATCATCAAATGTTATCTGAGTGACCAGAACTTAGGCTTCTACTACAGGCTCTGGTCTTAGCAATTTCCCTTAGGACCTGAGGGCTTCATGCCCACATAGGCTTAGCACCTAGTAGATAGAGGTTTTGCCCTGGGGTTTAGCACCTAGTAAGACCCAATCAAAGACAATTAATCATTTTAAGACAGTAAGAAAGTCCCACCTTAATTGATGTTATAATCCCCTTTGCCCCTCTCTAGTTAAGTCAAGTGGATTATGGTCAGGTAGAAAGAGCATGAGGAGAGTTGATATACTGGTGAAGCCTGTAATGCAGGAGTGAGCAATCAGGATAATCATAAATTCAGCAGATTTTGCTTCTGTATCACTTTGAGCAAATCAGTTAACTTCTCTGACTCTCAGTTTTCCCATATACAAAATGAGATTGAACTAGAATTGCGGTTTATGGACTTTTTTCTAAGTTTTGATAACTATTTCAATATCATTGGTTTTCTTTGTAATCCTATATGTTTTATGTATTTAAAAACATTACTATGAAAAGGGATCCATAAGCTTCAGCAGGCTGTCAGAGGGATCCATGATCTGGAATGTCTTTTCCAGCCTTAACAACTTATGATCTCCTATAATAATGAGATTGCTTAGGGGTCTCATTTTGGGCTGTCCTTACTAGAAAGTGGGTAGTAGAATGGAGTACAATTTTAAAGGGGTGTCTGGGATACTCTTGGTCTGTCTTCTCAAGGCAATTAGTCACCTTCTTCTGGGGGAGAATATTAGAATTCTTTAAGAAGAAGGGTGGCAGTATCATGTTCAGGAACCACCCAAGTGGAAAGAGTATTGGTTTAGGGAGTGAGGAATCATGGGGAAAATGCTAACAGCCCAATCTGCCCTCAGACCTGTTGTGAAGATACAGCAAGATAACAGATGTATTAGGATTTGGGGAAGTTTGAGGACATCAAACAAATACAAAGCCTTCATTGAGATCTTTAGCCCCAGAGAGAAGTGATTTGCTCTCGGTCACACATCTTGTATGGGTCAGAACAAAGATTCGGAAACCTTACAATGCTCTTATTTATTTATTCATTTGTTTATTTATCTATCTAATTAATTAGTTTATTTTTGAGCTTTAAATTTTCAAGGGAATGATAAACTATCCCTAAATGAGGTTGCCTTATTCATGCAGTCCCATAGGTCAGTAAACCTGGCAGGGATTTTGATGTTAAACTGATCAGAAGACACTGATGCATACTGTAAATCAGATAATGCTGATATTGGGGGATATCATTCATTTACTTATTCATTAATTCAATAAAAACAATTTAATAAATATTTATTAACTATTTTTTGCTTGCAGTGTACTATGCTATATACTGGTAAAAGTTCAAAGTTTTAATGAAACATGGAAAACATTGTACAGTTTTAAGCTTTAATAGATTATTAAAGTTTTGATAAAGCATAGTCCTTGTTCTCTTGATCCCTTATGGTGAAGTAGAAGAATAAGATGAAAAGACATACCTAAAACAGACAATATTACATGATAAATGGGCTAGACCGGGGGGGAAATGGTATTATGTGGGTCAGAACAGGAAGAACATTACCGAGAGGGAGGGATCAGAGAAAGTTTAATGGAGGAGGTGATATTTCAGGTGGATTTAAGGGACAGGCAGGAATTCAACTGGCAAAAAGGATAAGGGAGGGTATTTCATGCATAAAGAACAGAATGGGCACTGTCCCAGATCTGGAAGGGTGCAATGTGCTTTTGGGAGGCAGAGGAGGCCACTTGGGCCAGAATTTAGAGTTCATGAATGAGAGGAATGTGTGATGAAGCTGGAAAGATCAGGTGATTGTGAAGAGTCCTGAATGCCAAGCAAAGGACTTTGAACATGATTGGACTAACAACAGGGAGCCACTAAAAATTTGAAGGAAAATGAGTGATATAACCAGCTTTATACATGAGAAAGTATTTTAATGGTGACATGTAAGTAAGTCTATATAGCTTGGAGTGAAATGAGTTGCAGGTTAGCTTAAAGAGTCACAATATCTTAAAATGAGATGGAATGTAAGAGGTCATTTAATCAATTCAGCGCTTCTGAATGGGAATCCTTTCCAAAACATCCCAGTCAAGTGGTCGTCTACTCTCAGCTTGAACACCTCTAAGGAAGGGGAATCCACTACCTTCAAAAGTTGCCCATTCTTCTTCTTATTGTTCAATCATTTCAGTAGTGTCCTATTCTTCATGACCCCATTTGGGGTTTCTAAATAGGTCTAATTGTTAGAAAATTTTTCTCTACACCAAGTGTTAAACTACTTCTCAGCAATTTCTACCTATTGCTTCAAGTTTCATTATCTAGGGTCAAGCATTTCAAGTCTTAATTCTTCTCCCATGGGACAGCCCTTTAATAATAATTGAAGACAAAAATTGCCAAAATTTTCTCTTTTCTAGGCTAAACATTCCTCAGTTCCTTTAACTGATCCTAATCTTTCCATCATCCTGGGCCCTACCTGGACCAGCACTTGTAGTTTTCTAGACATTATACTAGTCAATGCAGTGTAAGTTTGCATTGACCTTTTTGGCTTTTGTATTTTATTGAACCTCTAGTCTATTAACACACCCATGTCTTTTTGTTAATAGTTGTCGCTATTATCTATACATTCTCCATCTTGTAAATATTCATTTGATTAGTTGAACTCAAGTGGTGTACTTATATGTCTCCCTATCAAAATTTCATCTTATTGGATCCGATCTAACGTTCTAGCCTGTTAGCATATTCTCGGACTCTGACTGTGTCATCCAATGGTCACTCCCTTGTTTCAATGCATGCAAATTTTAAAAGCATGCCATGCATGCATTCATCCATGTCATTGATAAAAATTGTAAGCACCACAGAGCCAAAGACTGATCGCTTGGGCTCTTCACTAGGGATCTATCTCTAAATTCAAGCTGGAAGAGATCTTAGAGCTATCTACTCCAACCTCCTCATTTTACATACAATGACTCTAGAGTGCAGAGAAAGGAAGTGACTTCCCCAAGGTCACACAAGTATCAAGTAACAGAGCTGGGATGTTAACTCAGGTTCTTTGTCCATAAAAGCAAAGTTCTTTTCACTATACCACACACACAGTCTCCTACTGGCCAATTAATGATTATGTGTTCAATCTATTCATTCAATCACATCTGAATCCACCCAACAATGCCCTGCAGCATATCTATATCAATCTATATCTGTAGATATATATCGAGAAACTTTGTCATAAGAAACTTTGTCAAGAGTTTTGTCAAAATCCAGGTGTACCACGTCTACAGCATTTCCCTCATATGTCAGTCTAGTAACCATGCCAAAACAGGCAATATGGTTAGTCTGGCATGACATTTTCTAGAATAAAAAAATATTTATGCATTTTATTTTTACATTGAAATCACTTCCAGATATTCCATCCCTTCAATTCAGCCCTCCATCACAATAGAGGAAAAATGGTTAAGTAAAACCAACCAACATAGCAATTGTATCTGACAATATAAGCAATATTCAACATTTATAGTTCTCCAACTTTTTAATGAGAAGATGGAAATATTTTCATCTTCCATTCTTTAAAACCAAGATTGATCATTGGTCATTAATCTGAACTCAGCTACCTTTAAGTTTTGTTTTAATTTACCTGATCACACTCATTTGTGCATTGTGCTTATATATTACTCTGGTTCTGCTTACTCTCTAGTAAACCTGAGGTCTTCCCCCTTGTGAGAAGAGTCCATTGTGGCTAGTGCTATAAGTTATAAGGACACTTACGTTCCTTGAGAGAGTGGTTTGGTGCTTAGTGAGACTGTGGTCTTTCCCCTTGTAACAGGGGCTTATGATGTTTTGAGATCCAGGTTCTTCTGGGGGGGGGTGGCAGTCCCCTGAGAAAAGGAGGGTGGGGGTTTTGATTATTTACTGGCTCAGGAACAAGTCCTCTCTATGTGTTACCATGTAAACAAAATCTGTTCTAAGTTTGATGCTGTGGGATCCTGAGTTCTTCAAAGGGCAGATGTTGGCTAACCTTTAGAGGAGGGCCATGTGCTGATGCTACCTAGGTGGAGGTATATAAGTTAGAAAGAAGAACTGGAAGGTTTCAAAAAAATATCCAGGTCTTTCATGTCAGATGTGAGCCTCTAAAATGAGTTACAAATGAAGTAATACATCTTGTTACTAATTTATGAAGCAGTGGAAAGAAATTGGATTGTGGATCCAGAACACCTGGGTTTGAAATCCAGCTTTGTCATATAAACTACCTGTGTGGCATTGAGTAAGTCACTTAACCTCTCTGAGCCTCAGTTTCATCATCTGTGAAACAGAGGTGTAGGATAAGTGCGATGATCTTTAAAGTCTCTTTTAGTTCTAAGCCTGCGATCCAATGCACATGCACGTAGTATATATTGTTTCTCTCCATCTAATTTGCTTTATGGGTTTGTTTTGTTTATATATAATATTCCATTCTCTGTGAACTTTGAGGAACAAAGCATGACATGGATGCTGATAGCACAGCCCTGACTCTGGCCTCTAGGACATTCCCTAGACTTTTCTCTTCAGCCTGGAAGTTAAACCTCTAGGTCTTCAGCAGCTGTTCTGGGGCTGCTGCAGGGGAGGGGAGAAAGATGGCAGGCTTGAGGATGCCCAGATGAGATCTGGAGTCATTAGAAAGGCATCTCGTGGCTTCTTTTCCCATCACTGACTCTGAGGGGGAAACATTGGCTGGGCTCCTCCGCTTCCTGTTATTCACCTGCGGGAACCAAGTAAACATCGCCTCTGGCAGAGACTCAGGCTCCTGCAGCTTTATCTTGGCTCAGCAGGCTGGTCTGTGCTGCCACCAGTCTCCTCCCATCCCAGCTGGCTGCCTTCTCCCTGCTCAGTGGCTGTGCAGAGAAGCAGCCAATTTGGCCAACGTCCAGAGGAGACCCGAGAGTCCCAAGATGGCGCCTTCACAGCAGGTCCGTGTTGTCAGAAGCCCAGTTCTGCACCTGGACAGGTGCAAGTGGAAACCTTTTGAGCTATAAAAAGACAGTGGCGGGAAAATGGAGAGAAAGCAGGACACAAGTAGGGATTATAAGGAGGGAGCAGAGAGGACTGGTTAAAGATTTTGAGAAACTAAAAATAAAACATACAAGAGGCTCAACAACCCCTAGACCCTAAGTGGGTTTAACAAGTATAAGAAGGAAGGGTCATATTCTGTGTGCCACCCCCACCCAACTACCAAAAAAAATCCAACTCTTCCCCTGTCTGTCACAGTGCCTGAAAATCTTACTATTAGATTCACTCAGTTTGGGGATTGATGACACATAGATAATATAGTTTATACATAAGGCCTATTGTATATGATTCTACTGCATAATCTCTTTGAGAAAATCTGTCTTCAAACTTGTCTTTATGTCTTCAGTGCCTGTTGCTCGACTGGTTGATTGATTAATACGGCCTGTTTATCTGGCATAATTTGGGCACGACTGGACCATGTGTTACATATTAAATGACTTAATAAAACCCATGTATATACACTTTACATACTTCACTACTATACGTAACCCACAGGCGTAGTATATATGTACTTGTAGGTTTAAACCACGCTTGATGACTGTACTATTACTTGGTATAATTTCAGGGGCCTGGCATTTTTTTAAACGGAGGATGAAGTAGCAAACATGGGCTAATAAGAGTCAAAGAAATCCCTGTTTTCCCTGCATACAATAGAAAGGGAACCTGAAGGCATATGAACAGAAAGCTAGTACAAGAACTTCTGAGTTGAGAATCACTTTGGAATGAGGCCAAGTATACACTGGAGTTAGCTTGGGAGGCCACCTAGGAAATATGGGGCAACTATGGAGCAGATAGAGCCAAGAAGGTGAGGGACTAAGACCAGGTGTGGACTGCTTGGTAGGAACCACTGTAGACTGCCTGAGTTACTCAAATCAATAGAGATATTAGAGAAGTGCTGAACATGTACTTTCACCATAGACTACACAATCATAGTCTAAAGTGGGAAGAGATCTTATGTCATTGGGTCCTCATTTATAAAATAAGGAAACTGAGGCCCATGTGGCATAGATGTAATGCTCACTTCTAGCTCAGCTCCTTTCTGTATGTTTCTGTTTCCTTCTTTTGCTCTCAAAAAGGACCCTCAAGCTGCTAGTTCATCTCCTTATTATTCTATTCCTGGACCTGGAGAATTCCTCTCTTTGGGTTGTTTTTCCACTTGAGGCCTGTGCCTGGGTTCCCTCTGTTTCTCTCTGTCTGTCCGCTGTGTATCTATCTGTCTGTCTCTGCCTTTGTCTCTCTGTGTTTCTGTCTCTGTCTCCCAAACTTCTAGTGACTTTTAAGGACCTTATATCTCTGACCTCATTTTTGTGTCCCTGACTCCTAAATACTCCTAAGTTTTAGGATTTAGAATTTGAAGAGCTCATTTAGACACAGATTATCATTTTAAAGCTGGAAAAAACATCTAGTACAACCACTTTATTTTACAGATGAAGAAAGAGAGGCTGAAGGAGGTTAGGTTGCTTATCCAAGAGACTAAGTAGAAGACCCAGGTCCTCTGCCTTCAAATCCAGCATAGTTCTCTCCCATCCCTCCCTTTCCCCCCAATAGTGCACTGCCTCTTTTGAAAAGTAAGGAACTCAAGCTCAGAGATTGAAATGATTGATTTGTTTGAGGTCACACAGGTGGTGAGTGGTGTGATTGGGATTTGAGTCCAAATCTTGTAAATTCTAAGAGGAATGCTGTTTTAAATATGCCATTGCACCAGGAAGGGAACTTAGGGGGTTAATTTAAGTATTATCATGCAGGAAGGATTTATTTTTCTAATTAACATATTATCATCCATTGTCAGAAAGGAGATTGGGGGCCTTAGGGAATAGGATACACACGAGATCTAAAGTCATTGAACTGTCTAATTTTGGTACTAGAAGGACCCTATAAATCATCTAATCCAGTCCCTTAATTTTGCAGACCAGGAAACTAGGGCCCAGCAAAGTGGATTCACCCACGTTCACACAGAATTAACTGCAGAATTGGGTCTAGAATCTTGATCTCTTGACAGTAATGTAGAAGGATTTGATTTGTCTGGCCTTGTCCCAGAGGGTAGAAATAGAAACAGTAGATGGATTTGCAAAAGTAGATTTAGGTTTGATGTAAGGGCAAAAAAAAAAAAATCTCAGCAATTAGAGGTATACCAAGGTGGAATTAATTGTCTCTGAAGGTATTAGGTTCTACAATAATGGAGTTCTTTAAATTGTTGCTGAATGTGATCTCTTGTCAGAGGAGGCATGATTCATTCTCCAGTATGGGTTAGCCTAGGTGGTCTCAGAGTCCCTGTCCAGTGCTAAGATTCCATAATTTTATGACTCAGACCAGTCTTTGTTTCTAGCATATTCATCCTGCATAGGTTATACTGGGCATGGGAAAGAGAAAAGTGCTAAGTTTAGGGTAAGACACCACAAAGAACTAGTATGTAGCCTCTTGAGGAAGGGGGTCCTACTGGGCCTCGGATAAACTTTCTCTTTCCCAGTTTTGGTCAGGTTCCAGCTAGATCCTGTGATATAACTGTGAATTAAGACATAGAAGGCTTTTTATTATACGTACCCAGGCAATGGAAAAGGAAGGAAAAAGCCAGATCTTGGTGTCAATAAGGAGATTCATTAATTCGTTCATAAAGTTTTAGGAAACACCCATTGTTTGCAGAGTTCTGTGATTCTCCAGTTTTCCTAAGCTTAGAGACTTGGGTTAGACTCTATTTATGGCAGCATGGTACAGTCATTTGGTCAATAAGCTTTTATTAAGTGCTTACAGGATAGAGCCCTGGATCTGAAGTCAGGAGAGGCCTCAGTTCCAATCTAGCCCCTGACATTTAAGATTCTTTTGTGCATAGCAAATCCTTTGATCTGAAAGAACTTCACCTGCAAAATGGGAATGCTAACAACTCCTGTGGTAGCTATCTAGATTATCTGTAAGGTTCAAAGGAGATGATGCAAGGAGTGACTTGTCAAACCTTAAGGCCTATGTAAAAGCCTGTTCTTCTGTAGTCTGCATATTTCTAATTGCTTCCTTTCTATCTAGGACCCTTTCTACATAAAACTAACCCCCATTTCTGTAGCTTTTGCTTTAAGGTTTCCAAAGCACTTTCTTCACCCCAACATTGTTGGCTGCTTGCAGCTAAACCCAAACCCAAGGAGATGAATAAGTAATGCCACCTAGGGAAGAGCCTCTAGTATATTTTGTAGAAAGACGGGAGGTGGAAATGGAGGAGAATAAATGAAAATCTTCTGTGCCAGGGACAAAGGCAGCTCTGGCAGAAAAAGATGCTAGTGTTGGAGGAAAAGGGAAAGGGGAAAGGGAAGGCAGTGGTGTAGAGATGGGAGTAAGGGGGGAGGGAGGAATATTACATCAGTAGCCAAGAGGCCTGAATTGTAATCCCAGCTCTACTACTTAATAGCTGTCTGACTTTGGAGAAGTTACTTCCTCTCCTTGACCTCTATTTTACATCTCTGAAAAATGGTGCTTGTGTGTGTGTGTGTGTGTGTGTGTGTGTGTGTGTGTGTGTTTGCTGGGGTGGGGAAGGCTGGATAATCTCTAGGGTTCCTTCCATCTCAGAAATTCTCTTTCTTTATAAGATAGATGAACCTAAGAAATCAGCTTTAGATGGTATGAACCAGAGGGGGAAGAAACCTGGTTCTCAGAATAGGTCATGATGGGAGGCCTGAGCAGATTATATTGTGAGGCAGACATGAGAGCTCCCAACCCCCCAGCTCAACCTCCCTCAACTCCAGGAACACCTAACACCAGAAGATATCTGGATAAAATGAATGTCAAGGGCAGATTTAATCAATGGAACCTAGAGTACAAATCATTAGGAACAGCAGTAGCTAGGTAGAAAGCAGCATGTGGAAAGAGCAGCATGTGGAAAGAACACTGCATTTGGAGTCAGAGAATCAGCTTAAGTGGCTCTATTACTTACTATTAGCAGCAGTACTTGACCTTGAGAAAGTCACAGGACTTTGCACATAGTAAGCACTTAATAAATGTGTTTTTTTTTTCCATTCATTCATTCATTAATACCACTTAACATTTTCTCGGTCTCAGTTTCCTTATGTATAAAACCAAGTATGAGATCCCTTCCAAGACTAAATCCTACGACATAGATAGGACTGGGAAGAAGTATACAAATGATCAGCCCAAGGTCATATCATTGGCACAGGATATTTATATGCTGGTTATAACTTTATCTTAGCCGGTTTGAGCTGTTTTCTTTCTCTTCTGAGATCTCTATGGTTCTCCCCAAGTATAGGGCCCAAGGCAAGGGAAAAAGAAAGAAGAAAGGGAAGACAGAGAATAGGATAGAAAAGGAAGAAAGTAATAGTTTGCAACCTGCTCAGGAATGAGGCACATAATCAAAGTCTCTTTAAAAAAAAAATCACATTCCTACCTTTTATTTGTCACTTTCATTATCTGAATATCACTTATCACTTTCATTTCAGAATATATCCCTCCACCCTCCCCTTCTCAGAGAGCTATCCCTTATAATAGATAATAAAAAAGAAGGGAAAGAAAGCAATTTAGCAAAACTATCTGACACATCAACTGAGTCTGACAGTGCAATAGAATCAAGGTTTCTGAAAAAACTAGTCCATCTCTCTTTCCCTTCCAATTATAACCTCTTCCTTATAGCCTAGATGCATTTGGGTAGGTCCTGCCATCCTCCCCTCCTCTTATAAGCCGGGTATAACTGTGTGGGTCCTACCACCTTCTCCTTCACCCCACATCAGCCCCACCCCCGCTGCCATGTAACCAAGTTGGAATATTCCTACCTGCTTCCCACCTTTCAGAAGAAGATACATGTCCATGAGACCTAGAATGGCCCTGGGTCAGCAGATGATTCTTCAGATTCTTCAAATGCAAACTTTTCTGCTTTCGTTGTATTCTGTGCTCGGTGTACCTGGCTGAGCTGCTCAAGGTCACGGAGGAACTCAGCAGGACTGAGGACAGTTAATGCACATTATGGTGGGGTTTTTTTCCTAGTAGCTAAAATAATTATTATTTATGATTATCGCCAACTTAAGAAGTCAGCAAAGTTGTATTTGGAGGTTTTTAGCCTTGAATTCCCATTCTCTTTCTCTGCCTCTTCCCTTGTCTCCTGCCCTCTTGTCATCTTCTCTATCACTATCAGCTCCCAGCCAAGGACATGATATCAGTCATTAATACCATAGTACACATTTAAGTCACTGTATTTCTCCTTCCAGGAGTGTTTGTATTGTAGGTTGTATTTCTGCTTGTAAAATAAAAGATCCTGGGGGGGATATTTTGAGCTCTTTCTGGAAATCCTGAATGTGCGCGCGCGCACACACACGCACTCACAAAGAAGGACAATAAGTAGATGATTGGCATTTCTGCCAAGTGGCGAGGCCAGTCTTATTCTTGGGGATTTTATGGGTGCTTGCTTACTTGTACACTTCAATCCTTCAAGGACCCTGTGATTTCAAGGGTGTGAATACTCTTTTCACTAACAAAGGCTATCCCTCCTCTATGACTGTTGACAAGTTTCATCTCCTTTCCTCATTTGTTAAAAAGAGAACAGGACTAAGTGATCTCTAAGTCTGGATCTCCAAGCTCTAAATGATAAGACCATAAATCTAGAGTTGGAAGGGACCTCAGAGCATCTCATCTGGTCCAACTTTGCCCCCCATTAGACAGATGAAGAAACTGAGAGAAATTAAGTGACTTGCCCAAATTCACCATGTCAGTAAACATACAGCAATCCTATGCTCCAGCATCTTAGTAAATAGTCTTCCTTCCTTTCTATGCCATTTCTATTCGTCACCCTGTGACCAGCCTGGTAAAATCTCCCTGAAATTAGCCACACTGCTCCACAGAAGCCTGGCATGTAATTCATCGCCCAGCTTTCCAGCTGAGTATAACTTGCCAGAGCTCAAGCTCCACTGGCATAGCTGTTGAGAACCCACGGTCATCTCTGACCAATGAGGCCTCAGGAAACTGTAGTGGAGGCCTGTTCTATGTAACTGATGCGAATTGATTTATGTATAAAGACTTTGTTTATATATTTAACATGTACCCTAATGGCGCATACCCTAATGAAGTTTATTTTTCATTTTTGTCAGTCAGTCAACAAGTATTTAATAAGTATCTCTTTCTTCTCCAGATTGCACTCCAGAAACCTTTCCACCCTGAAGCCTCACTCCAACCCCAGAATTTACTCATTGCAAACACCCCTTCCCCTTAGGCCTCCTCCTTAGATTGGATGTTGTCGCTTTTCAGTCATGTCTGACTCTTCACGACCTCTTTTGGGATTTCTTGGCATGCTGGAGTAGTTTGCCATTTCCTTCTCCAGATCATTTTACAAACGGGGTTAAGTGACTTGCCCAAGGTCATACAGCTAGTTTCAGAGGCCGGATCTGATCTCAGGACTTCCTGATTCCAGGCCTAGCACTCTATCAACTGTACCATCTAGTTGTCCAGTTTGAGTGGCACTTCCCCAAACTTCCATTTAAGCAGAGTGTTCAGACCAGTTATTTCTTATTCTTCTTCTGGCTGAACTTGTACTTAACTCTACTGTGACCCTCTCCTATCTTCTTCTCCATCCACCCCTACCCTCCTTCCCTTTCACTTTCCTTTTATGTATTGTTTCCCTCCATTAGAATGCAAGTTTCTTGAGTGCAGGGACTTTCTTTCTGCTTTTTCTTGTACCTGCAGTACCCGGCATACAGTTAACACTTAATAAATGCTTCTTGATTGATTGCCTCTCATGTGCCAGTCACTGAGCTAAGCCTTGGAAATGTAAGGAAAGATAAAAGCAGACACTGCCTTTGAGGAGCTAACTCTTTCATCCCTAGGGCCTTTGAAGAGCAAAACTTTATGTTGATTACAAGTTTATGTGAATTAGTAATACCTCTATGGGAAACACACTGGAAAATGTACTGAATTTAGTATCAAAAGACCTGAGTTTGAGTAGCTGCTTTATATTGCATACCCATGGGACCTTGGATGTTTTCTTAACTGTTGAAGGCTCAGAGATTGAAACAATATTTATTCTATATACATTTGGGGAGGCCTGCTATGTGCAAAGCATTATAGGGGTAGGGTATAAAAGTGAATAAAACATAATCCCTGACAGCAAGGAGCTTATAATCAGTGAGGGGATGTAATCATGTGTAGCTATAATTTTAACAGAAATTTAATAGAACAGGAGGAAATTCCTTGAGAGAAATACAAACAAGATGCTATGGGTATACAGGAGAGAAGAAGATTCCTTCTGGATGGAGGCACTAGAGAAGGCTTCATAGAGAAGTTAGCATTAGAGCTGGGCCTTAAAAGATGTGTAGCTAGTCACTTAACCCTGTTTATCTCAGTTTCTTTATCTGTCAAATGAGCTGGAGAAGGAAATGGCAAACCACTCCAGTATCTTTGCCAAGAAAATCCCAAATGGGTCATGCAGAGTTGGACTCAACCAATTGACCAGACAACAGTTGAACTGCTAGATGGAGTTTTTTTATTAGGGCAGCTAGGTGGCACTAGATAGAGTACAAGCTTGGAGTCAGGAAGACCCATCTTCCTGAGTTCAAATCCTGTCTTAGACACTTACTAGTTGTGTGACTTTGGGCAAATCACTTAACCTTGTTTACCTCAGTTTTCTCATCTGGAAAATGAGCTGGAGAAGGAAATGACAAAACCACTCTAGTATCTCTCCCAAGAAAACCCCAAAAAGGGGACATGAAGAGTTGGATATGACAGAAAATGATTGAAGAAGAGCAACGACAGGTAGTATTATTTTATCTATGGCAACATTCGATGCAAGGTCCATCCTCCTCAAGAAGTGTCTTTCCTCATTCCTTACTTCCTCACGTTCTAACTCAACTGACAAACATGATAAACTAATTTTGGGGAAAGTGTCAATAGCTGGTAGTGGCACAATGTGTTACCTCTACCCTATAAAGCACTGTCATTTAAACCACTAATGGACTAATGGTGAGAATTTAAGGTTCTTTTATAGGCTGTTGAGGGAGATATTTACATTTGTGGCACCTTATAGAACCACTTAAATATTAAGGAATAGGGACTGAACGTGTGTAATGGTAAGAAGGGTGGGACTTTTTTTTTTTTTTTGCTGTTTTCTTTTTCGGAATGCTGAGGGAATCAAGGGCCTTTGATGAGTCTTGCCTTTCAAATGTAATGCAAGCAAAATGGACGTTTTGTTGTCCTTTGTTTCTTTCATTGAATCAAAACTCTTTGACCTGCTTAAGAACAAGAAAGCCTAGTTCACATAGGTTTGAGTTACATGGTTGTGATGCCTTCTGACCCTGAGAAGGGTATATAAGATCTGAGGTTGGAGTTTTGTTTGGGGGCTCGTGATTTGACCAGACAAGACTGGATAGCCTTTGTTAAGAGCCCCCCAGCTTTGAAAACCCAGATGTTGGTGCTTCTCTTTTTGGTAACTACAGATGTGATGACTTGATCAGACAAAGCCTGTCCATTGATCTGTTTGTAGTTTCTGTTTGTATTTGCTGTGAAGTTCAGGGCGTTGACTTTTCCCCCTGAATTAAGTGAATGGTATATATATTTATTAATTAAAGTAAGACTGTTAATTCCTTAAAGTTGCTTTCCTTAGAAAAGCATATCAAAGAATCTGTGCTAGCAGCTTTTCTGTGTGCCTTTGTGGTTGGTCTTTTACCCCTACAACAGCTGCTAGCGGCATTGTTGTTACAACATGTGATTTCATTTTTGTAGGAAACTCATCTAGCAATGCAAGTCTCTTGTCTTCTTTATGATTTATAGACTTAAGAGAATAACCCAGAGTACTAAAAAAGGTGTGTGACTTGCCCAGGGTCACATAGCTCATACTGTATCTTATGGATCTTCACAACAACCATATGAGATTATTAGGGAGAGTATTTGTATTTCCATTTTACAGATAAGGAGATTTTGAAGAGGTTTGAAGAGGTCACATGATTTGCCTAAGTTCATGTCACATATTTCTCCTTCCCATGGATAAGGATGGTCCATCATAAGATAGTTTTATGTGTATTTGTATAATGGCATTGAATAAAAATGTACTTTAGTCAATTTCTTAGGAATGAATTGGGTTTGCAATTATTAGTGATATTGTAAGGTCTCATATCTCCTCTGTCATGGTACACTTCTGAATAGTAAGTAGCAGGGATTGGTCTGATGGTGTTTGGGGCCTGGCATGGTGTCTCATAATAATTTTCAAATTGTTTTCCTTTGGCAAACCTGAGGTAGCTTATGCATCCTTTGCCAAGCACTTTCTCCCTTAAATTTGAGTTCCCTGTATCGATCAAAGGGAATCCAATATGAATTTTTTTTTTAAATTCATGAAGACTTGGCTCAACAAAGTGCTACTTATAAAGGTGCTGGCATCTAGCAAGGTACTAATAACTGCCATTTATATAATGCTTTGAATTAAAGGTGCACTTGAGTCTCACAACAACCATGAGGTAGATACTCTTATTGTCCCCCTACCCTCCCACCTCACCCCACTGTTTTAGAAGTGAAGAAACAGACCCAAAGAATTTAAGCAATTTGCTTATGATCACAGAGCTTGTAAGGATGTGGGGCAGAATAGGAAGCAAGGTCTTCCTGACTCTAGGTCCAGCACTTAATCCACTACCATGCTACTTGTGTGAAAAAGGATCTTTTTAATTTCTTTTCTTCTAAATTAAGACACTCATGAGAAGAATTTTTAAGCTTTAAGTTCACAGAGTTCGAACTTGAAGCTTCCCCCACTTTAATTGGTTAGAAGGCATTTTCCCAGCTTCATGCATTTGAATCCCCATCTCTGACCATTCTGTTTAAGAATATTTCACAAGAATCCTGCTTCTCTATCTTGGGCAGAATGGTAGCCACCTGGAGCTCACCTCTCCTCCCTTCTGTGCAGCAACACATTGTGATCTCTCCCAATGATCTCTCCCATCCAGTGGTATCTCCTTTCTCTGAATTCCAATTCAGAGCACATGTTGTGTCTGCTGTGCATTTGCATTAACTGTCTTGTGTTAGTTACCAACTAAAATCCCATCTTTTACTGGAATCCTTCCCCAACCCCCTCTTAATTCCGATGTCTTCCCTCTGTTAAGTTTTTCCTATTTATCTTGTGTGTAGCTTGCTTTGTATATATTTATCTGTTGTCTCCCCCATAAGGTTTAAGCTTTTTGAGGACAGGGACTGTCTTTTGCTTCTTTTTGAATCCCCAGTGCTTAGCACAGTGCTTGGCACATAGAAGGAATTTAATTAAGGTTTATTTATTGATTGGTTGTTGTATGGGGTAGTAGGAAAGACCATTGGACCTATAATCAGGGTACCTGGGGTCCAAGTTCCAAAGTCCTGGCTACAGACGTTCTGCATGACCTTGGGCAAGTCCATTAAATTCTCTAGACCAATTTTCTCATCTATAAATTGGGGATGATAGTACTTACACAATGTGCCTCATAAGATGATTATGCTTAAAGTACTATAGGAATGTGAGTCCTCATCAGCATTTGTGTAGTGCTTTAAAGTTTGCAAAGTAATTTGCAAATATTTTCCCATTTTATCCTTATAACAATCCAGAGAGGTAGGTATTATTATTATCCATATTTTACAGATAAGGAAATGGAGGCACAGAGACATTTAAGAGATTTGACTAAGGTCATACAGCCTATGTCTCAGGTAGGATTTAAACCAAAGTCATTTAGACTCCAAGTCCAACATTCGAACCACTGTGTTACCTAGTGGAAAAAATGTCATGTCTTCCCTAGCAGGTTGTAAGCTTCCTGAGATCTGGGATGATTTCTTTTACTACTTTGCATCTCTATAGCACTTGGTAGAACATGTCTGCCATAGTGATTGTGATTTCCTCTTCCCTTTTTTTCTCACCTCTTTCTCTTTACCCTCTCTAAGAACTTTTCCACAACAAGATTCAGATATGTGGCCTTTTCCTAGGAGCTGATTTCTGTCCAGAATCTAGGAGGCTAAGTTTGTCAGAAAGCTATTTGGTATTGGGGCAGGGGGGCACAAACTGTTGAGGGTGATAGGTCTGGGCAAAGGCTGCTGTTGGAAGTTGGTTCCCCCTAATCCTGGAGGCCCTTATGATGTTTATGCCCTTTATATCTGTTCCAGTAATAAGTAAAGAATGAGAGTCACTGACCTTACTCCACTCCCAAACAGCTAAACCATTAGTGTCATTCCTTTTGGAGAAAGCATTATCTTGAGGAAGCTCCTGCTAAAATACACATCTCCTGCTTGGGAGAGGGAAGAGAACAAAATAGTCCATTAGACTATCTAACTGGCATGGAAACATGGAAAAATGGGATAATTGGCTCAACTTCCTATTACATGTATGACCTTAGGTAAATCACTATACCTCCTCAGGTCTAAGTTTCCTCTTCTGGAAAGTGAAGGAGTAAGACTAGATAATCTCCAAAGTACTTTCCAGCTGTAATATTCTATGATCCTATGATCAATATTTATCTCCTACATTTTAATCCATTCAACCAGATAGCATTATGATTTGAAATGTTAGTGATAATCAGTCATATACATTCTCTGCATGCATGGACAATAAAGTAGATGGAAAGTATCACTCATCTTCTTCCAATTCAGTTTGCTCATCCTCCCCCTTTCTCTCTGCCCCTCATCATCATGTTCCAAGGCCAGATTCCATTCTTTCCCACATGACACTTTCTGTACCAAAAATGCCCTTGTCAGGAATATTCCATTGGGGATCTTGCTTCCCATCAGTGACAGAAGGAAATCACTTCTTCCTCAAAAGGGTCTTGTCAATGATGTATAGCTGACATGCACCCCAACACAGACCCTTGGGTATTTGACAGATGGTAAACATAGCCACTTGCACTCATCAAAAAAGTACACCCTTTGCAAGGGTTGGGGAGAATTATTCAACATATTAGAGAATAGAAGGAACAGTATGGGATGGAAGAAGAATAACTATGGTAATAGTTTTAATGGGTTTTTAATTACCTGAGGCTTCTCTTTACCATAAAAGCAATGGCAAGAATTCCCTGATGCTAAGGATCTCTTCTGGCTACTTGTCTCTTCTTTGATGGTGTAGGTTGATATCAAATTTCACACTGTAAGCCACAGTTGAAATCCTTGAAAGATTGTGTGAATGAGTGTTCAACTACATGTAGGCATACTAACCTTTATACTACATGTAGGCATACTAACCTATCCTATCAAATAGGATGTGGCCCCCTTAGTAGTTACATGTTCAAATCTATGCATGTAACTATATGTTATCTATGTGTTCTTGGCAGAATAAGGAATCTGAGAAAGGGAAATTCATTGGTCTTTGTCTATTTGTGGACAGTAGGAGGGAAGCAAGTAACTGGTCAGAGTAGCTTAGACTATGAAAGTGGGTAAATGGCCTGAGAAGCTTAGACCATGAAAGATCATGGCTATTACTACTTCTGAAAGCTAGACTGTCCTGACTCTTGCCTGAAAAAAAGGACCTTTGAGGCATTTCCTATCTCTTTTATTAATGTATAACATCAAGGAAGAAGGAAACAAAATCATACTTCTCTCTTACCTTTCTTCACAGTGACATTCACAACAGATAAATATAAATAAATCACTGACACAAAAGTTGGTATGTTCTGCAAAGACAGTTGAACCCTCTTTGGGCATCGGTGCTGGGAACATGGCAGAACAATTATCAATCTTATAAGTGAACTATGCCATCTCAAACTATTGCTGCATAGCATTATCAGTCAATCAACAAATACTTATTTATCGCCAACTATGTTCTAGGCACTGGAGACCCAAGTATAAAGTATGAAATATTCCTTCTTCTCAAGGGGCTTGCATTCTAATGGGGAAGACAGCAAGTACATATGTAAGTATGTGCAGTGTAACTGTAAAATAAATAAATACAAATATATGCAAAGTAGTTAAACATAAGGTAGATTGGGAGGGAGAGCACTGAAAGTTGGGGGGATCAGAAAAAAACTTGGTGGAGAAGATCACGCTTGATCCGAATCTTAATAGAAGGGAGGGATTCTGAGGCAAAGTTAAGAAGGAAGAATATTGCTGGCATTAAGGTTGGTCAGTGAAATGGACTAGAGTTGGAGTGTCATGTGGGAGGAACAGAAAGAAGGCCAGTTTGAGTGGATTACTAAGTGCAGGAGTGGAAGTAATGTCCGGTGAGGCTGGATAGATAGATTGGGGCAGGTTTTCAAAGCTCACTAGACAAGCTGATATTTTAGCCTAAAGGCAATAGAAAGACAGTGGAGTTAATTCAGTAGGTGGGTCATATGGTCAGATATGCTTTTTAAAAAACCATTTTGGCAGCAGTGTGTGGGATGGACTAGAGTGGGGAGAGGTAATGCAGGAAGACTAATTAGGAGGCTATTACACGATAATCTAGGCAAGAGGTGATGAGGGCTCAAACTAAGGTGGTAGCTCTGTGAGTAGAGAGAAGAGGTCAGATGTAAGAGATGTTGTCAAGCTAGAAACAACAAGATTTTGGCAACTTATTGGGTATATATGTGAGGGAGAATGGAAAATTAAAAATAATACAAAAGTTTATAAACCTGAGAGACTGAGAGGACAGTGGTACTTTTTATAGAAATAAGGAATATTGGAAGAGGAAAAGGTTTAAAGAATAAAATAATGAGTTTGGTTTGAAGATATTGAAATTAAAAAGTCTCTGGGAGGTGAAATTTGAAATGTCCAATAAACAATTGATGTTAGAAGACTGAAGCTCAGGGGGGAGACTGGGACCGTACTACATATGTGCATGTATCCATATATACATAGTCAATTTTCAACAATGAGGTAGTTAACTTCAAGCATTCGGATGATTTTATTAGTAACCTCATTTTCACTTTTGCAATGGCAATGGTGCACATTTGAACTATGTGCAGTAAAGAAAAAAATGAGAGGTGTGATGCACATGTTAGTGGAGTGGCTGGTATCCTACTAGGCTTTTCACTGGTCTTGTTCACCCTACCATTGTAGAGTAAAGAGCTCCCTGTGCATTTGCTGTATATTTTCATTGTTTACTTTTAAAACTCAAGTTTCATCTTAACAATTATGCCCCTAAAGTGTAGTGCAGATCCTTTGGGCTCTAAGCCCATGCATGCAAAGAGAGTGGTTTGGCTTAGTGAGGAAGGTGCTAGGTAAACTTCAAGCCACCATATCTACAAGCTCTGTCGAGTTCGAGGTTAGTGTTAACTAATCCACAATTCCTTATATTTGTGAAAAAGAGGAAAATATTCATAAAAGTGTTTGTAATTTTGCTCCAGAAAGTGCATATTATCAGAATTAATGTTTTGTTATGGAAAAACATATGCAAGAAAGTGTATTTTTAGCAACCTCTAACAAAAGATTACAGTGTTTGGTATTCTTGGGAACCTAACCCCCTATTTCTCATAGGTTCAATGTATCAGCATTTGAGTTTTTTACTTTTGTGCCATTTTTCTGGGAACATTTCCCTGTGAAAGTTGAGGATTGATTGTATGTAGATAGAGTCAGTTCTGCTATAATGTGACATACGCATTCCCCAAAAGCACTATATTATGCAAAATAATGCAATAAAAACCACAGAGCTTATGGAGAAAATGGGGTTAGGAGCACAATGTTCAAAAACTTCATCAGCGATACTTTAAAAAAATAGGAACACAATCAACAATTATGGCACACTTTTATACCTGTTAAATGGTTAAGAAATATATGAATACTACAATACATAATAGGGGCATCCATGACCCTGGACTGCTACTTGGCCTGTGACCCAGTTCTCATAGGCCAGGCCAGCCAGGTTGGCGAAGTCTCCTAAAAGTTGGGCAGGCTGCACCTCCATGCCTGGGTGGGGGGGTAGAGGTAGGAGGGTCCATACCAGCCTTTCTTAGTCCCCCAGTTATGCAACAGAAGAGATGCAAAAACACATGGCATTTTACTTTGACAAAGACTTGAAGTTTGCTTATGGAAGGGGGAATCAGATGGAACGCAGCTTGTGAGGTATTGTGAAGTGGTACAGGTTTCTGTATTCTCAATGTTTCTTGCAGGAAGAAATCATCTACAAGCAAACTCAAAATTTGCATTATGCTCAAAATATTCCCTAAAATATCAATCTCACTAGAACAAATTCACATTTTTGAAATTAACATTATAGTAGAACTGACTATATCCCCTCTCTCATTCTTACTCTCTCTCTCTCTCTCCATCTAAGAAAGTGAATTTCAGAAAGGTTAAGTGATTTGACCAGTGTCACACAGCTTGTGTTTGGGGTAGGATTTGAACTGAGGACTTTCTTTGTATCTCCACAGCACCTGATAAACCTCTTTTGCAATAGTAGGTGTGACTTCCTCTTCCCTTCTTTTTGCATGCACATATATGTGTGTATGCATATGTATACATACATATGTTCATATACATACATGTATACATATGCACGCATATGTATACATACATATACATAGATACATGTACAAATATGTATATATGCATCTATCTATCCATCCATCCATTGGTCCATCCATCATCCATCTTTCTATTCATCCATCCACCCATCCATCCATCCATCCACCCATCTGCCTATCCATCTATCACATGTGCTGTCATCCATTTTAGAATGAAGGAATCAAGAGACCTTGAGCCTATAATCTGCTATATAGCACTGTTGGTAATGGAATAATAATAAAAATAAATAATAGCTAAGATTTATATAGCACTTTAAGGTTTTCAAAGGGATGTATATATGTCATCTCATTTGATTGCAGGATTTTAGAGCTAGAGGGGAAAATAAAAATGATATAATCCAACTCTTGCCCCAACATAAAAAGAAAAAAATGTAATAGATGAACTACAGTGGAAAGTATGCTGGATTGGGAATCAGAGGACCTGTGTTCAGATCCTTACTGTGATGTTTACTACTTATGTGATCTTGGACAGGTTACTAATTGTCTTTCTGCCTTAGCTATCTAATCAGTAAAATGAGACTGTTGGACTAGATGGTCTCTAAGTTTCCTTCCAGCCCTAAACCTATCGTCCTGTGATTGTGTGACCCTAAGCGATTTATCTAAAATAACCTAGGTAGCTGAGTGGCAGTGCTGAAGTCAGGCTAACTGACTTCAAATTCAATTTTCTTTTCGCTGTATGGGCTAGGTCAGGTTCACCCTCAGATGGTATTGTTCCATCACATCAGGACTCTTCATATTTCTCCCCAACTCCATAGAAGTCAGATGTGAACTTTTGTGTCTTCTTCTGAATTAGTCGGGCCCTAGGTTTACTTGGACCTGGCTGGGTTCTCTGGACTAGAGGACAGTCGTCCTTTTTCATTCCTCCAGGATGCTGTGGACAGCGCCCTTTCTTCTTCCTCTTCATCTACCCTCCCTCCCTTTTCCTCCTTTCCCCGCCACATTCCTCAACTTAAATGGATTCAACCTTTTGTCTGCTCCTACCCATCTGCCTGCTCTCCTGGTTGGTGCTTTGACATCCTGCAGAGCTACAGCTATGAACCTTAGAAATCTGAGTTAGGTTTAGCAGAAAAAAAATGATTTTGAAATTCTTTCCTCTGTGCTTCCCCTCTGGTTTCTGCTCCCTCCTCCCTTCCCTCATCCTCCTTCTTCCCCTCCAGGGCCAATTTATCTGTCAGTCCAGCCACAGAGCAGAGTTGGGGCCAAGTTGGCACCTTGCCCATGCCCAGCAGTTTCTTTGACCAGATGACAGCGAGTGCAATAGACAGCTGAGAGCAGGCCTGGGAAAGCCCCGTGTGTATGCAAAAAGGCAGCCAGCTCCTTAAAGGGGAATCACAAAGGTAGGGAGGGCTGGGAGCTTTAGAAATGGAGATGATTTCATTTTCCCTAGACTGTAGAAAGCAGGCTTCTACTGCAGGGAAGAAGTGGGGGAGGGGGGTTAGCAGGATCCATGCTGTTCCAGGAAAGTGTGTGCATGTGTGTATTTGTATGCATGTAGGTGGGGGAGGGATTAGACCAATACTGTGCACTCAGGATTCTTGCAGGCATTTGGATAATGTCTCCACCTGTTTTACCTCTTCCTTATTAAGTAAGAGTGCTTTAGGCAATTTGGAGCTCATCCTGGCCTTCTGAGCTGAGCCCGGGGCCTCTGTTCTCCACTCCATTTGAGTCTATAACACACTGCTGTTGGAAAGCTTGCTAGCTGCTGTCTGGGGCAGTGAGGGCAGCTATATGCCTTCCTATGGCAGCAGGAAAAATGGGCCTGGTCTATTGCATAGGGAACAGTCATTCCTTGATTTATTCAACCAGCATTTATTAAGCACTTACAGTGTATTCAATATTTGACTGGGGAGTGGAGTGGGGGCCTGGGAGGGAGTAACTGCAATAAAATGTAGTGAATTCAGTCTTTGCCCTTAGGGAGTTTAAAGCAAGGTAAAGCAATATAGAACAAACAAAAAGAAAGGCAGAATTGCAAATGTCTTAGAGGTGGAAGGGATTTCAGAGAACTCCCTCATTTTATGTGGCTATAAATTCATCTAGCTGGGAAAGCTAAGCCCTAGAGAGAAGTGACTCACTCAGGGTCACACTGTGTGAATTTCTATGGTGGCTCATTCCTCTTCTAAAATCCTTCTCTGATGGATGCCTTAGAATAGTCTGGGGGTCAAACTCGGCTCCTGAAGACTCTGCCAGTGGGGTGCCAGCTGTTTCTGCAGGCCATACCAAACTAGAAAGGCTAATAAGAGTAAAAGCTCAGTGATAAGACCATAAATTCGCCATCTGAAAACGTAATGAGTGAAGTTCAGAGTGGTGTCTCATTGCCAAAAAGATGGCCGGAGGGTGACAAGTTCTTCAGTCGCTGCAGCTTGCAGAAACAGTCTATGAAGACACGGATGGAACAGCTGCATCAGTTGAATCATATAGGTAACTCCCTCCACCAATGCAGATAAAACCCCTCTGTGAGTTAATAGAACATTTGTCAGTAACTGTGGTCAAATAATGCAATACTTTGGCAATGAGCCTCTACTCTGAACCTTGTCAGGTAGGTTCTCCAATGGCAAACTTGAGAGTCCATGGTTCTGAATGCAAATAGATTGAGATAATGTAATCTAACAAATCACAGATCTTTGACAAAATGGAAAGAATGTTAGATTTAGAGTCTAAAGATCTGGGTTTGTGTGTGACTCTGGATAAGTTCCCTTGCCTCTTAATGGCTTCAATTCCTCACCTGTAAAATTGTGGGGTTGGATGGTTCAGTCCTAAATCTGTGATCTTATTAACTTATTATAGGCAAATATGTATATATGCATGCATGTACACATATTATATACGTATATATATATATATACACACATATACATACATTTAAAATCTTCCTTATCAACATATTGTAAAGTCCTTGAGGGCAGCAGATGAATTATTCATCTTTGTTCCCTATAACACTAAATATAGGGCTTTATACAACATGGGTGATTAAAGCATAGCTATTGAATTGAATGGAATTAAATCTACAGGTCTTGACTTATCAAACCAATGGTTAATTAAAGGTAAAACTGGGCTAGAAAACCCAATACAAAATGATTAATGTGGGGTGAGTTTAGGCAAGAAAGAATTCTTGATAAAGGTGAGCCTAGAGCTTGAACAAGGTAATGTTAATGGATAGAAAGAAATGAGATAGGAGAATATTATCCCAAAAGGAGAGCAAGATGGGGACAATCAGGATATAGAAGGTATTAGAGGTGAAACAGATTAGCCTTGAGATCATCAAGTTCAACCTCTTTTTTTTTTTTATCACTTGAGACAACTAAGGGCCAGATTTGTCCAAGGTCATATTGGGAGTTTGTGACTGAGGCAGTAACGGTATAGTGGAAAGCGTGCCTTTTCTAATCTGAAGACTAAATTTCTAATCCTAACTCTGCCATTCTTTACTCTTAGGCCTTTGGATAAATCATTAGGCTTTGGGAGTTTGTTTTCTCATTTGTAAAAATGAGGCCTTTAGAAGTATCAGTCTTAAAGGTCTCTTGCAGTTTTAAATCTACAATCCTACGATCCAGGTCTCCTGATCCAGTGTTCTTTACCTCCTTTCTTGTATGATTTTGAGTTCATGAGTTCATCTTGTCTCCCCAATTTGATTGGGAACTTTGCAAGGGCTGAAACTATGTTTTATACTTTGTATCCCCGATGGGAACAATGGTGGTAGACACATAGTAAGGCTTAAGTAGCACCAGGTTTAAATATGCCACTTTTTAAGAATTCTAGACCTTTGGAGAACCACTGACTATCCTCTGACCTTTTGTTGCTAGTAGGACTGTACTTTATAAATATACCCTATGGTTCCAGGTCCCAGTACATGTATGTGTTCATCCTCTTTCCTCTTCTGTATAGCTGGTTCACTTAAACAGCCAAAATGCCCTCTGTTTGAAGCTTCTTTTGCCAAGATAATCTTCTTTATTTTTTGTTTTGTTTTGTTTTTTAATTCAGATTTGAGCAGCAACCCTAAGAAAAACAGAAGAGCTCTAGAAAAAGCATACCCTTATAAGAAACAAAAACACAGAAAGAGATTGATACTGAGAAAGAAATGTGTGTGTGTGTGTGTGTCTGTATAAGTGTGAGATACACACATGAACATATACAGAGAGAGAGAGAGGAAGACAGAGAGAGAGAAGATCTAACTAGGGCATCATAAAAAGGAACTGCTATAAAGATTCTTAAAGATTCATAAGAAGAAAATATGTTATCATACTAGTGATAGAGTTATCTTGAGAAAGCTGATAATTATGGTGTCAGATCAGCTGCTGAGTTAAATGATGGCAGGAGGTAGACTGAAACTAGTTTGATTATAGGAAAGATTCTGGACTAGGAGACAGAAGACTTTGGCTCTAGTTTTTCCCATCTCTATGACTATCTGTGTAACCTTGAACAAGTTATTTAAACCTGGTTTCTAGTTCTGTATTTTTTCCAATTGACTGGATGTGTGATGGCAAGTAAGGTACTCTTTGGGCCTTGGTTTCCTCTTCTGCAAAATGAGGCAGTTGGACTGGCCAGTCTTTAAGGTCTTTTCCAGCTCTAATAGTTTATGATCTTATGATCAGGGATGGACCAGTGGCTGTGCTGTGAATGGAAGTCAGTGAAATAGGTCCTGTATTATTTTGAAATGAATGGCCCACAATGTGAGCAGATGATCAAGAGGGTGAAATGAATTCATCCTTTACCTAGAGGCTTCTTACAATCTCCAGTTTCCTTCAAACCTCAGCACAAAGATTACCTTCTACATAAGACTTTTCCTGATCCGCCCCCCTCCTTTGTTGTTAGTGCTTTCTACTCCCTCCAATTACCTTTTATTTATGCACATTTTGTGTATATCTACATATGTCCATACTGTCTCTCTGATAGGTTGTAAGGTCCTTGAGGGCAGGGAATGTCTTTGGTTTGTTTGTTTTTTATCTTTGTCTTTCATGGGCCTAGCACAGTACCTGGAACACAGCAAGGATCTTAATAAATGCTTGTCGATTAACGAATTGCTTGATATTGAATTCTGACTTCAATTCCAATGTCCTTTTTACTCTTCTACTTCACTCTGTCCATATGTATATATACTTTGTGTATATATACAATGTGTATAAACATATATGTACATGTGTATACATGCATATACCCTATGTACAAATAAACATATATAACAAATGTATGTGTAGATATAGTGTATGTGTGCATTAATCTGGACCTGTGATTTCATTGAATTTAGAAACTCTCACCTGAGCAAACTCTTTTTACTAATGTAGACCCATAGCTATTTTGCCACTTAAAATTTTAGAGAGTGGCCTGCTTCCCTGGGAAGTTAAATGACTTGTCCAGGTTGTCTATTAGAGCTAGGACATGAAGCTGGGTATTTCTGAATTCAAGGCCAAGTCTCTATCGATTAATTACACTGTTAGCTCTGCCTCTGTCTTTCTGTCATTCTAGAAATATACATATAATCTAGTAGACATGTAGACATATGAACATATATGTATATATAAATGAACACACAAATTGGGTATACATATATACATACACGTATGCACACAGTTGCTTCTTAAGTTATGATCACCTCTTTTGTGAATTCCAGTCCACACAAATGACCTGTTGTATCTCCTTCTTTCTTCTTCCATCAAGTCCAAAGCTCCTTAGAGAAAAGATGGAATGGATTCTATCTAGCATGTTCTTCGTAACAACCCCAAATGCTTACTTTTTTTTTAAACCATTTTTCAATTCCCATTTGATAAGTCAGTAAGTCAAAGGCTTCGAACTTACAGTATAAGAATGACTGCTCTGCATATCTACAAAAGCCACTAGATCTCATAGCACGAGGAACTATAGACATTGAGTAGGGGCCAGCATCCTCTTCGGTAACTCACCTTGATCTCTAAAGGAGTCCACTGCAAAGTAACCACGCATAGACTGCTTGCCAGTGGCCACAGTTTCCCTCTATGTTAATCAGTGCACTTTTAAAAAACTAATTGAGACTCTTGTACCGGGGATTTGACACATCTGTCTTTTTGTTCCAATATCAAACAATCCTTCTGACAGTCCTTGCCTGCAGACTGTGTCGAGGCCAGCTGCCTCATGGTCCTCTCATGCTCTGCTCACAGATGCTTCTGGACAGGATTATCAAGCATGGAGTGATGTGCGTTGCTTTTATTTCTGTGTGTGTGTGTGTGTGTGTGTGTGTGTGTGTGTGTATGCATGTTTAAGGGAGGAGGTATATAAATGGACACGCTGCTTCTGTCTCTCTTAGATTGATTTTACAGAATATTAGAGATCTTAGAGGTCATCTAGTCTTTGTTGTTCAGTCATTTTCCAGTCATGTCTGACTCTTCATGACCTAGTTTGGGGTTTTCTTGGCAAAGATACTGGAGTGGTTTGCCATTTCCTTCTCCAGCACATTTTAGAGATAAGGAAACTGAGGCAAAGAAGGTTAAGTGACTTGTCCAGGGTCACACTGCTAGTAAGTATCTGAGACCAGATTTGAACTCAGGAAGATGAGTCTTCCTCACTCCAGGCCTGGTGCTCTCCCAACTATACTACTTAGCTATATCTAGTCTAAACCTTTTCTTTTATAAGTAAGGAAACTGAAGTTCAGAGAAATGAAAGGACTTTCTAGAAGTCACTCAGGTAGCAAATATCAGAGCTAAGATTCTAATCCCAGGGTCTAAGTATTTGGGCTCATGAAATCATAGAATCTTAGAACCCAGCATACTTAGGGTTACTTTTGAATATTGGAGTCGTCTCTGCCTTAACTGCCCAATTAAACTTTTGTCATTTTTCATCACTCCTTTTTATTTTTAAATGACCAATTTAAGAATGTTTGAGAGAAGGGTATGGAAGAATCATGAAATAATAAGTGCAATCTAACAAATGATCTGCTGGTGTCAGGGATTGCTCCTCATCAGTCTTTGGCTCTGGCATTCTTGAATCCAAGTTTTCACCTATGTAGTTATCCTTAGCTTGACTTGGGTATTGTCTGTGTGCCTTGTATTCACTGCCTATCGCTGGGTTGCTACCTCACAACCTTTTGCCTTTGGTCTCTCAGGGCTGGTATTATTTGAAGAGCAACAGAAAGGCCTCTGACCAGAACTATCTTTCCTACTAGTTGGTCCCTGTGAGTGAAGACCCACCAGGGAGTTCTTAGCTTTGAGTTGACTGTAGGCCTCTGAATCTAAAATTGCATCTCATTTAGACTAATTCTAGGGAATATGAAGGCATTGATCCAATGGGAGCCTGGGTGACACCAATTTTTCCAGAATCTGAGGTGCTATTGGGGGGCAGCTAGGTAGCTCAGTGGATAGAATGCCAGGAGTGGAGTCAGAAAGACATATTCTTGAGTTCAAATCTGACCCTCAGACACTTACTTATTATGTGACCCTTGGCAAGCCATTTAATTGACTCTTTTGCCTCAGTTTCTTCATCTGTAAAATGAGATGGAGAAGAAAATGGAAAATCACTCTAGTATCTTTGCCAAGAAAAAAAATGGGTCACAAAGAGTTAGACACAACTGAAAAATGACTGAACAACAAGATATTATTACATTTTTGTCTTTCCCTTTCTACCTGATAGGAAAAGGTGTTAGTAATTCTGATTACTCTCACAAGTTTCAACTACCATCACTTTCCAACAAACCCTCTAAAGGAATGTATGTATTACCTGCCTCACTGTTGAAGGAAAACACTAAATAAATAGGAAGTTATAATTATCATTAAGAATTTTTGGCCTAAATAAGATTCATAGTTACTCAAGTTAGATCTAACTATCCATGCAAAATCATAAGAATTTATTTCTGGAAAAGGACTTCAAAGGAAACTGAGGCCTAGGGATTTTTATTTGATTCCACTCAACAATGATTTATTAAGTGATTTGTCCAAGGTAGTTACACAAATAAATGACATAGTGGGGATTTGAACCCAGGATCCAAAGGCAGAGAACTCTTTACAAGATGGGGAGAGAAGACCTGGGGGGACAAGTGGATGATGAAAAATGCCTATTGTTCCAACTATATTACACCATCAGATGGGCAATTTATTGAGTCTGTCAATCAATGCATCTATCAGAGACAGACATTGCAATGAGCTGGGCTAAGAATTTAGCTGGAGGAAGAGACTGGGCTGTATTACCTTTAGGAAATTTCAGTTGTTTTAATGACTCAAGCATCTCCCTGAAATAAGGGACCATCCTTTAGCCCCAGCATTTTTACTGATATGTTGTATGACTTCAAGTCATGAAATATTACAATCTCCAAAGAATTGAAGTTGAATAGTCAAAGAGCAATAGTGGGTATAAGCCAGTTGCAACATTTTATAGTTGAGGAATTACAGAGGAGACGATAGGTAAAGTGGGGATTCTTAAAATTTGGGGAGCAGGTTCACAAGAAGCCTATGGAGTCTTCAGAATAATGTTTAGTTTTTTAATAATTGAAGAAAATATTAAACTTTGGTTAGAGGTTAGTGAAAAAAGTATAAGTTCTTCCCATCCAAGTTCATGGACCTAAGAACTCTGGTGTAAAGGATGCCATCAGAAAAAGGCGTGACTGGAGAGTCAAGTAGCAATAGGGGAAGCCAGCTCCAGTGCTCTACAGGTATCCATATAATATGAAAAGAGGTTAAGGAAGACTTCTAGCATATTTGCTAGACCCCCTGTAATAAATATATGGAAGAACATAGGGGCAAGTCATACAGGACTGGCAAGTGGCAACCAGAATTTCTGGAGGGAATGATGGAGGAAATAACTACACAGATGAGGTCAGAAATCCATTGGCATACTATTTATTATGCACTTCTTGGTCATCTTCACACGTGCTGCATTGTCCTTAGCTCCCTCCCATCATTAATCTTGTATTCTGCCTCTAAGTCTCTAATAGATTGGTTCTAATAAGGTTCTAATAGATGAATTTTTGACCTCTCTTGCCTGGAACCAAGCCTTTATGCTACTTTCTGGCCACATCCACACCAAGTTGACTCTCTGTCTCTGTCTCTCTGTCTCTCTGTCTCTGTCTCTCTCTGTCTCTGTCTCTCTCTCTGTCTCTCTGTCTCTGTCTCTCTCTCTCTGTCTCTGTCTCTGTCTCTCTCTCTGTCTCTCTCTCTCTCTCTCTCTCTCTCTCTCTGTCTCTCTCCCTCTCTCCCTCTACTTCCACTTCTCCTCTATGTGTTGTCTTTCTCCATCACACTGTAAGTTCCTTGAGACCAGGCATTATCTTGCTTGCTTGTACTTGTACTTCAGTGTATAGAGCAGTATCTAACACATATTAAGAGCTTAACAAATTACCTACTATTTCTCTCCCCCCCTACTCTTTTTCATCTGTTTACTCTTAACAAAGGAGCAAAGTATGTCTTCTTATAGGGGCAGGTAGTACAATATAATGAAAAGGACACTGAATTCAGTGTCCTGAAACCTGGATTTTTATCCTTGCTCTCCTCTGTGCCTTTGGGCAAATTGATTCCTCTCTACAGACTTCACTTTCCTCCTCTATAGAATGAAAGGGTTGTACTAGATGAATTCTATAGTTCCTTCCTGCTGTAAATCCAATGATCCTATTTAAAACACCTTTCAGCTCTAGCATTCTATGTGCTAACTCACTCATATTGAGATGTGAACGAATGATCCAAGATTAATTATATTTCCCAGAGGCATTTGCATTTAAAAATTGAGACTTGTGGGAGCAATGCCTTGACCTGAAGAAAAAACATGATCTCTATTGGTTAAGATGGCAAGGCACAGTGACAGTCTGATTGGGAGAGATGCCAAGGGACACCCATGAAATCGTACTACATGGATGACGGTCTAGTATAGTATACCTATGTATAAAACCAGTCCTATTCCCAGCACACATACTCTATCCAGGGGGAGGGCTGGAAAGCTGCACATGGAAAGCAAAAATGACTATAATCAGTTGCAAGAAATTTTAATATTATTTCTTCTGCACTGGGTCCTATGGGGTGAAAAGGAAGCTAGAGACTCCTACACAAGGCCACCTCTTCTGAGCTCTGCCTGGCACTCTCTGGTAACAAAAGTAGCTGCCTATATACATTAATATCCTGCTATTGTAGTTCTCAGAATATGCTGGGTATTCCCCTTTCAGAAAGGGAAAAGAGAAGAGGGATGTCATGAATCCTCTGTTGTGCTGAGCTTTGCTCTATGTCAGTCTTCCATAGCAACAAAGACAAGGAAGACAGAAGGCAGCAAATGCAAACCTTCTGGAAAAGCAAAAGCAAGGCTTTCTGGTTAATTCTGGCAGGAGGGTTGGAAGACTGCATCAATGAAAGGTGCTGTCCAGACTTTTTCCCTTGGGAGGTGAGAGGGCTAGTAGTGATGTTTTTCCCTGGGGCTATCCTTTTTCCACCAGCCCGATGTCTGGAACTGAGAGCCACCTTGGATAGCTCTTGTATTGCATCCTGCATTGGAAACAAAGAGAAAGTGTAGTTAAGTGGGAAGAGTAGTATATTTGGAGTCGGAGGCCCTAGATTTGAATCTTCCATGCTATTTATTACCTATGAGACACTGGGCAAGTCACTTCACTTGGAAGTGGTGTCTGGATCTCCATTTCCTAATCTGTAAATTGAAGGATGTATGTGTGAGAAGAGGAGAAAAAGGTGGAGGGGTGGTCATCTTGGCATGACACATTAAGGTTCCTTCCAACTCCAAATAGCATGTAATTATTCAGGGAAGGTTTCATCGGGACAGTTACAATTCTATCTACTGTTCGGGGGTGACTCTAGCCTGAATTTTGCTTCTAACTAGCCGAGGACCACAGTGACTCCCAGAATTAAATCTACACAGTAACAGGTATTCTTTGAGATGTAGGGAGGGAGGAGCAGAAGGGAAATAGAGAGTGTAGATCAGCGTGTTGCCGGTGTAGTGAATTTAAATCAACCCTTCATTCTCTAAGCATGGGCTGTGACACAGACTAGATTTTGTGACCTTCTAGAAGTCATATGACTTCTCTGGGCTTGGTTTTATTTATGATTTCAATTACTTATTAAATTTTCACAGGGATTTTCCTCCCAAAAGCTCAAAGTGCTGCACCAGTAACTTTTAAATGGACCAAATAATTTTTCATTGAGTATTTATAAATACCCACAGACAGTAAGTCATTAGCAAAGGGAATGAACTAGGGGAATGGTGTGGAAAAGGGGAGGTATAATAACCATAGTAAAAAGGTTGGAAGGGACCTAAAAAATCCAACATCCATTCTCCGTGCAAGAATCCTTTCTACAGTGTTCTTATCCAGCCTCTGATTGAATGTTTTTAAGGATGAGAAGCTTACTACCTAATGAAGCATCCTATTCAATGGCAGGGCTAGTCTAATTATTATCAAGTTTTTGCTTATTTCATGTTGAAATTTGCCTCCCTGTGATGTTAGCCTCACAATGTTCCACAGACAATCACTGCCATACTCTCTTGTCTGGTGTGGCTGATTCAATGATATTCTCCATGTGACCACAATCAGGAGGGCAGGACAATTGATCTGTGGGGCAAGAGAACAGTAGTTAATGCCAGGAATTCTAATGAGGAAACCAGCTTTTCTTTATCCTCGGAGATATCCTGAAGCCAGATTTTTAAAAGCAGAGCTAGCCTAGACTTCTAGGTTGATATTTCTACACTGGTTCTTATATTACAGAGATGACTGTGCTGACAGGGTAGACAGGAGGAACAGCTAGAAAGCCAGATGAGACCACTGTGTGTAGCAAAGATTACCTGGTGACTTTTCCTCTGTGTCCATATTTGAGATTTGTCTTTGTCTTTTTTAGTACATTGCACAGAGTAGGTGCATAATAAGTATCTGTTTAATTAAAATGTGTATGTCTCTGGGGAGATATGTGTATCCTGCTGTACTTCAAATTGTTAGAATCAGTCTTCATTAAAGGATACACCAGTGGGCTGGTTAATGTTGATAAGATCATAAAGTTAGCTATAGTTACATGGTTGATAACACATTCTGAGCCCTCTTCATTTTCTTAGCCTTGTCTGTTCCAGGAGTCACAGGATGCTTCCTCTACTCTGTCTATTAGATCAACATTCCAAGAATGTCTGTATTATTGCTCTCTACTGGCAGATATTTATCTTATTTTTCCTGTATATAGTTTGCTTTGTATTTATTTGTTTGCATGTTATCTTCCCCATTAGACTGTAAGTTCCTTGAGGGCAAGGATTGTCTTTTGCTTTTTTTTTTTTGGTATTGTGAACACTTAGCACAGTGCCTGGCATATAACAGGCACTTAATAAATGTTACTTGATTGATATCCTGTAAGTGGGTTTAGGTCTTTTTTACAGGCCACTATGTGATTCATACCTCAGCCTACATGCATATTTTCTAAATCTGAGAAATCTCCAAGGTATAGTGTATCCATTTGTCTACAAGTTCTGCTTGACAATTACATGAAGCCTGGGAAATCTACTTCTAGTCTGAATGATGACTAACTTCTTCAGCTTCGCTCCTTTGACAAAATCTTCAATCCTATTTTCAGTGTTATGATTGACAGTTGAGATAATGCTATGAGTAACTAGATGGTTATATATGAAGAGGTGATGGACAGTGAGTGCCAAGTCACGGATAGCTGAATCCTACTGAACTGCTACTATTGCCAAGTGTATAGGGTGAGTATCAATGGAGTATTTAAAGAGGAAGGATAATTAGTAAGGTCAGCAGATTTTTAAAAAATATGTTTTTTAATGAAGTCTTGTTTTTTTACATCATAGTTTTCTCTAGTATCCCTCTTTCATCCCCTCACAGAGAGCATCCCAGGTAACATAGTATTTTTAAAAAAAGAAAAAGAAGAGGGAAAATCAATACAGTCCACAAACACATGGAAAAAAATCCCAAAATACGTGCAATACTTTTGACCTCCCAATTCCATGAAGAGCTAGGAAGTGTCCTCTCATATGTTTTCATTCAAGTCATGTTTGATCTTTGTAATTTTGCTATATTCACTTTTGATTTTTTTGTGTTTGTCCTTTTGATTCGTATTTTAATCATTGCATATATTGTTTTCTTGGCTCTGCTTATTTCACTCTGCAACTATTCATGAGAATCTTTCCATGCTTCTCGAAATACATCACACTAATTATTTCTTACAGCACAATAATGCTCCCTTACAATCATGTACCATGATTTGTTTAGTCATTTTCCAAAAGATGCACATCTACTTTTATATCAGTAAGGCAAGATTCATGACCTCGAGGACGACTATGAACATGCCTGTATGGTTTGGAATCATGAAGTATAAGAAATTTTCTAGGTAGAAGGCAGAGGAAGTAAAACATTCATTTAGACATGAAATAATTTGATAAAGTAGCCATTATATTCCAAAACCAGTAAGCCCACTTCAATGTAGCAACAAGGAAATTATAGCACAATATTATAGCAAGGAGGCAAGTCATCCTGTAACCTTCCCCCTTGCTAGAGCCTCCCTGTAAACAATCACTCAGGAATCCTAACTCTCTGCTCAGCACTCTCTTCTGCAGCTGTATAGACTCTGAGTTCCTGCTCCTTCTCGTTGGGCTGAATTCTAATTCCTGTAACTCTCAATGCCTCAATGTCTTCTTGATGTCTGCTTCTGAATCCAGCTACTCTCAGTTCTGCTGCTCTCAGTTTTGCACTCTCTTTTTGTACAGTCCTAGCTGGCATCTGATTGACTAGAACTCAGTGCACATACCATTGGCTCTGGTCTTAGCAACTCCCCTTAGGGCCCTGAGGGCTTCATGCCCACATAGGCTTAACTAACAAAAGGATGTGGGTCTGGGGCCTCCTACCTAATTAGGGAAAGGGGGTGGGCCTGCCTCTAAACATGCCTCTTTGTGGGCCCCACCTGAGGCCCATTCAATGGGCTGGAAAGATCTTTTACTTACTGATTATCCTTACAACTTTGTTTCCAATAAGTGTTGCTATAAATATTTTAGCGGATATGGCCACTGTCTTCTTATCCATGTCTTCCTTGTAGTATCAGCCCAGGAATGGAGTTTCTGGTTTAAAGTCAGTTTATTTCCACAACTTCAAATTGCTTCTCCAAATGGTCATACCATTTCACAGTTCTACCAGCAATGCATTAGTGTACCTATCATCTCACAAACCCTCTAACGCTGATTATGAGGCCAGTAGATATAATCAAATTGATTTACTTTGGAATCTTTTGGAAGACTGGATTCTTTGTACACTGTGATCAAGAACTAAGTAAGTTTTTGGTTGTGGGAAGGGCTTTGCTGAAATTTCCTTTTTTCGAAGAAGCTTGCTCAACAAGGACCTGTCTTTCTGCTTCCTTGGTGTACCGACCCATGGGGAAATATCCAGGGAAGAGGACATTTTATTGTGTTCCTTCCCTAGACTGATGTCTTGCAATAGTACTTGATATAGTCTCTGCATGGCAAGGGATCACTGATTCCATAAAGGTTAAGCCTGTGATAAGAAGATTTTCCAGAAATAGCTTTGGCTGCATTTCTGATGTTACAAAGTTGCATTTTGAAAAAGTCTAGAATTAACATTTCTCCTTTGCAATTTTTTAGGATCTTTGATCCTCTCGGTCTGCCCAATGCTGCCAACAGCTATTCTATACTTGCTTATCCTATATAATTATGTTTTCCCCATAAATCATCCATGGAGCATCTATCTATTGGTCTAGATCAGTGGCATCAAAGTCACATAGAAATGGAGATCACTAAACCATACATAAGATTCTTGTGGGCTACATATTGACTTAGAAAGCCGCATATTAGCATCATCTACGTTTTCTTGTATTTTTATTTATTTTGTTAAATATGCTGGAGTATGCTGGGCTGGATGAAGCCTTCAGGCCTTGTATTTGATACCTCTGGTCTAGATAATTTAGAGTCGTAGTTCGTTAGAGATGGCAGACCCTAGAGATGATCTGGTTCAACCCCCTCGTTTTAGAGATGAGGAAATTGTAATTTAGCCTGGCAGAGTAACTTGCTCAAGGTTACATAATTAGTAAATGGCAGAACAGCTGGCCTGGTGATGCATGTCTGTAATCCCTGCTGCCAGGGAGGTTGGCAAGTCTTTTGAGCAAAGAGGAGGGAACAAACATTTATTAAGCACATATTATGTATATCATATACTATACAAGTACTATACTAAGTACTTTACAAATATTATTTTCTTTGGTCCTCACAAAACCCTGGGTAAGGTTGTTATCCTCCTTGTTTTAAAGGTAAGGAAACTGAGGTAGACAGAGGTTGAAACTTGCTCAGTCATACAACTGGTAAGGGTCTGAGGTTGGATTTGAATTCAGATCTTCCAGTCTCTGGGCCCAGCACACCATCCACTGTGCCACCTGGTTGCCTAATTTAAGGAGTTCCAGGCTGCAGTGGGCTATATCAATCAGGTGATCTCATTAGGTTCTGCATTAAGATGGAGAGAACTGGGGATAGGGGGCTGTTATCAGATTACCTAAGGAAGAGCAAGCCAGCCCAGGGCAAAGCTTCCATGCTGATCACTAGGGGGATCTGACCGTTGAGTAGCTTCTGTATTTCCATCGTGGGTGAGATGGGGTGTCTTAAAAAATAAAAACTAAATTAAATGAAAATGAAAGTGACTTAATAGCCAGGTGACAGATTTCAAACTTGATGGTCTTTCTACTATACCACAGTTTCCCATTATTAAATCCCTTTCAACCCTACAATGCTAAAATGCCATGAATTATCTATAGGTCTTTTTGTTGTTGTTGTTGTTGGTCCTCAGAGATATGAGAAGATTTTCTTTAATTTGTGTAAATAGGGGCTTCTGTTATTAAGTTTATTCTACTGGATTGCAGGTAAAATTAAAAGTATTCAATCAAAGAAAACACTCACTAAGCACTTGCTAGTTGTGAGACCCTATGAAAAGTGCAGGGGATATCAAAGTACATGAGACATAGGCAAAGACCCTGAGGTCTTAAGGAACTTGGGAACTAATAAGTTTATAGAATCATAGCGTGTTAGAACTGGAAGGTCATCCAGAGGTCATCTAGTTCATGTATGCGCTATACTTCTATAAGACCATTTAGGTAGGTCTCATTTTTTTAGAAGAGGAAAATGAGGTAAAATGACCAGTTCAGTGTCACACAATAAATGAGGTACAGAGATGAGATTTTAATCCAGAGCACTTGGGTTCAAACCTGGATTCTCCTATTGCCTATGTGACCATGGACAAGTCACTTCCCCCCATAGTCTCCCGGACTCATAAAATGTAGGTTAGATTAGATGATTTTTAAGTCTCTTTTAGAACAAAATCCTCTGTTTCCTAGTCCAATTTTCTTTTGATTGAATCACACAGCCTCTCTATTGGGCACCATAGAGCCCATATCATGCAAGACTGGGTTCACAAGGAGACAGCTTCCTGTCTTTTACAAATTATTTCTGTCAGAAGTTCTTAACTTGGCATATGTGAACTTGTTTTTAAAAATAATGGTAACTCTATTTCAATCTAATTGGTTTTCTTTGTAATCCTATGTATTTTATTTTATATATTTTAAAACATGATTCATAAAAGGGGTCCACGGGCTTTGCCAGACCATTAAAGCTGTCCATGACCCCAAAATGCTTAAGGATGTCTGTCTCAGATGGTGTTGGTCATTTCTGCAGAGGAAAATGCCTCAGTTTCTTAGTGACCCGTTTACTTTTTCATCTAGTTTCTAATATGAGTCAATTAGGGAATGGTCGATCAAATTACTTGGGAATCTCTCCAAGCGTTTGCGTCCATGGAGACCATCATCATCTCTGCTCTCTTCTTTCCATCTCTGGTACTATAGTATTCAAAGTTCATTGTTAGGAATGAAAACACTGATAGCCCTGCACTTATAGCTCTTTCTAATTGGGGTTACTCTAGTTAAACAATGGCAGAACAGAATTAAGTCTTTGCCACTGAAGTGGGGAATGGTAAGGATAGCAAAAAAAAAAAAAAAAAATCATGCTAAGTCCAGGAAGGCAAAACAATTTCCTGTGTCAGTCTTCCATCTAGAGCCATGCCTCCCCCTTTCCCATTTCTTTCCTGTTTTTGAGTTTTAGTGCTTTTAAAAATTTGTAAAGTGGAACTGTGCGGAACAGCTAACAAAACAAAAACAGAAAGATCAGTAACTCACTTTGAAAACATAGTCCTGGGCCCTGCTGGGTGAGTAATCTGTTTTCTGCAATTTGGGAGGGGCAGTAACCTATTTAGGTCACCTGGGTCCCATTCACCTAGCTTATATCCAGGCAGAATTTGGCCCTTAAGTCCCACTTAAATGCTAAACAGTCAGATATTTTTGCAAGGTTGGTTACTATTTTGTAGATAAAGTCATCATAAGGTTACTTGCATTCTCTGGGGCAATGTGATATAGTATACAATAGTGATGTAGTGAAAAAGAAAACAAAGAGGAACTTCAGCCATATGATGACAACAACACAATAGATACCTTCTTTGAGAGTGAGTTGGGCCCACTCTACTGCAGAACAATGGCCACTAACCCCAGACTCATGAATATTCTTGCATTTGGGTGTACACTTTTATCTCTCATGTTTAAATGGAAAGAAATAGCAGAAGTTTGGGCCAGACTGATTCATCAGATTCACTAGATTTTCTTTTCTCATGTGGACTTTGAATGACTTAGCTCCTGGAGGTTAAGCACATACCTCTTTGGCTTCTTATAATACCTCATTATATATCTATTACCATGATCTTAGCTAAACTCTTCTTGAACCTACTTCTATTTTTATCTCATATTGCCTCCTTGGATTTCCATTTTTTTCTTCTAGAATATGTCCGATTCAATGATCCGTTGAGTTTTTTCAGCTCTAACATTTTACAATCTGACCCCTAGCGATTTTTTAGTGCCAGTAGTAAATTTCTAAGTACCATATAAAAGAATGTTTCTTCCTTTCACCCCATGAAAATATTTCTTTCAGCATTCAAAGGATACCTCCTCATTTTGGTCTCCTGGAATTAAGAGAACAAGTTCATATTGCTGACACAACAGGACACCCTGAAAGAGATGGGAGACAGCTTACTCTACTCTGGTAGCATCAGCATCCACAACATCACAACCACCAGTTCCCTGGAGACCTGAGTTATCTCTGTTTAGGAGATCCTGAACCTTGGAATCTAGGACTCTGAACCTAAGAGCCTTAGGAATAGCAGCCACCCGAAGACTATCAATACTGCTTCTAGTCTGGGCCATCATTAAAGAGAGAAATGGCTGAAGGCAAGGGGCCCGCCTTTCCTGCTACGATGAATATCCGTGGCTGATTAATTGCCAACAATGGGCCGGTAAACCCAAGAGCCCTGGAAGTAACGGCACACCCCAGACCAGTGGTCTCGTTTCCAGACCATTACCTGCAATCATCATCCTTGGAGAAATCCCTCAGGAGATAGGGCCCGACAACGGCTTCTGTGAGTGCTGCAGTAAGAGCTGTGGAAGAGCAAGAAAAGATGATTTTTGCTTTCAAAGTCCTTGGCATTGTTAAATGATTCAGCACCAGAAACATATGATTTTTATCAGTAGAAATGATACTAAAGAAGAGAAATTTTCATCTTATTTGCTGATGCCTCCTAAGTATAGTGGGATGCTTCCTTTTGACTTGCAGCTGAAATCTTCCCTATTAGAATATGAGCATCTTGAAAGCAAGGACAAGGCTTAGTTTCCACTTGTATCCTCTGAGCTTATTATAGTATTCTGCAATTACTAAGCACTTAATGAATGTTTTTCATTTGTTATTCATTTATTCAATCATTCACATTAACTTCATATTTCTCTTTATGCTGCTCTCACATTTTGTTCACATCTCCCCTCTTCATCAAGACTGAACTAGAACAGATCTTGGCTTCATTTATTTCAAACCCCTCATTTTACTGATTAGGAAACTGAGTCACAGAGAATTTAAGTGTTTTTGTCCAAAGCAACCCAGAAGACTTATATTTTATATTATAAAGGGAATTAACATGAAAGCCTCGCCATAATTGAGAAGCTAATACTTGTGATGATTCACCAGTGTGAATCTATGTAGCAGGTGGTTGACTTAGAATGCTTCTGTCGAACTGAGTATGTACTTGAATCACTTTTGATATCATATGCTGTAGCCCCTTGCTAAAAGGTTTTATAATCAGAGACTATTGGTTTTTCCCTTGGATCTCATGATTGGGGTGGAGGGAGAGAGAGAAAAAGGGAAGAAAGATGCTACACCAAAAAGGATTGACAATGGAGTCAAGAAAAGCTTGGTATTCAGGGAGTCTGCTCACCAGGAATTCCCTATACCACTAGTCAGAGGTTTTTTTCCAAAGTGAAAAGTCTCCAACTCTCTTTCTCCTCCTCTCTTTTGAAGGTTTGACTTGTCACTCCAATAGGTCTTCCTTGGACTTTCTGATTGAAGGTGAGGAGATTTCTCTATCCTCTGTATGAGAAGCTATGGTGCCTATACATAACAATGGTGAATACATTTGCTTGCTTAAGTGAACCTGAGACTGGATTGCAATTACTAGCTGCACATTGTGCCTGGTGTTTCTTACCCTGAGCAAAGGTGATTGAAAAGTCATCCTGAGGTGGATATTTCTACCTTTGGTGGCTACTCCATGAATTTAAGAGGTCAGGAGTCCTTGAATACTACACACTGTAAGAAACACTTTCTGCAACTATACCCTTCTTGGAGAAGACTGCTTCAGGAAGGATGAGCCATTATGCTTGGATGGCTAGATTATCTGGACCTTGAGTTGTTGATAAGACAGCGGAGAGAAGTGAAATTTGTTCATTGGTCTCAGAAGTTTAATGGTAGTCTTTTCCTACCAGGAATCTATAATTGATGTTAGATTTTTTGTGAATACCTCTTAAAATGACTGTAGCTGATAAACTATGTAACTTTTTGTCCTAGTAGTCATCTATCTAGTTGTCTTGAGAAAGGAACTATGTTTCGTATTTTCTCCTCCAGGACCAAAATTTATTTTTGCATTTCAAGGAATTCAATTTCCTCTTACTGACTTTTATTATATTGTTTTAGTTATTCTACTGGTTCTTACTGTTTTCATCATCTAAATCTTTGGTTTATCTGAATTTCTCATTTTAACATTTCTAGCTACATAATAATATACCATTACAATTATATATGCCACTGTTTTTTTAATATCCGTTCTCTTTTTGAGAAGCCCCAACTTTGCTTCCTGTTCTTTGTGTATTTTTGTTTTCCCATAGCTCTTCCAATATTTATTGGTCTCATCTTTTGTAATCTTTGCTAATTCCATGGTATGAGATGAAATCCGAGTTGTTTTAATGTGTGTTTATCTCATTATTAATGACTTATAGCACGTTTTCCTGTAAATGTTGACGGTTTGCAAAAAAAAAAAAAAGTTGGTATCTTTTGACTACATATCCATTGGGGAATGCATCTTGGTGTTCTATCTATCTATCTATCTATCTATCTATCTATCTATCTATCTATCTATCTATGTCAATTCCTTGTACATTTTGGATATTGGACTTGTATAAGTCACTTTTTTCACTTTGAACTAGACTTCTGACTTTCATTGTATAGGGAATTCCTGGTAAAGAGACTGAGTTACTGATAGTTTAAGTGACTTGTTTCTAGTCACATAACTGTTACGTGTCCAAGTCTGAATCTAGGTCCCTGTGATTCTACTCCATGCTGCCCCTCTCAATGATAATTGATGCAAATATTTTCACACTCCATGGTTTCTTTCTGAAATATTTTAAAATTTATTTTATTCATACAAAAGCTTTTAATTTGATATATTCAAATTTTTTGTTTTAAATTTTGAGGGTCTCTTATCTATTGTTTATTTAAGAACTCTCCTTAGCCAGAATTGTAAAAAGTATCCAGTCTTGCTCTCTTCTATTTTTTAATGATGTAACCATTTACATTTAGTTTGAATATGGTACTATATGGTGAAACAGCTAGGTGGTGCAACAGTAGAGCGCTGGGCCTAGAGTCAGGAAGTCTCATCTTGATTTCAATTCTGCCCTCAGACACTTACTAGCTGTGTCACTGTGGGCAATTCACTTAAGTCTGTTTGCCTCAGTTTCTTTGTCTGTAAAATGAGTTGGAGAAGGAATTGGCAAACCACTCTAATATCTTTGCTAAGAAAATTCCAAATTGGGTCATGGAGATTCAGACTGAAACAACAGAACAACAACAACAACAACTATATTGTGAAAGATCATTACAGAAACCTAATTTTTGCCAACCGGATTTCCAATTTTCCTAGCATTTCCCATAAAGAACTCTTACCCATATAGTTTGTGTTTTTAGGTTTAATAAACGTTGGGCTTCCATTTTTGTTTCTTTCTATTTCTTGTTGACCTGGTGTGTTCCACTGATTTGTTTTTTAAATGAGTATCAGATTATTTTGATAATTTCTACTTTATAATATAGTTTGATATCTGACAAAGATATTCCTCTTTCATTCATACTTTTTCTCATTTCCCTTGAGAATTTAGACCATTTAATAATGACTTTAAAATATTTTTGTCTAATGTTATAAAGAATTGTTAATTTTATTGCAATGGGGATGAATCTATAAATTAATTTAGGTAGTATCCTTTTTATATTAGCATGACCCAGCCACGAGCAGTGAATATATTTCCAATTTTTAAAGCTTATCTTTATTTTGTCAAGTCTGTTTTATAATCCTTGTTATATAAATATTGCAGGTATTTGGTCAAATTCCAGATATTTAATATATTCTGTAGTTATTTAGAATATAATTTCTCTTATTATAATTTCTTCTTAATTTTTTTGTAGCATTTGTTTGGCATAGAAATTCCAATTTTTTGTGAAATTGTTTTGTATCCTTTTACCTTGCTGAAACCATTAATAACTTCATTTAGTTTCTTTGCTGAAAAAATATAGCTCACATTCATGAATTTCTGCATCATCCTTCCATAGGGACCATGCTAATCTTGGCATCATTCCACTTCAGTGTATGTGCTACTTAAGTGAACAACACACCGATGGAACCATGATCTGGTAGATACGGGTACTCCTTTCACTGGGGCTGATCCTAACCTTTCCATGCTTTCTAATCTTGGGGGATTCTAGTCTGTATCTTTCCATAATTTCTCCATAGAGGATTTATCAAGGTTCCAGGGGCCATCTTTTAGGTCCCTGAAAAATTTGCATGCTCCACTGCAGCAGTCAGGCAGTCCATAGATTCTGCTTCGCTCTTGTTACGCAGTGAATCCACCTCATTTTCCTGTCATCCTTGATGATGTTTATTTCTGCAATCTCTAATGACTAGTCATTATTAGTAATATGCTATAGTCTACTTACTTCTCTTTAGTAGTTGGTTATGGATCTATCTACAGCAAACAGTAGATAATTGATAGTCATTACCCAGAGGAAAGGCATGAGTTTCAATGAAAAAATATTAAAATGATTAAAACACACACATATATACCTCAGCTAGACCATAGTGAGTCCAGCCTTTCTGAGTATGGGATGCCAATTTAATGAAAAAAAAAATGTCACGGGCTCCCATGTGGTACTTGTACTATTTATATCCATTGATTAAGAAGAGCCATAGTAAGAGAAAGCTACTATGAATTCACTAAGCTTTTAAAGCAAATCACATTTTATTAATTACATCTATACACTTATAAGTATTAGAAATACACATATATGTGATGTATATTTTTATTCAGGCTTCAAAATGATGATTTCTAATATACATATACACATATGGATCTGCAGATCTCTTGCAATAATTGTGCAGGACTTGCCCCTAGAGGGACTACGGCTCTAGCAAAGGTGGAGTTAGAGGTAAGCATGGTAAAGAGCACTCTTGCAAAAAGGTAATCCTTGAAATGGTGACCTAGTTTGGCAACCCCCTGTAGTTGTAACTTCTGTGACATTTTCTGATGGCTAGTACTTATAAGTATCCAAACTCTCATAGCTATTGACTAGCAGCACTAGAGTGATAATAGTAATAATATTTTTGTATTTTTAAGTTTTGCAAAGGATTTCACATGCACAATTTCATTTGGTCCTCATAACAATTCTGAATCAGTGCTATTATTATCCTTATTTTATGGATGAGGAAATAGAGGCTCACAGATGGCAAATAGCTTGTTCAGGGTCACACGGTATTTGATATGGGCTTAGAATATTTGTCTTCTTAAAGCCAAGTTTAGCATTCTTATTGTTTATATTACACAGATTCTTTCAAGTTTCTTTTTTGTTGGAAATGCACTAATATATGGGTGTGACCAGGAGTGAGGGTACCTATTTTAATTGAAGAGAAGGATATCATTCAAAGCCATTGGTTTTAATACCTAGCTGATGTATTTCTATAGACACATTTCATTATAGTTTATTTATAAATGCTCTTTGTGGAATGCCTAATTCTTTTTTCTTTTCTGCTGATAAAATTACCAGTGGTTGCATTTGATTTCATAATAGTTTATAAATAGCTTATCACAAAGGAATTTGCTGGGTGGGGGAAAGAGCCCAAACTTCTAAGAAGATTTTAAAAAAAGGACAAAAGTGGCTTATTCTATAATTCCACAGATCAGTTTTGACACATTGATTCCACAGCTTCGGGAACAAGATAGGGAATTCTTGAACAAAACCAATAGTGACCAACAAAACCATCAAGAAAGAAGTGAGCAGGGGCAGCTAGGTGGTACAGTGAGTAGAACTCTGGAGTCAGGAGGACTTGAGTTCAAATCCAACCTCAGACACTTGCCACACTTAGTAGCTGTGTGACCCTGGGCAAATCACTTAAACCCAATTGTCTTGCCATCCCCCCTCCAAAAAAAAAAAAAGAAAGAAGTGAACAGAAAACAGAAAAGAAAGATTAAATGAAAAAAAAAAAAAGAATTGTGTGAAGGAAAGAGGTGTCCTTGAAATTTGGCCAGACTATTTCTATGCCCCCGGACCACTTTCCTGCAGCTATTGTGAAGGATGAATGAATGTACGAAATTTGAGTTGGGGAGGGGCGTGGGACCAAGAACTTGGCAAGCCCTTGCTATGTGCTGGGCGCAGTGTTAAGTGCTTTATAAATATCTCCTTTATACACAGTATCTAAGAGCAGGGGATGCTGACCATTTGGATCAAATAATGACCTATATACACAAGGACCATGAGTCTCATCTCAATCCATCGCCTACTGCATTTTGGAAATGATTGTTAAACTAGAGTTGTTTTAGAGGCAGGCAATCAAGATAGTGAATATACATAAGATATGAGGCTTGATAGGATGTAGTGAAAATTTTTAGCCTTGGATAGAGAAGACTTAAGGGAGAAATGATTTCTGAATCCAAATGTTTTGTCATGCAGAAGAGAATTTGACTTGTTTTTCTTGACTCCAGAACTCAGGGCTAGGAATAATGAATGGAAATTATAGGGAGGCAGATTTTAGCTCAATATGAGAAAAAAATTCTAACAATTAGAGCTTTCAAAAAAATAGAATGGGCTGCCTTATAAGGTAGTGAAATCCTTGACATTGGAAATAGTTAAATCACAGCTCAATGGCCACTTGCCAGTGATGTTGTAAAGGAGATTCATATTTTAGGTAAAATTTTTTTTTTAGGTAAATTTTTGTACTAACAGATGATCTCTGAAGTCCCTTCCAATTCTGAGATTCTTCAGTTCCCCTGAACCTGTATCATCAGTCACAAGTAGATGGAACATTAGACTTACACATAGGAAGCCTGAATTCCAGTCTCTGTCTACTCTTTGACTAGGTGCATGTCCAATTATTTCATATCTTTAAGCCTCATAATTAAATAAAAGGATGATTTTTAATGTCACTCCCAGACCTGAAATCTTTTACTTCCTTTTGTTTTTACTTTTTAAACATTTATTTATTTATTTTTAGTTTGCAACATTCATTTACACAAGATTTTGAGTTCCAAATTTTCTCCCCATCTCTTCCCTCTCCCCACCCCAATACGGCACGCATTCTTATTACCCCTTTCCCCAGTCTGCCCTCCCTTCTATCACCGCCCCCCATCCCTTCCCCCTTACTTTTTTGTAGGGCAAAATAGATGAAATGTTTTACTTCTATAAGTAAGTCAAGTCAATAAACCTACTATGTCCTGGGTACTGTTTTAGTTTCAGCACTGGAACTCCTCCCACAAACCAACTAATCAAAGCCCCTAAGACAATTCCAAAAACCTCATGATGGAAAATGTTATCCATACCCAGAGAAAGAGTTATGGAGTCTGAATGCAGATTGAAGGATACTATTTTCTCTCTTTTTTCTTTCTCATGGTTTTTCCCTTTTGTTTTGATTCTTTTTTTCACAATGTGATTAATATGATTGTAAATGTATAGCTTATATCAGATTGCGTGCCATCTTGGGGAAGGGGGGGAGAGAGGGAAAAATTTAGAACTCACAATCTTATAAAAGTGAATGTTTAAAATTAAAAATAAACAAATTAGTTTAAACAAAGAAGAAAAGAAGAAAAACAGCATGATACAATGTACAGAGATCTGGCTTTGGTCAAAAAGGCTTGGATTCAAGTCTTAGCTTTGATACAAACTAACTGGGATCCTGGGTAAGTCATAAGCCTCTTAGTGGTACAGGCAACTCTCTGATGCTCTGTGTTTAAAAAGAAAAGGAAAGGAAAGGAGAGGAATCTACCCTGGTAGGAGTTTCCCCAGGGGGGAGTTTTCTATGCCAATAGAAATTACAGGTCTAGACCCAAACCCTATGACAATGGATTAGTCATTTAACAATGATACAGTGTCAGTTAGTTTTGTTGATTTCATCCCCGCTTTTCATCCCCTCTTTTTGGTTATTTTGTTTTGTGATAGCTCTCTAGAAGCAGAAGTTGGAGGGATGCATTGGGAGATGTAGGTAATGTGAAGGCAAAAACTATCAATACAATTTATTTTTTAAAATGATCCTCGAGGGCAGAGAGTATTTCATTTTTGGTTTTGTGTCCCCTATACCGAACAAAGTGCTTTGCATGTAGTAGCTGTAAATAAATCCTTTACAAAATTAAATACTGGTATAATGGATTGTTTCAACAATCTGGTTAGCAGCTTCTGTAGGGATGTAAGATCCACCCATGTTCAGCACCCAGAAAACTGCCAACAGCACAGGTTCTTTTGATCTGCTTAACTAAGGAAAGCAGAGTGAAGGGGTTCACATGCTTACTTTAGTTCAGCACACAAATACAATTCTCTTAGTTCAGGGGAAAAAGACCAACACACTGAACTTCAGAGCAAAATACAAACAAATTACAAACATCAACAGACAGACCTTGTCTGATTCAAATCCCAATACATAGTTACCAGAGTTTAACAAAGTCTCAGCATCTGGGTTTACAAGCTGGAGGGCTCCTTAGCTACAGCTGCCCAGAGTCTCCTCATCAACACCATCTCGAGAGCTCTGCACAAATGGCTCTGTCCTCCCTTCTTATAGGGCTTCAGATGTCATCACACGTCATCTGAATGACCAGAATTTAGGCTGCTATGATTGGTTATTGAGTTAGCCCCTCCCCTTAGGACCCTGGGACGTTCACATCCACATAGGTTAGGTTAACACCTAATAGGGCATGGCTCTGGAGTTAGCACCTCCCCTTAGCCAGCTCCACCTTGGGCCCCACCCCAGTCACCAATCCACACCCACGTAGGTTCCACACCTAATAGGGGTTTGGGCCTGGGGCTTAGCACCTAGTAAGGCTCAATGAAATACACTGAATTACTCAAAGCAAACAAAAGCCAAACTCTTCAAGGGCACTAAGTGCTAAGGAGCCCATTTTGCTTACCAACACATGGATTGAGGATGGGATCTGGACACAGAGGTTCTGTGCCTGAATCTTATCTCTCCCAGGCATTTGGTGGCACTGCGGATAGAACACTGGGCTTGGAGTCAGGAAGTTGTTGCTCAGTTGTTCAGTCATGTCCGACTCTTCATGATCCCATGGGCCAATAGCACTCCAGGCCTTTCAATCTTCTAATATCTTTTAAAGTCTGTCCAAGTTCATGTTCATTGTTTCTATGATACTTCCTATCCCTCTCATCTTCTGCTGTCCTCTTTTCCTTTTGCCCTCAATCTTTCCCAACATCAGAGCCTTTTCCAGTGAGTCCTGTCTTCTCATTATGTGGCTTCAGCTTCAGTATTTGACTTTCCAGTGAATAGTCTGAAGTAATTTCTCTAAGCATTGACCGATTTGATCTCCTTGCTGTCCAAGGGACTCTCAAAAGTCTTCTCCAGGACCACGACTAGAAAGCATCAATTCTGTGGCACTCAGCTTTCTTCATGGTCCAGCTCTTACTGGCATATGTTGCTAGTGGAAAAACCATGGCTTTGACTATATGGACCTTATTTAGCAAGGTGTTATCTCTGCTTTTTACTATGCTCTTCATATTTGCCATAGCTTTCCTTCCAAGGAGCAAGTATCTTTTAATTTCATGGCTGTAATTGCTGTTTGCAGTGATCCTTGAGCCCAAGAATATAAAATCTGACACTGCTTCCATCATTTCTCCCTCTATTTGCCAGGAAGTGATGGGACCAATTGCCAAGATCTTCAACTATTGCTTCAGACACTTACTAGGTGTATGATTCTGGGCAAATTGCTTCATTTCTGCTTTGCCTCAGTTTCCTCATCTGTAAAATAGAGATAATAATAGTACCTAACTTGCTGGGTTGTTGTGAAAGTCAGAAGAGATATTTACAAAGCACTTAGCACTGTGTCTGGCACATAATAGGCTCTATATAAATTCTTATTCCTTCCTCCTTCCCTCACACTGTATAACCTAGGGCAATTCGCTTAACCATTCTTTGCCTCAATTTTCACCTGCAACATCTAGGATGTTGGATAGAGTGCTGGGAGGCAGTCAAGAAGACTCATTTCTGGGCTCAAATACAGCCTCAGACAATTACTAATTGTGTGACCCTGGGCAAGTCACTTAACCCTGTTTGCCTTAGTTTCCTCATCTGTAAAGTGAGATGGAGACAGAAATGGCAAACCACTCTAATATCTTTGCTAAGAAAACCCCAAATGGGGTCAGGAAGAGTCAGACATAGCTGAAAACAACTAAGCATCAACAACAAATATAAGGAGGTGAAAATAGGGTAGATTATCTTTAAGATCCTTCCCAGCTTATAAATCTATAATTCTATGACTTCTCTAGAATTAAATATTGCCATATTTAAAATGAAGAGGTTGCTTCAGATGATCTCCAAGATTCATTCCACTTGTAAGTCTGTCATCCACTACAGAGCTGGCAGTGAGATATGGAAACCTAGAATTTGAAGCTAGAAATGGGACATTCTCTTCTGTTTCTGTCACTGAGCTATGGACAAAATTTGGAGCTGTCTTATTCATTTATTCTGGGTCTCTGACCATCTATAAAATATTAATATTTATTTACTAGTCTCACAGGGCAATTTGTTTTTCTACTGACTAACATTCTCTATGTGTCATAGAAATGTCATCCTGCTACCTGAGAAGAGATCAGGAAGATTATTTGTCTTCCAGAATCAGCTGATTGAGAGATAAATCAAACGACTATAAATGGTTTCTTTCTTAGTCTGGTGTTATCTGTTGTCTTTTGGGTAACATCCATGTCATGACCATCATTGCATGATGGCTTTCCTGCACTTTATATTCATGTAATTCCTTCTCTTCACTGTGCCTCTTTCCATAATCTTTTCCACAATCCTTTCTCAGGTGTCAGGATGAAATGCAAAATTTTCTTTCTTCGAATGATACAAATTTCAAGAAGCCCGCCTTCATAGGGTAGAATAGATTTGAAGTTTTGAATTTGACAGAAAATCATAGCATCTGCTCCCTCTTTTCCTGGATGTCCTGTAGAGATTTCAAGTTGACTATCTTCCCTGGTAAACCCAATCTTCCTCTGGACTTCCCTATTTTTGTAACTTTGCTCCCAGTCATCCAGCTTTATAACCCTGGGATTATCTTTGACTTTTGGGAATATCATCTATTTCAATATTCATATTCAATCAATTACCAAATCTTGTGTAGTCTACCTCTATAATGCCATTGTCCTCAATCCCCTGATCTCAATTCACATGATCACCTCCTAGAGTCAAGGTTCTGAACAATTTTTGTGTCATGGACTGCTTTGGCATGCTAGTGAATCTTATGAACCACTTCTCAGAAAAAATGTTTTTAAATGCACAAAGTAAAATACATGGAATCACAATGGAAGTCTATTATAGTGAAATATAGTTAAACAAAAACAAATTCACAGATCTCAGGTTAAAGACCTCTGACCTAGTGAGTTGGCCCTTATTAATTCTTACATTAGTAATCCTATAATTGGTTTCCCTTTTTCCAGTTACTTCCCCCTTCAATCCATCTTCTACAAAGCTATCCAAATAATCTTCCTAAGGCATAGGTTTGACCCACAATCTGGCTCTTCCTTAGTCTTATTTCACACTATACTCTCTTTATAAACTCCATTTGAACTAAATTTGCCATTCTATCTTTTGCCATAGTGAACTCATGCAGACCTTGCCCCATGTCTGGAGTGTACTCCCTGCTCATTCTCGTCCAACCTTTCAGAATCCTTGTGTTCCTTTATGGCTCTGTTCAGGTGTCACATTGTCCATGAAGTTTTCCCTTCCTCTAATACATCTACAAGTCCCTTTTCCCTGTTTAATTTTCCTTATAGACAGGCTGTACTTCCCCCTAGATCCTAACCCCTCTTCCTCCTCCATCACTCATACAATATGGTTGTATTTTTTGAGGTAAGCTCTTTGAGGACAGAGATTTCTTTATGTCTGTATCCCCAGCAGGATACCAATGCATATTAGGAAGCAAAGGCCTAAGGAGGTAAAGGAACTTAGCCAAGGACACATAGATTATAATAGAAGAGCCTGGATTCCAGTCAGATCCTTCAATTCTAAATCTAGGGTTCATTCTATTATGTGATGATTTGTCTATAATATCAAGGTGTTTTGACGTGTCATATATATTTGGCCTACTTTTTATAGCTTTGTATTACCTAAGAGTATGATAATTTCCTTTTCTTTTTAAGGTTTGTAAAATGTTTTCCTCATAACTGTCCTGTGAGTTAGGTAATACAGGTATCGCCCCTATTTTACAGATGATGAAATTCAGTCTTAGAGAAGTTATGACTTTCCCTAGACCTGAGGTGAGACCTGTGTCCTTGAGGCCATATGTGGCCTTCTAGGTCCTGAGGTGTGGCCTTTAGACTGAGTCCAAGTTTTACAGAACAAATCCTTTTATTAAGGGGATTTGTTCTGTGAAGTTTGGATTCAGTCCAAGGGCCACACTTGAGGACCTAGAGGGCCACAGGTGGCCTCAAGGCCTCAGGTTCCCCACCCCTGCCCTAGACTGTTCAGTTCAGTTGTTTTTGTCATGTCTAATACTTCATGGCCTCTTTGGGGGTTTTCTTGCCAAAGATACTGAAGTGATTTGCCATTTCCTTCTCCAGCTCATTTTACAGATGAGGAAACTGAGGCAAACGGGGTTAAGTGACTTGCCCAGGGTCACACAGTTAGGAAGTTTCTGAGGTCATATTTGAGCTCAGGTCTTCTTGCCTCCAGGCCTGGTGCTCTATTTACTGCACCATCTAGCTGCATAACCAGAAAATGGCAGAATTGGGTTATAACTTTAAATTCAGGGACCTTATTTTTAAATTTTTACTAAAAACAACTACCACAATATAATATTACTTTAGTAATAATTCACATTTTCTAGTGTTTTAGGATTTACGAAGAACCTTTTTCTAGGTGGGGTTTGTGCTGTTGCTTATGTTTTTGAAAGGAGCTGGAGGTGACATCCAACCTCTGACTCTTGGTGTTCACATTAAAAACCGATGACATTTTTATTCAGTAACAATGGAAGGACGTTCTTTCACTCATTTTCCACAGCCAGAGTATGCCCTTGAAACACTTACAGCAGGTAGAGACAGCACTGGTCTAAGGGACAGAAGATCCTGATTCTTCTGTCTCTACTGCTGGAGTAGAGACATTCCCGGCCTCCTAGCCACTGCCAATTTGTGGCACCACCTTAGAAATGTAACTTTCCCCCTCTCCTCTTCACCTTTAAAATGAAATCCTGGCATCTGCGCGATCTAGCACAGGGCTGTCCAAAATATGACCCGCAGCGCAATTTTATGCAGCCCTCCTGTGGGTTTTAATTTTCACGAGCAAAAAATAAAATAATAATTTGCATGGAATGCATATTAGATTTTTTAATTCCAAAACTAACAACTAATTTCATTGATGTTAATTTTCTTTGGTGTTTTTAAGGAGTATTATGGACAGAACATATTGCACAGAATTTTCAACTGATCTGTGGGATGCATTCCGACGTCTGTACAATGCAGACTAGTCTTATGCGCCTACCTGTATACTCTTGTGTTGTAGCTTTGCTGTTCTGTGTTTGCTTTTGCACTTCTCACCTTTACCTCTCATATTGATGACGTGCATTACCCCACTTTCTATTAGCGTACTGTATTTTTTATTCTGGGTGCGGCCCTTGAATAATTATTTTATTTTAATGTGGCCCTAAGATATGAGGTTGGACAGCCCTGATCTAGCATACTGTGATTCTGTTCTATGGCTTTTCTATATTATTTTTTGCTTCTGTGGCTGGAAGGATTCATGATATTGGGACAGATTTGTAAGCAGAGAAAAATAAAGGAAGTATAGGTAACTAGAGGCACGAGAGAAGGAAGGGTAGCTACTACTCTGTGAACCACACTTGTGCTTTTGTTTCTGAAGCAACTACATTTAGCCTGTATGTTTAAGCAGTGGACATTACTGATGTTTGATTGGTTTACTTGTCTCCACAACACTGTTCAGGAGAGACCTATCTAATAAGTGCAAGGGAGGAGAGAGAAGGAATGAGCTATGATTTTCAACCCAGTGAGACAGTATGGCTGCAGTTGGCTGGGATCACAAATGCCCATTTCACCTTTTTACACATGTTTTTGTGTTTAAGACAAATAAACAGCTGAGTGTGTCTTACCTGTTCCCCCTTTGGCTACATTTGGTGTGCCCTCCAGGGCTGGGGAACCTGTGGCCTCGAGGCCACATGTGGCCCTCTAGGTCCTCAAGTGCAGCCCCAGATCCCCCCACCCCACAGGCTATTCTGGGAATGACAAAGCACCTCAAGCCTTTTTTTTGCTGAGTCTCTGATAGATTATAGATTCAAAGCTGAGACTCTAGAGGTCACATAATCTAACCCCCTCACTTTACAGGTGAGGAAACTGAGACCCAGATGGGTGAAGTGATTTACCAGAGGTTGCGCAGATGGTGAGAGAGCAAGGTCAGAATTTAAACCCAGATGCCCTTGCTCCAAATCTAGGATTCATTTCACCATGCCAAGCCCTCAGTCTGTGACAACAAAAGATGCTAGTAACCCTGTCAAACATTATCACCCTCTCCTCCCGATTTTAGCATTAAAATAGCCAGCTGGGGGGAAAAGAAGAGAAAATTATAGAATGGAGCTCCTGGGACTGTTATGGTCGATCTTGTTGCAGTGGAAACTTGGGGCCTTTTTTTTTTTTTTAAAGATGATTTATGAGAGAGCTTTTTGCAAATGAGCAAGATAAAGTCTCTAATGTGTTTTGAGCTTCTCAGAAAAGAATTGCTACCTAAGTACAAGGTATTATTATGTTATATTATAATGTTCAGGTCTAGAATTATGATTATGCTAAAACCTACTCTGAACAAGGCGGGCTGAAGAGAATGGCTGGATCTTAAAGATGCTGTAGGAAAAGTGTAGGCAGGAATTGGTGACCTTGGCAAGGGTCAGATGGACCTTCACAAAGCCTGGTAAGCCAAATCTCATGATGTTAATAGGTAAACATTCTAGAATTACTCTATCACACAAGATAAAGGTTTATTTTTAAATGCCTGAACCATTTCCAAATGGTATAACCCCGATTTTTGAACAGAGTTAGGGAGAAAAGATAATACATTGTAGCAAATAGAGTGCTGGATTTGGAGTCAAAGGATTTGAGTTTGAATTTTAGCACTTTTACTTATTACCTATGACCTTGGAGAAGTCACCTTTCTCTGGGCTCCAGGTCCACTTCTGCTAAATAAGAGCTGGATTAAACAATCGCTAAGGTTCCTCCCAGCTCTAAATCCTGTGAAAAGGGCTGGAGCACTTGAATGAGAAGAGTCATTCAGTTTTGCAGGTTGTCTGAGTTCCCCTCTGGGCGATTCTGATAACATAAGACTCTGGAAGGATCAGAGTTCTCAAGCTTTAGTTAAGCTGGTACATCTTTTCTTCATTATTTGTTAACTTTACCTTCTGGTTTTATTCTGAAGAGAGTACGGGTGTTGCCTCAGACAAACTGGGACCTGGGAAAGGCCTTAGCTTAACAAGGCCAAGGTTCTTTGAGAACAAAGGAGGAACAACAATCTGGGAGTAGGAGTAGCTGCCCCCCAGGGGACCAACAGGCCAGTTCCAGTTGGGCAATGCTGCTATTTCCTCCTCCTTCTACTCCTCCTCCTCTTCGTCTTCTTCCTCTGTCCATGTGGGGAGTCATACCCTTACATGTGGGTAAATTTTGATCATTTATACTTCGTAAAGTATTTTGGAATTTAGGGGCAAAATTTTTTTTTATCTCTACTTATTTATTCTATCATTTTTTGTCTTTTAAAAAAAAACTGGGACAATTAACTCTTGTCTCATGTAGTTTTCATTTATGATTTCTTGAAATATAGCTCCTGAAAACCAGGCTTTGATAAAGCCCATTAAGCCTCAAATGGAGCTACTATACTATGCCCTTAAACCCAAATAACTCTGGCTCTCACTGATTAGGCCCTAACCCAAACCTCACTCAATGTTTGGGTTTTGATGGCTCAGAGTGAGTGTAAATAGCAATTGTTTCTGTTCTGGCCAGAAACTCTGAGCGTCTTCCCTTCTCCTGATTGATTTTTTTTCTTTCTAATTAATTAATTGATTGATTATTTAATTATTTCATTTTAGTTTTCATCATTCACTTCTGTAAGCTTCTCGGTTCAATTTTCTCCCCCTCTCACCCCTCTCTGCCCCAAGACTGCATGCAATCTGATATACATTCTCTCCATATATACATTCATATTAAACATATTTTCACATTAGTTATGTTGTAAACAAATATTAGAACCAATGGGAGGAACCATGAAAAAGAAGAAACAAAACACAAGAACAAAAGAAAAAAGAGATTAGATAGCATGCCTTGATCTGCATTCAGGCTCCATAGTTCTTTCTCTGGATGTGGACAGCATTTTCCATCATGAGTCTTTTGGAGTTGTCTTAGATACTTGAATTGCTGAGAAGAGCCATGTCTGTGACAGTCAGTCATGGTACAATGTGGCTGTCACTGTGTACAATGTTCTGGTTCTGCTCACTTCACTGAGCATCAGTTCGTATACCATTTACCTATGGGTGCTCTGCAGAAAGGAATGTAAATTTTGATTGCTGAAACTTTTTTTTCTTAAGGATCACCACTTAAATCCAATTCACTCTGGCTTTTATTGATAGGTCCCAGCCCAAGCCTCACTAGGTCATTGTTTGGGCCCAGACGATTCAGAGCGAATGTAAATAGCAATTGGTTTTGTTTTGGCCAGAAACCCTGAGAGTTTTCCCCTCCCAGACTGATAGTTTTCTTTTTACTAGATAAAAGAGGCCAACCTTTGCCCCATTTCTTACTTAGCCTTAATCACTGAATGGGCATTGCCTCAGTCAAACCGAGACCTGGGAAAGACCTTAGCTTAAAAAGGCCAGTGGGACCATCTCCAATCATCTTGACCTATATCTTGCCACTGGATACAGATGGTTCTGGAGGATAAAGTGAGACTGCTGACTTTGCACAGCCCTCCCTCACTCAAATCAAATTCATTTGCATGTCCTGATGTCACCTCCCTGATGTCATGGTCTTCTTCGAGAATGAAGGACAAACAACAACAACCCATATATATTTTCTCTCCTTATTAGAGTGTCAACTGCTTGAGAGAAGAGACTATCTTAACTTTTGTATTTGTATTCCCTGCACTTAGCACAATGTTTATACAACATAGTATTTGCTTAATAAATGTTTTTCCATTCATTGAGTTTGCCAGTTCACTTTTGGTGATCTCAGCTTCCTTTCCCCATTTATAAGTAGCTGTCCCTTTAAAAAAATACATTTTGCCATTAGTATACATATTTTTTTATTTTTTATTTTTGTCGGAAATTGAGGTCAAGGTCACTAACATATAGTTTATAAACTTTATTCACTATCCTTTAAAAATGGGACAAGATTTACCCATCTCTTGTTCTGTTCAATCTTTCAAAGACACTGATGTGGCTCAGCAATCTTTCGATTCTTTCAATATTGTCAAATTTAGCTCACCTGGGTCTCCCTGGCCATCTTTGATCAAAGGTGGGATATTCTTCATTTGCCCTGACCTGGTCAGAGTAAAGGGTCCTTGTTCTGAACTTTTGGTATCATATCCTGAAACTGAGTGATAGTATTAGCAAGGATTAACGTAAGATGACATATGCTTACCAAAGGTGTTAGTTGCTGTTGTGAAGTATGTTCATTGTAGAGTCCAAATGGAATAGTATTTCTGTGTGTGTGTCATGAACCACTCTAGTATTCTACTGAAACCTATGAACCCTTTCTCAGAATAATATTTTCTTTTCAATGCATAAAATAAAATATATAGGATTGCAAAGGAAACCATTGTATTGCATTGAATTATCAAAGTAATTTTTAAAGCCATGTGTGTGTTAAGAACCCCTGCTTTATCTAGATGATCCTATTTGTAGATGCCATTGGGTCAACATATCTATCCCCAGAATTTTATAGGGTCTCATCGGTGAGATCTATGATCACTCAAAACAGATAAATCTAATAATCCATACAAGAAAAACAAGAACCATAACAGTTAAAAGATTGAAGAATGCTTATTGTACAAATTATGACATGCAATTTTATAGCAGTCCTTTGAAGAACTTTGATCAGGACCTTTGTCTTGGAGAGGCAATGAAGATCGAGTTGGACCCAGAACCAGATACAAGAAGGAATATAGGCTGGATTATAGTTGGGAAAACTATCCAAATATTTTCCACGATCCCAAGCTATTCATTGATAAAAAAAATCCATATTTTAAGACATATTTTAAGAGCCTTTCTCTCAGTGATACCATATGGCCACAATTCATGGAATCTAGCAATCTCTAAAGAATCAAAACTGCACCTGACCCGAAGGGCAAGGGAGTGTGTAAATAGACTCAATACTACCCATATTGACTTGCACACAAGAAATGCCATAAAATATATCATCCAGTTAACGGACAATCTGAAAAGGAGATGGGCTTGTTATTTAGTGAGATTGAGAGATAATAAATAGGTATATAGTCCAAGAGCTGCACTAATATCAGGAGAACACTGAATTGGTGTGGAAAGAGACCTCAACTGTTTGATAGATTTTCTATGTAAGATTTATAGGAGAACACAGAAAAAATTCTTAAAGGACAAAAAGACATTTAAAGGTTATAATCTATACCATTAAAGGTAATGTCTACTTTTTGAGATCATTGATCTATTAAACTATTCAGTCAATAAAGTACTGAAAATTGCATGTTTTTTTTTCCAGTTTCACCACATTATTGTGTAGATTTTGTAGACAATTAAAATAAAAGTCCATTTTACACAAAGAGGGAAGGGAACACACATTTATTAAGCACCTACTATGTGCCAGGCACTGTGTTTAAACTCTTTAAAAATATTTCATTTGATCCTCACAACCCCACTGTAAGCTAAGTGGCATGATCCCTCTTTTACACTTGAGAAAACTGAGTTAGTTAGAGGTTAAGTGACTTGCCCAGGTTCACAAAAGCTAGTAAGTGTCTGAGACTGGATTTAAACTCAGGTCCTCCTAACTCCAGAGACAGCACTTTATCCACTGTACCACCTAGTTACCTCTATCTGGGTTTGTCTTCCTTATCCTAGACTTGTACAGTTGTGATTGTTTTTGAGCCGAAGTACAATATTTTACATGTATCCTTATTAATTTTTAAAATTCCATTTGTTCTGTTATTAAAGCCTTTTAAAATCTTTTTCGATCCCTTTTCTCCCATCTAGCGTGTTCTCTATAGCTTCCAGGGAATAGAACATCATGCCCTCCACAAATTTGATGTCATTAAAAAAAGAGAATAGAGCCTAGGACACAACCCTGTGGCATACCACTAGAGACTTGCCTCCAAGTTAATGAGATAAACCAACAGTCTTTGGATATAATCATTCAACCAACTGTGAATTCATCTAACTGTACTACTAATTCAACCCACATTTCTCTATCTAGTTCCCAAGTTTACCAGGAGAGACTGCCAAATGCCTTGCTCAACTAATAGCATAGTATGTTATAGCATTTTCCTGATCTATGAGTGTAGTAACTATTTAAAAAATAAATTAGGTTATTCTGGAATGTCTTCTTGGTGAATCCATTCTGGTTTCTGCCAATCATGCTTATCTTGCTAAGTGCTTTCAGATGATTTGTTTTAGAGTTTTGTTGTTTGTATGTTGAAAGCAAGTGTGGAGGTTTTCATTCCTCTCTCTTTCCCCTGTCACTCAAGGCAGAAGGGCCCATGTACTGATTGGAGGAAGGCAAGGATGATATTTCACAGAATTTGGGGGGCCAAAGGCACATGAAAGAAAGCACAGAGTATCAGCGCTAATGTGTGTGAGAGAGACAGAGACAGAGACAGACAGAGAGGCAGAGAGACAGAGACAGACTCAGAGACAGAGGCAGAAACAGAGAGAGAGAGAGAGAGAGAGAGAGAGAGAGAGAGAGAGAGAGAGAGGCAGAGACAGAGATAAGAGAGACAGAGATCGAGAGAGACAGAGAAAGACAGATTACTGAGAGGAAGAAGACAAACCATACATGTGAAGAGGAGGAGCTTGGGGCTGGATGGAATGAGTAGCAGCAATGGCTATAGGAGGAGCATTAATTTTTGGCTCAGCACATGAGATCTTTTGAACAAAAGCAATACAAATAGTAGTCATAGTGGTATAACAGGGCTGCATCGATAAATAAAAGGCTGTTAGATGCAGACTGAATGTGGGAAAAAGTTCAACTAGTGATTTTAAGGTTTTTCCATTGATATTGTTTATTCTTTGGAACTAAACTCAAGTCTGAGTCTCATTTATGTCCTTATTGATTTCTTTATTTTTTAAATTTTTAAAAATTAGTTTATTTTTCATTTACAACACTCAGTTCCACAAGTTTTTGAGTTCCAAATTTTCTCCTCCTTCCTCTCCTCCTCCCTCCCCAAGATGGTATGCAATCTGATGTAGGCTCTACATATACATTCACATTAAACAAATTTTCACATTAGTCATATTGCAAGGCAAAATTATAACCAATGGAATGAACCACAAGAAGTACAAAACAAAGCAAAAAAGAGAGAGCAAATAGTATGCTTCTATCTGCATTCAGACTCTGTAATTCTTTCTCTGGATGTGGATAGCATTTTCCATCACAAGTGTTTTAGAGTTATTTTAAAACCTTGCATTGCTGAGAAGAGCCAAATCTTTGAAAGTTAGTCATCACACAATGTGTCTGTAACTGTAAAATATTCTCCCGGTTCTGCTCCCCTCATTCAGCATCAGTTCATATAAGTCTTTCCAGGTTTTTCTGAAGTCCATCTGCTCATCATTTCTTATAGTACAATAGTATTCCATTATATTCATATACCACAACTTGTTCAGCCATTCCCCAATTGATGGGCATTCCCTCAATTTCCAATTCTTTGCCACTGCAAAAAAGAGCTGCTATAAATATTTTTGTACCTATGGTTATAATGTTTATGGGGGGGGGTAAGATCTTCCCCACCCATTAATAGACCTCATGTGGAGCCCATTAAGGGGAGCTTGCTTGCTTGTAGGAAGGCTTGCACATCTTTTGTTAATAAGCCAATTAGGCAATGAGTCAGGTTGTGAAGCCTTCTGGCTCTGAGACTATTAGCTGAAAGAGTATATTTTGTCAGAGGTGAGCTCTTGCTTTGGGGGCTCGCTTATGAGAAAGATGTAGTGATTCCCTCATCAAGACTCTGATAGGCCATATGTTCAGAGCTCTCTGACTTCAGAAGTAAAGGCTCTCTCAATTCAGTGGTGGATTTAAAGTTTTTTTTATCTTGGTTATTTTGTTGCATAATTATCAGTCTTACAGTTTCATCTGGTCATTTTTCTTCCTCCTCAATTTTTAGCTTAATAGTCAAGTGTATTGTGTCAATTGACTTAAGTTTTAAAATAATTTAAAATATTTTCATAATTTCACCATAATTTATATGAAAATATACTTTAAATAAAAAGAATTATAAGCAAATAAATAATTTTACTTAGAAATAAAAATGTTTATTCTACCATTTCTAGAAATGAAAATGCACTATATCAATTGATATAGCTTGGTCCTTAAAGGTATTTTTAAATTCTGGTCTTTTTCTTAAGATCTCTTGATCTGTTCAGCAAGTCTCTAACTAAATACATTTTTCTTGGTCCTTATATGATATTTAACATGGAGCCATTTCAGTAATAAAAACATTCAAATTCTTAAGAGAATATGTGATCTCACTGATTTGGTTTTATAGAGAGGAGAGTCGAGATGGTGGAGGAAAGACAGGGACTCATTTGAACTCTTGCAAATTCTTCTCCAAACATTATTAAAACAATGCCTCAAAATGAATTTTGGAGTGACAGAACCAACAAAAGAATGGAGTGAAACAATTTAACAGCCCAAGACAATTTAGAAGGTTGACAGGAAAGTTCTGTCTCACTGGCATGAGAGTGGAGCAGTCAGCACAGGTTGCCAGCAGCAGGCTTTGAGGGCTACTGAACTGGTGGAGGCATTGGCTTCTAGGCCTCTCAACCCATAGACGGTAAGGGGGTCAGACAACTGGTCAGAAAAAAAGACCATAGGGGACCCTTTGCTGGCACTGAAAACAGGACTCTGTTGCATTGCCCATATGCAATTTCAGGTCACAGGCCCAGGGACCCTGGTCATAACTGCAGGGAAGAAACAAGTATGCGTGTTTGCTCATGGATCAGAACACAAGCCTGGAGAGTAGTAACCATACCTCTCCTTATATCATACCACCCTGGAAGAACTGCAAGCTTGCAGACCTCCAGAGCTAGCTCTGAAAATAGAGGCATGAAAAACCGGAAACTTGGAACAGTGCCTGTTCCATCCTGGGAGCAAAGTCCAACTTTAACATAAAGTTAAGAGTCAGGAAAAAACTGGAAAATGAGCAAACAAGAACAAAGAACCTGATCATAGAAAGTTACTATGGTGACAGGGAAGATAAAAACAAATTCAGATGCTAACAAGCTGCTACATGCAAAGCCACAAATAAAAATGTGAGTTGGTTGTAGGCCCTGGAAGTACTCAAAAAGGATTTTAAAATCAAATGAGAGAAGTAAAAAAAAAAATTGGGAAAGAAATGAGAGTGAAGCGAGGAAATCATAAAAAAGTCAACAACTTTAAAGAAGGCACAAAAAATACTGAAGAAAGTAGAGCCTTAAAAAAACAGAATTGGCCAAATGGAAAATGAGGTACAAAAACTCACTGAATAAAGTAACTCCTTAAAAATTAGAATTGAGTAAGTGGAAGCTAATGACTCCATGAGACAACAAGAAATAATAAAACAAAGGTAAAAGAATGAAAAAAATAGGAGAAAATATGAATTGTCTCATTGGAAAAACAACTGACCTGGACAAAAGATCAAGGAGAGATATTTTAAGAATTATTGAACTGCTGGAATGCCATAATAAAAATAAAAAAGCCCTAGACATCACATTTCAATAAATTATCAAGGAAAACTACCCTGATGGCCTAGTGGGTAAAACAGAAAATTTAGCAATGGGTAAAATAGAAATTGAAAGAATCCATCAATCACCTTCTAAAAGAGATCCTAAGATGAAAATTCCTAGGAATATTATAGACAAATTTTAGAACTCCCAGGTCAAGGAGAAAATAATGTAAGCAGTCAGAAAGAAACAAGTCAAATATAAAGCCACAGTGAGAATAACACAAAATTTAGCAGCTTCTACATTAAAGAATTGAAGAGCTTGGAATATAATATTCTGGTGGTCAAAGGAGCTAGGATTACAACCAAAAATCACCTACCCAGCAAAACTTAGTATAGTCGTTTAGGGGAAAAATGGATATTTAGTGAAATTGAAGACTTTCAAGCATTCCTGATGCAAAGACCAGAGAAAATTTGACTTTCAAATATAAGACTCAAAAGAAGCATAAAAAGTAAAGATGAAAGAGAAATCATAAGGCACTTGATATGTCTAAACTCTTTATATTCCTATATGGGATGATGATACTTGTAACTCTTAAGAACTTTATCATTATTAGTGCAGTTAGGATGAGTGTACATAGACAGAGGGCATAGATGTGACTTAACTATGAGAAAGCAGGGTGCATTGGGAGAAGAGGGGAAAGAGAGGAAGAATGGGGTAAATTATCTTACATAAAAGAGACATGAAAGAGCTTTTACAGTGGAGGGGAAGATGGGGAAGATTGGCAGGAAATGCTTAGACCATATTCTCATTGGAATTGGCTCAAAAGTGACTATTATCCATATTCAGTTGGGTATAGAAATCTATCTTACCTTGCAGGGAAATAGAAAGGGAGGAGAAAAAGAAAAGATGGGGGGAGGGCTTATAGAAGGTAGGGTAGATTGCCGGAGGTGGTTATCAGAAGCAGAATACTTTTGAGGAGGGTAAAGGTGAAAGGAGAGAGAGATGGATAAATGGGAAAAAAATCAGGATGGAGGAAAATACACAGTTAGTAATCATAATTGTGAATGTGAATGGGATGAACTCACCCATAAAATAGAATGGATAGTTGAATAGATTAAAAACCAGAATCCTACAATAAGTAATTTTCAATAAAGACATTTGAATCAAGTAGACACAAGTGGAATGAAAATAAGGGACTGGAGCAGAATTTATTATGCTTCAGACGAAGTTAAAAAAATCAAGGGTAATAATCATGAACTCAGACAAAACAAAAGCAAAAATACATCTAATTAAAAGAGAAGAGCAGAGAAACTACATTTTGCTTAAAGGTATAGTAGGCAATAATGTATTAAAAATACTAAATGTATTTGCACTAGATGGTATAGCATTCAAATTCTTAAAGGAAAAGTTAAATGAGTTATAGGGGGAAATAATATAAATATAATAGTGGGGTACCTCAACTTTTCTATCTCAAGAACCAGATAAATATAACCAAAAAATAAACAAGAAAGAAGTTAAGGAGACAAACTGAATTTTAGAAAAGTTAGATATGACAGACCTCTGGAGAAAATAGAACAAGAATAAAAAAGAATATGCCTTTTTCCCCATCAGTAGCATATGGCACTTACATAAAAATTAACCCTCTTTAGGGCATGAAAACCTTACAACCAAATGCAGAAAGGCAGAAATATTAAATAGATCCTTTTCAGATCGCAATGCAATAAAAATTACAATTACAAATGCCCCTGGAAACAAATTTACAATTATTTGGAAGTTAATTAATCATAAATAATGAGTAAGTCAAAGAACAAATCATAGAAACAATCAATTTCATTAAAGAGAATAACAGCAATACCAACATTTATGGGATACAGTCAAAGCAGTACTTGATGAAAACTTTATGGCTATACACACTTCAATAAAATACAGAAAGAGCAGAACAATGAACTAGGTAAGCCTGAAAAAAGAACAAATTATTAAACACTAGATTGGAAATCCTGAAAATCAAAGGAGAGGGAGCCAAGATGGCAGCTGGGAAGCAGTGACTGGCATGAGCTCCCCACCAAGTCCCTCCAAAAACCTATAAAACAATGGCTCTGAACCAATTCTAGAGCTGCAGAACCCACAAAGTGGCAAAGGGAAGCAGGGCCCCAGTCCAGGACAGCCTGGATGG
>CM053625.1:190289523-190383226 GCA_028646595.1 Phalanger gymnotis
GCCCTGCTTCCCTCTGCCACTTTGTGGGTTCTGCAGCTCTAGAATCGGTTCAGAGCCATTGTTTTATAGGTTTTTGGAGGGACTTGGTGGGGAGCTCACGCCAGTCACTGCTTCCCAGCCGCCATCTTGGCTCCGCCCTGGAGCTTTCCTTAAAACCGTACATAGTATCCATTTAAAACAACCAGCAAGCATTATCTGTAATATATTTAAGGTAGAAGCCTTTCCAATAAGATCAGAGGTGAAGCAAGGATGTCCATTATCACCACTATTATTCAGTGCTATAGTAGGAATGCTAGCTATCACAATAAATGAAGCCAAAGGAATTGAAGGAATTAGAATAGGCAATGAAGAAACAAAACTATTATTCTTTGGAGATAATATGATGGTATACTTGGAGAATCCTAGAGAATCAACTGAAAAACATCGAAATAATTAACAACTTTAGCAAAGTTGCAGGATATAAAATAAACCCACATATATTACCAGTGAAGTTAAACAGCAAGAGATGGAAAGAACTTCCATTTAAAATAACTGCAGACAATATAAAATACTTGGGAGTCTGCCTAGACAAACCCAGGAACTATATCAGCACAATTGCAAAACACTTCACACAAAGTCAGGCCTAAGCAATTGGAAAAATATTAATTGCTTGTGGGTAGGCTGAGCCGATACAAGAAAAATCACAATTCTATTTAATTTACTTATTCAATGCCATACCAAACTACTAAAAATGATTTTATAGAGCTAGAAAAAAATAACAAAATTCATCTGTAAGAACAAAAGATCAGGAATATCAAGGGAATAAATGAAAAAAAAAATGTGAAATAAGGTAGCTTAGCAATACCAGATCTCAAACTTTATTACAAAGTGGTAATCATCAGAACAATCTGGTGCTGGCTAACAAATAGAGTGGTGGATCAGTGGAATGAATTAGGCATACAATGCACAGTAGTAAATGACCATAGTAATATAGTGTTTGATAAACCTGAAGATCCAAGCTTTGGGAACAAGAACTCACTATTTGACAAGACTACTGGGAAAACTAGAAAGAATTTTGGCAGAAACTAAACATTAAACAATATTTCACACTATATACCAAGATAAGGTCAAAATGGGTACATGATTTAGACACAAAGGGTGATACAATAAGCAAATTGGGGGGCATGGGATAATTTACCTGTCAGAACTATAGAGAAGGGAAGAATTTAAGATGAAATGACAGACATAGAGAATTATGGAATGTGAAATGGATAGTTCTGATTACATTAAATTAAAAAGGTTTTGCACAAACAAAACCAACACATTCAAGATAGAAGGAAAGCAGAAAACTAGGAAAATAGTTTTTTTACAGCAAGTTTCTCTGATAAAGGCTTCATTTCTCAAATATATAAAGAACCGAGTCAAATTTATAAGAATATAAGTCATTCCCCAGTTGTTAAATGGTCTAAGTATATGAATAGGCAGTTTTCAGATGAAGAAATTAAAGTCATCTACAGTTATATGAAACAACACTAAATAACTACCGATTAAAGAAATGCAAATTAAAGCAACTCTGAAGTACCACCTCATACCTATTAGATTGGCTAGTAGGAAAGAAGAGGAAAATGACAAATGTTGGAGGAGATGTGGGAAAATTGGAATACTAAAGCACTATTGGTGGAGGTGTGAATTGATCCGACCTTTCTAGATTGAAATTTGGAACTATGCATAAAAGACTATAAAACTCTGCATACTCTTTGATCCACTAATACTATAACTAGTGTATTTCAAAGAATGAAAAAAATGAGGGGCGGGGAGCATGGACATATAATTACAAAAATATTTATAGCAGCTCTTTTTGTGGTGGCAAACAATCGGAAATTGATGTAATGCCCTTAATTGGGAAACAGCTGAACAAATTATTCTATATGATTGTGATGGAATACAATTGTGCTATAAGAAATGACAAGGAGGATGCTTTCAGAAAAATCTGGAAAGACCTATGTGAACTTATGCAAAGTGAAATTAGTAGAACCAGGAGAACATTGTAAAAGCAATATTGTACAGTGATCAACTGTGAATGACTTAGCTATTCTCAACAATACAATGATCTAAGACAACTCAGAAAGATTCATGATGAAAAACATTATCCACTTCCAGAGAAAGAACTAACGAAGTCTGAATGTAGACCAAAGTGTACTTTTTTAAACTCTTTTTTTTTCTTTTTTTTTGTCAGCATTTTCTGTTACAATATGACTAATATGGAAATGTGTTTTGCATGATTGCACATGTTTAACCTATAACAAATTGTTTGCCTTCTCATGGAGGGAAGAGGAGAGGAAGGAAGAGAGGGAGAGAATTTGGAACTCAAAATTTTAAAAGATAAGTGTTGAAAAATTTACATATAATCGGAAAAATAAAATGTTTTTTTAAAAAAATGATTTGGTTTTTTACTACATAATGCAGCATGCTACCCATCCACACAAGCCTAACCTGTGGGACTCTTGTCTATCTTTTCTCAAATATTCACCATGGGGGGCACATTCAAAATGCTGGAGGCCTTTCTCAATTTCTCCCAATGTCATAAGACTATCAGTGGAAGACTCTGGCTGCCATCCTTCACCCTTACCATATGGCCAGTCTGTCTCTTCTTCTTATCATAAATTTCCCTGATGACATCTTTAATCCTGTTCATTATCCTGGTTACCCTCCCCAGGATACTCTACAGCTTATCACTTTCCTTCCTATTAAATTCCTTCTCAGAATTGAGCACAAACTCCAGATGTGGTCTGATCAGAGTACAACATGAATGAATACATACATACATACATATATACATACATACTAAATACAGTATAAATGACTGTGCCCTTTCCCCTGACATAATTCTCTCCATACAGCCTTAGATTTCATTAGCTTCCATTGTTGGTTCATTTTGACCTTGCTTTTACCTAATGCTTCCTGATCTTTTTTTTTTTCTTAAAGCAAACTGCTTTTTCACTATCTTCTCTCTATCTAGTTCTTATAAAGTTGATTTTTTTAAATTCAACTGTAGGATTTAATTTTTATGCCTATTAAAGATCTATGACCAATACTCAGGTGCTAAGTCTGGTAAAGTCAGATCCAAGCCTATCTAGCCTGAGTGGAGACTTGATCAGAGGACTCTATGGCAAAGTAGAAAGAATACTGATTTTGGAGTTAGAGGACTGAATTTACATCCTCACTGATACATATCTCCAGCATGACTTTGGGCAAGCCAATTAATTTATCTTGGTTTCAGTTTCCTCAGCCATATAATTAAGGGCTTGGATTAAATAATTTCTTAGCTCTTTTTCAGCTTTAAATCTATGCTCCTATGATCTTACAATTACTCTGGAAAGGTAGAAAAAAATGTTTTTGTTGGGTACAGACCAATTCAACAATTAAATTACGCAAACATTTAATAAATGCTACTATGTGTAAGACTGTGGCTGAAGAGATTGAAAACAACAAACACAAAGAGTTTGTACTTCAATAAAACAAATACAGTATATGCACAAACAAGTATCACAAGAGGCAGAATGTAATTCTCAAGGAATTTATAATCTCGTAGGACAAATGTATGTATTTGCTATTCTGTAATAATTTGTAGTATCTTTTCTATTATGAAGTAATCTCCCCAAATCACCTTGAAAACGCAAACTTACTCTGTTTGAATTTCAGGAAAATTTCAATTCGTTTCAATCCAATCCTATCCAATTCAATTCAGTTCAACTCAGTTTAACTATGTAACACTCTTCTGGGTGTTTATGATACAAAAATAAAACTGAATCATTCTAAACACATTCTGTTGGGGTGGGGTGGATGGAATGGCTACAACATTTACTTTTGAGGTAGTATGTATAGTGGATAGAGTTTGGACTAAGATTCAGGAAAACAACCTATTAGTGATCTTCATAGTCAGTTAACTTTTTTTGCCCTCACTTTTCCCCTTTGTAAGATGGGGAAGATAATAAAACCTACCTTTTGTGGGTTTTGTGAGGATCAAATAAAATAACACATGTAAAACACTTTGCAAACCTTAAAGCATATTATATAAATATTTGCTATTTACAAGGTCATTTGAGGAGGGAAGGACAGTTAACAATTAATTGGTGAATCAAAGAAGATTAGTAGAGGATATACTCACCCAACTGAACCTGGAAGGAAGACAAAGCTCTGACAGGTGTAATTGGGAGGTGAGTATATTCCAGGCATGGGGGATGGCTTTTGTGACTATACAGTTATAAGGGATAGAATGTTGTGTTTGGAGATCAGCCAGTGATCCAATTTGGCTGTAGAGGCCACTGGGAGCCAGCCTCTAAAGATTTTTGAGCAGGAGAGAAATGAGATACACCTACACCCTAAAAAGGTTATTTTGGCAGTTGGGTAGATTGATTAGAGAGGAAAAAGACTGGGAGAAGGGAGACCAATTCAGAGGCTATTACCTTAGTTCAGCAAGGGATAATGAGGGCCCCAATTAGGGCAGTAGCCATGAGAGTGGAGAAAAAGGGGACAGTTGTATGAATATTATGGAGGTAGAATGGATTAGTCAGCCACTAATTTGGACATACATGATAGGGGAACAGAAAGGTTCGAGGATGATGCTAAGGCTTGAACCCAGGGGGAAAAATCAATATTGCACAATCCAGCATGGTGCAGGAAGAATGAGACTATGACTCTTCCAAAAGCTAAGAACTGTGGTTACAAGTATCTCTGGGCTATCTTCTTCATCAACCTCTTCCTGGTTTCATCCTTCCCCCACCCCACTGGTAGTGCATCCTCTCCTAGTCTACCTTATATTTATTTTGTGTATATTGTAGATGTCCATGTGAGGTGTGTGGGATGTTCAGGGAGTTCTAGCACCTCTGGTGTGAGGACTTGCCAAGCCCTTTTCAGGGCTGCTTATCCATTCTTGGCATCTACCTCTCACCCTACTCTCACCTGTGGCTCTAAGAAACTGTAGCATATGCAGCAGCCACATCCTGGTAAAGCCATCTCAACAGACAGGCTAATCCAGATTGAGGGCAACTGACAGACATCAAACCTGTTGGTGAGTTAGAGGGATGTCTACTCCCAAACATGTGAAGACTTCCCGAGGTGGAGTAGATAAATGAGAACGATTTGTTCCAACAACCTGTGATGTCATTGGTCCTCTTTGAAAAGAAAAGATGAACAATACCAATTTTCCCATGTTGTTTTCCCATTAGAATGTATACCCTTTGAGGTCAGGCACTTTCACTTTGGATCTACGATATTTAGCTGTTCCTGATTGCCATGGTTCTCTTTAAGAATGAAGGACAAACAACAAACAAACATAGTAAGTGCTTGATAAATACTTACATAGTTGCTTGACCACCTAGTGGCAGTCATAAGAATGGGGGACAACTGAGTCTGCAGGATGTGGAAAAGGAGTCACTAGTGAGCCAGAAGATGGAGCTATCACTTATCTTAGTTATATTACAGATGGTAAGCCTTCAAGATTTAGCTGAGGCATAACATAGAGTCAGTCCTCTTTTCACTGGAGGTTCTGTGTCTTGTGTACTGTGATGAACCACTCAGGTCACCTCTCCTGGGCATATCACAATCTTGGAATTAGAAGTGTCTTCCTTCTAGTCTTTGTTTAAGCCACTGACTCTGTGATTCTGGGCAATTGACTTAACCTCTCTGGGGCTCAGGACCCTCATCTGTAAAATGAAGAGATTATGATTAGATGGACCCTTCTTTTTCCAAATCATTGTATTCTACCGTGCCAAAGTCCCTTCTAAATCTCAAAATTCGATAGTTGTCTGGCTATCAGATAATGCTGTAGACATAATTCAAGTCCCATTGAAAACAGCAAGGTCTTTATCTATTTTTAAGTCTTAAGTTGTGACTTCCTGACAAGGTGACAGGACCCTTCATCAAGGGCTTTCTGTTTCTGGGTCTTGCTGTGTTCTGATCTCTACTTGAAAAAGTACAAGGCTCCATGCTGAGGGCAGGTGCCTGAGAAAAGACTGGAATGCTGACAGACAACATCAGGGCTCAGAATAGAAGAACAGAAATATGGGCACCAGCCTGGCTCCACTTTCTCTTTCAGATCAAAACTCTTTGCACCTCTTTCCCTTTTTTCCCTCTCTTATATCTCTCCTTCTACATATATATATGTATATATATATATATATGTATATATATATATATATATATATATATATATATATATATATATATATATATATATATATATATATGTATTTGCACAAGATCTGAGATTTCATGTATAGGGATCTTCTGGTGGGAAATATCCTCCACTAATTCAAACGGATGACCCTTTCTTTGCAATTTAGAGTCTTAAATCATTGCCTTGCACAATGAAAGGGTAAGGGACTTGGTTGGGAACACAGAACTTGTATATGTCAGAGGTGGGTCTGAATGTGGGGTCTTCTTGACTCCAAGTCCATTTTTTTATCCATTATGTCAGGCTGCCTCTCTCACCACGTGTAAAATAAAGCCTTACAATAATATTACTCTATAAGGCAGCATTTGCTATAAGAATGGATCAATATGGATATTTATACAAGTCCCTGCTTAAACCTTCTATCTCTACCCCACACCTCACCCCCTCCCCAACTAGCCGAGATCCTCACATCACATTGTATAGGAAACATTCACTGTGAATCCTCTCTTCCCCCTTCTTCCTCATCTCCTATTACTCAGATGCTTTTTGCTCTCTCCTCCTTCATCCTTGTCTCACATGATGAAGTGACCTTACTCCTTACCAAGGCTGCCTCTAACTGTTCAAGGGTTCCTATTTTCATCCTGTTTCCTCTAACAGATTGCCCCCTCTGTCATTCCCGCTCTATCTCTTATTTTCAAACACTCCCTCTTTATTGGCTTTCTCCCTACCATCTATAAACATGTCCATGGCTCCCTTATCCTAAAAAAAAACCCTCTCTTGATTCTTCCATCCCCAATAAATATCTCATTCTGTATCTTTTCTACTCTTTGTAGCCAAACTCCTTGAAAAAGCCACCTACAATAGTAGCCTCCATTTTCTCTATTCTAACCCTCTTACAATCTGGCTTCTGATCTTATTCCACAAAAACTTCTCTCTCTAAAGTTAGCAATGATCTCTCAGTCACCAAATCCAATGGCCTTTTTTCAATCCTCATTCTCTTTGACCTCCCTGGAGTATTTGACACTGTTGGTCACTCTCTCCTCCTTGATACTCTCTTCTCTCCAGGTTTTTGGGACACCATTCTCCTCCTATCTGTCTGACAGCTCCTTCTCAGTTTCCTTTGCTGGATCCTCATCCAGATCATACCCTCCAAACATAGATGTCCATCCCTCAAGGTTCTGTCCCGGGCCCTGATGATCTCATCAGCTCCCATGGATTTAATTATTTAATTATCACCTCTAAGCTGATGGTTCACAAATCTAACTTTCATGCTTTAATCTCTCTGCTGATCTCCAAACTCATTACCCAACTGTCTTTCAGACATCTAGAACTGGATGTTCAGTAGACATCTTAACCTAACATGTCTAAAAGAGAATTCATTATCTCTCCCCTCTAAAGTCTTCCTATTTCTGCTTTTCCCATTACTGCTGGTATTAACAGTATACTGTGAGTCCCTCAGCTTTGCAACCTAGAAGTCATCTTTGACTCCTCACTATGTCTCATTTTCCATATCCAATTTCTTGCCATGGCCTGTTGATTTTACTTTTGAAATATCTCTCCATTATGCTCTCTTTTATCCTTTGACATGGCCACCACTCTAGGGCAGGGACTCTTCACCTCACTCTTTGATTATTATAATAGTGTGCTGGTGGTTCTGTCTGCCTCAAGTCTCTCCCCATTCCAATCCATCCTTCATTCAGCCACTAAGCTGGTTTTTCTACAATTCAGTTCTGACCATGTCACTACCTTGTTCGATAAATTTCAGTGGCTCCCTCTCACTTCTAGGATCAAATACAAAATGCTCTGTTTAGCATTCAAAGCTCTTCATAATCAAGTCCCCTCCTACCTCTCCAGTTTTTCTTATGCCTTACTCCCTGCTACATATTCTTTTTGGTCCAGTGACACTAGTCTTCTGGCTATGAACAAGATGTTTCATCTCTTAGCTCTGGGCACTTTCTCTGGTTATCCCTCATGCCTGGAATACTCTCCACAACTTTTCCTATTGACTGCCCTGGTTTCTTCAAGTCATCATTAAAATCCCAACTTTTACTGGAAGCCTATCCCACCCCCTCTTGATTCCAGTGCCTTTCCTCTACTGATTACATCCAATTATCTTATATAGAGCTTGCTTTGTATATGTTTTTTTTGCATGTGGTCTCCCCCATTAGACTGTATGCTCTTTGAAGACAGAGATGGTCTTTTGCCTCCTTTTGTGTTCCTGGCACCTAGCACAGTGCCTGGTACATAGTAGGCACTAAATAAATGTCTACTGATTGATTGCTACTGGATTTCCAAAGAATCTTTCTTATAAGGTAGTTTTATTCACTATATTCATCCTTTAGCAATTACACGACAGCATTAGGCAGTATAATATAGTGGCAAAAGTTCTGGGATTAGATTCAAGACACCTGGTTCTGAGGACTGACAGGGTTGAGCATTTGCTAGCCATGTGACCTTGGCGAAGTCACCTTACCACAAGAGCCACAAAAGGCTACAGTTTCTTCTTGTATAACATGGGGATAATAATGGCATGCATCTCCTTCATTATGTTCTTGTATAGAACTTAAAGTTAAACCTTAAGGGTTTGTGGGAATAGTTATTTTTCTTATTATTGTTAATGATACTTCAGGGTCATGACAAACCCAACTCACTTCTCCCATAGCCTTACTAATAGCTAAAAAAGGAAGAGAAACTGGATTCCCCTCCCATTCCTGTGGCCATCCTGCCCTGTAACATCCCTCTACCATGACAGCCCTGTTCTCCCACTGATGAGTTCCTCTCAAGGCCTCCATTGTTGGGGAGGGGCCCAGACAGGCCAAACTTCATTCCATTTTGGGCTCTGTTTCTGAATCTCTAGACTGAAGCATCATCCTACTATAGTGATACATGACCCTTCCATCCACCAGACCCTATTGCCACTCCCTTTTGTGTGTTGTCTTCCTCCAGGAGAATACAAGTTCTTTGAGGGCAGAAATTACTTTTCTTTTTCTTGCATTTGTATCTCCAGTGCTTAGTGCAGTGACTGACTCGTAGTAAACACTTAATAAACATCTGTTGATTTTCTTTGTTTTGCCTTGAAATTTTGACTAAATGTAATGAAAATTCTCCAAACAAATAGAGCTGTCCATACTTGAAATAAACTTCCTTGGGAAGTAGTGAGTTCTCTATAATTCAAGTTCTTCAGAAACTGGATGAGCATTTATTAGAAGTATCGTAGAAGAGATTCGTGCTTAGGCATCAGATGACCTCTGTGAATCTTTTCAGTTCTAAGATATTGTAAATCTTAGAGAACCCTAAGTAGATGTCATAAATTCTATTCATTCAGAAGAGAAAGAAGGCCCTTTTGGTTCTGAGTCAGGTACTATTTACTCTTCCTTTCACACATTTCTACCAAACTTGGGTATCTATTTTCCAAGCCTACAGCAAAGTGGAATTGATAAGTTAGATCAAGAGCCAGGTAGGTGGGAGAGAGTGGCTGTAGCTAAGCACAGGCCCACTGAGACAGATAAGAAGTGACAGCTCATGAACTCAAAGAAGGAGGTATAGAAAAACTATTAAAAGGAACAACTCAACCTTGCCCCCCCCCAATTATATGAGATCTTTTAGCTTAAGTAGCATTAAGTAGGCTCTAAGAATATCACTGAATTATAACACAAGGGTAGACTGATTTCTGCTATATGATTGTTTTGAACGTGAAAGTCATTTCGTCATGGAAAGAATGATATAAGTTGTTGATTTCCAGTTCAGCCTATAAACATCCCTTTAATTCATGCTATACCTGAGAAGCAGTGGTGGCAAAGTGAAGAGAAAACCACTCTAGAATGTTAAGCTTGGAGTAAGAAAGACTTAGGTTAAAACCCTGAATTTTGACACTGTGTGACCCTGGACAAGTCATTTGATCCCTATGTGTCTTAAGCAACTCTGTAGGGCTTATCTACTAAGACAATGAATGCTGTGGTCCATGCTAGATGAAGGAGTTCCTTATTCTACATAAAATTGAGAAGCCTTCCCATATTCAATAGCTGATATAGTAGGACAGGCCATAGCAATCATTCCATCAAGAAATTATTAAACACTTAATATGCCAAGCACTGGGGGTATGCATATAAATGAAACATAATATAAGAGGAAAAGTTAGCAGTGGATTTACAATAAGAAAGCCTTAGACATAGTATTTCTTTCTTTGGGCTTCAATTTCTTCATCCATAAAGTGAGGAGACTGGACCAGATGACATCTAAGGCATTTTACATTTCTAAATTCTAGAATCCTACTCAAAGTCACTCCAAGAAATGATCCTAGAGCCATGAAAACAAAATGCCTTGAGATTTTTTTGAGGGGGATGTGGGTGCAGAAAAGGAGGATTAAAGACAGTAGAAAAGAAGAGTCATGAATTCCAGGTTCTCTGCCCTGTATCATCATCTGTGGCCTCAGCAAAGTTCCAGAGATGGCAAGGTCTGGCTGGTAGCAGCTGTTTCGATGTCTGAGTCATTCATAAGTAGAGTGTTCAGAGAGCAGGAACTGCCCATGCAATATTAAAGTTCATGATGACCTTGAGTCATCAGAAAAAAACATTAAATTATATTCATCTATGCTTATTTTTTAAAAAGTCAACAAAGTGTGTCGTGCATTTTAGAAGAAGTTTTGTAGATTTTTTTTTAATTGGCATTTTAGTTATTTGGAAAGCTCCCCTAGGTGATGAATCTGCTTCCCTGTTGATGCCAGGTAAATGCAGCACCACCCTATGTCTGTAGCTGCCATAATTACAGTCAGTAGAAACAATTATTCTAATACTTGTTATTATTTTAATAAAACAAAAAAACTTCCAGATTAAGGAAGACAAAGCTCAACATCTACTTTTTTGGCATTAATAATTTCCTTACATGAGAGATGAGTACCCAGAGATTCCAAGAATTTAAATGAACCTACCCAGGACCCAAAAAAGAGAGAGAGTGCTAAGGTAAGGTAAGATAAGCCTTCATAATTCTGAATCCCTTTCATTCTGGACAGTTGTAATTGTTAAAAATATTTTCTGGGGTGCATAGCCAAGATGGTGGAGTACAGGCAGCAACCCAGCTAAACTCTTCCAACCTTTCTCTCCAAACAACTTTAAAATAACTCCTCAAATCAAATTTTGGAGCAGCAGAGCAGATAAAAGGTCAGAGGGAGACATTTTTCTAGTCTAAGACAACTTAGGAGGTTGGCATGAGAGGTCCATGACAATGAGGTGGGGACCACCAGCCAGAAGCTTGGCAGCAGCACAAGTGATGGGCTTTGGAGGCTGCTATGAAGGCAGATAGAGGCATAGCAGCAGCTTCAGGATCTCTCAGCCCACAGATTGCAAGCGGATCAGACAACTGGTCATAAAGAGATTACAAGGGACCTTTCATTGACACTGCATATAGCTGGTGCTGATTAGCAACTCTAGTGCCCATAAGCAGTTCTGGGTTGCAGTTTCAGGGCAGAGAAAAGTGCTTGTGGTTGATTATAAGGGAGCAGACGCCCTGATCATAGCTCTGAGGTAGAGAGGAGCACTATTGCTTGTGGCTGCAGGAGAAGAGGGGATTTGGTCACAGTTCCAGGGTCAAGAGGAGTACTAGTGTCTGCAGCTGCAGGAGAAGAGAAGAGTAAAGACCAGAGCACAGACCAGAACCACACCTCTCCATGATCACTCTACCTTGGAAGCACTAAAAACTTGTAGACTTCAAAACTAGCTCTGAAAACAGGAAAAAAACCCAAAACAAAAAAAAAATTCTGAAACTTGGGACAGTGCCTGCTCACCCCAAGATGAGCTGAGCCCAACTTTTACATAAAGTTCAAAATCAAGAAATAGGCTGGGAAAATAAGCAAATGACAACAACAAAAACAATAGAAGTTGATCATAAAAAGCTACCCAGTGGCAGGGAAGACCAAGACATAAATTCAGAATAAGACAACAATGTGACAGTTACAACCATAGCCCCAAAGAAAAATGCTAATTGGACCCAAGCCCAACAAGAATTCCTATAAGAATTAAAGAAAGAGATAAGAGTGGTAGAGGAAAAGTTGGGAAAAGAAATGACAGTGATGCAAGAAAATTATGAAAAGAGAATTAATAGCTTGGTAAAAGAAGCACAACAAAATATTGAAGAAAATAACACCTTAAACAACAGAATTAGCCTAATTGTAAAAGATGTACAAAAGCTCACTGAAGAAAATAACTATTTAAAAATTAGAACTGAGTAAGTGAAAGCTAATTACTACATAAGACATCAAGAAATAATCGAAAAAGTCAAAAGAATTATAAAGGAGGAAATATGAAATATCTTATTGGAAAAGCAACTGACCTAGAAAATAGAGGAGACGTAATTTAAAAATTTTTAGACTACTTGGAAACCACGATCAAAGAAAGAGCCTAGACATCCTAATTATCAAGGAAAATTGCCCTGATATCTTACATCCAGATGGAGAAATAGAAATTGAAAGATACACCAATCATCTCCTGAAATAGATCCCAAAATGAAACTCCCAGGAAAATTATAGTCAAATTCTAGAGCTCACAGGTTGTAATGGTAATCAGCATGGGATTTTTTCACTGTTTTCTTTTTCGGAATGCTAAGGAAATCAAGTGCCTTTAATGAGTCTTGCCTTTTTTTTGAATGGGGCAGGTAAAGTGGGACCTTTTGTCTTTTGTTTTGGAGTGCTTCTCAGCAAGGAGATAATCAAGTACCTTTGAGTCTTGCCTTTTAAATGTAATGGAAAGGAAAATGGGACTTTTTGCTGTTTTTTGTTTGAGTGCTTTTCAGAACTAAGGAGATCAAGTGCCTTTGATTGAGTCTTGCCTTTGTTTCAATCAAGAGTCTTTGATTGATTTGATGACCTGCTTAAGTCACAGGAAGGCCTAGACCACATGAATTTGAGTCACTTGGTTGTGAAGCCCTCTGACTCTGAAAAAGGGTATATGTATATTCTGAGCTTAGCATTTTGTCTGGGGCTCTCACTCACTGGAAAAAGTGTTGTGTGATTTGACCAGACGAGACTCTGGGTAGCTGTCACAGAAGCCCCTAGCTTTGAAAACTCGGATGTTGATGCTTCTCTCTCTGGTAACTGTGTGTATTGCTATAGTTAGACAGTTAGAAGCCTGTCTACTGGTTTGTGTTTATTTGCTCTGTTTATATAATGTATGCTTGTAATTTCTGTCTGTGTACTCTCCAAAGTTCAGGGTACTGGTCTTTTCCCCTGAACTAATTGAATAATATATGTATGTTTAATTAAAGTAAGATTGTAAACCCCTTAAATTTGTTTTCCTGAGAAAAGCAGTTCAAAGAACCTATGCTAGCAGCCATCCTGTTTGCTCTTGTTGTTGGTGTTGTTGTTGGTCTTTCACCTCCACAACAGCTGCTAGCAACATTGTTGTTATACAGGTCAAGGAGAAAATATTACAAGCAGCCAGAAAAAAAATTTAAATATTATGGACCCACAGTCAGGATCATACAAGATTTAGCAGCTTCCACATTAAAGAAGTAGAGTGCATGAAACATGACATTCTGGAAGGCAAAGGATCTAGGATCACAACCGAGAATTACCTACTCAGCAAAATTGAATATAATCCTTCAAGGGGGAAAGTGGATATTTAATAAAATAGAGGACTTTCAATCATTCCTGATAAGAAGATCAGAGCTAAATAGAAAATTTGACATTCAAATACAAGTCTCAAGAGAAGCATAAAAGAGTAAACATGAAAGTATAATCATAAGAGACTCAATAGAGTTAAATTGTTTACATTCTTACATGGGAAGATGATTCATGTAACTCCTAAGAATCTTATCATTAAGGCAATTAGAAGGAGTCTACATAGACAGAAAAGGCATTTATGTGAGTTAATTATGTTGGAATGAGTTCCCAAAAAAAAGGAGGGGTGAGAAAGAGGGATATGCTGGAATAAGGGGGAAGGGAGAAGCAAAATGGGAAAAATTATCTTATGTAAAAGAGGCATGCAAAGAAAAGCTTTTATGGTAGAGGGGGAAATGTGTGTGTGTATGTGTGTGTGTGTGTGTGTGTGTGTGTGTGTGTGTATGTGCATGTGTGTATGGAGTGGGGTGGGCAATGCTTGAACCTCACTCTTATCTGAATTGGTTTAGAGGAAAGAATAGACACATACATACACTCAGTTGGGTATAGAAATCTATCTTACTCAAAAGGGAGGAAATAGGAAAGGAAGTAGATAAGAAAAAGTGAAAGGGATGATAAAAGAGAATATTAAGAGGGTCAATGGTTAAAAGTAAAATAGACTTTTGAGGAGGAACAGGATAAAAAGAGAAAAAGAAGGATAAACAGAAGAAAATACAGTAGAAGGAAATAGACTAATCACAACTGTGAATGTGAATGCTAAGAGCTAAGCCATAAAATGAAAGCAGATAACAGAATGGATTGGAAACCATAATCTGACAATATGTTGTGTACAAGAGACATACTTGAAACAGAAAGACACACACAGAGCTAAAATAAGGTTTGGAGGAGAATCTTATGCTGCAGCCGAAGTAAAAAGAAAAAGGTGGGGTAGCAATTGTGATTTCAGATAAAGTAGAACAAAAATTAGACCTAATTAAAAGAGATCATCAAAATAAATACTTTTTTTCCCTAAAAGGTACCATAGACAATCAAGTAATGTAAAAAAAATTACAACAAATTTCTCTAACAAGGGCCTTCTTCCATATATATAATGTATATGTGTGTATGTGTATAAATCTATATATACACATACATATATACACATATACATTATATATATGGAACTGAGTCAAATTTATAAAAAATAAGAGCCATTCTCCAATTGATAAATGATTAAAAGATATGAATAGGCAGTCTTCAAAAGAAGAAATCAAACATATCTGTAGTCATATGAAAAAATGCTCTAAATCACTATTGAATAGAAAGATGCAAATTAAAACAACTCTGAGGTACCACCTCACACCTATCAGAAATAACAAATTCTAAAGCAGATGAGAGGAAATAGGTACACTAATAGACTGTTGGTGCAGTTGTGAACTGATTCAACCATTTTGCAGAACACTTTGGAAATATACCTAAAGGGTTGTAATACTGTGCATATACTTTTGACCTAACAATACCACTGGGTCTGTTTCCCAAAGAGAACAAAGAAAAAGGAAAAAGACCTATACATACAAAATGATTTATAGCAGCTCTTTTTGTGGTGGCAAAGGTTTGGAAATTGAGGGGATGTTCATCAGTTAGGGAATGACTAAGTTGTGGCATGTTATTGTGATGGAATATTATTGTGCTATATGAAATGACCAGGTGGATTGTTTCAGAGAAAACATAGTGAGACTCATATGAACTGATGCTAAATGAAGTGAGAAGAACCTGGGAGATCAGCGTGCGCAGGAAAAGCAGTTTTGTAATGACAATCAACTGTGAAGCCTTAGCTACTCTTATCAATACAATACAATGATCTAAGATAATTCCAAAGAACTCACGATAAAAAAATGTTATCCACCTCTGGATAGAGAACTGATCAACTCTGAGTGCAAATGGAAGTATAATTTTCTCACTTTTTTGCTTTTTTTTTCTTTTGCTTTGGCTAACATTTGGCTGTTTACTCTTACCACCAGTATGCATCTCCACTTCTCTGCATGACCCCACCCCACCCCATCTCAAGGTACTGCTTTTAATTTTCTGTGAGCTGGGAAGTTAATTAAACCTGTGTTAAAAAAAAAGGCACTCTGAATGAGGACCTGGGGGGATGATTATAGGTGCACAGAATTTGTGACATCTATTTTGGTTTTGCTGAGGGCTTCATAGAATCTATCTCAGAATTGAAAGGATGCTAGGTGGCACAGTAGATAGGGTTCCAGCCCTAAAGTCAGGAAGACCTGAGTTCAAATTTGGCCTCAGACACTAGCTGTGTCACCCTGGGCAAGTCACTTAACCCTGTTTGCCTCAGTTTCCCCATATGTAAAATGAGATGGAGAAGGAAATAGCAAACCACTCCAGTGTTTTTGCCAAGAAAGCCCCAAAAGGGGTCATGAAAAGTTGGATGTCACTGAAAATGACAAAAACAAGATTCCTCCAGAAAGAGGTACTTAAACTGGGGTCTGTGAGCCCACGTGCATATTCATACACAAATACACACCTATATAAACAACTATCAAGCTCCTACTATGTGCCAGGTACTCTGCTAAGCACTGGGGATACAAAAAGAGGCAAAAGACAGTCCCTGCCCTCAAGGAGCTTACAATGTAACGGATTGTAGTATATGCATATATTTCAATGTAATTGATTTCTTTTGTATTGTATGTATTTTATTTTATACCTTTAAAAACATTATTTTGAAAAGGGGTTCACAGGATTCACCAGACTACCAAAGGACATAAAATAGGTCTAGGACCACTGTGCTAGACCCAGCATTGCCATTTATTAGCTTTGGCAAATTGCTCACATAATGTGAATAGCCAGTGGAAATAAGCTCCTTCAGGGTAGACAATATTTCTCATTTTTGTATCCTAGGTTAAGAACTCCTGGTCTCTAGCTTTATCTATACCTGAGCAGGTATTCTCTCTTTCATATCTCTGGAAAATGGTCATCTAGACTGTTTGAAGGCCCTCAGTGACAGAGAACTCATCATCTCTCAAGAAGTCCATTGGCATGGTTCTGAGTACTGAGATATACTGTGTCCAGAAATGAAGCAGAATTTATCCAAAACTGCTTGTTGTGAAAGTGAACATTGTAGCTATCCCTAAATTTTTATTTTTCCCTGTCAAGCCAGCTCATTTGTGAATCTACTTCCTATAAAACTAAATCTGTGCCTCTTTAAGATTCAGACACAAATGAAACTCCAACAGTGATGTGTACTGTAAGTAATGCATTATCCATGATTAATTACAATTAACTGGGTGGGTGTTTTTTCCCCCCTCAGGTACTTGATCTAAAATTTTATAAGGAATTCTGATCAGATGCTCACTGTCTAAATTAATATTATTTGATCTGAAAATACAAGCATGTTTTCATCCCAAATCAGCTGTTGTTTTGAGTCCAATCAGCATATTATGAGGCATCACATAATAGAGTAAGATGTTAAACAAGTGACACAAAATATGGTTTGGAATGTCAGAGAAAAGATGGCACTGAAAGATGGTCTGAAATCACATGCATTTACTCAACACTCTAAGATGAGGCTAGAGGGCTGTTTTCAATATTGTCTTTGCTTCCTAGATACAGTTTTAAAAGAGCCATAAATAACCAGTCACCTGGGTGTTGAGTGGCTTCTTTCTTTCCCCATCACATATATATGGAGGACCTACCATGTTCCCAATACCCAAAGCTTATATAAACTGCTTCAGCAATGCACATTGGTTATCTCAGGACCCTAGTGAAAAGGTGTAAAGGAGAAAAATTTTGATCCCTATTGATGGTTAAACATAATTTCTGAAGCACTGCTACATAAATAATAATTCAAGACCTCAATCAAATAAGGATTGATGGAGAGGCAACTTGGCATGGTGGCCAAAATCAAGAATACCTGGATTCAAGTACTGCCTAGAGCAGTCATTTAGTGAGTAACCCCTGGCAAGTCAATTAGTACCCTTATGCAACTCTCCAAGACTGCATTTCAAGTCAATCGTTGATTTGCATTGGTGAAGGAAGATATTATGCAGTGAATTGTGTTTATTATTGAAATCATTGGTTGAAACAAAAGGAGGGGGGAAGGGGATGTATTGAACACCAAGTGTGTGCGAGGCATTGTACTAGATGTACAGGGCAATAGAGGATGAACAACACTGCTAACTGTGCCTTCCAAGAGCTTGAATCCAGGCTTCTTCTGGAAGATAGGATTTTAGCTGGGACTTGAAGGAGGGAGGCAAAGAAATCTAGAAAAAGGAGATGGGGACAGAGAGAATTCCAGGTATTCGAGATAGCCATTGAAAATTACTAGACCATGGAAATGGAATGACCTGTGGGAGCAACAATAATAAGGTCAGTGTCACCGGATCATAAAGCATGTACAGGAAGTAGGACAGAGTCAGGGAAGAACAAAAGGGCCAGATTATAAAGGGCTTTAAAAGTCTAACGGCATTTTATATTTGATTCTGGAGGTCATAGGGAGTCACTAGAGTTTATGGAATAGTGGGAATGATATGGTCAGACCTGCACTTTTGGAACATCAGTTTGACAGCTGAGTGAAGCATGCATTAGAGTTGGGAGAGACTTGTGGTATGAAGATCAGCCAGAAGAATATTACAGCAATCCAGGCATGGGGTGATGAGAGCTTGTACTAAGATGGTGATATAGTGGAACTACAGAAGAGAATGTGTATGAGAAATGGTACAAAGGCTGACTCAACATTACTTGGCAACATATTGGAGGGATGAGAGAGAGTGAGGAGTCAAAATGACTGCTAGGATGGAGCCTGGGTGACTGGAAGGGTGAAGATGCCCTTCAGTATAATAGAAAAATAAGGAAGAGGGGAGGGTTTTGGAGGAAAGATAATGAGTTTTGGACATGTTGAATTTAAGATGTTTATGGGACGTTTAATTTGAGATGTCTAGTAGGTAGCTGGAGGTGCAAGACTGGAGGTCAGCAGTGAGGTTAGAATTGTACATAGATTTGACAATCATTTATATATACATGCTATTTGAATCTATGTGAGCTGATGAGATCACCAAGCAAAATAGTATAAAGGGATAAGAGAAGAAGGCCTTGGGAGAGACCCACCATTAGTAGGAATGACCTGGATGAAGACCCAGCAAAAGAGACTGAGAAGAAGTGGTCAGATACATAGGAAGAAAACCAGGAGAAAGTAGAGTCATGTAATCAGAAAAAAATATCAAGGAGAAAGTGTTTGATAGTATCAGGGATGACTAAGCCAGTTACATCATTAACCTTAATTTTATATACAATTCTAAGTAAATAGAGGAGGCAGTCAGGTGGCTCAGTGGATATAGAGCAGTGGGCCTAGAGACAGGAAGATCTGAGTTCATATTTGTCCTCAGACATTTACTAGTTGTGTGACCCTGGACTAGCTACTTAACCTCTGTTTGCCTTAATCCATTAGGGAAGGAAAAAGGAAACCCCTCCAGTGTCTTTGCCAGGAAAACTCCAAATGGGGTCACAAAGAATCATATACAAGTAAAATGACTGAACAATAACAAAGTAAATATTCTATGCCCTGAGGACTTCAGAATGGCTTCACTTATATTCTGGGAAGTAAAATGAACATCTCTGTGACATATTTTCATCCCCACTTAAAGATCTTCTTCCTAACCTTATTCCAGATGGTTGAATTTGCCAAAGGGCCAACCATCAGATAGTTTGATACCTCGGTATTGCTGTGGTAGAAGTATAGTTGGTGTTTCGTTGTTATTGTTTAGTTGTGTACCACTCTTCATGACCCCAGGGCCCATACTATCCATGGAGTCTTTTTTGGCAAAGATACTGAAGTGTTTAGCCATTTCTGTCTCTAATGGATTAAGGAAAACAGAGATTAAATGATTTGCCCAGGGTCACTCAGCTAGTAAGTTTTTAAGGCCAGATTTGAACTTAAGTCTTCCTGACTCCAGGCGCAACGTTCTATCCACTGAGCCACCTAACTGCCTGTTTGGTGTTTTACTCTTTCATAATTGCTACTTCTTTTTTTTGAGCTGCTTTTTTTCCTTTTTATTTATTTACTTAATTTATTTAATATATTTTGTTTTCAGCATCGATTTTCGCAAGAATATGAATTACAAATTTTCTCCCCATTTCTACCCTCCTGACCTCCCCAAGATGGCATATATTCTGGTTACCCTGTTCCCCAGTCAGCCCTCCCTTCTGTCATCCCGCTACCCTCCCATCCCCTTTTCCCTTCCTTTCTTGTAGGGTAAGATAAATTTCTATGTCCCATTGCCTGTGTATCTTATTTCCTAGTTGCATGCAAAAACTTTATTTTTTGAACATCTGTTTTTAAAACTTTAAGTTCCAAATTCTCTCTCTTCTTCCCTCCCCACCCACCCTCCCTAAGAAGGCAAGCAATTCAACATAGGTCACATGCGTATTATTATGTAAAACCTTTCCACAATATTCATGTTGTGAAAGACCAACTATATTTTGCTCCTTCTTAACCTATACCCCATTATTCGGTTTTCTCCCTTGACCCTGTCCCTTTTCGAAAATGTTTGTTTTTGATTACTTCCTCCCCCATCTGCCCTCTCTTCTATCGTCCCCCCTTTTCATCTTTTTCCTCCTTCTTTCCTGTGGGGTAAGATACCCAATTGGGTATGTATGGTATTCCCTCCTCAGGTCAAATCTGATGAGAGCAAGATTCACTCAATCTCCCTCACCTGGCCCCTCCTCTTCCCTTTCTGCAGAACTGCTTTTTCTTGCCACTTTTATGCGAGATAATTTACCCCATTCTATCTTTCCCTTTATATATATGTATGTACACACACACACACACACACACACACACACACACACACACACACACACACAAATATATTCCCTTCAGCTACCCTAATACTGAGGGCTCATGAACCATACACATCATCTTTCCATGTAGGAATGTAAACAAAATAGTTCAACTTTGGTAAGTCCCTTGTGATTTCTCTTTCTTGTTTACCTTTTCATGCTTCTCTTGATTCTTGTGTTTGAAAGTCATGTATTCTAATCAGCTCTGGTGTTTTCACTGAGAAAGCTTGAAAGTTTTTTTTTTTTTGTTGAAAATCCCTATTTTGCCTTGGAGTATGATACTCAGTTTTGCTAGGTAGGTGATTCTTGGTTTTAATCCTAGCTCCATTGACCTCTGGAATATCCTATTCCAAGCCCTTTGATCCCTTAATGTAGAAGCTGCTAGATCTCGAGTTATTCTGATTGTGTTTCCACAGTACTCAAATTGTTTCTTTGTGGCTGCTTGCAGTATTTTCTCCTTGATCTGGGAGTTCTGGAATTTGGTGACAATATTCCTAGGAGTTTTCTTTTTGGGATCTTTTTCAAGAGGCAATAGGTAGATTCTTTCAATTTCTATTTTACCCTCTGTCTCTAGAATATCAGGGAAGTTCTCCTTGATAATTTCTTGAAGGATGATATCTAGGCTCTTTTATTGATCATGGCTTTTAGGTAGTCCAATAATTTTTAAATTATTTTTCCTGGATTTATTTTCTGGGTCAGTGGTTTTTCCAGTGAGATATTTCACATGGTCTTCCACTTTTTTCATTCCTTTGGTTCTGTTTTATAATATCTTGATTTCTCATAAAGTCACTAGCTTCTACTTCCTCCAATCTAATTTTTAAGGTAGCATTTTCTTCAGTGGTCTTTTGGACTCCTTTTCCATTTGGCTAATTCTGCCTTTCAAGGCATTCTTCTCCTCTTTGGCTTTTTAGAACTCTTCTGCCATTTGAGTTAGCCTATTTTTTAAGGTTTTGTTTTCTTCAATATTTTTTAGGTCTCCTTTAGCAAGTCATTGACTTGTTTTTCATGGTTTTCTCTCATCCTTCTCATTTCTCTTCCCAATTTTTCCTCTACTTCTCTAACTTGCTTTTCCAAATCCTTTTTGAGCTCTTCCATGGCCTGAGACCAGTTCTTGTTTTTCTTGGAGTCTTTTGACGTAGGCTCTTTGACATTGTTGACTTCTTCTGGCTGTATGTTTTGGTCTTCTTTGTCACCAAAGAAAGATTTCAAAGTGCGAGTCTGAATCTGAGTTCATTTTTGCTGCCTGGCCATGTTCCCAGCCAACTACTTGACCCTTGAGCTTTTTGTGGGGGTATGACTGCTTGCAGAGTAGAGAGTACTTTGTTCCAAGCTTGAAGGGATGTGCTGTTGTTTTCAGAGCTATTTCTATGCAGCCAGCTCTGCCAGAATAGCATTCCTCATCCCCAAAGGACCACCAATCTGGACCTGACTGGGATCTTAAGCAGGCTGTACACTCCTGCTCTGATCTGCCACTTAACTCCTCCCACCAGGTGGGCCTGGGGCCAGAAGTAATTGCAGCCGTAGCTCTGTTGCTGCACCACCCCGGCTGCCGGGGGCCAGGGGGGTGGCCGAACCATGAACTCCTATCACTCTGTCTCCCACAGCTTTTCCCGCTAACCTTCTCTGTTGTCTTTGGTGTTTGTGGGTTGAGAAGGCTGGTAACTGCCACAGCTCACAGATTCAGGGTGCTAGGGCCTGTTCTACCTGGCTCTGGTCTGGTTGGTCTGCGCTGCCCATGCTGGGCTGTGCTCCACTCTGCTTCTAGTCCTGTGCACAATAGACCTTACCCAGTGACTATCCAGGCTGTCCTGGGCTGGATCCCTGCTTCCCTCTGCTATTTCGTGGGTTCCGCAGTTCTAGAATTTGTTTAGAGCCATTTTTTATAGGTTTTTGGAGGGGACCTGGGGGGAGCTCATGCAAGTGCTTGCTTTCCAGCCACCATCTTGGCTCTGCCCCCATAATTGCTACTTCTGATCAGATACTTTTCCTGCTCAAAATTTTTCAATAGTTCCTGAATGCCTATTAAAAAATACAATCTAACTTTTCTGGTTGTTGTTCAGTTATTTCAGTCTTGTCTGACTCTTTGATACCATTTTTTGGTTTTCTTGACAAAGACACTGGAATGGTTTGCCATTTCCTTCTTCAGCTTATTTTATGGATGAGGAAACTGAGGCAAACAAGGATGGGACACATGCCCAGGGTCACACAACTCGTGAGTGTCTGAGGCCAGATTTGAACTCAGGAAGATGAATCTTACTGATTTATCCACTGTGTCCCCTAACTGCCCTTTTGGGATTCTTTGGACTCTCATTCAAGGGTTGCTATAATTTGTTTACAGCTTAGTTCCTAATGTTATCTGTCACTTCTCACCCTTATTCTCTTTACATTTGAATGAAATTGGACTGCTTGCTGTTATATGAACCTGTTCCATGCTCTCCCATCTCCTTACTTTTGTTCATACTTGGAACACTCTGCCTAATGTTTCTATTTATAGAGAAAATAATCAGCTCTACTTGTGGAACTAATGCAATATGATGTGGTGGTTTCAAATATTTTTATTATAATGATGAAAGTGTTTTGTAAGCTCTCACATGATAGCTATAGTATTAGTATTTTTGATTGAGAAAATGTGTGATGACAAAAAAGTTACTACAATTTTTTTAAGTTATATGTGACTTAAAAGGGCCGTAAGAAGAGAGGGCTCTGGGAAGATGGTGGAGTAGGTCAGAAAATTCCAAGCTCTCAAGATTTTCCCCCACAAAAGAGTTAAAATAGCACCTTAGGGTGAACAAAGTATGGGTGGAGACAAAGAAGAATAGGGCCACAGCTGTGGTCTTCCCGGGACAATTTGAGAAGAACCAAAGAAAAATCCCAGGGCAAGGTTTGGTTCACCCCCACCACAAGAGTAAACACCTCCAGGCTAGGTTCCCTTTTAACAAGTGGCAAGCCACTTAAACAACAAAAAGCAAGTCCTGGGGTTAATTGGTTTGAGAGGCTGCCTTGGGCCCAGTCACAGGAACTTTTCACTCTGGGACAGTGAGCAGAGTTGGGCATTTGAGCCCAGGAAGAATGAGGGAATCTCTGCTGATGAGGAAGGCCAGACCCAACTGTGCTGTGAAGAGCAGTGGGGGTGAGAAGGAACCACCACAGGTCCAGTGAGTACAGAAGCAGTGGGACAGAAAGCCCCTGGCTGTGGGCACTTACAGAAGGCTGGAAGTTCAGTTTTGGTTCTAGGCTAGAGGGGAGAGCTGAAGATCTGGTTCAAGAGGCACCATTGCCCATACGCCCATGCATGATTACCCCAAAGGTGATTACCACAAAAATGCACAAGCAAAGGGGAAAGAATCCAACCATAGAAACCTATTATGGGAATAGGGATGACCAGGGTTCATCTTCAGAGAAGGATATTGAAGTAAAGAAACCCCCAAAGAGTAACATCAAATGGTCACCTGCCCAAAAAGAATTTATAGAAGATCTTTAAAAAGACTTTAAAAATCAAATGACAGAGATAGAGGAAAAACTAAAAAACATAAGAATAATCCAAGAAAAACAAGAAGGTTATGAAAGGAAAGTTTGCTAATTAGAAAAGGAGATCCAGAATCTAAAGGAGGAAAATGACACCTTGAAAATTAGAATTGAGCAAAGTGAAGCCAGCAAAATTATAAGAGATCAAGAAATAATTAAACAAAACATGAATAATGAAAAAATAGAAGAGAAAGTGAAACATCTTATGAGAAAAAAAATCAGATTCGGAGAATAGATTGAGAAGAGAAAATATAAAAATAATTGTACTAACTGAAAATTATGATAAAAAAAGAATTTTGATACAATAATACAAGAAATAATTAAAGAGAATTGTCCTGAAGCATTAGAACAAGGCAGGGAAGTAGAAATAAAGAAAATCCATCAAACACCATTTAAAAGAGATCCTATGAGGAAAACTCATAGAAATATCATAGTCAAATTCTGAAACCCCCAGCTCAAGGATAAGATATTAAAAACATCAAGATTAAAACAATTTAAATATGATAGTGCCACAATCAGAATTACATAAGACCTAGCAGCAGAGACATTAAAAGACCACAGGTCTTGGAACACAATATATGGGAGAGCAAAAGACCTGGGGCTCTGGCTTAAGATATCATACCCTGGGAAGCTAAGTATTATTTTGAATGAAAAAAATGGACATTTGATAAACTTTTAGACATTCAAGACTTTGTAAAAAAAATCCTCAACTTAATAGAAGATTTGACATATAAGAACCAAAGGAAATATAAAGTATATACCAAAGACTAATTATTACAGATTCATAAGGACAGACTGTTTACCTTTTACATAATATAAAACATATGTCTAAGATTCTTATTAATAACTGGTAAGCTCATAAGAGATTGGGGTGAAACTATGATATGAATTTTAAAAGTAAAACAATTTAGGAACAGCTAAAAAGAATAATTATTTTATACAAATGAAGCACAAGAGGAAGAAAGGATACAGAGGAATTAGATGGGGGAAGAGGGCTGGTAGTTCTGGTAACCTACTTTCATTGGGAATGGGTTTAAGAGGGAACAATACATGCATATTTAGAAGAGTATAAAATCTTCTAAATTTAGAAGAAATAAAATGGTGGGGGCATAGAGAGAGAGGAGAGGACAAGGGAGGAATCTTTTGAGGGGAAAATAAGGGAATAGGTAAAAGGGGGCATAGAAGGGTGTTTATATTAATGGGAATGGGAGGATAGGGGAGGGATCCTTGGAGGGGGGAAGGCAAGGAATAGGGAGACAAGGTAGTTGATAGAGGAGGGTGGTAGGCAAGTAATAGAAGGACAAGGTAGCAGGTAGAAGTAAAGTAGAGGAGGCAGGAGGGATAGGAAACAAGAGATATGTGCAAACATAAAAAAAAAAGATCAGGAGTAGAATATGTTTGGGAAAATACATGTCTACAGATGCATGTACACATGTATAAGTGTATGTATATATCTTTATGTGTATGTATACATATCGAGAAACATATCTAAACTATATTGTAGCCTTCATGAGGAGGGGAAAAAGAACAAAGTTAAAGAGTGAACATCAGAGGACAAAAGAAAACACAAGGAAGCAAAGAAGAGATGGCCAATTCTCAACATAAGGTGTATTATTTATCATACAGGCTTTCTTGAAATGAAAATTTATTGTTAAATATTTTGAATCCTCTCATGTTCTGCTATGCACATGACATGCTTTTTTATATCTTATTATTTAAGTTTATGATATGTTTTTGTTTCCTTTTTCTATTCTGTATTTGTGTTCTGGTAAAAATAAATTAAAAAATAAAAATAAAAAGGGCCCTAAGAGACCATCTTGTCTAAGCCATGCCTGAATGGCAATCTCCTCCCAGATATATATGACAAGTGGTCATCCCACATTTGTTTGATAGCCTTCTGTGAAGGGGAACCTGTCTTAAGCTGCCTGGGGACTAGGTGCCACAAGGCAGAGGCTAGATAACCCCTTGTCTGGGATGTTGTATTTGGTAATGGGGCAGGAAAGAGATAGTTTACTGTCAAGTCTGAATTGGACTAAGTAACATTTGAGATTCCTTCCAGCCCAAGATTTTGTGATACTCTCCTTGTCTCTTAAGATTTTTGCCCATGCTTTTCACCATATCTTTAAGTTTTATCATCCTGCTTGCCCCCTGACTCTAATATTCAAGGGAGGAAAACATAAATGTATTAATTTCTAAATGTTAATTCTCTTCTTATATCGGTAGTATAGCTAGGCTGTGAGATTCACAATTTTTTGAGCCAAGATAAAGACATCTTAGTCCTTTTGTTTATATTAGCTCCAGAATTTAAAAAAAAAATTGTGATGTCTGAAGTTATTTTAGAATTGTTTCTCTAAGAGGTGCCTTTTGACATCCTCAAAAGATACTGCTAAGTGTTTGTTTAAAAATATTTTTTGATGCTCTGAATCACTATTGATTAGAGAAATGCAAATTAAAACAACTCTGAAGCACCACCTCACAGCTATCAGATTGGTTAATATGACAGAAAAGGAAAATGATAAGTGTTGGAGAAGATGTGGGAAAATTGGGACACTAATACGTTATTGGTGGAGTTGTGAACTGATCCAACCATTCTTTAGAGCAATTTGGAACTATGCCCAAAGGGCTATAAAACTGTGCATACCTTTTGCTCTAGCAATGCCCTTCTAAAACTGTTTCCCAAAGAGATCATAAAAAAGGGAAAAGGACCTACATGTACAAAAATATTTATAGCAGCTCTTTTTTTTTGTGGTGGCAAAGAATTGGAAATTGAAGGAATGCCCATCAATTGGGGAATGTCTGAACAAGTTGTGTATATTGGTGTAATGGAACATAATTGTGCTATAAGAAATGATAAGCAGGCAGATTTCTGAAAAACCTGAAAAGACATGAACAGATACTAAGTAAACTGAGCAGAACCAGTAGCACATTCTACACAGTAATAGCAATATTGTGTGATGATCAGCCGTGATAGACTTAGCTCTTCTTAGCACTACAGACAGTTCCAAAAGACTCATGATGGAAAATACTATCCATATCCCGAGAAAGAACTATGGAGACTACAGAGGCTGAATGCAAACAGAAGCATACTATTTTCACTTTTTTTTTCTTTGTGATTTTTCCCTTTTGTTCCATTTCTTCTTTTACATGACAAATGTGGAAATATATTTAACATAATTGCACATGTGTAACCTGTATCAGACTATTTGCTGTCTTGGGGAGAAGGTTAGGGAAAGGAGACAGAGAGAAAAATGTGGAACTCAAAATCTTACAAAAAAGAATGTTATAAACTATATTTACATATAATTGGAAAAATAAAATTCTATTCAAAAATATAAAATATAATTTTTGTTAAGGAACTGAATTTTTATCTGTGTGGCTATTTTCTCCTATGGTTCAGATTATAATCCCATTCATGCCTTAGTAAGTAGTCTGTGAGTTGTTGTGGTTGGAAAAAACAAAACCATATGAATTACCTGGTAATGATACTTTCTGCACTCAGGTAGTCTGGTCTCCCCTCAAAGCCTTCCCAGCTTTATAGAAATGTCTACAAATGTCTAAAAAATGAGAATTGCTTCTCTATCACAGTCCTGTCAATGGAGATTGTTTAATATTATTAGTAAAAACAATGGCTTACCTTTTTATAGACCAATATAATTTACAAACAACTTTTCTCACAGTGTAGTGAGGTAGGTAAGTACAAATATTCTCATCCTTCTTTAATAGAAGAGGAAATTCAGAGATGTTAAGTCACTTACATAGCCAGTAAATATCAAAGCTGGAATTCAAATCCAGATTTTCTGGCTCCCTATTCATTGCTGAATGGACAATGAAGGAAATAAATTCTTATTTTTTTTCTCCACCTATCAATCTTACATAGCACATTTGTCTTTTTAAGCAACTATTCTGAGTAGAATCTTTAATAACCACCAGGAATGAATAATTCACATTTTTCAAAACAATTTGGGGCAACCCCTGCATGATGAGGTCCATTAATAGAAAGTAGTATAAAAATTCTGAGTCTGTGACTCTATGGGTTTCTGTTTGACAACATTTTAATAGGCATTTAAAATTATTAATGGCTGATTTACTGATAAGAAGTTAAAAATGCAGCATCTCTTATTTTCAAGGATCTTACAGCCTAGTTGGCAGAGGGCCATGCAATGGTCTAGGAAGTAGAAAACATGTACCAAGTTACAAAAAGCAATCTTCAAAAGGAGAGAGTATTAAAAACTAAATGGGGGAAAGGATGGATCCAGAAAAGTCTCACGTAGAGGGTGGGATATCAAGAAGCATTCCAATTACTGTGAAAGGGAAATTGGAAACTAGAAGTTGGGGGACTGATGGTATAATGTACAGTGGTAACCTTAAGATTTTCTGAATATGTATAAGAGTAGCGGGTTTGTTGTTTTTGTAGAAGGTCTGAGGGCAGAAAGCTTTATAGATCAGAATGGAAAGATACTATAAAAAGGGTCTTGATGAGATGATGCTTGCATGCAGTGCATTCTGGGGAAGGAGGGCTTAGAAAAGAACTATAAAATTTGTTTCTGTTTTTGTAAAGGCTTTTGCATCTATTTTTTTTCCTACACCTATGGGCTAGTAGTCAGTCTGGTGGCATTTGATGGTTGAGGCTTTAGCTTGAAACCCTGAGCTAAAGCAGACTTAAGTCTGCTTAACTTTGCCTGCATGGCCATGGAGGTATCAGTTACGTCACTGGGCAGCAGCAAGTCATGAACTATACCAAGAAGTGTCTCAATACTCATTCCTAAGTATAATTAAAAATAGCCGTCCATATCATATCTTCAGAAAAGGAGAGCAGAATAAAAATTGAGCCTTGTCGATCTGCTCACATTTTGCTGACAGGTGGATGCAGCTCTGAGTTCCAAATTCCCTTCATCAAATTGGCGCAACCTCTACTTTAAGCCTTTCTTACATGTTGCTCAGCAGGAAACATTTCTGTCTTTCTGACAGGCTTCTGTGGCATACAATTTAAACTAATGAATCCAGCAATCTCACTGCACCAGTTTGCTCTCTTTTCTCCTGTTCTTTCTCTGTTTCACACAAATACTTTGCATTGCAAGGTTCAGAGACTCTCTCTCTCTCTCTCTCTCTCTCTCTCTCTCTCTCTCTCTCTCTCTCTCTCTTTCATAGGCATATTTTCTAGGATAATTTCTCTTGTTGGTCAGTAAACATGGTGTGGGAACTTGATGACTAACTGCTTCTGGCTGCCATCCCACTGCCTATTCCTGGTGGAAAGAACTCAATTTAATAGTCATTTATGGCTCATTGATATGCTTGGATCCCATAATTCTAGGAGGATGAATGCCCTTCATCCAGTTAATCCATTTTCGTGCCTGAATCTACAACATAAGGCAGCCAGTAGGAGGCATAGTTAGTATGTAACTTACCTATACATTTCAATAATGAACTTCACTAAGATTGCAAATTAATTCATTCACTCAACTAACATTTATTAGCTCACCCTTGCCCTCATGGTGTTTATAGTCGTTGGAATGAAAGTGATGACATGGATGAATAAGGAGTTATATACACTAAATATATGGTCAATTCCCCAAGTAAATTTTCCTTCTGACCACTGATGATGAATCATGAACCTATTTTAATACTTTTTCCCCTCCCTTTTTGCCTTTTTGACAGAGTTCTCGGGTCCAATTGTTTCAACAATGTCTTTTACATTTCAAATCTTTTTGATATTTTAATTCTTCTCAAATCATTGTTAGTGCAACTATCTAAATTATATAACCTGGTCTGTTAGTAGACTATTTAATTCAAAATAATTTCCCACCTGTCTTTAGCATCAAGGACCTTCATATAAATAAGCAAGATTAGGTGACAGAGCTATAGGCATATGGTAAACTTACTTAGTTAATTAAATTCTGAGTATTTCTCAGACTTAATTTTCCTAGCAATTTCCATTGTTTATTGAGTCCATTTGAGACATGGGACCCTGGGGAGTAAACATGAATTGAGACAGACTGCATGATGTATTTAGCCTGTGGTTTGGTCATCGATTTTAATATCCAAATGTGACTTCAGTGAGCCAGCTTGAGGAAGTCCAGAAGTTAGTTCTTCATTCACCATCTTAATAGAGGAATGTTTGTACTAGTGTGTGATAACTTGACGACTGCCTAGAACAAAGCACCCAGAGGATGTTCAGTCCCGTAATCTGCAGAGGTAGCTCTATCTGAGGCAAATCACTTTCTCATGGAGCTCTTCACTAGGAGACAGCATGGCTTATTCAATTACTGAACTGAAGAAGACATGGTGGTTGAAGCAGCATGGGGATAATGGATAATGGGCTGAATCTGGAGTCAGAAGATTTGGGTTCAAATCCTGGATCTTCCACTTTCTACTTGTGGGATCTTTGGCAGGTAACTTAATCTCTGTGGGCTTCATCCCCAATTGTAAAAGCAAAAGGTTAAAGTAAATGATCTCTAAGATCCCTTATAATGCTATCTCTCTCTGTCTCTGTCTTTTTTGTCTCTCTATCTCTCCCTTTCTGTCCCAGTCTCTATTTCTGTCTTTCTGTATTTGTTCCTTATCTCTCTGTCTGTTTCTCTTCTCTCTGTGTCTCTTTCTGTCTCTTTATCTCTGTCTCTTTGTCTCTGTCTCTCTGTCTGTCTCTCTCTCTCTCTCTCTCTCTCTCTCTCTCTCTCTCTCTCTCTCACACACACACACACACACACACACACACACACACACACACACAATCCCTGGTGAGGGCAGATACCTCTGGGACAGGCATTGATATTTAGGGTGTGGGATTACTAAGCAACTTCCTGCCTTCTTCCCTGCCCCACCCCACTGCCTTTCCACCTGCCTCCCCCAAAGAATGTGACCTCTTTTGAGGCAGATACTGTTTTCTTTTCATCTCTATATCACCAAATAGCTAGCAGAGTGCCTTGCTCAGGGTGGGCACTTAAAAACGCTAGCTGATCAATTGACTCCATTTTGTTGTCCTCGATTTTATGTGGATCACAGCCTCTATGACGTAACCTTGAGTTCATGCTCTGACAATGAGGGCAGTGATGAAGTAGTTCTGGTTTCTCCCAGAACTGAGCCTTGATAAAAGAAGTGATCTCAACTTTGGCACCTACAGAGGCCATGGAGACGTCTACTTCCTAGCTTTCACAGTTCCTTGAGCAACAAACTAGGGCTAGAAAAGCATTTCAGGTGGATAAAGTTGATAGTGGCAATAATATTGGTCTACAGTGGTGCTAACAGCTGTTGGGGATTTCCTATCATTTGTTTTGTTACTGAATAATCCCCACCTGCTCAAAAGCCTTGAATAGCATAGTGTATAGTAGTCCCTCAACAAATGTTTGTTAAAAGAATGAATGATTCAATGAATGAATGAATGAATATTTGCTGAAGAACTTCTAAGTGCCTACAGGATCAAGTCCAGACTCCTTCACCTGGTATTTAAGGTTCTCTACAACATGACTCTATCCTTACTGGACACGATACTCCAGCCAAATTGAACAAGTCTTTTTTTCCAAACACGTTGCATTTGTATACTTCAATTGCTTTGCTTATATCATTACTTCCACCTGGAATGTGCATCCGGGCCATCTCTACCTACTGAAATCTTACATATTCAAGACCTATCTCAATTGCCACCTATACTATGATGCCTTTCCTGATTTTCCCCAGTGATTTCTTTTTCCTTTGAATATCTTTTATGCTTTGTTTGCACCTCTGATTCCAGTGATCATTATTATCTGCTGCATGGTAGCGGGAAGAATTTAAGACTTACCACCAGGAGACCAGGATTCACCTGGATCCCATTCCTGAGTGCTGTGATCTGGGGTAACTCTTTATAACTGTGTTTGTTCTCCTATAAAAGTAAGGGATTGGGCTAGGTGATCACTCTAATCCCTTTCACTTCTAAATGCTGTGATTCTAAGTCACAACCTCTCAGAACCCATTTACTCACTCATAAAATTGCTATAACAATGCTACATTACCTTACCTTACCTTCCAAGGCTGTCGTAAGAAACATATACCATACACATTAGAGCCCTATATCAATATGAGTTGTGATTATTATAGTATGGTTGTTGTGAATGTCTTATCTCCCTTATTAGATTTAAGTACCTTAAAGACAGGGATCTAAGCCAGATTTATCTTTAAATTTCTCACTAAATGTAACTAGCACTGGGCTTTGCACATAGTAGGTATTCAGTAAACATTTGTTAAGTGTATAGGAACTTTATTCTTCATTTTGTTCAGCTATAAAGGAAAAAGAGGTGAAAGAACTAATTCCTGGTATAGTTGACAGAAAATATGTTGTCGACTATGTTCAGATAGACCATCCTCCAGTTATTTAAGTTATAAGATCCTATCACCTAAATAAGGTCATTCCTACTGGAGAGATTATGCGAGCCGTTCAGGTCACTGCTGCGAGACTAGCTTGGGGACCCTGTATGCTATCACAGGAATAGGGTGGCCTGATAAGTTACCCCCAATAGAAAACAAAATTGCTCACTGGAACTTTTGCAAATGGAACTTGGAAAACAGGTTATCATCCAGGCCCTCATTTGGGGGCAGTGTGAGGAGGCCCTTAGTTGGCAGCCAGCTGTGTGATTTCCACTTTCCAAAGTGGGGCGGCTCCAGCATTACAGAAGTAAATGACTTCTGTGCTTAGCTATAGCTTTGATATGGGTCTCAGAAGGAGCTGGCACAAAGCATATTGCAATCAGCTTAGGGCAATTGCCTATCTGCTAGGTGAGGCACTTCTGTCCTCCTTATTTAAAGATGGTGTCTTGTCCTGAAATCTGAAAGGAAAACTTCCCCCTGCAGGCCCCAAGCAGTCCCTATGACTTAGAAAACTGGTAGATTGAAAAACAGTAGCCCTCTCTTCTATGTGACCACTTGGAAACTATGCTGACAATGAAATGAGAGAGTTCAGATATTTATTCATCTTGCTTAGTTTTTGACCTGTGCCATTCAAATGCATATTGTGTAAATGAGAAAGTGTATTTTGTACCATTGTTATTATTTTGGTATAATTTATTATTAAATAATATGTTATTGCATATATTTAACATTAATATGCCATTGTGTATATTTGTTATAAATATATTGTGTCTTTATTAATATATTATATATATTTATTAATGTATCTACTGTCCCTTCTTATTAATACACTCACTATAATAGATCTATTATCTCTGCAAAAGCCCATTTTGGCTGGAGTATAGATTCTTTAGAAAGTAGGCATATAAGGTAAGTCAATAAAGTAGGACAGCACCAGATTATACAAGGCCACGAAGTCCAGGCAATACAGAGTTGTTGAAGGGTTTTGAGCAAGGGATTGACAGGGCCAAATCTAAACATTAATACTACTGAAAATCACTATTACATTATCACTATTAAAAATAATACCAACAGCAATGAGAATGGCAATAATTGATATAGAACTTGAAGATTTGCAAAATGATTTACAACTATGCCTGTTGTGGGCTTTATAACCATCTTATGAAGTAGGTACTACAAATATCATTATCTGTATAGTATAAGTCAAGAGAATTAAGCTCTGAGGGGCTAGATGACTTGCCCCTGGTCTTATAAATATTAAATGTGGAAGGCAGGATTTGAATACTCTTTTTTGACTCAAAGTCCCAACACGACACCCCAACTGGGAACGTCTTCTAGGAGGAAATTACTAGGTAGTTGCTAATGGGGACCTGTATCAGGATTATGACTATAGGAAAAGAGGAATGGGCAGATGAGTGATATATTACAGGTATAGAATCATCAGTTGTTAGAAATTAATTGGATATGAGGTGAGGAAGATAGATGTACCAGACCAATAATGAAGGGGAGAGGGTGGCATAAATGGATCACATGGATTTCAAAGAAGGGAAGCTTATTGAGGGTATATGGTCCCCTCAATAAGGGAATGACCTGGAAGCATTCATTGGGAACATAGAATAAATTACTCCACCTCACCCCCATATCCTGTGAGCTGAGGGAGTGTGAGGAGTGTCTTCCACCAGAAAGATCCAGGCTTCTGGAAGGAGAAGGGGGCTGTTCGGACAAAAATTCTCCTTTTGGAGAATATAAGCTCCTTGTGGGAATATAAGCTTCTTGGGAGTAGAGATTATTTCCTTCTTTATACTTATAACCCTAGTGCCTAGTGCAATGCCTGGTATATAACAAGTACTTAATAAATACTGTTGGTTGACTGATGGTACATAGAAGTGGTGAGGAAGTTGAGCAGAATGTGCTTTGTACTTTTTTTGTTTGTTTGTTTTCTTTTTCTGGCCCAGACATGTGATATCAATATCATTGGTCTAGAGGATGAATGCCTGGTGAGGATGCCCTGTGTAATAATGTAGATAACCAGCTTTGGCACTTGTAATCTTAGATAGTTTTCTGAAGCTCTGAGAGTTTAAGTGACTTGACAGAATCAAGAGACAAGACCTCAACTTGGGACTCTATCTGACACTAAGGTCTTTAACCATAAAACCATATTGTCATCCACATCATATGTACTTGAAAAATGTATTTATTAAACTGAATTACACTGAATTTTTACTGACCCCCGAATATATCTGAAATGGCTCTTTTTTCTTTAAAATGAGTGGTCATGGTGGTGGTTTACCGAGTCCTTTTACAAGCTTGCTTTCTTATGATTTACTTTTCTCTTAAAATGGAACAGACAAAAACAAAAAGGAAACTTAAAAGAGCATCCCAACCAAAACATAAATTATATTTAGTTGAGGATGTTTGAGTTATTATGATTGTTGGCAGTAGTAGTGCTAGTGAGCATTCCTGTAGGGTTCTAAGATTTGCAAAATGATTTACAATACTGTTTCATTTTATCCTCATAACAATATTGGCAGGTAAATGCTATTATTATCCCCATTCTACAGCTGAGAAAACTGAGGAACACAAAGTTAAATGGGTTGCCAGGGTCATATAGCTAGTAAACATCTAAGGCTATATAGAACTAGGGCTCTATCCACTATGCCACCTGAACCCGATTACTCTTGAAATTTAGTGTAGCCAAATGCATTTTGGGTCAGTGTCCTCCTTCTACTTGTAGCTCTGGTAGGTTTGGCAAGAGCATCATGCCCCATCCAGGATAAGATGATCACCTGAAATTTCATCATTGTACTGTTTTGGGTACTCAACACTCTCAACTCCCTCAGCCTCTTCTCCCTTCTGATTGGATATTGTTATTATTATTAGCATCTAGGTGGCCCAGTAGAAGGAGTTCTGGACTTGAAGTCAGAAAGATTTGATTTCTGTATGACCCCAGACAATTACTAGCTGTGTGACCCTGGCCAAGTCACAATCTTGCTGTTTCATCAACTGAAAAATGGAGATAAAAGTCATACTTACCTCCTAGAGCTGTTAGGATAAAATGAGATGCTATTTATGAAGCATTTTGCAAATCTTAAAAACACCACATAAATTCTAGCTATAGAATTACAAGGCATTTAAAGCACTACATAAATTCTATTACTGCAGTTATCTATCATATTGGTTGTTAACAAGAGATAGTCCGATAGGTAGGGAAAGGGAGGTGGATGTATTCAGAAATAGTAGTGATGTAGAAAAATACATCAATAAAATTAACTACTTAAAATTTTCAAAGAAAATTTTAAAAAATGAATATATTTTTTTGAGGGCAAGTACCATTTTTAAAAATTTTTCTTTCTAGTTCCATAACATAGTACTTGACACCTAGTGCATTAAATAAAAGCTGGATGATTGAGGTGAAACTTCAGAATGGTTTTAATTTGTGTTCTTATAATTTGTTTTTGGAACATTTTTTCCTATTTTCGCTGATGGTTTGCATTTCTTCTTTGAGAACTCTTTATTTATTTTGACCCCTTAATTGTGGAGTAATGGTGCTTAGTCTTATATATTTATGTCCAATTCTCATACATCTGAATGACAGACAATAGGTTAAGTGGGTGTCTACTAATTATTAGACATTTGTTCTAAGGTGTTAAGAGGGTCCTGATGATGAGAATAGTGTTGGTGTCTTGTGGATGAAATGCATCTAATTTGAAGATATCTTGTGGTAAGAGTGAATTCAGGAAAGACAGGACTGGGCATAGGAAAAGTAGACTAGTTCTAGGGCATGCAAATATTATTTAGTCATTTCAGTTGGGTCCAACCCATAGTGATCCCATTCGGGGTTTTCTTAGTAAAGACATTGGAGAGATTTGCCATTCCCTTCTCCATCTCATTTTACAGATGAGGAAACTGAGGCACAAAGGGTTAAATGACTTGCCTAGGGTCATACACCTAGTAAGGGTCTGAGGTCAGATTTGAACTCCAGTCTTCCTGAATGCAGGCCTGGTGCTCTATCCACTGTGTCATCTAGCTGCCTCAAGTGCATATAGTATTTAATCCTTTTTCTTATGTTTCTTGTCATTGTGATTCTCCAAGATGCTCAAACATACCTGTACTGATTCAGTTACAGCTCTTTTTCCAAAACTCATATAGAACACACATTAGAACTGTAGGAGTGAATGACGATGAAAGTAGGGGCCAAATCCAACCCTAAGCTGTCTGTCTGAATTCTTTCATCTGAGCTTATTTCTAATGTCTTGCCTTTAGAGAAGGCTCCCTGGTAATGGACCATGTACAAGTGATGTAATGTACCAGTGTTGAAGCAGTTAATGGAGAGAGGATTATGACAAATCTATGTTAAATAAAACAAGTGAACTGTGTAATTGTTAGCGATTTTTTATTTATTTTTTTCCAGGGTACAACTGAAAATTATGCAGATCCCCAAACTAACAACTGCAATGAATCCTGAGGATATTAAGCCATTAATGGAAGAATTTTGAATTAGAATATACTACAAATTGGTGAGTCTGTATAGAGAGAAACTAGGTATCATAATAGTGTGAACATGGTCTATACATAGAAAAGACAAGTTCTTAAAATGGAACTTCTCTGAAATAGAGAAGCAGACAGAAAGAGAAATAGATAGATAGATACCGTGTGTGCAGGGGTGGGGGGGTGGGGAGGGGGTGGGACAACCACTACTTTCTATACAAGTTAGATTTTGGGGGGAAAAGTCTGGTTTATATTCAAAGCAATATGTCTTTGGCTCACTGAAGGCAGGCATTTTTGTGTTTGGAATGCAGTAATATGTTCTAAACATTAGAAATTATTTCATTTTGAGATATTCTATCTATAATCTGTTGTACTGTGAAATTTGATAGTGGATTTGACGATGGATATGAACAGGGGATTAAGGCTATTGATATTTAAGCGATAGTGTTAACTTTTAATCTCAAGTGGTAGAGGTAATGTAATATTTACTGAGTTAATGTCTCAGTGAAATATTGTATTGACCTTGGGAAAGTAATTTCCCCTCTCTGGCTCTGAGATACTTCACCTATAAAACGAAGGGGTGTATTAGATGACCTCTAAGATCTCTTATAGATCTGATATTATGTTGTTTTCTGATCTGAGACGGTTACTACTCTATTCTTATCATGTCTTTGTGGTTGTATCAAGTCTTTGTTGTTTTTTGTTTGTTTTTCTCAGTAAATTAAATTAATGAATAAATGTAATTGGTTTGTAATGGCATGCCAGTTAGGACATTTAAGGAAAAAAGCCTACATATTCTTGGTATCTTTTATTTTTGCATCACCGTCATTACAGAATGGACCTACCCCTTTCCAAACCAAACAAGTCATCTCACGTAAAAAAGACCAAACAGTTTAGAAAAGCCAAATGATGCAAAAGCCCAGCTGGTAGCATATTCAGTGCTCCACACCAGTTGTCTCCTGTGTCTCAACTTAAAGGAAGGGACATTTCATCTTTTTTTCCCAGGCCCAAGACAATTATGAATTGTCCAAAGGAACGAGATTTACAGTGTCTAAACCCCGGACTGTGTGACAGCTGAGACTTAAAGAGTCAGCATTCTAGAATGAGCAGTTGTGGAGGGGCAGGCTGTCAGGTTCCATGTTCCATAAAATAGCAGGAAGAATACTTGTTGGTCTAGGCATAATTCCAGTGTCAGAGGGAAGGGGAAGGGTCGGAAGAGCTGCCTAGTGTGAATATAACTATAGGAGGCAGACACATAGGATCATAGATTTGAGAGCTTCCAGGCCATTAAAGCTGATCCCCTCACTTTACAGAGAAAGAGCCGGAAGCAGGAAGGGTGACTTGGCCAGGGTCACGCAGCTTTTCCTGACTCCATATTGTGAACTCTACTCATCATGTCTCTTCTCTATGACCTATGTTTTCCATTGTACTGGAAGAAGTTTTGAGGATCACACAGGAGTAGGCTTGTCTATATACCAGACAAAGGCATGCTTCTGGCCATAGGGGACTTGTTTGCTTCAGCTTCCCCATTGTAAAATGAGCTGGAGAAGGAAATGGCAAATCATTCAAGTATCTTTGCCAAGAAGACCTCAAAGGGTGTCACAGAGAGTCAGATAGGACTGAAATGTCTGAACAACAACGATAATAAAATGTAGGGGAAGGCAGAACTGAGAAGAGGGCAAGGCGGCAAAAGCTCAGCAGGACCCCTGGGAGGCGGAGAGAATAAACATCTATCTAGCACTTACTATCTGCCAGGAACCATGCTAAGAACTTTGACAAATATTATACCATTTCATACTCCAAACAACCTGGGGAGGTCAATGATCCTCCAGTATTATCTCCATTTTGCAGTTGAAAAAAAATAGAGGCAAATAGAGGTTAAGTGACTTGCTCACACAGCTAGAAAATGTCTGAGGATGGATTTGAATTCAGGTCTTCCTGACTCTAGGCCCAGAACTCTATCCACTGTAACATCAGCTGCCATGGGGGAGGGACAGTTGGTTCTCATCATTTTCCCCACTTTAGTAATCTGGATAATATCTATCTAAGCTTGTGCTTAGTCTCCATCTAATGTTAATGAATTTGACACAGACTGTCTATAAAGGGAAGCACTGATGCTTCAGAGAAAAACAAGGGAATTCCTGCATTCATGGTGTTCTTGGATTTCTCTACCTATTTGTCCTTGTGTGTGACAACGTGTAACTCCACAGGGTTTCCTTCCATACAGCTCAAATCACAAAGATTTAGTCCTCTAGGGCAGCAGGGATCCCTGGTCAGGTCCATATTTGTTATATCTGTCTAGGCAGTGGAAAGAAGACTGGCACATAAGCTAATCTCAAGTCACAATAGGAACCAGCCTATGAGGAGATCTGGTCTTGGATCCTGCTGACTCAGCAGGTGCCTACGAAATGTCCATCTGAGGCTTTTCTTCTTACTGCAGAACATATCGGTAAGCAAGAGAGGCAGTCCTTTCTGCAACGCAGAAATGACCAGCAGCATCTATAATAAAACATTCAGTCAGCAGCACATTTTGGCTTTATTCTATGTAATATTGAAGTTCTCTCTTCCAAAAAATAAAATTCCATTTACAAAAAGTAATCTAATACTTGGGCTTAAGAGAAGATGTGTTTTACTATAGAGTGGGACAGAGGTAAGATCAAACTCCACATTTTTCAGGCAGTGTCAGGAAACACCAGGGGGTTATAAAGAACACTCTCTCTACCCTCCCCTCTCCTAGTATAGGACACCAGAAAGTGCATAGTACTTATGAGAGTTGGATTTAGGTTTTAATCCTCTCTCTATCTGTTTACCAGCTGTTTGCCCTATGCAAAATCATTCAACTTCTATGTCCTTCAGTTTCTTTATCTATAAAATAGGGATAACAATATTTTATTACAGATATTATATATAATATCTTATTATATTGTATACAAATGCATATAGCATGTGTGTTTGTGTTTCCTCCCTTGCTGCAGTAGGGGCTCATGTCTTATCTAAACTGTTTTTCATCCAACACTAGAAAAGTGCTCTGCTTAATAAATTTTAGTTGGCTGAATGAGTAAAGAATGGAAAGCTTAGTCTACTTGTTCCAGGCTTCCAACTGGTTTGAGGAGTAGATTATCCGAGGGTTTCTAGGATGGATGGGATAAGAAAATGAGCTATGAACCTAGGCTATTTATCAGCCCTATTAGAAACCCCACATTGCTGCACACTTAGTGGGTGCTCCATATAATTTTGTTAAATATGTGCTAGGTGGCACAGTGGAATGCGAAACTTAGAGCCAGGAAGACCTCAGTTCAAATCTTGCCACAGACACTTACTAGCTGTGTGACCCTAGGCAAGTCAGTTAATTTCTCTGTCCCTGAGTTTCCTCATCAGTAAAATGGGTAAAATAAATGTACCTCCCTTCCAGCGTTGGTGTGAGCGTCAAACTGCATATAGCGTGTAAAGGCACTTTGCAAACCTTCAAGAGGGCAGCTAGGTGGCATAGTAGAGCGTCGGACCTGGAGTCAGGAAGACTCATTTTCTGGCGTTCAAATGTGGCCTCAACACGTGCTAGCTTTAATCCTGTCTGTCTCAGTTCCCTCAGGTGTAAAACAAGCTGGAGAAGGAAATGGCAAATCAGTCCAGTACCTTTGCCAAGAAGAGCCCATATGGGGTCATGAAGAGCCAAACTGAAATCACTGAACAATATTAATGCTATATGAATGAACAAATGAAGTGTGGCTTGGTGAGCTTGACTACAGTTAGGACAAGAAAGTTTTCTAGACTAATGAGGACACTGTCCATGGAAGAATTAAAGACAAAAATAAGAGTATCAGGAAGCAGCCAACCCTGCAGCTTAAGTGGTTTCCAGTGGTGTTCATCAATTCTGATTCAAATCCTTCTAATGCTTTGTTAAGCCTTTCTGTTTACTCTTACCTCTTTTGTGAACACTGGGCCAGAAGGCATCATGGAAAAGCTCAAATATCTACCAGAAAATAACTCCTGTAGATGAATTAGTTTCCATTCATAGGCTTACTTTAGAAATCTTTTACATCTGTTTTCCTTTGATCTTATAATCCTGGTCACTGCAAACAGTCTCTCTTTTTCTCTTTATGTCTGTAATATCTTCTAGCACAATACCTGAGCACCTAGACAAGGGCGCTGTCTGGGAGCTTTTTGCACCTGGCAGACACAAAGTTCCAGATGAATTCTCAAAAATGGCCATTGCTATTCAAACCAATATCCATTGCTCCTGGACAGCCTTGGGCATAGAGGTCCCTTTGATGTTGTGTGGGCTCATCTAGAAAAAAAAAAAAGGCAGAGTTTGTGGACAGGAAGCAAAAAGGGCAGCTTTTGTAGCTGATGGAAATTAGGTCTACTCAAGTACAACAAGATATTTGCTATGGCTGGGGCCTTGTGTCCCTATCCCTGTGACTGAGATTATTCACAATCTATGAAGTTTTCCAAGATGAATTTATTACCTGGACAAATAAATGTAATGAAAGGATATTTTCAAGTACACGAAGAAGGAAACAAATTGGCATCAGACAATTTTAAGATCCCAAAGGGAGAGGTCCATCTATTCCTTTTATCTTAAAAGTCCTATGGTGCCCAACACAGTACTAGGAAAATGGTAAGTACTTTGCAAATACTTTCTCAATCAAATTGAAAATGATTGCTTATTTGTTATTTATATGTATATGCATGTGTGGATATGTATACACACATATATAATACATAAATACACATATGCAAATGTATATAGATGTTATATATACATACATATGTACCTATACATACCTATTGTATGTGTGTGCATATGTATGTGTATATGTATGTACATGCATGACCAGATCACTAAGACAGAGATACAAGAGACATGCATCTGGGGTAAAGACGTTCTGTATCCCCCTACTATGTGGATAGGTGTAGTCTTCGTCTGGCTTCATAACCAGAAGAATCTGAATCTTTTAAACTGCCAGACTGTGTCATAGGCTCATTCTTTCTTTCCTGCCGCATATAAAGGCGTGAAGTCCTTTGTAATTTTATGTATCACATGTTATACATTTAAAAATATCATGCTGTTAAGGGGTTCACAGGCTTCCTAGACTACTAAACAGTCAAGAAACCCTGTCCTAAATGTTATAGAAAGGGACTCTGGAGATCATCTGATCCAGCCCTCATATTGTTTGCTCTTTTTTATGTTGATAGCATTTATTTCTTTTATGTCACAACCATTTCCCAGTGTATACCCCACTCCAAACCCTTCTCTGAATCAAAGAATAACAGTTTGGAAAACTGACCAGCAACAACAACAACAACAACAAAAAAAACTTATGCCTGATAATTTATGCAATAATTAGGATTTATCTACCAAGAAAAGTGAGGTTTGTTTCATCTTCTTTTTTCCGGAAGCAAAATTGTTACCTGAGATTAATCTGAATTAGACTACTTTTCCATGGTTATTTTTTCAGTATTATATTTATTTAATTGCATATATTTTTTCTTGATTCTACTTTCTTCATTTTTATCACTTTATGCAAGTCATCCCATGTTTCCCTGAATTTCTCAGCTCTATGAATTTTTGGGGCACAATTAATTCTATTATATTCATGTGTCACAAGATGTTAAGTCACTCCTCAATTGATGAACCCTGACTTGTTTCCAGTTCTTTTGCTATCACAAATAGTTCTATGAACATTTTTGGCATATATTGGACTTCTTTCTCACATTGATCTCCTTGGGATACATCCTCGGTGGTGAGATTGTTGAGTCAAAGATATAAAGAGTTCTGGCATTTTAAACATAATTTAAAATTGTTTTCTGGAATTGTTGGACCAATTTATCACTCCATCAACAGTGTATGCATGTGTCTGCTTTTCCATAGTTTCTCCAACATTGATTGTTTTAGGCATTTTATCATCTTTGTCATTTCGATGGATATGAGGCAAAATCACAACTTTTAAAAATTTCAATTTCTCTTAGTAATTTTAAGCTCCCTCCCCCCCCAAAAAAGATTGTGGATCTTTTGCATTTCTTCTGGAAACTCTTCATATCCTTTAGACAATTAAATGTAAGACTGTGAATCTTGTCTATATCTCCTGGATACCAGGTTCTTTTATTTCTTTAGCAATATTTGATGAAATGATTATTTCTCAATTGGTATCTTCTCTTTTATTCTAGCTATATTAAATTTGCTTTTATAATTCTATGAAATTAAAACTATCTTTTTATTGCTAACTGTATCCTTTGCTTGGTTAAGAATTGCCTCCCTAACAATCTCTCTCTGTCTCTCTCTGTCTTCCCCCTCTCTCCCTCCCTCTCCCTCCCTTTCCCCCACCTGTCTTTCTCTTTCTCTCTCTCTCTCTCTCTCTCTCTCTCTCTCTCTCTCTCTCTCTCTCTCTCTTTCTCTCTCTCCCCCCCCCTTACTCCCCCCCCCCACTCCCTGTCTCTCCCTCCCTCCCCACCCCTCTCTCCCTCTTTCTCTCAAGGTAGCTACTAACTTGGTGGATGTGATATTTTTATGAAAAGATACAGAACATTTTAACGTTTTCTGACTTTGCATGCTGTCCTTGCACAGGGCCATGTTAATCTTCTTTGTGTCACTACAATTGAAGTACATGTGCTGCTGGAATGATCACTAAACTCATTTTACTGAAGATGAAACCAAGCTCCAAAGAAGGAAAGTAAAGTGCCCAAGGACATGTGAATGGTTAGTGACAGAGCTATAACTCCAATCCCAGTTTTCTGAACTCTAGACTTGCGCTCTTTCCACATCACTATGCTGATTATAAGAGATTCAGTCCCCATCAATCAATCAATAAAAAAAATTTTTTATAAGCTCCTACTGTATACCAGACACTGTGCTAAGCACTAGGGATACAAAAAAGAGGCAAAAAACAGTCCCTACCCTCAAGGAGCTTACGATCGAGTGATGGAGACGACATGCAAACAAGCATATACAAAGCAAGCTTTATACAGGATAAATAGGAAATGATCACTAGGGGGAAGGTACTGGAATTAAGAGGTGTTGGAGAAGACTTCCTGTAGAAGATGGAATTTTAGTAGAGATTTAAAAGAAGCCAGGGAGGTCAGTAGTTTGAGCAAAGGAGGGAGAACATTCTAGAAATTGGGGGACATCTGGAGAGAATGCCCAGAGCCAAGAGATGAAGGGTCTTGTTCATGGAACAGCCAAGAGGCCAGTGTCACTGTATTAAGTACGAGTCAAGGAATAAGGTGGAAGAAGACTGGAAAGGTAGAAGGGGGCTAGGTTATGAAAGGCTTTGGGTGCCAAACAGAGCATTTTGTATTTGCTTCTGCAGTCAATAGAAAGACATTGGAGTTTATTGAGTAGGGAGGTGACATGACCTGCACTTTAGAAAAATCCATTTAGTGGCTGAATGGAGAATTGATTGAAGTGGGTAGAAACTCGAGGCAGGCAGACCCTCTGGTAGGCTATTGCAGTAATCAAGGCTTGAGGCGACGAGCTTTTACACTAGGCAGGGGTGAGGAACCTCCAGCCTCACAGCCTCATGTGGCCTTCTAAGTCTTTGGGTACAGCCTTTTGACTGAGCCCAAGTTTTACAGAACAAATCCTTTTATTAAAGGGATTTGTTCTGTGAAGTTTGGATTCATTCAAAGGACCACATTTGAGGACCTAGAGGGCCACATGTGTCCTTGAGGCCGCAGGTTCCCCACCTCTGCAGAGAGATAGCACTATTTGATGAGAGATGGGAGATTTAAGAGATGTTGTAGATGTGAAATTAACAGACCTTCCTAACAGATTGGATATGTGAGGGTGAGAGATAGTGAGGAATCCAGGCGGACTCCTAGGTTGCCAGCACTGTTATTTACAGTTTACACTGTTATTTACAGTTATAGGGAAGATAGAAGATGGGGAGGATTTAGGGGAAAAGATCTCATCTTTTAACCAGTGTTGTCAAACTCAAATAGAAAAGAGACCTACTCAGTTGTACTTGAGGATCCCTATGGGATGCATATTGACTTAGAAAAACACGTGATAACATTATCTGTGTTCTATTGTATTTTTATTTATTAGTCTCCAATTACATTTTAATTCTGATCACCTTGGGAGTGTAGCAGTCTCAATATAGCCTGCAGCCCTTGTTGTCACCTTTGATTTTAGCTATCTAGAATTCAATCTGGAGCATAGTAAGAGATTTCCTACTCTTTTCATATCTCCTCTCATTATCCAGAATGATGGTTGCCCTGAAGCTCTCCAAAGTTCTCAATAGTCCAAGGTTCAGTTTCAGTTACTGGAATTTTGCCTGCTAATTCAGAGAAGCGGGATCATATTTAGCAAAATACTTAGAAAAATTGGTTGAAGCATATATCAGAGAATCCTTAACTGTAAATTATCCAGGAAAGTATCTTAACCAGAATACTTCATTACCTAAATACCCTAGCTGATCAAGGTTTCATTATATAAATTTAATTAAACATTTAATCACCTACTATGTGGAGAACACTGTGCTAGGAATTGATGAGAAATAAAGACTAGGTTCCTCCCCTCACGGAAATTATGATCTTCTATTTGTATGTACAAATACAAATTTGTAAAAATACAAATAATTATATAATTAAATATTTATATATATACACATATGTATGTGTATATATATGTATGTATGTGCACATAGATATGCAACAAACTTATGAAATTTATGATATTAGTATTATTTTCCCTATTTTATAGATTAGGAAACAGACTAAAGGAAAACAAAAGGACTTTCTCAAAGTCTCTTAGCTGGTGAATGTAGGACCTTGTATTCTACCCCACATCGTATGCCTCTAGGACCAGGAATAATTCCATTATAATGCTCTGTCAAGAATTTTCTTAGCTCTCTCATCTGTGGCTTGCTATGGGTCCACATCTGTATTCTGCTGCTATATTTCTTTCAAGATGTAGGTGACATGTAATGAATGTATCAGAAAGTATGTGTGTGTGTTTGTGTGTGTATGTTTATGTATGGGGGGGCATTGCCACAATAACAATATAGACCTTCTGAGATTTGTGTTTTCTTGGTGTATAATAGATTTCTATCCCTTGTTTCTTTTAGATTTCTCCACAGAACCCAGGTAAAATTGGTTAAAACACAAAAAAGACTTTTCTTCTTAATTCTATATTACCCAGAAAAAAGTACCTCAACCAGAATGCATCATTACCTAACCACCCTGGCTAATCAATGTCTCCTGATATAAATTTAATTAAATATTTTAAGTGCCTACTGTGTACAGAATACTGTGGTAGGAACTGAAGAGATATAAAGATGAATAGTATAACATAGGGACTCAGTAAATATGGATTGACTATCTGAGTCCAAGATAGAAAGTACAACTCTAAAAATCAGTACTGGATCTGAGATTGTGAGGTTCCGCTCAATTTGAGCTCTGATTAACGAGCAGCTTAAATTAGAATCTAGGCAGAAAGTATGTGGATGAGAGCCAAACTACAGGAAATACATGCTTATTGTCAAAACTCATTGGGGCTGTGTAGAGGATGAAGAAAATGAGGTGGTGCTAGAAAAGATTTTGTCACATCAGAGTGTAGGATTTGTAATCAGTAAATCTGGGTGTCAACCAATAAACAGTTATTAAGCACTTGCTATGTGCTAGGCACTGTGCTAAGCACTAAGGTTTACTTGTGTGACCTTGGGCAAGCAGATTTATCTCACTTAGCCTTAGTTTCCACATCTATAAAATGGAGATAATAATCTTTCCCCTCCTATCTCTCAGAGGTATTGTGAGTACCCAATGAGACAGTGAGTGTAGGACCTTTGAAAGGCTTTGGAAAATATAATGGGGTATATACATATAAGGGATTAAACTTGTTTGTGTTCTATTGGAATTGACTTGGGGAACCCAAGGTTGCCTCTGTATCATCCATTTGGAGAAAGATTTTGTTGAAGGAAGATGATATCTGAAGCCCTTCCCCTCTCTGAAGGTTGACAGTTCTCTGTAACCAATCCTGAGTATGAAAGTATTTCTGCTAAGCCTCTTGTCTGCCATTCTGCTTATTGTGTAATGGGTGACATGGGGGCTGGGCTATTTGGCTCTCTGACAATAGAATGGATACAGTGAAGGACAAAAGCATCAGAAGAAATCTTCCTGTTCCTATAGAAAGGAATCTTTCCCCACTACGGAAAAATGTCAATGTGCATAAAAGCTCTTGAAATGGTTCTTGAGAGATGCTGAGAGATGTAAGTGTGTTGTCCCAAGAGGGGAAAGAACATGGACTTTTTGGACCGTCCAGATGGATACTAATATAGTGCTATTTAAGCCACTTTTCAGAGTTTAAAATGATTATGGCTATTTCCTATCAAACCTGCCAGGCCATTGTCACCTCTGTGGGAGCTTTTGCAAAAAAAGATAAACTCTGGAAGCTACTGAGGTGTAAAATGGCAGTGCCTGGTGACAATGGGCCAAGCTTTGGGAGATAAATTCTAGCTTCCAATGGACTGGAAAATATTAGTGCCCCATTACAACCATCAGATCTCAAAGGCCTTGCCTTTAGTAAGGCACAGTGAAATGTCAGAACACTTTCTGATAAGCCAGGGAAGACTGACCTTTGACTTTTGAACTGCCATTGATTATTAAATATCTGAATTGGATATCATTAAATTGTAATATATTAAAACTGAAGGCAACCTTAGAGGTCATCTGGTTCCTGTGTCCTTGCTTTGTATTATTTCAGGAAACTGAGGCACAGGGAAAAGAGAATTACCCCAAGATTTAATGTTCTCTCCCTCCTAGAAAATTCCTAGAGGATATTTTCTGAACATTCCTTTGCTGAGTAATCCTCTAATTTTATATACTTTTTAATGCATTTATTACATCTCTCCCTAATCTCTAAGTTCCTTGAGGACAGCAGTTTTGTTTGTTTGTTTGTTTCTTTTTATTCCCAACATTTATGATTGCCTTGTTACATAGCTAGTTAGTGGGAGATCTGAGAGTAGAACCCAGTTCTCCGAACTCTGTGCTCTTCTTAGTAGATGGTAAGTCAAACCTTATGCTCCAACCTTCAGGCTCCTTGTAGCACTTACCTACTCATACATAGAAGGCAACATGGCACAGTAGAAATAGTGCTGTCTTAAGAATCAGAAGACATGGGTTCGAATTCTACCTTTGATTTTGTGATATTGGGTAAGTCACTTAATCTATTTACTCAACTGTAAAATGGTGTCTAAAGTCACTTTTACCTCTAAATCCATGATCTTATGATATGAACCTATGCAAGACTTTGTTTCTTTGTTCAGAGTGGGGCTCAAAGGGATCAATATGTAAGCCTTAGAAAAAATAGATACTAGGATAAAAGAATGAGTGCTACATATTTAAAACAAATAAAATTTGAGTTTCAGACTAAGATTCTAGACAATGCTGCCTTTTCTCCTTGCAACAGTGTACATATGAGTCATATATCTTTCTAAAGAATATCACAGTGACCCATGCTTCCCCCCGTCCAATGGTGAATAAGACAAGGGAACAAAAAAGATAGGCATTGAGAACTCCTTGAGTTAATTCAGCCGGACAAAGCTCCCTTGCCTGATTTGCCCTTCGTTGTCTACTAGCCAGGCATCCTACCTTTTGTGTTTCAACCTCAATATAGCAGCAGAATTGAGGATCAGTCAATAAGAATGTATTATTTGTGCTAATAATAATACCTAGCATCCATATAGGTTTGCAAAGCATTTTGTGAATATCTCATTTTAAGCTCACAAGAGCTCTGGGAGGTAGGTGCTATTATGACATCCATTTTAAAGATGAAGGAACTGAAATAGAGAAAGGTCGAACAACTTGCCTGGGTTCACATAACTATTAAGTATCTTAGGCAGGATTTGAACTCAGATGTTCTAGACTCGAGGTCCAGTGACCTAGCCAGTGTACCACCTAGCTATTTACTTGTTGGTCACTGGGCTCAGAACTAGAGATACACAAAAAGTCAGCAATCATGCTGTCAAGGAGCTCACATGTTAATGGGTGAGAAAACCTTTAAGTAGCCGTATGCATATGTGTGTGTATGTATAATGCATGTATATATTTATGTATATACATACATACGCATGTGATGTAGCTAGCAGCTTAGTGAGTCTAAACATATACACTGTAGTATGGAGTCAACTAGCATTAGTCAGGCCAGTGATGTCTCTTTTGTCATTCCTTAAAGTGCTTGGATCACTGCTCTGCATATACAATTATTCATTGATTGTTGTTCATTGACTGGCAGATCAGTGTCGAGAGGGGAAAACCTTAGTGAAAATGAGACAATTGTTGTTCACCCTTTGTTTTCAAAGAGGACCAATGACATCATAGGGTGATGTCTTGACTTACATGTGAGTTGAGTGAGGCAGTATTGCACAGTCATCAGCCTCACTCTCCTTCTAGAGTCACTGAAGTCCAGTGGCAAGACAAAAGCCAGGATGACTGGTGATGGCTCACGATGCAGCGGATGACCTTGGCATCTTTGATGTTCGACTAAGCTCTAAGTGCTCCAACAATGCTTGCTTCAGTCACCTTCATGGCTATTGGAACAAATTATTCTCCTCTACCCATTCCACCAAGGGAATCTTCACATGCTTGGGGTATACATCCTCCTAATTACCACTGGTTTTGAGGCCTGATGGTTACCCTCAACCTGGTTTAGCCCATCTGCCAAGATGGTTTTACCAAGGTGTTACCACTGCCCATGCTACAGCTTCTTGGAGTCACAGGTGAGAGTTGGGTGACAGGTGGATGCCAAAGTGGGTGAGCAGCCCTGAAAAGGGCTTGGCAGTCCTCACACCAGAGGTGCTAATCCTCCTTGACTACTCTCTATACACCCCTAATTAGGCACCTAATAATATCCCCTTTTGGGAAAATACCAATAAATACTGAAGAGCAGAACTTAGGTGTTTGTTCTTGGTGGAAGGTTCTGAGGGTTTTAGAGACTACAAGGTCAACATGAGTCAACAGTGGTCTATGACAGACAAAAATGTCCAAATGGTCTCCCACTGCATTAAGTGAGACACAGAGTTCAGAATGAGAGGTATTAATCCATGTTCTCCTCCTGCACTGACAAGCTATAAAGCATGTTCAGAGGAGGATAAGCAGGATGGTGGAGATAATGTCATTAGAAGATCATTTGGAAGAATTCAATCTGTTTAGCCTAAAGAACTGAAGACTTAGGGGGACCATGACAGCTACCTTCAAGTATTTGAAGGGTTGGCATAGGGAAGATGGATCAGTCTTCTCTTCTTCTCTTAAGGGTGACATAGGAAGATTCCAGAGAGAAAAAAATGAGCTTCAGTTAAGGAAAATTTTCCTAACAGAACTTTCCAAAGTGGAGTCAGCCACTTTTCGAAACACGAGGGCAGCTACGTGGTGCAGTGAATTAGGCCTGGAGTCAGGAAGAACTGAGTTCAGATATGGCTTCAGAGATTTACTAGCTGTGTAACCCTAGGCAAGTCAGTTTCCTCATCTGTGAGAGGGGGATAATAATAAGACCTATTTCAGAATTGTCATCAGGATAAAATGAGATAATTGCAAAGTGCAAATAGCACAGTGCCTAGCACAAGTAAGCGCTTTATAAATGTTAGCTATTAATAGAGATCAAACGGCTGATTGGTCATTTCTGTTCTTGTACAGGTCTTCTGAAGACTTTTCAATTCTAAGTCTCTCTGATTTTGTGATTCTAGGTCTCCCAGAGTCCCAAATGATGACGAATGCTAAGAAGTCTGAAAAAGCACTTAACAATTGATGATAAATATCTCTCCTTTGAATGTGGGTAGGGAAAAGTGAATCTTAGAAATGGAAGAGGTATTTGAGGTTTCTCCATATAAGTTCCTCATTTTGCAGACAAGGATACTGAGGTTCAGACAGATCAATGGAATTTCATCAGGTCACAGACCCTATTAATAGCAGAACCTAGATGAGAACCCAGGTATCTTGATTTCCAGTCTAAGTCTCTTTCTACAGTGCTTTTTCCAGAAGCAAATTCCATTGTACTCAGCTGCAGTATACTTAGTATGTTTCTCAGAGGGACACAGAAATGCTGGGAGTGAATTTTACAGGGAGAATATGGAATTAGGCTGTCAGTAGGTGGACATAGCAGAAGGAAACTGGCCATTCAGTAATGCTGGCCACTAATTAAATATGTTACAGACACATCAGGTTTTCAGCTCGGCATGGCATAATGGTTCACGGATGTTTGACAACTTCTGTAAGGTTCTGAAGCATCTTTGTGAATGAGAATCAGTGAGACATCTCATTAACTTTGAGTTAGTTTGATCTGCCATGTTTCAGGGACTGGAGGCATTGTCTAAAACAGAGCATCCAGGAGCCTGGGAGAGGCAAATGAATGTGGAAAGAACTCAGGACCTAAAATTAGGAGATTTGAGTCGGCATCAAAACTCTGGCACTCAGTATCTGTGCAACCCCAGGCAAATCAATCGATTCAATTCAAAGAGCATTTAATTGTTTACTATGTGCAAGGCAGAGAGGAAGTATGTTGGGGGGCAGGGGAGGGGAGGGATAGTGAGCAGGACTTGGTGTTAGGAAGCTGGGGTTCAATTCCGGCCTAACACTCATACTGATTGTTTCACCCCAGGCAAGCTGTACGAACTCCAATGATTTCTTATCAGGATAAAAATATAAAATCTTCTTTTTTACTTTTTTAAAGCCCTTAACAATCTAGCCCCTTCCTATCTTTCTAGGCTTCTTTATACCTCATTCCCTTCTGCATAGCTTATGATCCAGTGACACTGTTCTCCTTGCTGTTCCTCAAATGGAACAAGCTCTCTCCCAACTCATTTTACTTTCACTGGTTGTCTCCCATCCTGGGAATGTTCTCCCTTCTTATTTCTGCCTTCTCAGCTCAAATTCCATTTTCTTGCAGGCCTTTCCTGGTCTCTACCCCCTTTCACTTTGCCCCCGCCTTCAAACACTGCTATTGCCTTCCCTCTGAGATTAATCTACAATTTACCTTGTGCATATCATGTAAGGAGGTAAAGATTTTCATGCTCTCTCTCCTATTAGATTATGAACTTGAGATCTCAGATCATGTTTTTGCCTTTCTTTGTATTCCCAGTAACTGACTTCATCTAACTTCTCAGTGCACCCAGGCAAATCTTTAAGATTACATTTGGGGGGCAGCTAGAGAGCGCAGTGGATAGAGTACCAGCCCTGGAGTCAGGAGGACCTGAGTTCAAATTTGGTTTCATCCTTATTAGCTGTGTGACCTTGGCAAGTCACTTGTCTCAAAAAAAAATATTATACATGACAGAATAGCTAATTTGCAGTCAGAAGAAGCTCCTTAGTCTGGGTCCCTAGCCTGATGAAATCATAGTCCAGGTTTAAAAAAAAAGTTCTAGACGCCTGCAAGGCTTCACAGAGATGAAAAGAAAACAGGCCTTGTTTTTAAGAAGTTTACTCTCTGCCTCTCTGATTTTCAGTGTCTTCAGCTCTAAAATGGGTGTAAAAATGCTTACATTACCTGCTGTACCTCGTAGAATTATAGTGAGGTAAGCATTTTGTGAACTTTGGAGCTATGGAGCTCGAAGAGGCTTTTGGCCTAATAGAAGCTATTTTTTGTTTAATGCTTTAAAGTTTGCAAGACATTTTACGAGTAAACTTATTTGAGCCTCATAACAACACTGTGAGGTAGGTTCTCCGACGTTGTTCCCATTTTGCAGATGAGGAAAATGAGCCTCAGAGAGGTTAAATGATTTATTTGCTCATGGTCTCATAGCCCCCAGAGTATCAGAGGCTAGATTCTGAATCATGTCTTTCTGACTCTGTCACATTCTACTCTATTCACTACACCAAAATAAGCCCTCTCAGAGAAAATAACCTCTGCCAACCATTTCTACATTTCTACAAATTCCTTTAGCCTAAGGATTTCAGAATTTAGGTGAATTCAAGTACTGATCACTTTGTAAACAGGCACTTTTTTCCTCACATGAGGCAAGGAATTATACATGTGAATGTAGGTAGATTTCATTTATTTTATGATGTATATTCACAAAATTTCATGCTATTATATATTTTCTTATTTTCAAAGCTGCATGGAATTATAATTACCACTCACATTTCTATAGTGTTTTAAAAGTTCACTAAACATGTCTTACTCAGGTTAGATCTGTGGGATAAATGTATATCCTGGCTTTTTTAAAAGAAATTTTAAGCCCAATGATGGTTTATCAGAATAGAAAAAGTAGAAAATTCTTTTTGAAGGCAAAAATTAACTATCACCCCTCCCAATATTCACAGATGACTTTCCTGACTTTTTGCGAATGACAAAAAAATCATCCCTTTGAGGGAGGCCAACCTAGGGATCAGCCCTTTGAACTTTGCTAGGCTAATCTTCTAATGAAAGATTCATTATCCTTCACTTGACCTAAATGCAAAGCCTTGCCAGTTGGTAGAACAGCTAGGGCTCAACTGTCACAGCTTTTAAAACTCAGGGTCATGTTCACGACACATCAGAGAAGCATCGTGTTATGATTTCCACCCCCCCCCCAAAATAAAATAATTTTTTCATGGTTTTACAGAGTTGTAAAGGACTGAATAGGCCATCTAATCTTCTAAATTAGACAATCTAAATTTCCTCATTTTATAGAGAAGGATACTGAAGCTCAAAGGGATGAAAAGGCTTTCTCAAAGTCATAATGCCAAACAGGACTAGACAGGTGGGAAGAGAGCCCCAGCCTCCTGACTCTCAGTCTCGAGCAGGTATTCTTAACCTGGGATCCATGCACATTTAAAAAAAAAATAGACATTTTGGTAACTGTATTTTAACATGAATGGTTTCCTTTATAGCCCCATGTATTTTATTTTTTTTTACTCAAGAACATTATTTTGAGAATTTGCTAGATTACCAAAGAAGTCCTGATGCAAAAAAATGTTAACGATCCCTGGTGTAGAGTTTATGCGTCTGCACCAAGGCTATATTCTTAATACCTTGTGGATGCTGACCCACCAATTCTAAGCTCTGAAAAATCAAATGGGATAGTAGATAGAGGGAGCAGTGGATAGATTGCTGGGCTTGGAACCTGGAAGACTTGAGGTCAATTCTGGGCTAAGACCTTTACTAACTGTGTGACCATGGACATCACTTAACCCTGTTTGCCTCAATCTCTTCATCTGTAAAATGAGCTAGAAAAGAAAACAGCAAACCACTACAGTATCTTTGCCAAGAAAATGCCAAACGGGGTCAAGAAGAGTCTGACTCACCTGAAATGACCAACCACAACCACAGCAACCACAACAACAGGACACTTAATAGCCGTGTGACCCTAGGGGTCACTTAACCTTTGTCTCAATTTCCTCAATTGATTTGGGGATACTAACAACACTTAGCTACAAGGCTTATTTTGAGGATGAAATGAGATAATAATTATAAATACAAATCTTAGCACAGTGCTTGGCACATAGTAGGTACTATGTAACTATATATAACTATATATATATATATAAAATTATATATATAATATATAAATGCTTATCCTTTTTCTAGTGCATGTAAAGTGTTTTGTAAACCTTAAAATACTTTTACTTTTATGTCAGATTTAATATGATTAAATCTTCTTTTCAAGGTGTGAGGAGGTGGCACAGAGGAGGAGGGTAACTTAATGACCTCTGGAGGTACCCACGAAGTCTATGATTCAGAAATCAGCAGGGAGCCTGGCATTCATAGTCTGTCACCAGTCATGAGAAGACTGGCTCTATTTTTCTGCCACCCACACATATGCAGGAACAGTGCTTTGTTCCTTTGAAATATCATTTTCCATTTTTCTCCTTCCCCCCCTTGGGCCATCACCCCGTCTGGGTGCCACAGGGTACCTCCTTCTACCTGAGCTCCGAGCAGCTCAGAGGAGTACAGTGAGTCAACATTGCTCATCAGGACGCGCTGAGTGTTTCAGACTGAATCCATCATCATTGTTTGTCAAGTGACATTTTCTTTCGGCAGTGTTTGGGAATAGTGAACTCTCTGAGAAATTTAATTGAAGCCGCCATCGTTTTTATGCTCATTTCCTTTCTTTTTTCATCATCTTGTAATTTTATATCTTTTTCAAAACACAATAAAAAGGTAATTTCATTGTTCTGCACTATATACATATTACTCTCTTGAGTTATGTACATCTTTGAATGAAACAGTCGGAGGATGTTAGGGCTGGAGCTGGAAGGGGTCTTCCAAATAATCTAATACAATTAATTCAATTTACAATGGAGGAAGTTGAAGACCTATATGCATGTAGAGTGGAAGGGGACCTGGATTTGAAACCAGAGGACCTGCTTTCAAGTCTCAGTTTTGTTAAATGTTACTTATAAGACCTGGAGCAAGTCACTTTTCTCTGGGCTTCAGCTTCATCTGTTAAATAGAGGGACTGAACTAGATTATTTCTGAGGGCTCTTGCAGTTCTAAATCTTTAAATGCCATGACTTGCCCTAAGTTACAGAGTAAATTGATGGTAAATGTAAGACTAAAACCCAGATCATTTTACTTCTAGTCAAATGCTTTTTTTTTTTACATTATTCTTTTCATTAAACCAAATCAATGCCACTAATTTTGGTGCTGAGTTATGTCTAAAGAGCACAAAACCAGAAATCACAAGTGGCATTCCACTGCTCACACTCACCTTGTGCTTCTCTGTTATGAGTGTTTTTAATTTTTTAGAGACCGTTGTTCAGTTGTGTTTGACTCTTTGTGACCCTGTAGAGCACAGCATACCAGCGCTTTCCATGGAGTTTTCTTGGCAAAGATACTGCAGTGATTTGCCATTTCCTTCTCCAGGGGATTAAGTCAAATAGAACTTAAGTGTCACATAACTAGTAAGTGTCCGAGACCAGATTTGAACTCAAGTCTTCCTGACTCCCGGCCCAGCGTTCTATCCACTGAGCCAGCTAGCTGCCTCTTTAGGGACTGTAGTATTACTTAACTCACAGTCAGACAACATCATCAGATGAATACTGATATTAAGGTTTGGGATCATCAAAGGTGCTTGACGATTGCCTGAGAGAAACTAGCCTTCTCTCTACCTCCTATTCAATTTGAGGCCCCGTTCATATCCACATCTGGTCTGTCCAAGATATTTTTAGTAATGAACAAAACCTATAGGTTTTCCATCCAGCCTTATATCGTAGTCTGGACAATAAGTATTCTTCACTCACTTGTTTTAATTCTCACTATGTGTGGTTTGGCCGTGCTTTTTGGAGTGGTCATAGATCCTATGTAGGAAGGCCTGAAATGTTCAGAGTTTGAGGCAAACCAACACAATGTCATCCACAAAGAGAACATCTGGAAGATTTACCATGTCTAGAGAATTCCTCTTCAATTTGTCCTTTGCATGAAACATCCTCCCTAATGGTGGCAAAAACCTTGTTTTGTGGCTTGCTTAATATTGACATTCAGACAATGGACATACAAATTTATTTCTGTTGCTTATTTCTGAGAATATTGTGTGATTTTCAGATAACCATGGAAACACCTTGTTGAAGGAACACTATTAAGGTGACATTTTGCTGTATTGAATCGAACACCTGTGCGTGTGTGTGTGTGTGTGTGTGTGTGCAAAAACACACATACATACCCACACCCGCACATATACACACACATATATACATATATAACACATATCTCCAATACAACAATCATGCATATTATATATGTATCTATACATGCATATTTATGTATCTATATTTGCAAAATATGTGTGCATGCATTAGGATCTTGTATTATTTTTTATTCTTATTCGATGAGTAAAGAAATGCAGCTCATATGTGGAAGCATGTCAGATTCATTCTCAAACCTTTGTCACTGATGCCCTTGGTGCATGTACATATTATTCTCACTAAAAATTGTAAGCGTGGAAAAATAGAAATAGGAGTCAATTATTGATACTTTCTCAATCAACATTTTTTCTTATAATGACAAGTTTTGAGCTTGTTTCCCCTCCCCCCAAAGCTTTATCATCCCCTTCTTATTTGGATACCCCTAGAATTACTCCCCTAACAATCTCAAAATTTCATTGTATCTATCACAGATGTTTTCTGTGAGTACTTGGTTAAAACCAGTTGCTTTCCTCATCTATATCTTCTTCCATGCCTTTCCTACTGCCTTATACAGCACATCAAGAACTGTCATGTTCAATTCTATATGGAGTAGCTCCATTATCACTAACAGGGAAAAGTCTTCATGATAGAACTGTCTATACAACTTTTCACTCATGATTGTTCTCTCTCCATTTTCATTCTTAAATGTTCTTGGGTTGATTTGTCTTGCTTGATTCTCTAGCAAAATTTTCTGTAAACTTGTTTACTGTGCTGCTCCTGTTTTATTAGGTCATAATACTAACAATCTTCCATTATTCTCATCCTTATGATTTTACAATTCAGTTTATAGTTCAATCTAGTACTGGCATTCACAGGTATGTCCATCTACTTGTCAAGGAGATCAAGTACTTGCTGGAAGTATATTCTAGATCTTTTTGTGCTTCTCATTGTGGTGTTTGGTTTGTGCCACCTAACATCCTCAGGAAATGGTGATAGTCTGTGTTAATGTCTGTATTTTTATCCTTTTTCTATTTTTAGTACCATCTGCCTGATTAAATAACTCAGGTTGGTATTGCCTCATTGTGCACTATCTTATGTGTGTTCTAATTTGGTATTGATTTTGATTTTTTTTCCTCTAACAAGTCATGGTCTGAAAATAACCAGTGACCAGTTTGGAAGTAACTCTCTCATATGTAATACATTATTTTCTTTATTTTGAAAAATTATAAGTTTCATTTTTAAAATGCTATTGGGTTCTCCCATTTCCAATGCTTCCTGACTCTCTTCTCAAAGAAAGTATTAATGTCACATATAAGCATGAATTTCTGTACTGAATGACATTTCTCATTTCATACTTCTGAACCAGTGTTCTATCATGTCTAGTCATCTTCCCCTATTCTTTCTTTGCTTTGAAGTCACCAAAAATATGGTATTTTAATATGGAGGGTCTTATTGAATGCATTGTAAAATTTCTCTAACTCTTCATGCAACAAATGTTGGCTCAAGCTAAAATTATTTTCATAACGATATTTTTACAAATGGTTATCAAGAATATGGGATGACCAAATTGACCATGAAATGATATTTCCTGATGCCTTTGGGCACACAACTCCACTTATTGCTTTTGAACCAACTCTGCCAACTCATATTTTTCTCTTTTAACCAAGGGAAATTTTTATACTTCCAAATTGTAAAGTACAATAAATATTTTATATGTAAATTTTCATTTAATATTTTAGAGGGAAAATTGCTAGAAACAAAGTTTTCTCAAGGGCCCCATCTTTTCTTCACATAGAACACAAGAGATGCCTCAGAGCACCTGTTATTCTTTCAAGATTCAGCTCATGCTCCACTTTTTACATGAAGCCTTCTAGATGTCCCCAGCTAAAGCCTTCCCTCCCAAATTGCCTTATCATTTCAAGTATATATTTATATGCTCATATGTGTACATATTGTCTTTCCCATTAGAATATAAGCTTCTTTTTGGAAGGGACTGTTTCATTTTTACCTTTTTTCCCAGAGCCTACCGTACATGTGGCACATAGATTGTGCTTAATAAAAGCTGATTTGGAAAAAAAATAGTTTGGGATTCTGTTTACTTTTACCTGGCCAGTGCAGTGGCTTGTGTTGGGGAATGGTAGAGATGCAGTCAATAAGTAGTGTGGGTCCAGATTACAGAGAACCTTGAGTGTCTGATGAAAAATTTCAGACTTGATTTAGATCCCTTGTAGGTCTTCCATTAGGAGAGTAAGCTGAAAAAAAAAATGTGCATTTGGAGTTTTATTTTTAGTGTTTGTTTATTGGCTGGTTATATTGTTTTGTCAAACTTAGACCTGGGAAAGACCTTAGCTTAAAAAAGCCAGGGTCTCCTATAGCATCTATTGCCAGTTGTCCTGACCTATGTCTTGCCATGGGACTCAGATGACTCTGGAGGAGTCACGTGCAAGTCAAGACATCACCCTTCTGAGGTCTTTGGTCCTCTTCCAGAACAAAGGACAAACAACAAACAATAATGTGTTGTAAAGCTCCTCTCGCCCCAAATATTTTAGAGCTTCCTTAATGAGATAAGGGTCACTTGAAAGAGACTAGCCTAAATATCTATGTGGGAAACACTGAATGGATGAAGAATTGCTGTTGCCTAGACCATGATAAGCCTTTGGACTGATAATCCATCGAGTTAGCATGTCAGCATACATGTTTTTAATAGGTATTAAAGAAGGCTGATGATTTGGGATCAGAATTGATAATGAAGAAGAGAACAGGGTAGATATCATCTGGGAAATTGTGTAGTATTTTATATGATCTGAAGATCTTCTTAGCACAATATTCTTAGCACCAATTCTAGTGGCATTTTTCTGATGTTGTTGTCACCCTCATTATCATAATCATAACTGATAGCAACATTGTACTTTAAGGTTTATGAAGCAGATTAGATAGATAGATAGTCAGACAGGTAGACAGACAGATAGATAGATAATCACTCACTTGGTTCTCACTATAATCCTGTGAAGTGGGCACTGTAGGTAATATTATCCCTATTTTATAGATACTTAGATTGAAACTTGGAAAAATCAAATTATCCATTCATTCCATATCAAAATAAACACCAAACATAGAATTTGGACTCAGTTCCCTCTTGACTCTAGAAACTTTCCATTTTACTGAGTCTTCTTTCTTGGAAATCTACATTCTCCAAAGGATCAGGTCACTTAAAAGGAAATGAAGAGATGCATGTTTATCATAAGTGATAATAATAATAATATTTTCACAATATCTACTACATACTACATAAACTTGCAAGGTAAGTGCTAGTTTTATCCCATTTTACCAATAATGAAACTGAGTCACAGAGAGTTTAAATGACTTTCCCCAGGGTTGCACAATTGAGTGTCTGAGGCAGGATTCAAATTCAGCTTTTACTGACCCCAAGTTCCATATTCCATCCACTGAGGGTCCTAGCCACAGGATTCTATCAATGATGACTTATGCTTAAGAAGCTACGTACAATTTGTCTTTTAAGAAACATATTTGACCATTAAAATATATGTTTCTTGAAGACAGCCTCTGTATTTTACCTTTCTTTTTTTCCCCAGCATATAGCACAATGCCTGACACTCAGTAAGAGCTTAGTAAATGCTTGTTGACTAACAGCCAATGTAATAGATCGGTAGTCTCCAGAGTGGGGGTCTTAGTCCTCAGAGAGCTATGGCATGACCCCAACCAGTACGTGATCAACCAATTGGAGGTTGGAGAAGTAACTTGTATCCTGTTCTTCTTATGAATTCCAATTGTGGCACTTATTCTCAATAAAAAACACACTGCCCTTCATCTGTTATTACTTAATAGTCTTCTCTCCTCATTCCCACCATGATACAAACTCCCAAACTCTACCCCTTTTGAACTGTGTGTTAATCCCTCAAGGAAAGTATGAGCTAACTTGGATTTAGGCATCTGTATCTATGGCTGCTTCTGGTGGCTTTGGGAATATTTCTTCCACTCTCCACAGATCTCCCCACTATCCCTCTACTACCCTAGATCACATTGTGATTGTGAAAGAAGCTCCTCAGAGTAGGGCCTGTGAGCGCTGAGGCCAGGACTCAGAGACCCACACCCCTCTCCTTTTATTTTAGGTGGGACAGTGAGTTGTACAGGACAAACTGGCATGGGTGTGTTGCAGATCTGTGTTACAGACCTCATCACATTGTCTTTTCCCACAAACCCATTCTTCTTCTACAATTTTAGCATTTCCATTAAGAGCACTGCCATGTGTGTAATCACCCAAGTTCATGAGTTGGAGGCCTTGATCCTCCCTTTTACTCACTCCATATACCCAAACCACCAGCATGTCTTGTCATTCTACCTCTGTAACCACCCTACTTGTCCCTTTGTGTCCATTTACCCAGTCACTGTCCAACTAGGCAGTACAATGGATAGAACTAGATCTGGAGTTCAAATACAGCCTCAGAGACAGGTACCAGCTATGTGATCCTGGGTAAGTGAAGTAACTTCCATATGCTTCAGTTTTTTTCATTTGTAAGATAGGGATAATAATAGTGCCTTCCTCCCAGGGTTGTTTTGAGGATAAAATGAGGTAGTAGATGTTAAGTGCTTTGCAAACCTTAAAGCACTTTACAAATGCAAGCTGTTATTGTTATTGCTGCTGCTGTTGGTCTTGTTACTGGGCTATTGCAATGGCCTTGTAATTGGTTTCTTCCTCTTTAAATCTCTTTCATCTCCATTCCATCCTCCTCTCCACAATGTGGTGCACTTGACTTGGAATCTGAAAGATCTGGGTTTAAATCCTACATTAGATACTTACTAGTTGTGGGATTCTGGGCAAGTTGCTTAACCTGGAGACCTAGTCTGAACTTTTTTTCACCAGCTGCCTTGCTCTCTGCTCACCTTCCACCTCTTGATTCCCAGCTCCCCTTTCTTTTTATGTTGCTGTGTTGTCTCCCTCTGTTAGAACATAAGCTCCTTGGGGTAGGAACTGTCCTGCCCACTTGTATTTGTATTGCCAGCACTTAGCCCAGTACCTGGGAAACAACAAACATTTAATAAATGCTCTTTTTGTCTGTAAAATAGGGATTGACCATAAAGTCTCTTCCAACTCTCTGCCTATGATTCTATGAGCCTGACAAAATGATTTTCCTAAAATATGGAGTCCAAACTACCAAGTCTCCTCTCCCTTCCCTTCTTACCCCCAATACTTTCTCTAGAATCAAGTACTAACTCCTGTTTGTCATTTAAAGACCTTTCTAACCTGGTCCCAACCTTCCTTTCCAGCCTTATTATATTTTATCCCCCTTCTTTTCCCTATAGTCCAGCTTAATTGACCTACTTATCATTTCTTACAGTCATACAAAAATAGAACTAAAAATCCAAACATGAATAGGATTTTAAGGTATTATATAATCCATTTAGCAGAATTACATAAAGAAAGAGGGATGGATTTATCCTGAAAACTTCCTGCTAATTTGAAACCAGAGATTATTTACTTTTGTTTGTGGTTTTTGCATTGATTATGCTGAAATATCTACATGCAAAGAAAAATGACTCCTGCTTGGGAAAACCAAACCAAACCAAAATGAAATAATACTAGGTATTTTCATTGGTTGTTATGACCCATTATTTGATTGTTTTTGTGTATTTTTTTTAAATAAAAATGAATCTAAAAATAAATCCATCTGCTTCTCTAACTGCATTGATCAAATTAATTGATTAATTAATTACTAACAAATGATCATTAGTTACAAGTTCACTCTTTCATCCAGGACACAGAAAGGCTACATCTGCAATTTCATAGGATTTAGAGAACTCCAGGATGAAGGAAGTCTCCTTACTAATGCAAATTAGGACCTTCTCTGCAACTCACAGTCTTGGGCCCTGAGAAGTTAAGGGATTTGTTGAGTGTGTGTCCTAGGTAACACTTGAACTCAGGTCTTTTAAAGTCAGCTCTTTATCTCCTACATTAGGCTGGGCTGCCTTTCAGAATATTCAGATTTTTTTCTTTTTAATAACAATGCATATTAACTGCATTGCACTCACAAATTTTGACCATTAATAACAGCAAGTATGAGCAATATCATTAATAATATTTTAGTGAGGGCAAAAGGATTTTTGTGCTGTTAATAACATATATTTATATGGTTTTTTCTTTATCTCATCTCTTTTTAATTTCAGATTTTCTTAATATTTTGTAAAACACATGATACATTAGTATATTAGTACACACACACACATATAACTTGTAAATAAGTATTTATCCATATATTAGAGTTACATCCTGATTTTTTTTTTAACCTATAAAGGTACACAATCAAAAAAGATCTAGAGATCACATGTAAAGGTCATGTTGAGGACAACTATTTATATGGCACTTTAAAAGTTGCATTGCATTTTATAAACATTATATAATGTGAACCATACGATAACTCTGAGATGTTGGCACTGTGAAAAATTATCTCTATTTTATATGTGAGAAAACAGACTCAAGAGTAGTTCATTGGCTTGTTCATGGACATGCAGCTTGAAAGTATCAGCAGTGGGGCTTAAACCCAGATCTTTCTGGTTTTAAGTCTAATAATCTCTTGTGCCAAACAAAATGCATACAGCATGAATGTTACGAGCTATGAGATATGAACAAAACCTTGAGAAAAGTTTCTAGAATGTTCAATAGAAATCCTCTATGAAAGATTTTTGGGGAGAGTACAGACAAGAATTACATAAGGTGAGAAAACATAGATGGGTTGTATCCTCTAACAATGCCCCCATCTGTTGCTTCATTACATCCTCTTAGGGTCTCACACTATGTCTGGGATGAATAACGAAGTTTTTTTAAAATATATATTATTTTAATTTTTCCAATTATGTGTAAAGACAATTTTTTAACTTTCATTTAAAAATTTTTTGAGTTCCAAATTTTTTCCATCCTTCTCTCACCTCTGCCCAAGAAGGTAAGAATTTTAAATGTCATATATGTGCAATAATGTAAAACATTTCCATGTTAATCATGCCATGAAAGAAGAAACAGACCAAAAGGGGAAAAAAAAACATGAAGACGATAAAGTGAAAATAGCATGCTTTGATTTGCATTCAGACTCCATCAATTCTTTCTCTGGATGTGAATAGCATTTTCCATCATAAGTCCTTTGTAATTGTCTTGGATAATTGTATTGCTGAGAAGATCTAAGTTATTCGTAATTGATTATCACACAATGTTGCTACTACTGTGTTCAGTGTTCTCTTGGTTCTGCTCACTTCACTCAGCATCAGATCGTGTAAGTCTTTCTAAGGTTTTTTCTGAAATCTGATTGCTCATCATTTCTTATAGCACAGCAGTATATTATTACTGAATAATAAGTTCTGTTAGATTCTATCAGACTAGAAAGACACAATCACAAAATTACAGGATGAGATTTGGAAAGTACCTTACTGGCCATTAAGTCCAACTAATATAAAAAGGAATTTCCACTCTTACAAAAATAATGAACAGTCATCTAGCCTCTGAAGACCTCTAAGGACATGGAACACACCACCACTGGAGGCAACCCATTCCTTTCTTGGACAGCTTAAATTGTTAGGAAGATTTTTACTGTCTTTAAGCCTAAATTGACTTTGAATATAATATAAGGATAGACTATATGACTTGTTAGATGACTAGATTAACCAGATTTAAAATGACTGGTGACCAGACTGATCAAACTGATCAATTTTGCAGCCACCGCAGCTCCTGATGACCATCTACTAAGGCATGAAGTATCTGTAATTTGTGTATATGAATGGAATCCTCATATTGATTAAAGCTATAGATCCTTGAAATATTGAGGTAATAGATAAGAAATAAACCAATCTGCAATGAGAATGGGGGGAATGAATTCTGGCTCCCCAAACACACAATATTTCTACTGCTTAATAGTTTTTCATTTCTTCATTCAATAAATACTAAGTACCAACTATGGAAAAACTAAAACTAAAACTCTATCCCAAGTGCTAAGAGCACTACAAAGATGGAGAAGACATGTTCGCTGTTCTCAAGAATGTTGTCATTATATACATGTGAAAAGAAATGGTTATAATAAAAAATACAATATTGTAACTTTATAGATGAAAGATGACCGGGTAAGGGAATAGAGAACTATACTTGGAGTCAAGAAGACTTGACGTCAAATCTTACCTTTGACACTTGTTAAATATATGCCATCGGAAAATTCTTTTAACCTTTTTGATCCTGAACTCAAAAATTTATTGAGCCTCATCTGCAAAATTGTGATTATAAAGCTATTATGTTTCTGTATAATAATGTATACATTGCAAATTTTAATGTATTATAGGGAGGTCAATTATTCTTATAAGAGAAGGATAAAAATATGTTATGAGATTATGTAGAAAGGAGAGCTAAATTCTGGCAGAGGCTTCTTGGAGGAGGTATTATATAAATTATTGTGTGAAATATGGGTAAAATTTAAACAGAATAGGAGAGGTCATTTCAGATTCATGCAATAGATAGAGATTTGGGCACATACACACACAAAAGCATGGGCGGGTTTTGGAGAGTGGTGAATAATGTAGTTTAGTCACAGAGTAGAATTTACAGGGAGTTTATATTATGAGTTTAGGCTGAGGGACTTGGATGCCAGGTTAATTAATTTGAGCTTGTGGTCATACTTGCTGAAAAATACATGTTGATTTAAGGTCCCATTCAACATTATTATTCTACTGTCTTATTATAGATGTAATTCTTTTTTCCTGATACCTCACACATTGCTTAATTTCATAGGTTAACTACTTGGTCTTTCTTAAAAATCAGATTTACATTCAGTTTCATATTATACAGTATAGAGATACTTAATTCCACTTTAGGTCTCCTCTGAGGACTCATAATGGTATGAAGGTAATTTGGGGCTTTCAAAGACTATGCCAATGGGGTACAAATTTTGAGAGGTCCTTTCAAAATGGAAAAGCTTTGAGTGCTGGCAATCTATTTCTAACCATCACAGTTATACTGTGTTAACTAGTAAAGCTCAGAGATGCTTATTGCCAGAGGTTAGCAGGTTAGCCATCAATATGTATGCATGCGTAAACACATACACATATAGGAAGATGTACATATATGCAAACATGCATGTATAGATACACATGCATGTGTATATGTGCGTATCTGTACATAGACATATACATACACACATACATACATGTACAACTACATACACACACATACATAGAAGACAGGAAGAATTTCCTAGCAATTTAAGCTATCCGAAAAAGGAGTGGTTTGCCTCCAGGGATTGTTGGTTCCCCGTCCTTAGAGATCTTCCAACAGAAGCAAGATCACCACTTATCAGTTATCTAAAAGTGGAAATCCCTGTCTTTATTATTTGGACCATATATATTGGCCACAATGAATATGGGATGGTTGTACTCCATTACAATGGAGGGGACACTCATAAACAGCGACAACAACAAGAATACACACAATGATAAAACACTGATCATTTGAAATATTGGAATCTCCAGGAGAGTTTAAATGTCAGAACGAAACTGAGTTGAATTGTTTGAATGTAAAATTCCTATTTTCTATTTGTCCAATTTAATGCTGCTGTTGAACGAGAAGCAGCATGGTGTAATGGATAGAGAAAATACCTCACAGCTAAGAAAATCTGGGTTCAAATCCTACCTGTGACCTGCTCTGCTCATGTAACCTTTGGGAAATTACTCAACCTTTTAGTGCTCTAGGGTCTAGAGAACTCCATTTTCTAGAATCCAGGCAATTGTCTACTACTCTGAGCTACAGAAAAGGTGATGATCTGCACTGATAGATATTTCCTCATTCAGATGTTGCTTATACCAGCGAATTTACAAGTCAAATACTTACCCCTATTGAATAACAGTATTTTTTCTGTAGAAGAGAAAATAGTTAAAATATCATTCATTCTGAACAAAATGTAAAACAAATGTGATAAAAGTTCTGCATTTGACACATTGTCAATACACTTATTTATCTAGAGAAAATACAAAATTTTCCTTGACTAATAAATATACTTTTCCTTGTTAAAGATATTATGGGTCATAGAGTCTTCCCATTTTATAATCAAACACCTACTTAATTCTTATGATTGGCAGTTGATTAGAATCTTAAACAAAAGAAAAAGCAACCTTCTAGACATATTAGAATCACACTTGAAAATAAATATTAAAACTTACATAGGAAGAAAAGTTTAATATTTAATAGTATCAGTAAGTCTAATTAATATGACACTTCATATGTTTCACATTCAAAATTTAATGTCTCTGCTCTATCTTTCATTCCTTTTAGGCATTTCATCATAAATTATTTGTTATGTATTTTCGTAAACACTAGATGAATATTTGCTATTTAAAATAAGTTTGAGTAAGATTAGATGAGTAAATAGTTATTATGTGATCATATTAATCATGTTTGACCATTTTTTACTACCTTATGGCACACATGCTTTATTCATCCTTTTCCAGTAATTTAGACAAACATTATTTGAAAATTCTACAATGTAGCAATTTTTCCACGTATAGAAAACATTTTAAAAAAATGTTGTTGGAGGTGGAATGGGGTAGCTCTAAAAGAACAAGAGTTGCAGTCAGAATACCAAGGTTAAAATCTTGGTTTTCTTGACTTATTTTGTGTGACTTCGCTGAAGTAATTCTCTTTGAACTTCAGTTTCCTCGTCTGTGAAATGGGCATAAAAAATCCTTTCACTACCTACCTCATTCTTTTCCATTCAAGAAGTCTTTTCTACATATCTACAATGTGTCAGACACTGCACTAGATATTGGAGATACAGAGACAAAAAGGAAAAAAAAAGTTCCACGAGCATGGGGTGTTGGGGGTCTTAGATTTAAACAAATGAGTAAATACAAAATATAGAAAAATGAAATAAAAAGTAATTTTGGGGAAAGAAACGAGTATTTAGTAAGTACCTTGTGTGTGCCGGGTACTTTACAAATGTCTCATTTGATCCTCACAGCAACTCTGGGAGGTATTATTCCCATTTTACCGATGAGGAAACTGAGGCATAGAGAAGTGAATTTTGCACAGTCACACAGCTAGTAAATATGTGAGGTGGGATTCAAACTCAGGTATTCTTGAGTCCAGAAGCAGCGCTCTAATCACTGTGTCACCTAGCTTTCTATTATACTGCCTTACTACTATCACCACCAACTCTAGAACTCAGGAAAGGCCTGTTGTAGGAAGCAGAAGGGACTTCAAAAGGCATCGCCTAATGCCCTAATATTACAGATGAGTAACCTGAGGTCCATGGAGTTTTAGGGGCTTGCTCAAGGTCACATGGGTAGGGAATATCAGAGGTGGGTTATCGGTCAGACAAAATGATATAATGCATGTCAAAGTTCTGTGAGAAAATAAAGCACCATGTATATGAATGATTCTGATTTTTATTATTATTATTACTATATGTCTAATAAGACTTTATTAAAATCATTCTCCCAAACAATTATCCTTAATATAAATTCACACAAGCTGGCAGTCTCATTTTCAGTCTTCATCCCTATGCCCTCAGCTAATATTCCTTCCCCTGACTCAAAGTAATTCATATGGAGAAAGGAGCAGAGCTGACTGCAAAGATACTAGAAACAAGAATAGACTTGACAAAGAAATATACAAAGCTGTTTGCACAAGGTAGCAAGTGCTTAAAGAAGTAAAATGAGAACAGCAAAATCAAGAGGCAAGATCTAACTGCCAAGAGTTTCAAAATGTTCTTTGAAAAATATCTTGCACAAAGAAGAAAGAAAAATGTTATGCATTGATTACAGGCACTGAACATGTGAACCTGAAAAGAATAGGACTTTTCCTCTTCCTTGAAAAATAGACCAGCAGTGATGGGACAATAGGGATGGAGAAACAGGAAAGTAAAGTGCCCAAAGATAAGAAAATATGATTGAATAGTGTCATAAGTAGGTAAATTCCCTTGGGGGAAGGTTGTACACAGTGGGCAGTTCATTCTAGTTGCTGAAATTTTTCAGTGGAAACCTCTAGACCAGGGGTGGGGAACCTGCAGCCTTGAGGCCACATGTGGCCCTCTAGGTCCTCAAGTGCAGCCCTTGGACTGAATCCAAACTTCACAGAACAAATCACCTTAATAAAAGGATTTGTTCTGTTAAACTTGGACTCAGTTGAAAGACTGTACCCAAGGACCTGAAAGGCCACATGAGGCCTCAAGGCCCCAGGTTCTGCACCCATCTTAGGATGAGGTGAAGATGGGGTGAGAGGAGTAAGGAAGTGGCAGGCAGGGGGCTGGGTGCTGAGCTGAGTGTAGTGACAGGTACTCATGCTGATGCTGTGAAGTTCATTTCTTGTGGAGAATGCCCAGGTACAGTGATTGAATTTTGGAGGAATGCTTCAAAGAAGAAGCACGTGTCTTAGTCACCTTGTCCTACTTATGGCCTTGCCAGTTGTCCCTTCAACAAGGTGAAAAGAGCATTCCTGACAATACCAAAACCTCTACTCTTCCATCAGATGTTTAAAACAAGAATAGCATAAGAGGAAAAATAGACTTGCAAATTGCTATGAGGGCAAATTAATGAGTAAAAATGGTTTGCGAAGAACAGTTTCTTTTCAAATTCATTTCATTTTCTGTTTTTAATGGCAGTTTGGGAAGACAGAAATGGAAGGCAACTAGAAACCTTTAGTGTTTTGAGGTTAAAAAAATTAGTTGGGGTTAGTCAAATGGATGCCCCTGAAGGATAAATGGTAGGTACTACTAGAGGAAGAGTTGGTGCAATTGCTAGAAGTGTCTAAAATTTTCAAACTTAATTTTATTTTTTTATAAGTCCGTTATTTCATTGCTACTGATATGACTTCTACTGATACAGCTCTATGCTTCTCCATGCTTTCTCTTCCTTTGTGATTTTTAACCTTGTCTTTAAAAAATAATCATGAACAGAAGGATCCACTTAATATCCTGGGATTTTGCTTTTGCTATCTTGGAGGTGAAGTTGTCAGGGAAGCACTGCCCATCTGCTGTCTTTCACTTTAAGTATGTGACCAGCTTGTATCCTTTCCTTGTCATGCATGGCCTAATGCCACCCCTTGTAGAACACACACTCATGCATGCGCGCACACACACACACACACACACACACACACACATATACACCCCTTGAGAATATACTGTAGCCTACCTAGGCCCATCATACATATTTTCATTATCCTCTGTGTTATTTTAAATTTTGATTCTCCTATGAGGAGTTAGGTGGTGCAATGGAGAGAACCAAACTTGGAGTCAGGTAGACCTGAATTCAACTTTTACCTCAGACACTGGGCAAAGTCCCTCTGTCTCACTCTTATTCCTCATCTGTAAAAGAGGGATAATAATAATAGCACCTACATCCCAGGGATGTTATGAGGATATGAAATGAAAAACACTTTGCAAAACCCCAAAGTGTCATATAAATCCCACTTATTATTATTTACAGTAATATTCCATCATTTGCATCTGTAGAGTATCATGTGAACATTATTGCTCTTTAAGAGATGAGCTTTTGCAGCCACAAGTTGCTTTGGATCAATCAATAAATATTTATTAGGCCCCTACAATGTGCCAGGCATTGTGCTAAACACTGGATCACTGACAACATCTGTTTTCCAAATGTCATGCCACCTGATCACTTCCTATTTATGGAAGTCATTTTTTGTATCTGAAGTGCCTGTGCAAGATGAACATATTGAAAGAATCATTTGATAGGGTGCCCAGCAAGGACAATGTTTGGGCAATGGTCATTTTCATTCATTTTTTTCCATGTAGATGATTGGATTAATCTCTTTCACAATGTGATGGATTTAACAGGCAGTAGGTGGGGAGTTGTAACAGTCATGGACTTGATGAAATTAATGTGATGTGATTTGCAAATGAAAACTTCAATAAGCTTTCCATCAAGAACTAGTCCTGATGTTGTTTGGACCTTTAATAGGTCGCCTTCCTTGATGCTGGTGAACATCTTAGGTAATAATCTACTTTAACTAACTCACCTGGACTATTGCAATAGCCATCTGATTGGTTTCTCCTAGTCTCACTTTTCTCCAGACTACCCTCCACCCCGCTACCAAATTATATTCTCAAACCAAAGGATATGACCATGTGAATAGTTACGTGTGGAGTGATAACTATTTCATCAGTCATATATTTTACTTAATAACTGGCCATTTTAGCTAAATAATAATAAAATGGCCATGTATATAAATATCATCATAATCATATTTTGTATTACTTCCCCTTCTGAAACTTTGGACTTCAACTCAAACAGACATTTTCTCTTTGGCTGCCCAACTTCTGTGCCTGGCTAGTCTAGCGTACACTATTTCTTATACTGGGGATGTCACCCCTTGCCTCTTCTCTGCTTGTTAAAATCCCATCTTTCAAGGACTAAATGTCACTTCTTCTATAAAGGCAATAGCCCCTTCCTCCCTTATTTTGTCTCAAAATGTTTTTGTCCTCATCTTATGCTCTCGTATTTTAACTTTAAATTTGTCAGGGTATGTTTCTTACAACTGCTATAAGGGAATAAGCTTCTTGAGGGAAGGCTCATTTCATTTTTGTATCTTCCTCAGTATCTAGTGAACTGTATTACACATAGTGGCTACTTAAATGAATGGATGAATGTGGCCAAAGGTTCATTAATCTGTGCAAATATTCATGGGAGGTCTGTCAACTCATGCTCTAATCAATGTCTTCTTGCTTATGTGGAAGAGAATACAATTTTTGAATTACTTTTCCTTAATTAAAGTTTTCATTTTCAGTCAGTTTAAATAGACATACGATTAAACTACACTATATTTTCTCAGGTCTTAAGTGGTTATCTCTAGGAAAGAACTCAGAAGAGAATTTTAAAGATGAAATCCAACACAGTCTGAAGCTAGAGTCCTTCAAGTCTTTTTCATTTTCTATGGGGATAAGTGAGTTCATTAAGTTCTCTTATGATTAATCACAGACTTTCAGAGTTTGAAGGGACCCCAGTAGCCATTTACACTAACCTCTACAACGAATGGCATCCCTGATAAGTGGTCTTCTTCTTGAAGATCTCCGAGTTGGGAGAACTCACCACCTCTTGAGTCATCTCATTCCACTTTTGGATAGCCCTAATTGTCAGCAAGTTTTTCCTGACATCAAGCCTCCATTTGCATATTAGAAGCTTCGCCCATATCCTTTGGTTTTGCTTTCTTAGGCCAAGTGAAAAAAATCTAATCCTTCTCCACGTAATACCTCTCCCAATATTTGGAGATGGCTATCATGTCTCTCCCTTCCCCCAGTCTTCTGGCTAAACATCACCAGTTCTTTCAACTGAGGATAAGTAATTTTTCTTTTGAGACATAACTCAAGCCTCTTTATCATCTAAGGTTGTCCACTCTATTCTCTATAGCTTATCAGTGTCCTTCTTAAATCAAAGCACCCAGAAATGAATGCAATGCTCCAGGTGAAGTCTGAAAAGGGCAGAGTACAGCAGCTATGCTGCTCTTAATGTATGTCAATATTGCCTTCACTTTTTTGGCTGTCATATCACACCACTGATACATATTGAGTGCACAGTCCACTAAAATCCCCCATATCTTTTATTAAAAAAATCTGATGTGTAGCCATATTTAACTCATTTTATACTTATGAAGTTCATTTTTCGTACCCGACTGCAAGATTTTACACTTATCTCTATTGAATTTTATTTTATTAGATTTAGCTTAATATACTAGCCTCTTTGTAGATACTTCTGAAGCCTTATCTTGTCATCTAGAGGGTAAACTGTCACTCTCAGCTTTGTGTCATCTGCAAATTTGGTTAAGAATGTCATCTGTGTCTTTATCTGAGTTATTGATAAAAATCGTTAAACAGCATGGGGTCAAGGATCCCTAGGGTACTCCACTGGAGACCTCTTTATCATTGGCATTGAATCATTAATAACTACTCTTTGAGTCCATCCATCCAGCAGATTTTGAATACATCTAGTTGCATTATTATTCAATCCATAACCCTCTACCTTAGCCATAAGATTATCATTAGATACTTTATCAAATGTTTTGCTAAATTTTTTGTTAAAACTTTTCTACAATCTAGGTAGGCTCTATCCATAACATCCTCCTCTTCTACCTGTTTAATATTCTTGGGATAGCAGAGGGCCCAAGGCAAGAATCTTGCTTATTTGTGGTTTTTCTGTAACTAGTGGGAAGGAACTTGGGAAAAGCTGTCCTGATTTGGTCAAGTTATTAAGGGTAGAAGATTTTGATGAAGTCTGGCCTCAATTTGTGTGTCTTTGTATAAGGTTTCTTCCTCTCTCCCAGGAATAAAATCTGAGGAAGATGTTCAAGAAAGCAAAACATAGTCAGAAAGGTCCATAACTATTTTGTATTACTCTCAACAAAATAGGCAGGAGGCAAGTGGTCCTTCCATATGACAGTCCTGTATTGCTGCTTAGTCTCTGCAAATCTGACTCTGAAATAACCACAGCATATACCACAGAAAGTGAATTAAACCTAAACACTAAGGAATTCAAAAGGATTAAAAGAAAAAAAAATTAACATCACACCTCATATGCTCTCCCTGTTTCTCCAATCCCCCTTCAAACTCACCCCATCCCCCACCACACATAAGAGTGGTGTCTGTTCCCAGGCTTATTTGTTTCACTGAATTTCAAAAACAGCATAGGCAATCGAAATTTAGGAGCACAGCTGCCAAAGGCTGGGGGCTGCATCAGATTGCCTCTGGAAGTTCCCTCTAAAAATATCCTCCTATGAATTCACAATAATTCAAATTTGTAAGGTAACTCAGACTCCATCTAGCCCAAGCTATACCTGAAAAGGAATCCTGTTTACAAAAACCATCTCAAGTAGTCATCCAGGAACTGCTTGAGTACCTTCACTGATGAGAAAATCACTACTCTCAGAGGCAATACCTGGGTTTTTCTCAGTCTTCACTCTTACTGATTTCTCGGTGTCTTTTGACACCATATTCTCATCCAGTCTGTCTTACTATTCCTTTTGTGTCTCTTTTGCCAGATCATAATTCATGTTTTACTCTTCTTTTGTGGATTTTAGCTGAGGCTGTGCTCTGAGTTCGCTTTTCTTCTCTATCTACACTCCCATCATTTCTCATGTATTCAGTTATCATCATCATGCAGACAACTACAAAATGTATGTATTTAGCCATCACCTGTCTCCTGAGTTAAAATCTTGGGTAGGTCACCAGCTGTCCACTAGACACTATTACCTAGTTGACCCATAAGCATTTCAAGCTCAATATTTTAAAGACAGAACTTATTTTCTTCTCCCTCAAACCCTAACAATTTTCCTATTTTCCATAGTTCTTTCAAAGGCACTAGTTACTCAGGTTCACAACTTCACAGTCATCTTCAACTTTTCCTATGCTTTACTTTAATTTTATTGTGTAGACATTTTTACACATATTTATCTATGTACATACTGTTTTAACCCTGGAGAATTTAATGACTTTTAGGTCAAGGAAAATTTTGTTTCTGTCTTTGCATCCTTAGTGACTAGCACAGATTAGGCACTACATAGCTGCTGATGGAATTGAACTGAATTTTAGACAGCTCTAATCATTAGGAAATTTTCTTTTTCTTGGGCAAAAATTTACATCTCAAAATCTCACAGATTGCACCTAGTTCTGCCCTATGGGGCCAAGAAGAATATTTCTAATCCTTCTTTTTAACATGGCAGCCATCCACATGCTCAAATATAACTTTCATCATGTTCCCCTGAAGTCATCTCTTCTCTAGGCCAAATAGCTCCAGTTCCTTCAATAGAGCCTTAGATGGCTTGGTCACTATCCTGATTCACCCTCTCAGGGCATGTCCCAGTTTATCTTTGCCCTTTCTGAAATGTGCTTTCCGTAAGTGAATGGTATATCATCTAATAAGATATGACTTTTATTGGGAATACTTTATTGCCCAGCTCACAATTGCTTTTCTCTTTCCTGAGTATTTCTGAATCATTTTACCAAAAAATCTTGGCTTCATGTTTCTAACATATCAGGGAAGCAAGCTTTTGAAAGTGTTATTTCTAGTGTGATGGGGCTCCCACTGTTTTTCTTGCTCCTCTTTGCAATTCTGCCTTTGGAATGGAATCACTCCCCAGACATAGGGGACTTACTCTAATGCTGCCTTTGGTCTCCATGCCCAAATACTGTGCAAAATATATGAGCCAGCTTTCACAGTTCTTGAGAAAAATCTAGCAATAAGTCCTCTTGAATGAAGTCCAAGGTTGGGCCAACTTACACTGAATTTCCATGTCCTAGCAGATCATAAAATAGTGATCTTCCTTCCCATCCCATCCCATCCCATCCCATCCCATCCCATCCCATCCCATCCCATCCCATCCCATCCCTTTTTATTCTGTTATTTAGTTTTGTGGGCTTTTTAAAAATGCTTCTCTTTGCAACACCAGGAGCCTAGTTTCTTCCTAGGAGATTAAGGGGTATGAGTTTATTTTGTGATAATTTTGATGAGTAAGTATTCAGAGCCAAGGAGAACTGTGCCTGAAAATGTTCATACTTAAACATTCAGGTCTAAGTGGTATGGTGAGTGAAGGAGAAACTCTATGTCTAAGGTTCTAACCTTAGTTCTGCCACTTATTTGCTATATGACCCTATACATGTACCATCTCTGGACAGATTCTGTGTCCTTGTCTATAAACTGATATCTTTGGGCTAGGTGACAACTAAGATGTTTTCCTGCATGGAATTTTCCCCAAGAGAATGTGGTCACAGAATTGCTGAGTTGGAAGGACCTCAGAGGTCATCAAGTCCAACCTATGTCCAAACAATCATTCCTTTGGTAACATGCCTGGTAAGGAGTTAACCAGACTTTTCTTTGAGACTTCTACCCACTCCTCCTGTTTTTACCTTCTGGGTACAGCAAAAACATAAAAAAAGGCCCAGGCATGACAAGCATCCTGAATAGAAAGGGAGGAAGACAGCATCCAATGGTGTGAAGACAGAAATTTTTGGACACTTTCATGAGGCCAGTGTTGGGGAGGGGAGTGAAGCAGAGTAGGCAAAGGACAGAAAATACTAATACTGCCTCTCAACTTGATATACTATAAGTTGTGTACCTTGGGGCAGAGTCCCACTTGTCTTAGCTTAGTTACCTTCTTCTTCCAGCTCTAAGTTCTATGATCTAGTGAACCACTTGTAGGATATCTGGACTGGTGAAAGTAGCAAAATTGATTACAGGCATATTAATTGGTCTTATAAAATTATTGCAAACTATAATGACTTTCTTCTTGGTAGAGAACGAAGGGCCATTCAGTTGGAGGTGGGGGTTAAGAGGACTTGTTGAAGCACAGATAGTAACTGTCAAGATGGAGAAAAACATAAAATCTGTAGTAAGGAAAACAAAAGATTCCAGGCAATGAAATATAAGTTGAAAAGTGGATGGGATCATCCTTTTTTTTAATCAACAATGAATGTTTAGTTGGCAACTATGTGAGGGTTTCATGTAAGCTCCTTGAGTGCATGGTCTGTTTCATTTGTTGCTTTCACAGGTGAGTGACATAGTGGATAAAATTCTAGATTTGGAGTTTAGAAGACCTGAGTTCAAATCCTGTCTGGGACACTTATTAGATGTATTATCCTTGCTAAATCACTTTGCCCCTTCCTACCTCAGGATCCTCATTTACACACTAGAAATGATAATAGCACCCATTTCAATGGATTATGGTCAGGATAGAAGGAGATAATTTATGTGAATGGATTTTCAAATTCTTAAGCTTTATATAAGTATAATTTATTATTATTTGTATCCCCAATATCTCACAAAATGCTTTAAGCATGATAGGCGCTTATTAAATCTTTGTTAAACTGGAAATGGAGAGATGATGATGATGATGATGGTGGTGGTGGTGATGGGATAATGGTGATGATGATGGTAATGGGATGATGAGAATGGTATATTGATGATGGTGGTGATGAAAAGGAAGAAGAGGAGACAACAATGACTTATTTGCAAAATAATAGAGTTTGGACTTTGAGGAAGAAAAAGCTTTGTTTAAATTCGGTCTCTAATTATGTGATCCTTGGCAAATAATTTAACCTCCCAAAGTTTTAATATCTTTACTTGTAAAATTGGCATATTAGTATACTCGATCACAGAATGTTATGAAGATCAGGTGAAATAATATACATATATGTGTATACATGTGCAAAGTGTGCAAATGTTAAAGTAATAATAAGTTTACGATTATTATTATTGTTATTACATGCAAAAGTACTGCTCTCATATCAGTTCCATAAAGCATCTAAGTTACTATTAGTCTTATTTTATAACAGATGAGACTGAGGTTCTGAGAAGTAGTTACTATCTCATGATATATCAGCTAGTAAATATTTGGAGTCGGACTTGAAACCAAGTCTTCTTATTCTAGCTGCTATCTACCATAGTTTGTTTACTCTCACAATCCTGTGGAGATTCTCTCATCATTATCCCAGTCTTCAAATAATTTACAGTCCAGTTAGGGAATAGGATAGACAGAAGAAGAAGAAGAAGAAGAAGAAGAAGAAGAAGAAGAAGAAGAAGAAGAAGAAGAAGAAGGAAAAGAAGGAGAAGGAAAAGAAGAAGAAGAAGAAAAAGAAGAAGAAGAAGAAAAAGAAGAAGAAGAAAAACAAAAAAGGACTTTTCAGCAGATCAGCAACACTACAAGTTAGCATATAACGCTGACTACTTTAGACAATAAATGTGAGGAAAATACCAAAGAAGAAAAGATCAATGTGGGCTATAGTGTTTGGGAAAGACATCATGGAGGAGGGATAGATCAGACTGTATATTAATGATTAATTCAAGTTAAGTTAAACCAACAAGCATTTACTTAGTGTTATGTGCCAGACACTGTCCTGAGCGATAGTGATACAAAGGTAAGTAAAACAAAACAGTCTCTGCCCTCAAGGAGCTTACATTGTAAAGGAAGAGACAAACAAGCTATGTGCATAAACTATGTATACACAAGATGTATTCAGGGTATATAGAGATAATCTCAGCGAGAAAACACTAGCATCGAAGGGGATCTGGTAGCATCTCTTTCAAATAGTAGGATTTTTAGCTACAACTTGAAGGAATCCAGGGAAACCAGGAGGTGGAGAGGAGGATGTACAGCATTTCAAGCATGGGGGATAGCTAGTAAAAAGGGAAGAGAGTGGAGAGCATGCCCAGCCTGAGCAAAGTGTAAGGTAGGAATGTACATGATGAGAATGAGAGACAACCAATAACTCAGTAGAGCAGAAGGTTCCCCAAAAGGAAAGGATTAAAGAAGTAAGCTAGAATTCATTTTGGGAGTCCTATCGGAGACACGGTGGAATGCACAGTGACTTTGGAGTCAGAATATTGTTATTCAGTCATTTCAGTTGTGTCTGACTCTCTGTGAACCTACCTGCGGTTTTCTTGGCAAGATATGGGATTGGTTTGACACTTCCTTCTCCAGCTCATTTTACAGATGAGGAAACAGAGGCAAACAGGGTGAAGTGACTTATCCTTCGTCATGGAGCTAGTAAGTGTCTGAGGCTGGATTTGAACTCATGAAGATGAGTCTTCCTGTCTGCAGGTCCAGTATTCTATTCACTGTGCCCCTTAGTAATGGGTTCAAATCCCTGCTCTTATGCTCACTACTTAGGTGACCTTGGGCAATTCACTTAACCTTTTTGGTCCTTGCTTTCCTTATCTGTAAATGGGGGAGCTAACTAGATGGTCTCTGAGGGCCCTTCCATGATCCTGTGTTAGAGTAATTTATTTAGATTTCATCCTATAGGAAATAGGGATCTAGTGACAATTTTTTGAAGGGATGTAATCTGTGCAGAACAAAACTGGGTTACAATATTAATCTGGAAGCAATGCATAGGATGGCTTTGAAAAGGAAGAAAGATGTCTTTAGGGTTAGAAGTGCCTTTAGACTCCTCTCTCCAACTTTGTAAATTTCAGATGGGGAATCTAGGGCCCAGAGGGTTTTAGTTGCTTACTTAGGCAGAAATGATATTGAATCCACAAGAAAAATGATAATTCTTATTTAATATTTTAAACATAGGCGATTTTATTAGTGTAGGCACCACTTTCACCCCCACAATTCATAACCCCATCACAAACAGGTAGGATGGGCTTCGTGATACTCCCAGACTGAACATTCTGTCCTCCTGGAGGGTCATCTAGTGGTAAGCTTCTGTATTCTTAGTCATACTGGTCAAATATCGTGGATTGTGTTGGAGTGTAAGGAATTAGTTGCCAAGACTAGATTAGAGTGTTGCCTAGATACTGATAAGAAGGCATCAATATGAAATTTCTAGAGATAAATGAAGTATCAGAGCAAACACCGAATTCAGATCTGAGAAGTTAGAGAGAAAAATAGAAAAGGCAGATGTGGTGAATACACTGTGGTTAATATGTGGAATATTAAAGGTGAAGATTATAAGGCTGTGAGACTATTTTCACCACAGGAAAAGAATATAGGATTTGGATTCAAGAGACAGTCAGCTTCAGGTACTTACTATACAGGGAACCATGGGAAAGTCACTTCGCAACTCTCCTCAATGTTCTCATCTGTGAAATGGAAATATTAATTCCTATAGCACCTACCCGCTCCTTGTGATTGTGAGCTAAGATTAGGTAATACATGTGAAATGCTTTGCGAACTGTAAAATGCTCTATGTACTTTGCAGCTAGATGGTACAGTGAATAAAGAGCAGGGACTAGAGTCAGGAAGAACTGAGCTCAAATCTCACCTTAGATGCTTTTTAACTATTTATTATTTTATATATTTTTAATTTTATTTACTATTTTAGCTGTTATCGTTGCTCATTTGTATCCAACTCTTCACAACCCCGTGGGCCATAACTGTTTGTGGGGTTTTCTTGGCAAAGATACAAGAGTGGTTTGCCATTTCCTTCTCCAGTGGATTAAGGTAAACAGAAATTAAATGCCTCACTCACGGTCACAGAAGTAGTAAGTGTCTGAAGCCAGACTTGAACTCAGGAAGATGAGTCTTTCTAACTCCAAGCCCAGAACTCTATCCACTGTGCCACCCAGATTCCTCCTAGGCTAACAGAGGTTAAGTGGCTTGCACATGGTCACAGACCTAGTAAGTCCCTGAGACTGGATTTGAACTCAGGTCTTCCTAAGTCCAGGACCAGCACTCTATTGACATTGAGCCATTTAGCTGCCTCATTATCAATGGGTAAGTCACTTAACTTCTTTTTCCCTCAGTTTCCTCATCTGAGAAGAGGGGGATAATAATAGCTCCTACCTCCCAGGGTTGTTGTGAGGATCAAAGACGATGATAATTGTAAAGGGTTTAGCAATGGGCCTGACACACAGTAAACACTATATAAATGTTGGCTATCATTCTTATTATTTTTGTCATAGTGTATGTACATCTACAGTCTGGCTGTGCTCTCTGAATGAATCAGCTTGGGATAGCTCACGCTTAATCCAATAACCTTCCCATTGCCCAAAACATTTCTGGGGCAAAGTATAACCAGAAGCCTATTCTTTCGATCAGTCTTTATAATGTCAAATTTTTACTATTTTTGACCGAATTCAAAGTATCTCTAAAGAACCAGGTTTTCTGGTTATGGTTCATAACTGGCTGTGTAGTCCTAAGGATGATCTGGGACAAGCTTTGGGCAATAGCAGCCTTGTCAAAACAAACACTTCCATACAGAGTGATTGCTTTAAGACACAAGACAAATGTGTATGCTTACATTCTGTGTCTTTTAAAAAAAGCAACCTTGTTACTTTATAGAGACACTTTGTGCAATGGTCTTTTTTTAAAGATTGCTTTTATCCAAAGGATATTTACTTCATAGATACAGTGGGAATAGAAGTACAAAAACTTCCCTTCCTCCTCCAACAAATTGGGAGTATACTCTGTCCTATAACACTTTGGTCTCTAGGGAGAATGGGCCCATACTTAATAAAATTTCTGTGAAACATGGGTTTCACTCATTTCATACGATATGCTGTTGCTGCTGGATGCGTCTGGACTGCATCCACATTCCTAGGCCACATATTGAACTTAGAATAGAGAAAGTCAGGGGCTCTTCCCCTTAGGAATGATCTCTCACCAGAACTTGGTGGGGGGTGGGGGAGAGGGTAGGAGTCAGATCAAGATAAGTACTGTGCAGCAAATCCGTGATATTTTACAGTAAAGCAAACATCTTCCTCTGACCCATGGTAGATGTTCTGTTCTTTGTACTAGTGAAAGAGCCTATGACTGGGGAATTAGAGAGACATAGCCTGAGATAAACAGCAGAGAGCTACAGATTTCTTTAGATAAGTGTATTTTGTGTTTTGGTCCTCTGTCTTTGGTGTTTTTATCTTTAGTGCTTTTGTCTGCCCTAGTTTGCTAAATACATTTTTCCCTCTACCCCACCCTAGTAAGGACATTGCTTAGTAGTTTCAGAACAGAATGTTGTTGTTTGTCTTTTCTTCTCAAAAAGGACCAATAACATCAAAAGAGGGATGTCTTGACTTTCAAGTGAATTGGATCTAAGTGAGGCAAAGCTGTGCAAAGTCATCAGCCTCTCTCTATCCTCCATAGTCATCTGAGTCCAGTGGCAAGTATGGAAAGTATTGACCTATGTGGTCAAGATGACTGGAGATGGCCCCAGATACAATGGGAGACCTTGGCTTTTTTTGAGCTAAGGTCTTTCCCAGGTCTCAGTTTGCCTGAGAAAGTGCCCATTCAATAGTTAAAAGCTAGGTAAGAATTGAGGCAAAAGACGGCCTAGTTTGCCTTCTCAAAAAAATTGATCTGGAGGGGAAGACCCTTGGTTTCTGGCCAGAAAGAAACAGAGATACTAGAAGAAAGGTGAAAAAAAGGTATTTCTGGTTATTACATGATTGGATTTTTGTTTAAGCATCAAATTCTACAACTTTTGCATGCTTCTGTCTCATGTGTTATATGGTTATGTCTTGTGTGTTCTGTCCCCAAAATAATCCTCATCAGAGCCTAGCAGCCATTGAAGTAGAGGGAACTATTTGGAATTCAACAAGGAGAAATCAGTTGAAGAGATCTAATTGGATAATTGGGTTTCTACTTGTGGAGTAGTTTCTGTTTACCTCTCTGTGTGTTAGGGCATGGCAAGAATGTACTAACTGATAATTTAAGGAAGCTAAGTACATGGCATCCTCTCATCACCAGAAAAGGCAGATTGTGCCTCTGATTAAATTAGGCCTTGCTTCCAAGCCCCTAGCAACCCCTGTGGCAGGGGACAGCCTTGAAAAATGGACAGTTTGCCACGCGGGCTGGCCTAGAGAGCTACCAAAAAGAAGGCAAAGAACTATATTTAGCTTTGAGGGAATGTGGAAGAAAAGAAGAATTTTCCAGTTACCTGAAAAGTATATTACATTTGAGATTCTGCCTGGACAAGTACCATAGGGACACTCAAAGTGCAAGTTGGCTTCATCATACAGGTGAAGGTGAGAAGGCTGGAGCAACATATCTCTATGATCCAGGTTTTTGAGTGTAATGCATTTCCTCAAGTTGTCAATAAGCATTTATTAAATGATTACTCTGCCTACTGTGTGCCAGGCACTTAGCTAAGCGTGAGGGATACACAGGAAAATAATACAAAACAAAAAGTCTCTGTCCTCAAGGAGCTCAATGTGTAACAGGGAGGATAACATACAAACAATTATGCACAAAAAAGATACAGACAACACAGCTTGGAGCTAATCTCAGAGAACTGGAAGAGATGTCAGAAATAATTTAGTCCAACCTGCTAATTTCACACATGAGGAAAAGGAGGCCTATAGAGATGAAGACACTTGCCCAAGGTCTCACAAATAACAAGCAACATAGACCAGGATTTGAACTCAGGCACTGGCATAGCAAAGCCACCACTCTCTCCACAGTACCACACTGATCCCTAATTGCATACCTCTTATTCTGTTGGTGGGGCAGCTAGGATAGAATGCATGGCCTGGCATCAGGAAGACCTGAGTTCAAATCTGACCTCAGGCACTCACTAGCTGTGTGACCCTGGGCAAGACACTTAACCCTGTTTACCTCAGTTTTCTCCTCTGTAAAATGAGCTGGAGGATATGGCAAACCACCCTAGCATCTTTGCCAAGAAAATTACAAATTGAGCAATGAAGAGTTGGATACCACTGAAACAATTAAACATCAATAACTATTCCATTGATAGGCTCCCCAGTGAGTCACTTAGTATGCTCAGTCACCAAGCCATTGCCAATCTCCCTATATAAAACACATGAGAATTCCCTGTGAGAAGGGGAATAGAGTAATCCCATCAATTTGCCCTGTCATTAGACCCTTTAGCCCAACTCTGAGATAATCTTTTTTTTTTTGAGGGGGGATTGCAGGGCACTTGGGGTTAAGTTTGCCCAAGGTAGATCACAGAACTCGTAAGTATGTCAAGTGTCTAAGGCCAGACTTGAACTCAGGTTCTCCTGCCTCCAGAGCCAGTGCTCTACTTGCTGTCCCAACTCTGAGATAATCTTAAAACTAACTTCCTCTTTGAGAGGCAACTGGGGAAACCAGTACTACAACATGGAAAACTAAATGAGTCAAGTTAACAAATGCCCATCTTTTGGAGAAAATGGTTAGAATGCTTCAAAGAGAAAACTGACAAGAAAAATGTTGTCAAGAGCCAGAGTAGAATTGACCCCAGGATGATGTGGCTAGAGGATAGTGGCTAAAAATATCCTTCTTATTTCTCTTAGCTTCCCTCACCAGCCTCAACTCATTGTGAGCTTTAGCATATCCGATACTATTTTTAGAGGACTATGTTGCGCTATTATGTTCACTTTATAATACCTGGCCTTGTTTCTGTATTTTGTGAACTCTTTTTTTTTCCTCCAAAATCATTTCTGTTTCTCCCAGAGGCAGTTAAATAGTCCAGTGGATAAAGTGCTGAGCTTGAGGTCAAGAGATCTTGTGTTCAGATTCAGCCTCATACTTCCTTGTTTGTGACCCAATGACAAATCATTTAACCTCAGCCTCATTTTCCTCGACTATCAAAAAATGGGAATAATTGCTGAGTTGTTGGGAGGATCCAGGGATTCTAAGAAAGTATCTGTAAAATGCTTAGCACGGTGCCAGGCATATAGTAGGGGCTTGATAAATACTAATTCTCTTCCTTTCCCCTTCACCTAAATATGCTCCACCAAATACTTTCCCTTTCCGGTGTCTGGATCTCCTCACGTAAATATACTTTCTTAATATAAACTACTATCTCATTCCTCCTTTTGGCTATTACTCGTCATTTAAGTAAGGTATACTTCTCCAGAGCCTTAGTACAGTCATGGATTTCGTGCTACCAAGTCTCTGTGATACCTATGAGAAAAAAAAATGTTCTTCCTCATATTACTTAGGGTCAGGTGGTGGTTTAGTGAATAGTGCTAGGCCCAGAGTCAGGAAGACCTGAGTTCAAATTTGACCTTAGATTCTTATTAGCTGTGTGACCCTGGGCAAGTCACTTAACCACTGCTTGCCTCAGTTCCTCATCTGTAAAACAAGGATAATAATAAGACCTACCTCCCAGAGCTGTTGTGAGGCTCAAATGAGCTAATAATTATAAAGCACTTAGCACACTGTCTGGTGCATAATAAGCACTGTATAAATATAAGCTATAGTAATTATTAATTAGCACCATTAATTCTTCCTGTTTGTTGAACATTCGTATATACATATTTGAGACTATGGGTTTTACTCCTATTTCCTTTCTTGGATTTTGTCTGTTGTGAACTTCTGGGTTTCTTAACTGTTATACTTCTTCCCTCATTGGAGATACTCTATGGTGCAAAGTTCATAGGATACACATATGTAAATAGTCCTCTTCCTCTTCTGTCCTTTTTAATTTAAAAATTCTTTTGATCAGATTTGTAAGACATTCTGCAAATACAATTTTGCTTGCCTTTGTTAGCTCTAGCCAGAAATCTGTTGTCCTTATATTTTAAGCCGTGGTCCAGCAGACCAAATCCCATTTTCAGACATTAACTTCTTAGTCAATTGTTCACATCTCAAATAATTTTTTTATTCTATATCCATTTCCATTAGTGGGTCACGGTGAGCAAAACACAACCTGTGTTCCTATGACCTTAAAAGTCTTTTCTAAGACATAATCATTGGCAGTACTTTTCGGGTTCTTTCTGGCAGTGTTTCCTTGCAATGTTCTCTGGCTTGTTAATGTCTTTCCTAAAATGTAGTGCCAAAATTGAAGACAGCAGATGCCATCAGGACAGGATTGTTACATAGGTATCATGACTTAAGACAGGTTCCAGTCATATTCTTTGGTTGACATTCCACAGTCTAAATTAAAATCACATATATGTCTGCAAGTAAACGAGACACTAAACTCATTTTAGGTACATAGATCACTAATCCCCCATCTTTTCATATGTACTTCTATCAGCATTCTCCCCTCTTGTATCTGCAAAGTTGATTTTTTGAACCAAAGTGTAGGATTTTACATTTATCCTTATTAGATTTCATTTTTTTTTAAATCTAGCCCATGGTTCTTCTACCTTATCAAGATTTTTGGGGAAGAACCCTGTGCATTTGGTTAGATAAACCCATTTCTAAGTATCAGGCCTTTAGAAACCAGTTGCTTTAAGTACTATCCGCTGACTTAGCCTATGTGTTGATGCCAAATCCCAGAGTAAAAATCCACAATCTATTATTAGCATATTTTCTTGGGGAAAAAATGTTTTTATCTCTGTATTTTTGTAGCTGGCAATGGGTATGGTGATTTCTTTCAAATGAAGACAAATTGACTTAAGCACTCCTCACAAAAACGGGATGGTGAAATTCCTTCAGGAGGGAGAACCTATCTTGAGCTATTATTTTGTTTTGAAGTCTTTGTAAGTAGGGCTGCACTACAGATAAAACTAGGACTCACAGTCCTTTGATTACCAATTCACATTTTAGATTTTCGTAGTTTATTCCCCAATAGGGAAACTGTAAGCAATGGGATTTTTTTTTCTAAAGAAGTTCTTTTTAAAAATAACTTATTTAAACATTAAAATTGGTTCCAACACGCTTCACTGTGCCTTAAGAAAAAGAATAAAATACACTCAGACCCCTTCTGATGTTGAGGGACAAAGATACAGCTATATTCTGGGTTAGGGGAGTGAAGCTGGGATGATGGAAAAAGCCCTGGAAGTGGAACCAGGAGAGCTCAGGCTTGAATTGTGCCTCCTACATTTTTAGTTTTATAACTCTGGTCAAACCACTTAACCTCTCTTATCCCCAATCTTTCCATCTGTAAAATGGGGATAATGAAACCGTAGTACATATGTCACTATGCTATTCTTAGTTTTTCGTTGTTGTTGTTTGTCCTTCCTTCTCAAAGAGGACCATGACATCAGGAAGATGATGCTAAGACTTGAAAGAGAACTGGATTTAAGAGAGGGAGAGCTGTGCAAGGTCACCAGCCTTATTTTCTCCTCCAGAGCCATCTGGGTCCAGTGATAAGATATAAATCAGGAAAATTGGAGATGGCCCATGTGTTAGTTTGTACTGAGGTAATGTAGGTAAAGTACTTAAGGTCAAATGTTTTATTTTGTTTCCTTTTTGGAGGGTTAAGTATCATAACCTTCTCTGAAGAATGAACTAAATCTTAAGATTATCTGAGTTGGGATTAATGACAGTACTAATTGATATGATTATCTGGAGGAGGGTCTGGAGTTATCATGCCTTACTCCCACAAGGAATCCCTTGTGTTTTGAATAAGGGAGCTTGGCAATGACTTCTGGACTAAACAGACTGAGGGACTCAAAAGGGTGCTTTATCAATGGAACAAAAGGGATACAATTTAGGGTTCAGAGTGGTAGTGGTACTGTGGAGAGAGTGTTGGATTTGCAGTCCCCATATTTGAGTTCAGATTCTGACCTCTGTTTATCTATGTGACTTTAGGCAATTTGTTTCCTCTCTCTCAGACTAATATTCCTCATGTATAAAATGAGGGAATTGGATTAGATGACCTTTATCATTCTCTCCAGTTCTGAATCTGTGGTTCTGTGATAAAGGTCTGTTCCATAGATTAGCAACAAATTTAGAATACAGAGAAAAAATCTGACTCAATTGAAAACCTGAATGTGTGTAGTTGCCAGGTACTTTTTGAGATGGTTTACCAAATAAAATAGTTCTTGAGTGCCTTCCGTGTACAGACATTTCTGTGTACCTTTAACAGCAAGCACCCTAGCACACCCAGGATGGCCTGCTAGCTCAGCTTCTTCGATCTGCTTTTCTTAAAGGAAAAGCAACTTTAGAGGGGTAAACAATCTTACTTTAATCGTACATATATAAATCATTTACTAGTTCAGGAGAAAGGTCAGAACCCTGAACATGGAGAAAATATAAACAGAGAATACAAGCAGAGAAATTAGCCCAGATATCAACAGAGAGGGCTGCAACAGTCTGAACAAAGTAATACAACCACCTACAGATGAGCGGAGCATCAACATCTGAGTAGTGGGGTGGGGGGGTTCTTAACAAATGGCTATAGGGAATCAAAAGGTCCTTCTAATGAGCTAACCCCCAAAACAAAACCTCACCTCAGAATATCTATACACTTTTGGCTGATAGGCTCAGAGCCAGAAAGCATCACAACCCTTGTGACTGAGTGCCTAATTAGCCTAGTGTCAAAACGTGTGAAAGCCTTCCTGCAAGCAAGCCTCCCCCTAAGCAAGCTCCTCCTTAGGCAAGTTCCTCTCCCAATGGGCTCTATGTAACTCAGGATGTATCACAGCTGTGATTGAATACATGTACTCACACACAATAGGCCTATTGATCAACAGAGAAGCTCTTCCTATTCCATTAACATTAAAGTACCACTGGGAAAGATTTAAAATTTAGTTAAGGAACAACCCTTATGAAGCTTGTCGCCTCTAGGAGAATACAAAAGTGCATAAATGATTAAAATACAAAACAACGCACGATAAACATTTTTGGTTGATGCAAAATGAAATAAATAGTGCATGGCCTGAAAGTGAAGGTTGTTACTAACAGGAAAAGATCAGAGAATGCTTCCTGCAAGAGCTGTAATTTGAGTTGTAATTTAAAGGATGGGTAAAGAATAAACACATGGAGAAAAAGGAGGATATTCTAGGAGTAGGGACAGATAAAAATAGATAAAGGTATGGATGTGGGAAAGTACAGGGAATTTACAAGGTCTAGAAAAAAGTCCGGAGCTTTAGAGCACTCAATGGTGATGACATAAGGCTTGAAAGGGAGGATTGCACCGGATTATGGAAGGTTTAGGATGTCAGACAAATAAATGATTCAACTGTAAGTGTGAAATACCAATTTTTAAAAAATGTTCTAAATGAATCTATCTATCTATCTATCTATCTATCTATCTATCTATCTATCTATCTATCTATCTATCTATCTATCCATCCTCTATCTATTTATCTCTATCTGGCAATAGGTCATAGTGAATAGAGCTGGCTCTTAGTAAGGAAAATCTAAGTTCAAATGGTGACTCTGATACACAAAAGATCTGTAACACCATATCTAAGTCATTGAACTTCTCAGAGCCCCAGGCAACTTTGAAGGTTGTTAAGTATCAGATAAGCCTCCTGTGGATCCAAACTTGAAGTTGTGAATTACATTTCCAGATCTCACCTCGTCTCTCCCTGTCTGTCTGTCTGTCTCTGATCTCTCTGTTTCTGACTTAGTTTCTCTGTCTCTCCAACTCTGTCTTTTTCTTTCTCCTCCCTCCCTTCCACAAGTGTTACATGTGTTAGTTAATTGAATTAATGTTTGAAATATATTATACACACATGTGTGCATGCTCTCATGCGTGTGTGTGTGTATAGGGTATGGTGGGGGGGGCACTGATACATTAAAAAGAGGGAAAACAAGGATGGGACCACCTAAGATTTCTCAGGAAAGACCTCAGAAAACTTGGCCTGCCTCTCAGTATTGTGACTAGACTCCTTGATCCCCTTAGGAATGTATTAGAGAATACAGCCAAAGAAGCAACAGAGGTGACCCTTAGGAACCTAATGCTATGTCATTTATATTTTTCTGTCATCCTGCAGATAAGAACCTAAAACAAATGGGAATTTATTTTCATATTTAAATATTTCATCATTTATCATAATATGAATGTGAATGCTAGAATGGACAGTCTCATACTTGTTTTCCCTTTTTTGTCCAAGTAAATCAGAATCACAGTGTCCATGCTGGAAGAGATTTTAGAAATTTTAGAAATCATTGAGCCCAATCTTTGCATATTGTAGATGAGGAAATAGAGGCAAGGTCACATGGTTTTTAAATGCCAGAGCTAGGATTTAAACCAAGGAAATTATGATCCTTATAACTCTAAATCTAGTGGTCTACTCTATCCTAGTTTCTTCCTTATAGTTGAGTTATTAGTTGTCACACTGAGTTTTCAGGTAAGCAATTTGCTTAGCCCTTTAAAACTAGAGAAAGGCATAAATGGGAGAGGTCAGAAATGACAGTCCAGTTATAGAACTATGAAGCTTTGGAACTGGACACAACTTGGAAGGTCATGTGTGTTAAACTCTCTTGATTTTTACAACTAAAGAGGCTGGGGGTCGGCACAATAACTTGCATAGTCACACAGCAATTCACTATTGGAATAATTGTGGATCTCAAGCAAGGTACTCTACATGTGGCATGTTTTGAGGTTCTCATTCTCCCATTTCATGGTTTTATTATTAACATTTTATTTTGGTTTTATTGTTGATATTTTATTTTTTGAATTTTGTTAGATTTTGCTCTGATACATTCTGCATTAATCCAGTGCCAAAATTCCCATGTCTATAGTGCTTGAAGGTTTTCAAACCATTTTCTTCATAACAAGCCTGTGAGTGAGGTAGGTGACACAATATCTGTTTTACTGCTAAGGAAACAGGTTAGAGTTGCCCAGGGCCAAATGGCTGATAGATATCAGAGATAGTATTTGAGGCAGGGAGGAGCAGTCCATGGGGCTATACTTGACCTAATCCAATACATCTTTTAGCTAGCTAGCTACCCTATTGTGATTTGTGACTTCTTTTTCCCATCAAGATTTTTATCTACTGAACACTGGGGAAGAGCAGGGAAATGTGTGATTTATTTGGAGGTCTAATTTTTCTGATGGGTATCCTTTCGTTGTCCAATGGAGAACATTTGGAAGGAACATTAGACTTAGTCAAGAAATATGTGTTCTAGGCTAGATTCTAGTCCTAAATCATTCTGTGACCTTTGCAGAGCTGCTCTGTCTAGCTTCAGAAAACCATCACGAAGGCTTACATTTCATCTGTTAAAGAAGAAGGGAAGTATGTGTGGATTAATTATTCTCTGAAGTCCCTTCATGGTGTAATTGAAATAAAAATGGTTCGAGTGGTATAAAACCTGGGTTCAAATTCTGGCTCTGTCATGTAGCTGGGCAAGACATTTTATTTCTCTTGACCTCAGTTTCCTGATCCACAAAATCAAGGGATTGGACTAGATGATATTTAATGCTCCTTAACATTAAAAATCTCAATTTCTACAAAAATCTCATTTCTGTCTTTGGGGGTTTATGACTCAGGGGGCCTCTACTCTTCTGCCTTTCCCCTCTCTCTTTCATAGCTGTGCAGAGTTACTGATGGCTGACCTGTTGGCTGCTTTTCAGATTGGCTTTGAAATACAGGCTGGCAGGAGCTCTGGAGGCCTGGAATCCCAGGTTAGCCAGACAGCTGCACACTGCAGTACATTTTTAATGGGCTCCCCCTCTGCCACTGCTGAGTGCTTTCCAGGTTAAGGTCAGTTCTGAAACCAGCTGAATTCTTTAATAATCACTGCCTTTCCAGTCTTCACCAAAGGTTCAAAAGGAGGAACGATTTTTGTCACATTAATATTAATTCCTTTGCTGTGGGGGCTTATTACGATGACATATTTTCTCTTTAAGCATTCACTGCAGCAGGACTAAGTGCACAACAGACTAACTATTGCCATGTGGAAATTGGAGCCAGCTACCATTAGTTGCTATGGACAATTGTCCCTAATTTTCATTGCCACCCTTTGCAAAGTAGCTCTGCAGGCCTGTAAGATTTATGCTGACCTGCCCTAGATAGCCAAACAGGTGACAGGAGAGAGGCCCTTTGGTTCTCTCTCTCTCTCTCTCTCTCTCTCTCTCTCTCTCTCTCTCTCTCTCTCTCTCTCTCTCTTTCTCAGCTAAAGAGGTACATGCATGGACAAAACTTGGAATGGGGACCCATAACTAAGCATTCAAATACTGAGGACTCTAATTCCTTTGAATAGGAGGCTGGACTAAGGTCAATTATTAAGTAAGTACTCAAAGTGACCCCTCTAGGCATTGAAGAGCCAAAGCTAGAACTCAAGTCTCCTGATTCCTGGTCTAGCCCTCTTTCTAATGTTCTGAAAGACCTACTCATCTGTGAAATAAAAGGCAGAAAACCAGTAAACTACAACCAGCAACTCTCCAAGACTATATTGCAGAATAATAGGCATTTAAAGAGAGAATCTCCTCTCCTGGAATTCCCTACATGGGTGAAATCATTGGTCCAGATCCAAAACAAGATAAAACAAAACAAACAAAAACCAACTGAAGTGGTAGATCAGGAAATGCTCTCAAGTGGCATGTATCGTGTATTGGTATGTCAGCAGGGGATTTTACAAAGATATTCATGATATCCTTGAAGAAAAGATGAATTGAAGTGAACTAGATGACATCACAGGATTAGGTAGATACAGAATAATTTAAGTGATTATTCCTGAGAGAATGGAGGGAGGTCTCTCATGGAGTGGACATCTGTTGAATATTTTTATCAGTGACATGAATGAAGGCATAACATGTAAGATTTACAGAGGACAAAAAGCTGGGAAGATAGCTAGCACGTTGAATAACAAAGCTAATATCCTAAAAGATCATAACACCTAGTACAAGCTGGCAAATCAAATAAATATACAATTTAAAAGAAATGAAGTCCCACACTTGGATTAAGTATAGGATAAGGGAAGGGTAGCTGGAAACAGTTTCTATAAAAGTGATCTGGAGAGATCTTAATTAATTTCAAGGTCAGTGTGAGTCACCCCTGTGATATAGCAGTCCCCCAAATATGTGGATTATTTGTACCCAACCTGTGGTAGAGTTTGCAGAGTTCATATTGGTCTGATCAGCCACTGTTGGACACATTGTCCCTTGACTCCAACATAGTGATGTCATATTGGTGCTCTTCAAGAGCTAAGACTACAACCAACCAATACCTAAACAAAATCAAATCATCCCAAAGAAGTCTTAGTTTGCTTTACCAGAGGCCTAATACCCAGAGATAAGGAGCTAATAATCCCATTACTACCTACACTCATCAGGTCACTGTTGTCTATTGTTGGTGTTCAGTGGGTTCAGTCCTGTCCCCTTCTTGGAAACTCCATTTAAGGTTTTCTTGGCAAAGATACTGGAGTGGTTTGCCATTCCTTTTCAGCTCATTTTACAGATGAGGAAATCGAAGTAAACAGGGTTAAATGACTTACACAGTTGGTAAGTGTCTGAGGCTAGATTTGAACTCAGTAATATTAGTCTTCCTGCCCCCAGGCCAGGTGCCTTAGCCCCTACACCGCCTCATCAGGTCATATCTAGAGGCAATATTAAGTTCCAGGCATAACATTTTTAGGACAGCATAGGCAATCTGGAAAGTATCTTGAGGTGAGAGGTCTATGAAGTTTTGTTGAATGAAGAAACCAGAGATATTTTGACCTGAAGAAGGGATAAGAGGAGATGGTGATAGCCATGTTCAAGTATCTGAAGGGCTGTCATGGGGAAAGAAGTGTAGGTGTATTCTGCTTACTACCAGAGAGCTAAGCTAGTAACAATGGGTATGTGTTGCAGAGGCATGAAATCATCAGCTTGAAATGAACAGAACAAAAATCTTCATAATTAGAGCTATCCAAAAGTGGAATGGGTTGCCTTGATAGAAAGAAGGTTGTTTTTCACTGGAGGTCTTAAGCAGACTTTTGGATTGATGTGGGAGATATACTTTAGGCTTTGGACAGGTCTGGGATGGGAACTAGATCTTTAATTTTGTGGGATAAGGAATTCCCACATGAAGACACTTCTATGCTTCATGATTTTGAATTTGTGAAGTTAATGTAACAATAGAATGTTACTAGACCTAAAGAGGCTGGGGTGCTCACCCCTCGAGCTAAAGGAACCCAACTCTGGATGTACATACATGTATCAGATTAGCCTAGGTGAACTTGAGAGGAGTAAGGCTTTTGTTTCTTTTCTCTCCTACTCTGACTATTCATACCCTCACCCTTAGGCCTTGGTGGGGGAAGGTGGTAGGGTGGGACAGAATCACATAAAGTTTAAGTATGGCTCATGTCTAAGGTATCTCTCTTAAAGGGAGTTAAAAAGTACTCAAGGTACAATGTATATCACATATAGAGCAACTATTTATTTCTTCAAAAGAAGTGCTAAAAACAGAAGAGACTCAAAGCGTGCATTAATAAAGACTTAAGGTGACAGCTAGGTGGCACAGTGAGCGAAGCACTGGCCCTGGAGTCAGGAGGACCTGAGTTCAAGTCCGGCCTCAGACACTTGACATACTTACTAGCTGTGTGACCTTAGACAAGTCACTTAACCCCAACTGCCCTGCCCTCCTCCCTCCAAAAAAAATAAAAAAAAATAAAGACAAATACAATATAACAGTATATAATTCCTATTCCCAATATATAATTCCTATTCTACTCTATAGGGAGATTGATACCAAAAAATATTAAAACATGGGCTATTTAGTGGGAGTACGGAATAGACATTTCACTTTCACCCTGGCTCTGCAGTATCTAAACAGCTCCCTTAAGGTCTATGCCTCTGGGCAAGGCCATGCATGCATTCATCCTGCTGTTAGTGGTCATCTTCTTCTCCAAGAAAAATTGTAGTAGCTGCAGACACTCACTGAAGGATGTTTCCAACTACTGGAACTCATGAAGTTTCCTTCCAAACTAATGGCACACATCTCAGGAATTGCTGCCTAGTCATCTAAACTCAGGGAAAGAAGGCCAAGTGGAAGAGGTAGTTAGGGGATTGAGGCCTAGATTCTAGCTTGCCTGGGAGCAGAAATGACAGCTATCATGAATAAGCAGACCATCTGTCTGTGTAGGTGTGGGTAGAGAGAGCTCGTTTCCTCCTTTCACGGGTATTCTATCTTCTAGAGAAGAGAGAGAGAGAGAGAGAGAGAGAGAGAGAGAGAGAGAGAGAGAGAGAGAGAGAGAG
>CM053625.1:190383726-190455577 GCA_028646595.1 Phalanger gymnotis
TGGGGCCCTGCTTCCCTCTGCCACTTTGTGGGTTCTGCAGCTCTAGAATTGGTTCAGAGCCATTTTTTATAGGTTTTTGGAGGGATTTGGTGGGGAGCTCACGCCAGTTACTGCTTTCTGGTCGCCATCTTGGCTCCGCCCCCCCTGTAAAGAGCTTTATAGACCTTAAAGTGTTATATGAATGCTATTATTAATACAATCTCTTCCTCTCACTTCTTATTGCTATCAATGTGCTCCTCCCCTGTCCTTCTAATTAATTAATTTCTAATTAAAGACACCAAATAAACCCATTTGTTAGAATGTCTGCTATTATTATAATTATTCTTAGCAGAAGTAGTAATAGTAATAAAATAAGAATTTTTTTCAAGGATGAGTTTGAGGGACTTTTCTAAGAGTAAAATACATGAGTTTTAGGAATGGACTTTGTGACATCAACTTAGCCATCTTAGCAATAAACATGGACCATGAGTCCTAGAATAAAAATCCTGGCTCTGAAACTAGCGTTTATGACCTTGGGCAATGATGTAGTAGAAAAAGCAACAGTTTAGATGCCAGGAGACCTCTGTTTAAATCTCAGCCCTTTCATTTTCTACTATTGTGACCCCTGCTTAAGTTATTTAAACCCTCTGAGCCTCAGTTTCTTTATCTGAACAAGTAGGTTAGACATGATAATCTCTAAGGTGCCTCACAGCTTGAAATGTATGATCTTGTGATCCCAACTCACTTTATTTCCATGATCTTCAGTCACTGTTCCTAGTGATAACCTCACTGCCTTCCTGTGTTCAGAGACAGCTTGTGGTACAGTGGAGAGAGCCCTAGGCCTTTAGTCAGGAAGACCTGAGTTCAAATCCAGCTTCAGAAACTTGTTAGCTCCGACTCTGGGCAAGTCACTTAACTGGTGTGTGCCTCAGATTCTTCTACTATAAAGGGGGATGATAATAGCACCTACCTTCCGAAGATATTGTGAAGATGAAATGAGATGATATTTATAAAAAAGCACTTAATATAATGTCTGACACAGTAGGTGCTATATAAATGTTTATTCCCTTCTCTTTTTATGGAGAAAGTGAATTAGAGAATTTCCAGTTCATGGGACTGACAAGATGGAGGACTAGCCATTTTCTCTTATCCTCATGACTTTTCAAACCTCTCCAAAACAGAAATTATGTGCCAAAGATAAAGCAACTTCAGCTGTCTCCAAAGCTCAGAGCATCTGGGTCCCAAAAGAAAGTAAACTAAAACAAACAAAACTAAGAATAAAACAGACAATGAACTAATGCCTACCCTGAGCTCACTTAGAACCCTGCCCCACTCACCCCACACCCTCTTTCTGTTGCCTTGGAGATTCAGGTTCCAGGCTGCAGAACTTTACCTGGGCCAAAAGTTTTGTCAGTGGCTAATGCCCTGGAAGCATCCTATGCTGCAAAAAATCTCTGTAGGAGAGTTAAAGAAAGAAGGAAAGGGGTAAAACATGTATCTGGGCCTAAAAATAAATCTCAAACCCACTCCTTCTTTCTCGAACCTTGGAAACCCAAATTCTAAAAGACAGAACTTCCCCCGCCCCTACTTGCAGTGGTAACAATCTCTCAATTCTCTGAACTGCTGGGCCAGAGAATTGAAGAACAGAGGGACAAGAAGAGGACACCATATGTGAAGGCTGTGAAGTACTTCATTAAGCCTGAGAGAAAGAGCCCAGCATCCAGATGGTTGAAGTTCTATTCACCCAAAAGCCACTTGGGCCAGAGACCTAGACTGGTGAGAATGTAAACAATAGGAGAAAATAAGGGGGAGGGGGGAGCGAAATTACCAAAGATCTCATGAGAAAGAAAACTCAAGATCTTGAACATAAGCAGATAAATTAATGGGGAAAACATTAAAAATAGAATGAAATAAGGGCCTCCAGATCTAATCAATGAATTCAGGTATAAGAATAAATACTACAAAGAAAAATCCAATACTTGATGAGAGAGAGCACCCTCTGGAATTTGAGGACAACATGGAACCATAACATCCTATTCCTGGGTAGTTTATGAGAGAAATGAGAATTACAAATGCAGAATTTGTGGCCTACACAGCAAAAATAATTAGCAGAATAGAAAAACCTCAATCTATGATGTTGTCTTACTAAAGAAATAAAAGTAAAACAATTAATTGGGCATACAAAAATACACAGAAGTGATGGACAATCTAGAAGAAGAGAAGTAAAAACAATAACATTAAAAGAAAACATGATCTCTATCCAAGCAAAACATGTTGATCTCAAAGAAAGAATGCATAAAGACAACCTAAAGATCATAAGTCTCCCAGAAGAACATGACAAGTCAAAAGATCTAAATGTTATATCACAAGAAATAATACAAGAAAAAATGTCCAGGACTTTTGAATACAGAAAATGAAATACTGATGGAAAGAATCCAAAGATTTTCTCCAGGAAAACAAACAAACAAACAAACAAGAAGCAAGGCTGCAAATCTCAGTAAACATAGTGTTAAATTTAACAATTCAATTTAGAAACAAATCTGCAAGTGATCAGGAGCAGTGCTTTTAAAGGGAAAGAAGTCCAAATGACACAAGACTATTCTCTACCTACTAAAAAACATAGGAGAGAATGGATTAATGTATTCTGAAAAGCTGAGAATGGAGCTCAGAATGGAACTGAGGACAGAGCCCAGGGTGTCCCACCTTGCAACTCAGGACTTTACCATAAATGAAAAAAAGATGAATGTTCAATAATAAAGAGGTATCTGAAATATTCTTAGAAAGAAAGTACATTTAAAAGGATTAAGTGCTTCAGAAAGGTGAACTATTGTCCTTTTCAGATAATTCGACCTTGAAACAAGAAGTAGTATTGTACAGTTTCTCTTGAAAGATATGGATATTCTTGAACATCACATGGTTGGGATTTCCTTTTGGAATTTCCCAATTCTTTTGCCCCGAATGATGAATAGTGTATGAATAGAATAATGAAAGATATTTTCATTAGCAGTTGAAATTCAGCATAACATCTCCCATGATGGCTTCAATGTGAGTGGGTCTTAAAACAACACGGCAAATTTAAACTTTTAAAAGTAAGGTATTAGAGAAGAAACAACAAACTTTAAACAAATTGTATTTTAAACTAGGACCCAAGGTCTAGGAAGCCTGATCATCTTATGCTGTTCAACTCAATAAACATTTCTTAGATTTTTACTGTAGTTGTAACCCTTTTCTAGAAGCTGGGAACATATACAGTTTATTAAGCGCAATCCTTACCTCCTGAGAGGCAACCTGGGACTGTGGAAAGAGTCTTAAACTGGAAAACCTGGAGTACATAATCTACTTATGTTACTTATCAGTTGTGCAACATTGGGCGAGTCACTAAACTCTCCTGGGCCTTGTTTCCACAGGAGAAATTTGAGAAGATTGAACTAGATGTTCTCTAAAGTCTCTTGTAACTTGACATCTATGATACCATGGAGCATACATATCTTGTGTGGAAATGTAAAACATACACACAGAAAAACCCATAAAGTATAAGAGAACCTATTGAATGTTGAAGGAGCAAGTGAAATTCAGATCACTTCAGACTATAGGTGTCAGGGAAGGTTTCTTGAAGAAGGTAGCATTTCAACTGGATCTTGATTGATTTCAACAGGCAAAGATAGTGAGGGACATGAGAAAGGAGTGGGTTCCAAGTACCATGAGCATATATTCTACTCTTGATGAGAGCTAAATTAAGATATTTTCTGCCACTGATCCCCAAGGCCGAAAGTTGATTTATAACTGGTCTGTTTTTGAAAAACATGTTCTGAACATCTCAAGATTAGGAGAGGAACAAATAGATGGTACTGTTGGGACCTAATGATTTCTGTCTTTGTTATTCAATTTTCTAATACCTGCCTTTGTAGCTGGAGATACCATCTCATTTGGTCCCTACTTCCAAGTATTTTTTTTTTACATTGTTTTCCTTTAAAATCTAATCCCCTGAAAGAGATAAAATATCCCAATTTGTGATAAGAGGCCTTGTTGATTTGCTCTCTTTTTTTTCAACCACTGCACTCTTGTTCACTGTTACTACTACCTCATAAATGTTGCTCACATTTTTGTAGTACTTTATAGTTTAAAATTAACTTTCCTCACTAGCCTGAGGATAGTAGTAAAATTGACACTTCCATTTTACAGATGAGGAAACTGAGGCACAGGCAAGTTGAATGACTTGCTAAGAGTTACAGGCCTAGTGAGGTTCAGAGCCAGGATTCCTGATCTTGACAACCTCCAACTAGACAAAAACAACCCATCATTAGTTATATTGAAAAACGGCAAAGACTGCATCAGAAGGTAAATGCTTTCTCTCTTAACTGGGATTTTTAAACATATGTTGAAGGACAGTTTTTTGAGAAGGATACAGACAGGATTCTTATTCTTCCTTAATTCAAATCTGGCCTCAGACATTTATTAGCTATGTGATCCTGGGCAAGTCACTTAACCCTATTTACCTCAGTTTCCTATCTGTAAAATGAGCTAAAGAAGAAAATTGCAAACTATTTCAGTATCTTTGACAAGAAAACCGCAAATAATCACAAAGAATCAAACATGACTAAAAACAACTTAATAATAACAACTAAATACGACCTCCTTCTATTTCTGAGATTCTTTGATCCTCAGAGTTGTGAATTTTAGAAGTCATCTAATCTACCCCACTCCCACCTCCCCTCTCCCCTCATTCTAGATAAGGAAAAAGAGACCCAGAGAGAGGAATTGTCTTGACCAAGACCAAGTAGGCCATAAGTGGGAAAACAAAGACTCCAAATCTAATAGTCTTTCTATGACATCCTGTAACCTTGACCCTGAAAACAGAGACCAGTGGTAGAATGTCAAGGGCATAGAACAGTCAGGCATTCCTTGTCTCCTCCAAAAACAGTACATCTCACTAAAATTTATTCAATAAGAGACTATATTCTACTTCCTAATCAGATTATTAAAAAAATATAATCATTTTTGGGAGATAGACCAAAGCGATATAAACTTATCCATAGTAAGATATATGTTAGTGATGCCAGATTTTGTTTTTCACAAAATTATAGAATGTTAGAGTTCTTCAAAACCATCCAGCCCTGGGTTTTTTGTTGCTGTTTTTGTTTGTTTGTTTTTTAACTTTTGTGTGTCATGGAAACTTTTGGCAGTTTGGTGAAACCTATGAATCCCTTCTTAGAATAATGTTTTCACGTGCATAAAATACATAGGATTATTATTATATTTAAATAGTTATCAAAAGAAAAAAATCTCATGGAAAACAGTTTAAGAACCCCTAAGCAAGTCTAGCCTTTACATTTTATAAGTGAAATAAAGTGAAAAAACATCTGGGGTTTTGGTGGATTTCAAGGTCAGTGTTGGGTTGCATTAATAGACACATAGTGACCACAAAGGTGGGGTCCTCTGTACTGGTAAGACCATTTCTGAAATATTGTATTCTGTTTTAGATGCTAAATTTTAGGAAGGAGCTTGACAAAATGGAATATTTCCAAATAAGGGAAACCAGGGTGTTGAAGGGCCTGAAGATTTTACCACACAGGAAAGCATTTGAGAAAATTTGGTTATTTAGCCTACAGAAGAGAAGGTTTGGGGAGGAGCTTAAGATAATGAACTTGTTAGCTATCTTCAAATAATTAAAGGACTGTCATTTAGAAGAGGATCTAGAGGACAGAAATAAGAGCAAAGGGTGGATATTATTTGAGGCAGATTTTGGTTCAATGTATGAAAAAAAAATCTTGCTGATCAGAAAAGTGTGCAAAAGGAGACTGGGCTACATTGGGAGGTAGTAGGTTCCTTCTCACAAGGAATCTTCAAGCAGGAGCTGGATGACAACCTGGTGATGATGTTGTTGAGATGACTCTTGGTTAGATACATATTGGATTGCATGATTTGTATGTTCCCTTTTCCTCTTAGATGCTGTCACTTAACTAAGGACCCCTGCAACTCATTCATTGCAGAGCTCAGACTGTAACTCTGATCTACTTACTCCCTGGCCCATGGACTTCTCGATATTCCACTCTGTCTCTCCCTATTGAGACATCATAGGACTTCAAATTCTGATGCTTTGAAATTGAGGACCTCAACTACCAGTGATCAGTCAGGCTCAGCCATAGGTGCAGAAAATATGATTTGGAAGGTACTGGTCAGGCTCACTGTTCCATTTTGATGGCCGTTTATTTGACCAATAAGTCTTAAAACAAATCCCCCTGGGAGAAGTAACCCCTTGATGAACTTATCCCCACTAACGTGTCATATTATTCTATTGATCCAATAAACTTGCAGTCCCCTAAAGCCCTCAGATCTTTCCCTACTATTCTCCTTTGGACAGCAATTTCTTCAACTATAAAATGAAGGGGTTGGATTAAATAGTATGAAAGGTCTCTTTTAGCTCTAACATGCTATGATTCTATGAATGGAATGGATAATCAGAATCCTTGCTGGCATGGGGTTTTGTTAGGGATTGGAAAATAGAACAGGTGCCCCAAGGTCCCTTAAAAGGGTTGTTTTGCACTGATAAGGGACAAGAGAATGGTCAAAGAAAGGGTAACTGGGCAATCAAAGGTAAACTTCAACAAGTTTGTGAATTTACTCAGGGCAGGACATAGATAAAAAAAATGTAGTGAGCCTATTCACAAAATACACTTTGCAATGTTTGGATGGCCTATAGGTTGAATGAGTGACCTCAATTTTTCAAGACACTTGACCTAACCAGTTTGATGCATTAGTTTTATGTTATCTTTGTAAAATAGATACTATTTACCATTTACCTTCCTAATCATTGTTTTCTTGTCCTTTGATCTCTTTATTTCCAAACATAGGGTTATCACTATTTTCTATTTCAGGAAGCACAGATAAAAGTGGTTTTCCCAATGTCATAGAATGAACCAATAGCAATGTATTTTAGCTCAGAATTTCATAGCTTCCCTTCCTGTGTCTAGGCAGTAATAGCTTCTATGGCTTCAAGCATCACTCTGCATCTTCAACCCTTTCTCCAGCTATCCTGTTCCTTATGCTTATTTTGCAGTGGTATTTACTCATTGTTCATAAGGTCACAGGATTAAGAACTAGAAGGAGTCTTAGCAATTATCTCATCCACCCTTCCTTGTTTTACAGATGAGAAAACAGGTGACTTGACTACAGTGACACAAGTTAGTAGCAGAGCCAGGACTCTCTAAACCAGAACATCTAATTTTAATTCACTTATCTGTTACCCTAAGATACCTTTAAGTTCTTTTCATTTCATGTCCTTTCCATGCATTTGTCATCCCACAAATGTACTTAAGTATGTGGCTTTCAATAGGTACTCTTTGAACTGAAGAGAGAGTTCAAATACTTTGCTTCTGGCTTTGTTCTAGTTTGCTTTGTGTTGTTCTGCAGCAATTGTAGAAAGAGACAGCTATTTCATTATTCAAGGATCCATGATTTCATATTTGTGGGTAATTCCACTACCAAGGCAGAACCCTTTATGACTCAGGAGGGGGCTTTGGGGAGTTGTAGTGGTTGAAAAATGTATTAGTCTATGACTAATCTAGTGGTGAGCCTCTCCAGACAGCCAGGCTGGTCCTAAGAAGTAGGACATACAGCCCATTTCTGAGCTCACACCTGAAGTTTTTCCAGTTTGATAAGCTATGTCAGGGCTTTTATTCTCCTAGTAAAGCCTTTGGATGAGGCTTTAGGAAAAAAGATCATCCCCATGGCACAATATGAGGCATCAGAAAACTCTAGAATGAATGTTGTTTTGTAATAGTTTCAAGAATTCAAGCCATGATTAGACACACACACACACACACACACACAGAGCTAGTTAGCCTCGTTGTTCAAACAGACATAAGTGAGATTTTCATACCAATAAGAATAATTGTTAGAGGCAATGTAGCTTTAGTGGATACAGTGCTGAAGTCAAGTTGAAATTTGGTAGGATTACATTTAAAATCATTTAGATTCAACAAGTCATTAGTTTTAACAAATATATTAAATACAAACTCTATGACAGGTATTGGGATAGACTCTGGGGAAACAAACAAAAATGAAATAATCTCTGCCCTCCAGGAGCTTATATTCTGTTGGGGATTAGGTATAGAAGGAAAGTAAGGGGGTGAAGAGGCAGCAAATGAGGCTGCTGATGAGAAGATGGCCCAGGGTTAAAAGAAGTATTTCTGGATCAGGTCCAGGTAAAGTAATAGTGAGACATTCACCAATTAGGAGAGTGGAGGGCAGGGTAGGAATAACAAAGTTTAAAGGGTTAAGTCCTCCTAGGCAAGGCAAGGTGGCTAGTAAGAAGATAGCTAGAGAGGAAAGTAAGTCATTGCTATAATGCAGATGTAGTAATTTTGGACTGGGGCTCCTATCTGCGCAATCCTATGAATGATAAAGGTTAACATGAACTCCATTTCAAGTACTGGGGAAGAAGACAGATTGGCACTAGTGTTAGAGTTCTTTTTTGTAAATGTGTTTCTTTGGAGCAAGTAGCATGAGTTTTTGGTGGTCCTAGGTTGGGTCTTGGATGTAAGCACTTGCTATCAGAGGCTTTGGTTCTAGAATTGGGGAGTCTAATATCTATGGCTCAGTTCTGGGTTGGGTTCTAGTGGTGAGATGTATAGCATGTGAGCCTCTAGTCCCTGGATGTGTCATTTCCAGCAATGGAGTCACAGTCTGGCAATTAGAGAGCTTTAAAAATGATGTTGTAAGTTGTGAAACAGCAATGCAGTATGGGAAGAGGATAGAAAACCTGCTTATTCTCCATAAGGATACTACCCCAGTTCCCCAAATTATCTCACTGGACTTGAAGTATCCTCTTGCAATTAATCAGCAAGCATTTTCATGTCTTCTGTATACCTAGTAATGTACTAAGTGACAGAGATAGTAAAACACAAGAAGCAAAAAGTCTCTGCCTTCAGGTAGCTTAATTTAATTGGAGGACAGATGAGGACCAACACGTACATGTATAGACACCTAAGTGGATACAAAGTAAATTGCACTGTTCATAGTGTCTAATGAGGAAGCCTCAAAGCCAAGAAATCCTGGGTTTGAATTCTGCCTCTGACACATACTGACTCTGTGGCCTTCAGCAAATCCCTTAACTTTTAAATGTTCTAGGCAACTCTCTAAGACTATAGAGAAGGTACCAACCTGGATTGCTAAGAGAACTTTGCTCAGAGGGCTCCTAATACCAACTAAATTGCAGTTCCTATCCCTATGGAAGGCATTATTTGCTTATTTGAGAGAAATTATTATTCTATTAATAACCAACTATTAAAGTAGGATTGAGGTTTTTTTTCTTTCTATTTCCTCATTCAGGGACCACTCCTTGTAGGTCAGTCAGTCTCTGAAGCACAGGAATGATGATGAGATTGACCTAATCCTCTGGGAACATTCTCCTCAATCTTGGGTGGGACTCCACCCAACTAGAAGAGTTTACTTCTGATTAAAATGTAAACAGAATCTAATCTAGGTGAATTCCAGCCCTATAAGCATTAGGCTCACCCCTTGAACCACATCCTCACTCCTCCATGCCCCCCCCCCCACCATTGTTTAACTTTAGTGTTATGGGTGAGATGGATTCTTTTGTTCCAAGAGCTGGTCAAATCTCATGATCAAGTCATATTCTCAGCAAGAAGAGCTGGAGAGTTTTGGCCCACCTCCTCAATACGTCCACCCCCTCATTGATTGTTCATCAATCAGGGTTAATCTCTGCCTATCAGGGACACCCACTTTTCCAAAGGTATTTAAGCATTGGATGATCTCCATGGTCTTTGTCTTTGGTTACTGAGAGACCACTGACCATCTATTTATTATTTACTAGCCTAATAGCCTTAATAAATTGATTATTAATTACCCAGAAACTCTGTCTCTCAGGTTTTTCATTTGTTTCAGTGGTTTCTGGGTAAGAGTGAGAAAGCAGTAATGGGGAGGTGGGGGAGAGGTGCATCAGGAAAGGCCTCAGGTGATCTTTGAACTGAACTTTGAAGGTAGATAGGGATCCTAAGACTCAGAGGTGATGAGGAACACATTCTAGGTATGAACACCAGAGATGGTATGTCATGTGTGAAGATAAGTAAGAAGGCCATTGTGGTGATACTAATAGAGTGTGTAAAGAATAGTAATGCATAATAAGATAGGAAAGTTAAATTGGAGCCAGCTAATAAAGGAAGGGCTCTGAGGGACAAAGGAAGCTTGCATTTGATTCTAAAGGTAACAGGGAGGTACTTCAGTTTATCATAAAGGAGTGGTACATGTTAAGACCTGTGCTTGAAAACATCAATTTGATAGTTCTGTGGAGGATTTAATGACAAGGCAAGAGACTTAAGGGAGGGAGACCAATTCTGAGAGGGCTACAATAGTCCAGGCAAGAAGTGATGAGGGTCTGAACTGAAGTGGTGGATGTGTGAGGAGAGGGAAGAGAACAGATGCATAACATGATATGATCATAAAATTAAGCATTCTTTCTGCAAGGTGCTACTGAAATTTGAAATGTTACAATAAGGCAATCCTCATGAGAGGAATTTGGGAAAGTGGGGGAGGGGGTGGTGAGCAGCTTTGAGGTCATTGAGCTGATAGAAGAGGAGACCAAAAACTAACTTCAATAACTTCAATACTTTGGTGTGATGTTCTTTTGGTTTCAGTCTCCGTATGAGCTTTCTTCTTGTCCTTCTTCTTCGTAAGTAGTATTTCATTTCTTCCAATTACATGTAAAGATGCTTTTCAACATTGATTTTTTTTTATAAGATTTTGAGGTTCAAATTTTTTCTCCCTCCCTCTCATCCCCCTGCCCCAAGATAGCAAGCAATCTGACATAGGTTATTCATGTTCAATCATGAAAATATTTCTACATTAGTCATATTGTGAAAGAAGAAAATACAAAAGGGAAAAGCAACAAAACAACAACAAAAGCAAAAATAGTATGCTTCAATCTGCATTCAGTCTCCATAGTTCTTTCTCTGGATGTGGACAACATTTTCCATCATGAGTCTTTTAGAGCTGTCTTAGAACTTTTCATTGCTGAGAAGAGCCAAGTCTTTGAAAGTTAGTCCGTAACGTGTCTGTGTCTGTCCCTGTGTCTGTAACTGTGTAAAATGTTCTCCTGGTTCTGCTTCCCTCACTCAGCATCAATCCATATAAGTCTTTCCAGGTTTTTCTGAAGTCCATCTGCTCATCATTTCTTGTAGCACAATAGTATTCCATTACATTCATATGCCACAACTTGTTCAGCCATTCCCCAATCAATGGGCATCCCCTCAATTTCCAATTCTTATTCACCACAAAAAGAGCCACTATAAATATTTTGTACACGTAAGTCCTTTTCCCTCTTTTGTGATCTCTTTGGGATACAGACCTAGTAACAGTATTGCTGGATCAAAGGGTATGAAGAATTTGATTGACCTTTGGGCATAGTTCCAAATTGCTCTCCAGAATGGTTAGATCAGTTCTCAACTCCACCAACAATGCTTTAGTGTCCCAATTTTCCCACATCTTTTCCAACCTTTATCATTTTCCTTTTCTGCAATATTAGCCAATCTGATAGGTGTGAGGTGGTATATCAGAGTTATTTTAATTTGCATTTCTCTAATTAATAGTGATTTAGAGCATTTTTTCATATGACAATAGATAGCTTTAATTTCTTCATCTGAAAACTGCCTGTTCATATCCTCTGACCATTTATCAATTGAGGAATGACTTGTATTCTTGTAAATTTGACTCGGTTCCCTGTATATTTTAGTAATGAGGCCTTTATCAGAAACACTATAAAAATGTTTCCCATCTTTATGCTTTCCTTCTAATCTTGGTTGCGTTATTTTTGTTTGTGTATACCCTTTTTGATTTAATGTAATCAGAATTATCCATTTTGCATTTCACAATGTTCCATATTTCTTGTTTAGTCATAAATTCTTCCCTTCTCCATAAATCTGACAGGTAAACTATTCCTTGCTCTCCTAATTTGCTCATGATATAACCCTTTTTGCCTAAGTCATGTGCCCATTTTTACCTCACTTTGGTGTACATTGTGAGATTTTGATCTATGACTAGTTTCTTTCATACTATTTTCCAGTTTTCCCAGCAGTTTTTGTCAAATAGTGAGTTCCTATTGCAGAACCTGGAGACTTTGGGTTTATCAAACAGTAGATTACTATAATCATTTAGTACTCTGTCTTGTGTACCTAACCTATTCTACTTTTCCACCACTCTATTTCTTAGCCCATACCAAATAGTTTTGATGATTACTGCTGTATAATATAGTTTTAGATCTGGTATGGCTAGGCTACCTTCCTTCGTATTTTTTCCATTAATTCCCTTGATATTCTGGACATTTTTTCTTCAAACGAATTTTGTTATCATTTTTTCTAGCTCTATCAAATATTGTTTTGGTAATTTGATTGGTATGGCACTGAATAAGTAAATTAATTTAGGCAGAATTGTCATTTTTATTATATTAGTTTGGCCTACCCATGAGCAAATAGTAATTTTTCCATTGTTTGATCTGACTTTATTTGTGTGAAAAGTGTTTTGTAATTGTGTTCGTATAGTTTCTATGTTTGTCTTGGCAAGTAGACTCCTAAATATTTTATATTTTCTATAATTATTTTAAATGGACTTTCTTTTTTTATCTCTTACTGCTGGTCTTTGTTGGTAAATATAGAAATCCTGATGATTTTTGTGGGTTTATTTTATATCTTGCAACTTTGCTGAAGTTGGTAATGATTTCAAGTAGTTTTTTAGTTGATTCTTTACGATTCTCCAAGTATAACTTCATATCATCTGCAAAGAGTGATAGTTTTGTTTTTTCAGTGCCTAGTCTAATTCCTTCCATTTCTTTCTCTTCTCTTATTGTTAAAGCTAACATTTGTAGTACAATATTAAATAATAGACATGATAAAGGGTATCTTTGTTTCACCCATGATCTTATTGGGAAACTTCTAGCTTATCCCCATTACAGATAATGCTTGCTGGTGGTTTCAGATAAATACTACTTATTTTAAAGAAAGCTCCATTTATTCCTATACTCTCTAGTGTTTTTTTTTTAATAGGAATGGGTGTCATATTTTGTCAAAAGCATTTTCTGCACTTTTTGAGATAATCATATGATTTCTGTTGGCTTTGTTATTGATATAGTCAATTGCATTGACAGTTTTCCTAATATTGAACCAGTCTTGCATTCCTGGTATTAATCTCATCTGGTCATAGTGTATTATTGTGATAAATTGCTGTAATCTCTTTGCTAATTTTTATTTAAAATTGGGGCATCAATATTCATTAGGGAAATTGGTATATAATTTTCTTTCTCTGTGTTTACTCTTCCTGGTTTAGGTAACAGCACCATATTTATGTCTTAAAACTAGGACCCCTTCACCTATTTTTCCAAATAATTTATATAGTATTGGAACTAGTTGTTCTTTAAATATTTGATAGAATTCACTTGTAAATTCCTCTGACCCTGGAGATTTTTTTCTTAAGGAGTTCATTGGTGGATTGTTCAATTTCTTTTTCTGAAATGAGATTGTGTAGATATTTTATTTCCTTTTCTGTTAATCTAGGCAATTTGTATTTTTATAAATATTCACCTATTTTACTGTTGGGAAAAATAGTTCCTAACAATTACTTTAGTTTCCTCTTCATCCTCATTTTTAATACTGGTAATTCAGTTTTCTTCTTTCTTTTTTAAATCCAATTAGCCAAAGCTTTATTTATTTTATTGTTTTTTTCCCAATAAAAATAGCTCTTACTTTTATTTATTAGTTCAATAGTTTTCTTACTTTCAATTTTATTAATCTCTCTTTTGATTTTCAGAATATCTAATTTGGTATTTAGTTGGGAATTTTTAATTCATTCTCTTTGTAGCTTTTAAATGTGTGTTCAATTCATTGATCTGCTCTTTCTCTGTTTTATTAATGTAAGCTTTTAGAGACATACAATTTCCCTTAAGTATTGCTTTGACAGCATCCTGTAAATTTGGTATGTTGTCTCATTGTTGTTATTCTCTTTGATGAAATTACTGACTGTTTCTATGATTTGTTGTTTGACCCACACATTTTTTTACGATTAAATTATTTAGTTTCTAATTAATTTTTAAACTGTCTTTCCATGGCCCTTCATTATATGTAAATTTTTATTGCATCATGACCTGAAAAGGATGCATTTAATATTTCTGCCTTTCCACATTTAATTATGAGGTTTATGTCCTAATACATGGTCAATTTTTGTGTAGGTGCTATATGTTTCTGAGAAAAGGTATATTCCTTTATATCCCCATTCAATTTTCTCCAGAGGTCGATCGTATCTAACTTTTCTAAAATTCTATTCATCTCTTTAACTTTTTTCTTGCTTATTTCATGATTAGATTTATCTAGTTCTGAGAGGGGAGACAGAGGTCTTCCATTAGTATAGTTTTACTCTCTATTTCCTCCTGTAATTCAACTTCTCCACTAAGAATTTAGATGCTATACCACTTGGTGCATATGTTGGATATTGATATTACTTCATTTTCTATGGTACCTTTTAGCAAGATGGAGTTTTCTTCCTTGTCTCTTTTAATTAGATCTATTTTGGCTTTTGCTTTGTTTAAGATCAGGATTGCTACCCTTCCTCCCCCTTTTTTACTTCAGATGAAACATAATATGTTCTGCTCCAGCCATTTACCTTTACTCAGCATGTGCCTCTTTGCTCTAAATGTGTTTCTTGTAAACAAAATATAGTAGGACTCTGGTGGTTAATCCATTCTGCTATTTGTTTTTGTTATATGGGAAGGTTCACTCCATTCACATTCATGTGTATGATTACTTTCTGTGTCTTTCTCCCCATCCTATCTTCTCCCTTTTTATACTTTTCTCTTTCTTTTCATCCTGTCCCTCCTCACCAGTGTTTTGCTTCTGATCACTGCCTCCCCTAGTCTGCCCTCCCTTCTATCAGCCCCCTCCTTTTCCTTTCCCCTTTCCCCTCTCTTCTTTCTCTCTACTATAAGTCTTTTCATGCTTCTTCCTATGATATAATTTCTGCCTCCCTTTCCTTTCCTCCTAGTACAATCCCTTTTCTCCCCATATTTAATTTGTTTTAATCATCACATCAAAGTCAACTTATATGTATACCCTCTGTCTAAATATACTCCCAGCGGCTCTAATAGAGATACGGTTCTTAAGAGTTAGAAATATCTTCTATCCATATATGGGTGTAAACAGTTTAACCTTATTGAATCCCATGTTTTTTTTCTTTCCTGTTTACCTTTTTATGCTTCTCTTGAGTCTTGTACTTGATCAAATTTTCCACCAGCTTATTTCTTAAGCCATGATGGATGGCCTGACTTCCAACCTAAGACCTTGAAGGACTGGGCTTTCTCCCAGAAAAAAAAATGCAAAAGCCTTATTCTCCTTCCTCCTCATCCTCTAATTATAGCTCTTCTAGGTGCTGGCAACTGTGGTCCATCAGTCTAATTCCCAATACAGAACTTTCTTTCCCCTCCATCCCCCTCCCATTTACCCTAAGCTTCAAACACATTCTTTATGGTCCCAGAGAAAGGGGAATAGGCAGCAGTCACAGATGTGGAGTGGGGCGGAATAATCCTGCACAAAGGGAGGAGACCCTGGAGTGCATATTTCAGAATGTGAAAATCATTTCAGTCTCTACAGCATCCCACTGAAAGCTTAGGCTGGAGCACTGTTGTGAAATTTTAGCTGGCAGCCTGATATTTCATTCTCTTTTGATACGAGAATTTACATAAGAAATATTTTCTGCCAGCTTCCCCCAAGGACGCAGCCATCATTTGCATGTTGATGGCATCCAAAGGTATCAGGGTGCTTTATTTTTAAGATTTCCTGAAGGTTCATAATGAAATGCCTATACTAGTCAGAGAGGGTTTCGTAGGGCTAGCTATTCCATCTGTGTGGAGGTCAGAACCTACTCACCAATTTATCAACCAACATTCGTTAAGTATCATAATGGTATCAGGGACTGAGTGCTGGGTTGAGAATCAGAAAGACATGAATTCAAATTCTGCCCCAAACACTTACTAAGTATCACCCTGGACAATTCATTTAACCTCCCTGGGCCTCAGTTTATTTATCTGTAAATTTAGACAGTTGGACTCAATCACTTATAAAGTCTTTCCAATTTTTTGGTCCTCTGATAAGTGCCTACTATATGCCAGGGACTGTGCTAGGTTTTGGTGATACAAAAACAAAAAAAAATGAAATAGTCCTTGTTCCTAAGGAGCTAATGTTCTTTCTCCCAGGGAACACACACACACACACACACACACACACACACACACACACACACATACATGTATGTATAACTTTAAAATTCATGTCTATATATGTATGAATATATGTATATTTGTAACTATATACAAAATATGGTATGGGATTCAACTTGAGATTTCAATGGTAGAGGGGACTCAGATGAAGAAATTCCAACTAGTTCAGATTGGTATCTTCTCTTCAATATAGAACAAAAGAAAGAATGTTGCCTGGGGCACTGACAGTCCTAAGGGAGCCATGAAAAGAGTGTTGGAATCATCAAAGACTAACTTTGACTAATTTTCTTAAATCTGCTTTCCCTCTATGTACCACCATGCTCAAGTGGAATGTCTTGCCAAGATGGTTGCCTGAATGGCAGCCAGGCCACCAAGCTCTCTCATGCCTAGTCCAGTTAAATTAAAAAACAAACAAACAAACAAAAACAAACAAAAAAACCTGGAGTTCTCAACAGACTGAATAATGATAAAGATTTACAATAAGAAACAACAGTTAAGAAAATTCTTCTACCCCAGAAATATATGAGGTCAGTCAGAAGCCCAAGGGAACTCGTTTACAAAACCCGTTTACAATGCCAGCACAAAGTAATTTCCTAGCAAGACCAGGGATAGTCCACAGACTGGTTTACCCTCCAAGGCTCTATATCCAAAGGCAGGATGAGTGGGTGACTCCCATAAGAAAAGTCAAGGGTGGTCAGAAACCAATAGGATGGAGACCTTAGAAACCTCTGGGAGCAGCAGTAGGCAGTGCCACAGTATTCAGATGGAGACAGCTTAAGCCCAGGGGCTCTGAGATACTTAACACTATATTTTTGAATCTCAAAGATCCAGGGGAAAGAGGTTTAGCCTGGAAGGGGGAGGCTATCAAAGAAACCCAAGGGACACAGGGCAAGAGCAATCAAGGTGAACCACCTCATCCAAAAAGGTAGCCAGAGGAGCTACCTGACCTTGAACACAAAGCCTCAGTTTAGGAACTATAGCTGGAAAGATGAGCGAATCAAAGGAAACACCAACCACTATAAAATTATTGTATATCCAGAGATATCCCAAAAGGACAAGCAAGTGATCTCATCACAATCACAGAGACAGAAAAGAAAAAAAAAAAGATTTTATAAGATTATTTTCCAGAAGAATGTCTAAAAGAAATGAATGAAGTAAGAGATAAAAAAAAAGAAATAAAACTTCCTAAGGAAGGAATTAGAAGAAGAAATTGCATAAAAGAGAAAATAGAAGCCCATAACCAAGAAATAGAATAGCTGAAAATTAAAATAGATCAAACAGAAATCGATGACTCCACGTTGTTGGTATTGTTCAGTTGCTTCACTCATGTCCAAATATTTGTGACCCTGTTTGGGATTTTCTGGGCAAAGATACTGGAGTGGTTTGCCATTTCCTTCTCCAGTTCATTTTACAGGGCAGGCAAAGAGAGTTAAGTGGCTTGCCCAGGGTCACACAGTGAGGAAGTGACTGAGGCCAGATTTGAATTCAGGAAGAGGAGCCCAGCGCTTTACCCACTGTGCCACCTAGCTGTCTGCAATGTCTCCAAGAAAGCAAGAAATATTTGATCAAAATCAAGATAGAATCTATCACCTTCTGTAAGCTACCCTGAAGGAAAGATCCCTGGAATGTCATAGCTAAAATCCAGATCTCCCATATCAAAGACAGGTTACTGCAAGTATCCAGAAAAAGAAAAAGGAGTTCAAGTACCAAGGGATTAAACTCATAATTATACAATAAATTACATCTTTTACAACAAAAAAAAAGGGTTGGAGAGAGCTATGACATTCCTGGGATTTTCAAAAAACAAATAGTATAAAATGGAGATTCATGATTTCATATAAAATTGTCTTTTTTGTGTTCTGCTGTGTGTATAGAAATGCTCTTTGGGGATGTTCGAGTTTAGAATTAAAAAAAAATGTTCAAGTGTTTTTTACCCTGGGTAAGTCACTCAGTCTTTCACGGCTTCAATTTCTTCATTTATAAATTTTGGATTAGATTGTCATTAAGGTTCCATCAAGCTCTAAATCCTTTATACAAGGCAGTGAGGTGGCACAGTAGATAGTGCCCAGAACCCGGAATAAGGAAGGCCTGAATTCAAATCTAGCCTCAGACACTTACTTATGTAAGGCTGAGCAAGTCATTTAAGCTCTATTTGCCTCAGTTCCCTTATCTGTAGAATTGATATTAATAATAACACCTGCCTCCTAGAGTGCGTTGTGAGGATAAAATGAGATGACAATTATAAAATGCTTAGCACAGTGTCTGGCAACATGGTAAGCACTATAATAATATTAATGCTAGTTATTATTATCCTATGATCTCAGAAAAATGAAAACCAAGACCTTCCTTTTTTGACACTATTGTTCACTCTAGCTGTTGTCTTTGAATTTTTCCCCTCCTGGACAGATTTACTGAGAGGGAGATTTTTTTTTTTCACCATTCAAGCATTCGTTAACCCCATATAAATGAACAAATGAATAAATGAGTGAGTGAAAAATAATTAACTAAATTCCTATTCTCTGTGCTAAATTCTAGGGATACAAATGCAAAAATGAGGTGCTTCTTGTCCTCAAGGAGCTTACAATCTAATGGTGGGGGGGAGAGACAACACATATAAGGAAGTAGTGAGCAGAGGATGAAGTATAGACCTAAGGAATCAGAAATGGTGAGTGCTACCATAGGGTAGTCTTTTGTTACTGTTCCCAAAGCAAGAGGTTAATGCTATATTGACCATCCCTTACATATTGAAAGTTCTTATTCCCTGGTTTCAATGATGCTGAGCTATATCAACTGTCCTTTTATTTATATAACCATTATTCTGTTTTATTTGATAGGCCATTTTTTACCTCCTGCCCCTTAAATGTAGGTATATCCCAAGGCTGAATCCTTAAGTCTCTTTTCCTCTTTTTCTTAAATCAACTTAAGACATCTCATCCACTTTTACAGCTTTAGAAAACACTATTGTAAAATAGACAGGGCAAAAGAAAGGCCAGTTGTAGTTACTTTTATTGTTATCCCTATCCAAAAGATTCCCAAATCTATATCTGCAGGATTGACCTGGCTTTGAAGCTCTAGCCCTGAATTTCTACCTGCATAAAGGACATTCTTCACTTGAATGGCTCAACATTAACACAGATTTAGTATGGCCAAAATGGAAATCACCAACTTTTTTTCCAAAATCAGTTTTCATCCTATTTTCTCTCTTTTCCATTTTTACTTCTATGCCTCTATTGATGACTAACTCCTCAAATGTTCTCTCCATCTTTTTGAATATGATCATTCCATCAAAATCCAGTTCAGATTCTCTACTCCATGGAATCACCCCTGACTACACTGGTGCCACACTGCATTTCCCTATGAATGCTCATGCCGTTTTTGCCCAAACCACTTGGTATGATACTTGGCATCTTTGCAAATTATCCTGATATTCATACATAGAGATAAATAAGCAAATATATATGTATGTGTATGTATATTTGTATGTATGTATGTGTTTTAAATCCTCTAATAAATGATAAACTCCTTGAGGACTAGTTAGAAATGTGATATATCACAGAATCTCAGAGTTAGAAAGTATCTAACAAACTTACATATGAACAAGAATTCCCCAACAAGGTCTAGTGATAGTCCTGTCTCTGCTTAAAGATTGGCAGTGGCAATAGAAGGGAGAAGCAGGAGAGACTGATTACCTCCTCTGGAAGTCCACTTAACTTGTGAACATTTCTAATTATTGGGAAGTTCCTTTTCACATCAAGCTCTACCCCTTGCTCCTAGTCCTTCCTCCTGGGATCAAGCAGAGTCACTTCAATCTCCCTCTCCAGGATATTCCTTCACATGCTTGAGGGTCATTCTCCTGTCCCATTCCCTTCTCCTCTCTGAACCATGTCTTTCCAAATTAAACACCTTCAGTTTAAATTATACCTGGTATGATCTCAGTGCTATTTCTCATTCTGATTGTTCTCCTTTGGCCTTTCTCCAGCATATCGATGCCCTTGCTATAATGTGAAACCCTGAACTAAATAAACACAGTACTCCAGAAATGACCCACCGGTACATAATAAAGTAGGATTATCACTTCCTTGATCCTAGATGCTATGCTTCTCTTACCTAAAATTGCATTGGATTTCTTGATTATTATACAAAATATTTATTCTTATTGAGTGTATTATACATTAAAACCCCCAGATCTTTGCATCTAACCATGCCTCTTCCAACCTTATCTTTGGGTATTTAATTTTATCTTAAATCTGGATGAAACTTTGCATTTATCCCTATTAAGTTTCATCTCAGTACATTTGGCTCATCATTCAGGACTTTTGAGGTCTTTAGCTATTCTGACTATGATCCAATGTGTTGGCTGTCCCTTTCCATCTTCCTGTTATCTGAAATTTTGACAAGCTTACCTCCTGCACTTTCATGCAATTCAATAAGATAAAAAATGTTGAGTAGCACAAGACCAGGAACTGCTTTCTGCGTGACTCCACCAGTATGCTCCTTACAAGTTGACATTGATCAATCAATGACTACTTTTGAGGGTCTAACAATTCACCTAGTTTCAAGCTACCTAACTTTATTATCATCTAACCTACATTTCCCCCTCTTGTCCCAATGATAGTATAAGCTATTCTGTCAAAATCTAACGGTACAATGTCTACAGCCCTCCTTTCATCTAGGTACCCTGTCAGAAAAGAAAGTAAACTTAGTCTTGCATAATCTGCTTTTGATAAAATCATTCTGGCTTTTAGTGACCACTCACACCACTTTTTAAATGCTCACAAATTATTCCTTCCATAACAGTCCTCTAAAATTCTCCAGGCAAAGAATTTGGGCTGCTGAACAAGCTATTTACTCTTATTGTCTTCATTCCACTTCCTCTCCTTTCAGTTTCAACCCCCTGAAATCTTGCTTCCAACTTCATCTTTCAATTGAAATTGTTCTCTCCAGGTACCATTGATTTCTTAATTGTCAAATCTGAGGGGTGTTTTTTTCGTCTTCATATCCTTGATGTTTTTTGCAGAATTCGAGGCTGTTAACTATCTCCTAAACATTCTCTTTTCTCTGAGTTTTTGTGAAACTTTGATTCTCTTTCAACCTGGCTGATTGCTCTTTCTGAGTCTCTTTCTCTTCCAAGCCCTACCTTGTAACTATAAGGTCACCATTAGGCTTTGTCCTGAACCCTCTTCTCTTTATTATATCCATTAAGATGTCTATCCTAAGCATGTGAAGATTTTCCCCAGCAGAATGAACAGATGAGAATAATTTGTTCAAAAGACCGCGAAAGCAGATGGAGCAGGTGTTATGGAGTGCTTAGGGCTTGGTCAGGCATTGAAGATGCTAAGGTCATCATCCACTGCATCCTGGGCCATCTTGACTTTTGTCCCACCACTGGACTTTGATGACTCAGGAAGAGCAAGGCTATCAACTTTGTATAACTCTGCCTCACAAATACAATGACAGTCAAGTTACCTCTTCACCCATAATGTCATCGGTCTTCTTTGAAAATGAAGGACAAACAACAATTATTTCCTTTGATGATCTTATCTGATCTTCTGGGTTCGATTACCATCTTTTTACAGAAAACTCCTCTATAAATAGTTCTAGTCCTAGATTTTTTTCCTGAACCCCAGTCTCATATCACCAACTGTCCCTACTGAATTCTTTGACCTTTATAGTCTGTTCAAACAGGGATATTCACCGTCCATCATATGTAACATTTCATTTCCTGTTTCCGTGCCATTGTATAGCCTGAAGGCCATGCCTGGAATGAATTCCTTCTCCATCTCAATTTCTTAGAGTCCTTAGCTCAGCTCAAGCACCACCTTTTATGTTAGGATGTTCTTGATGCCCTCAGCAGTGACTGCCTTCCTCTGCCTTGAAATCACATATTTTGTGCCAAGTTACATGTTATTTTTGTCGATAGAATATAAGATGCCTGACAGCAGCAACTGTTTCATTTTTCTTTTTGTCTTTGCAATACTGGTGATTTTCTTTCATTGAGAATATTCAAAAAAATACACAAAGGAAATACAAAGTAATTTAGTTGGAGGATGGAGCAGAGGTGAGGGGAAAAACTAATAATTAGGGAGGGTCACAAAAATTCTCATACAGGAGGAGTTGGTATTTGAACTGAACTTTGAAGGAAATTAGAGGTTGAAGAGGCAGAGGTGGGATAAATTAAAAATTACATCTCAGTCATGGAGGTTAGGCTGGGCAAAGGCATAGAGATCAGAGAGGAATGTCAGATATGTTTCCTTGTTTTTGTGTCAGAGTTTAGCCAGTCTGCTTATCTACCTGCCTACGTACTTCTTGGTCAAACATTCCCCACAGAATATTAGACCTTTGTTTCCCCCCTATCCATCCTCTGAAACATATGAGAAGGAGGCCCATTTGACTGGATGTAGAATGTATGAAGGAGAGTGTAAAGTCTAGGAAGATAGACTGGAGTCAGACTGTGAAGTGCTGTAAACAACAAATAGAGGAGTTCGCATTTGATATTAATGGTAACAGGAAGCCTACTGGTTAGTTTATTCAGCTGGGATATGGTCCAATCTGTGCCTCAGGAGTATTGGCAGCTGTGTATAGGATAGACTTGAGATGGGAGACATTCGAGGAAAAGAAACTATTGAGATAGTTATGGCGATAGTCCAGGCAAGAGAGGATGAGGACTGATTAGTGTGGTGGCCATGCGAGTAGAGAGAAGAAGACGAATGGGAGATAGGTGCTATGATTACGAATTGATTAGACATAGCAACTGATTCCATGTTGGGGTGACAGAGTTAGGAGCTATGGTAACTCTAAGGTTGCAAACTTGGATGACTGGAATGATTGTGGCGCCCTTGACAGAAATAGGAAAGTTAAGAAGGTGAGGGTGGGGGCACAGGGAACAAAACAGTAAATCATTTTTGACTTGTTGAATTTGATATGCATAAAGGAATACAGTTTTCAGAGGCAAAAGAAGAGTTAAGTACTTCTGCTTTGTCACCCTCATCAGTTATTGTTACCCCATCTCCTCAGAATAGTGAATGTCTTAGCCCTTCTTTGAGCTTTCTCTGACACTGGTTATTTCCAAAGTGTCACCTCTTGTTTTCCTTGGTATTCATCACTTACCTCAACTCATTTTGGTGTTATCACTCCTGATGATATTCTTATGGGGCCAGGTTACTCTTTTGTGTCCATCCTCAATTATCTGCAATAGGCTTCCATCTTGTGTTCATTGGAAGCTCCATGGTGGAGTCAGTGCTGTGCTGGTATTAGAGTCAGGAATTCTTGAGCTGGATTAAAATTCTGCATCTGATACTTACTAGGTGTATCATCATAGATAAACTAGATAACGTCTCTGAGCCTCAATTTACTTATCTTATTTTACAAAGGGGGAGGAGGAGGCATTATACTGGTAGCACCTATCTCACAGGGTATACACACATGTGCATATATATGTATATATTATATATGTACACACATATTCATGTGCATGTATATATATTTATAATTATTTTATATATAATTCATGATAATTTATATATCATATAATATGTAAATATATTATATTCCTGTTATATATACATATATGTATATGTATCTTATAAATGTGAAATTCCATATCTTTAAAAAATCTGAATTGGTCTACTATTTCCCTGTACAACCATATAGGTCTCTTCAGTCATTGACACCTTTTCTTCTACATTTAACTATTTTGTGTTTGTATCATCAGTATTTTAGCCTAGTGAGTTTCCCATACATTTTGGGATTCTTTGGGGAAGACTCCACCGTGAGGCTGACTCAATGATTATTGTGTCCCTGTCTGCTCCATCTCTACACAAACTACCTAGTTGTGTCCCTCCTCCACTTTCAGTGTCCTTTTATTTTCCTCTATTAGAATGCAAGGTCATCAAAAGTAGAAGCAATCTTATATCCTTGCTTTTGTGTCAGAGTTTAGCCAGTCTGCTTACCTACTTGCCCACCTACTTCTTGGTCAAACCTTCCCCATAGAATATTAGACCTTTGCATCCTCTCTATCCATCTGAACTATTTGAAATCCACTCTAGAGTACATGACAGACTGTTGCAGATTTTCTTTTATCATGAATTCCAAAGCAGAGTGCTCAATTGCACGTGTGGTTAGTATCCCCTTCAACTTCAGCAACCACTTCCTTCCTTGTTGGATGGCTCAGAATAGTGGTTCCCCTTCTCTGTTCATTCTACTCTTTCTCAACTCTTGTCTGGAAATATGGTAAAAGAGGCACCGTGGCACAAAGGATAGAAAGCTGGTCTTACAAGGTAGGAAGACTTGGGTTTGAATCCTTCCTCAAATATTCACTAGCTGTTTGACCCTTTGCAAGCCATTTCACGTTTATTAACCTGTTTTCTCATCTGAAAAATATGGATGATAATGGCACCTATCTCAGAGGTTGTTGAGATTATCAAATCCTATAAGTAAAGTACCCCTTAATTCAATTTGTATGATTTGCATTATTATTGAGTTCCAAAGGCCTAGAGTTCTTTCTTCTTCCTTTTTTTCCGTGGGAAATATTCTTTTAGCTTCCAATTTCCTCATACAAGTTTGAATTTCACCTACACTTCTCCAACAAACAATTAAGCACCTGCTATATCTGACATTGTGCTACACGCTATTCTCCCCTTGAAGCATTTCTTCCATTTTTTAAATGAACACATCATTCTCCTTGATAATTTGGAGGGCAGAGCCCTTTCATCTCCTCTAGGAAAAAGACTAAATTTTGTCCATATAGAGATGCTACCTGGCATTTGTAGAAACCCAAACACAACAATGTATTCCCTGACAGTAAGTGCAAAGTTCTCCTTTTCCTCCATGCTTGCCTGAAGTGAGATCCTTCATCCATCGTGTTGTTTTTGGTAGATCTGGTGGCCCATTACTGTACAAACAGCCTGTTTGTCATGCCTATTAGCTGTATTGGGGGTTGAATTGCTTGAGACTTCTGAGGGAAACTTAGTATAGGTGGGAAGAACTTTCAGCCTTTTCTCCTGACTCGATGGCACAATCCGTTCAGCTGCCTTTAATTGGCAGTTGACATATTTCTGCCAAGTCCTAATCGAATAAGATGCAAATAGAAGCCCATCTCAAAGCAGAAAACTGTTTCACTCTACATCCTTACCCCATATCTTTCTGATACAGATCCGCAGACATCTTCTGTTCCATTTTTTCCAGAAGCATTTGCATTTCTTTGAAGTCAGATCCCCCATTCCATATAGGTACCATTTGTTTCCCCAAGTGAGACTAGTTAGGTCCACTGTAAGGGAGAAAAAAAAAATAACAACGGTGGTTTAGTGAGATAGATTGAACTAGTGTCACAATGAATAATAAATTGTACATATTGATAGAAGGATATGAGTATTGAATTTGTAATTGGAAGTCCTGGATTCTAATATAGAGCTCTGCTAGGTGCAACTTCTGTGATCTGAGGCATGTAATGTTCCCTCTCTGAACCTCAGTTTCTCATCTTTAAAATGAAGGGATCATCTTATACAATTTCTAACATCCATTTCACCTTTAAAATTCCAAGTTCAGTATTTGTTCTTTTCTATTCACAATGACATTCCATTATCTGGAAATGATATAAACCAAAAAGACCTGGACGTGGGATCAGTAGGGACCCGAGTTTCAATTTGAATATTAACTTTTCCTGACAACATGATCATGAGTAAGGAAATATTCTCTCTAAGCCTCTGTATTGCTACCTGCAAAATGGGGATAAGAACTGCTATGACACAATGGATACGATTGTCTTTGGAATCAGGAAGACCTAGATTCAAGTCCTCTGAGGTAGTGCAGCTGTGTGAATATGGATACATCACCTAACAATTCTCTCCATCAGGTTCTCTAAAACTATAAATTGTAGAAAAGTTGTCAATTTGGATCTGGTAGAGTGAGTGTCTACATTGGTAGTGTTCTATATTAATGAAATCATAGGTCTAGACCACTCTCAGGATAGCTAGGTAGCACAATGGTAGAGTGTCAGGCCTGAAATCAGAAACACTCATCTTCCCGAGTTCAAATCTGCCCTCAGATGCTTACTAGTTGTGTGATCCTAGGTAAGCCTCTGTCTCAGTTCCTTATATGTAAAATGAGCTGGAGAAGGAAATGGCAAATTGCTCCAATAACTTTGCCATGAAAACCCCAAATGGGGTCACGGAGAATCAGACATGACTTAAATGAATGAATAGGAGAAGACAACTATCCCCCCAATAAAAATGGAGACATTAATGCTTACGCTGCTGGCCTCATGGGGATTCAGTGAGTAAAGTGTTTTGTAAACAACAAAGCAGTACAGAAATGTAGTTTAGATTTGGTGTAAATTTCCAGGAATAATAGATTAAGCCATTGGCATGAACTTTCAGACCCGGCTTGATTTTCTATTAATTCAGTGCCCGGAAGCCACCTTCACGCTTTTGATTTTCCATAGATAGGAGTAGCGCAGTACAAAGAATTCTGGATTTGAAGTCAGATTACCTGAGTTCGAATTTTTCACTTACTATCTGCATGACCTTGGACACTATACTTAACCTTCCTTTCTCTTGGTTTCCTAAATTAGAGGACCTCAGAGGTCCTCTCCAGCTATAAACTTATGAACCTCCACCTCTATTTCTTAATGAGCTTCTGTTAAGGGGTCCCCGGAACTTGTCTTTTTGAGTTGCTATATTTTCCAGAGACACTGGACCCTAGAGTATATGAGAGTCCCTGAACATGTCAAGGACAAAGCCTTCCCACCCCTGGGCACCACTAACATAATTTGATGTTTGCGCCCCAAGCTGAACTCCTTGTGTGTCCTTGGGAGTCAAGACAGGTATCAGTCAATCAGTTAACACTTCTCCTATGGCATTCCTATTCTCTTTGAGTTGCTATGAAGCTGTGCTTCTCTCTCCATGTGATATGGCTGGCAGGGTCCTCAGATGGTCCCGGGGAGCTGCTTCAGAAGAAACAGATCCGATCTGACATCCTTCCCTTGGGAAGCCTGAGAGATCAAGGCCAAGGCACCTGGGCCTGTTAGATACTGAGCAACAGACCGGGCATAGGGGTGGGGGTTGGTGGTGGGAGTGGTGGTGGGTGTCATGTGGGGAGCTGTGAATACTGTCAGCTGAGTAGTGAAAAGGGACAAGCAGCGATGTCAAAAATGACACCGAGCCTTTTGCTGGTCTTGCAGAAGATGTCTTCGGTGATGTGACTGCCGCTGACATCAAACAGCATAAGTGGCTGGTTTCTGTGGTAGATTGAAATTCATCCAGCGCCCTGCATTCACAGTGATGACTCTCCATGCTAATTCTCAGTGAGTGAGGCATGAAATATATTCACAGGCAATACACAGTTAGGACCCTTTTGAGTTATTGGAGGTACCTGTGATGAAAACATCTGTGCCACTTGCTTTGGTGGTGAATTTTTGTTCCCTCAGTTTCAATTATGCGGTCAAAGAATCACTGGGCAAAAAGGGGAGGCAGTTTGCTGATTTAGCTCTTTCTCTTTGTGATAAGAGTGAGTGTCTGGTCTGTCTGCTGCCTGAGCAGCAGGAAGTATAATAAGGACAGGCTAACTTTCATCTCCTGCAACAAGGAAGGCACTTGCTTAGATAATGTAAATGAGATTTTCTTAAAACAGTCCCCAAAGTTTGTCAGTCCCACTGAGCTGACTCAAGGGTCATATAACAATTCTTTTTGCAATACAAATAGTAGGTCAGTTTACTGGGGCTCATGTTTATGCACATACATCATTAGATTTCAAGCCAGAAGATATGGGTTCAAATTTCACTTCTGCCACTTACTAACTGTTTGTGCATTGGGCAAGTCATTCCAAGGCTTTAGGACTCAATTTTCTCCTCTCTGAAATGAGGGCGACTGTTGAACACCTAACTCTTTCTGGGTCTAACTCCCATGTAAATAAAAAGGGCGACTATGTCAATGAAGTCATTATGACACTGGAAAACTCATTGACTGGTAATCTCTTTTCTTACTCAATACTTTGTCAGGTGTAGACAGTTCTCTGTTTACACTAGAAAAGTCAGGCTTACCCATGACCTAGAATTAGACTCTGGTAGAGAGTATATATGAGCTCCTTGGCTGAGGCAGATGTCATACATATAGTGGAAAGAGCTATGGATTCCTAGTCACAAGACTTGGGTTTGAATTGTAGTCTTGACACACATGCCCATGGGGATCTTTGTAATTCAATCTTACTATCTGGGCCTTGGTTCCTTACCTGCTGCAATATTCTCATGCCCCCAGAACTAGATTAAAATGTAAGTGGGAAATACTTTTAAAAATAAACAAAAGTAAAATAGAACATGGGTAATGTTAATATATGGTTTTCAATGTGCTACCTGCAGGGATCCTTACATATGGCTTAATAGCCCTATTTCTATTTTGTTTGATGCCACTGGACTAGATGATCTCTAAGATTCCTTTTATCTCTGAAATTCTAAGGTCCTACTAATGTTCTGATGGTTGGCACTTTGATCTGGTTTATTTATCTTTCTAGGTTTCATAATTTTTGCTTCTTTGAACTCAGCTACCTGCCTGCTCCTGAGCCTGTATCTTTGCCTACTTGGATTTTTACACCGCTGCCTTGCTACTGGCTTCTAGTAATTGTGTGTTTCTTAATCCTCTTCTTGCTTGCCTGTATTCCAACGTGACCCTCTGCCTGTTTTGGCCTCTAATAATGACAGTTCACACTCGTGCCAGGCTCTCTCAGACTTAGGATCTCCCCTGGTCTGGCATGACAATTTGCATCAATTGCCTGGACTGCTTCAATAGCCTCCTAATTATGAATCTTGAGTCTTGGTGGGAAATCCTTCACGCCCTGCATGTGGATGACATACGTTTCTCAGGTTAATTCTATCTCCTAGGTTGGAGGAGGCCAAAGATGTTCCTACTGAACTTTAATTTTGGAATCAAAGAATTTCAGGGCTGGAAGGGAATTTGTAATTCAATTGAGGCAGAACCAAATGAACCGTAATATTTTTTCCCCTCTTTATTAAAAATCTTCTGGCGAAATGTTCATTTTTTTTTAAAACAAGGTAAAATCCAAGATTAAAGTTTGTATTAACTACTTCGTGATAGGACCAAAAAAATTTAGGACTAGAAGTAGATTTTTCAGATCATGTAGTCCAAAACTCTCACTTTATGATTGTGGAAACTGAGATCCAGAGAAGGAAAGGAACATGCTCAAGATCACACAGCAAGTTCATGGTTAGTCCTGGCCTAGAACCCATGTCTCCTGATCCAACAAGCCAATCTTCTAGACATCTTATTATTAATTCTAAACCATAAAGTTGGAAGAGGAAGAGTTTGAGAGATCATCCTTTTGCATATAGGCAAGAGTAAAACTAAATGAGGCGAGAGATGGTTATCTCTCTGTCTTAAAGGCCTCCATGGGCAGAGCAGAAGTACTCAGTAAATATGTATTTTACTTGGTCTTCCCGTCTCAAAGTCCAGGTCCTGAAGTTTCAAGACCAAACTGTTCTAAACAAAACATATACGTGATATTCAAATGAGTATTTGACTGGAAAAAAATAGCATTAGCATGTTTTTTTCAGAGCTTTTCCAGGTCATATCTCTGCTAACTTGAAGTTTCCTCTATACCCAACCTAAACCTCTCTTGTTCTAATTTAAACTAATTTCTTCTGTTCTTAATTGAAAACATCTGGTTAGTTCATTACAATTATTCTGTATACTTGAAGATATCTATTAAGTAGTATCTCTTCCCACCCCCACCTCTCAACTTTCCTCTCTGTAGACTAAGTAAAAGCAAATCCATTAGTCTTTTTGCACAGGTAATGTTTTGCTAGTTTTTTTTTTTAATGACCTCAGCTACCTCATCTGAAAATGAACTTAGTGATCCCTAAAGTCCTTTTGAGTACCAGTATTCTGAATCTATTTCCCAATGTACTAACAAATTTCTGCTCTTCTCCAATTATTCCATGGTATTCCCGTAAATCAAAACTCTATGTAGCACTCACATGAACCTTTGATTCCAACATTAATGTAAGGATTACTTCTCAACTTTTCCAAATCATTTTCCTGCTAAACTGAAATTTGATATACTACCCTCAGCCCCCCAAACTACCCCCTCTCCGACAATGAAAACCCAAACTCCACAAAAACATTTTTTATAGCTGTCCTGTTCCTGGGTCCTAGGCAGTGTGGCTCCTTTAAAACACAGAAAAATATGATTGGTTTGCCCCCGCTCCATTAAAAAGAAGCCCAGTATAGGACATCTTTACCTCCCTATGCCTCCCCCCCCCACACACCTTGGCTTCTTTGTGACCACATTTCACAAATTGATGACAGTGTCTTAGTTTCTTAACTTTTGAGTTTCTTGTCCCAGTTTTTCCATTGCTGCCTGAGCTTTATTCTACTCATCTTATTTCAACCTGGCTGGAAAATCAGTTTCTATTCTTCTTTGCTATCATAGCTTGGGTGTCTCACATCCCTCTCAACAAGTTCTTCAGTTGAAGTTTAGGGCAAAAAACGTTTATTCTTTTTCCCCTGTCTAAGTCAAGTCAGCAAGCATACATTAAGCAGCTTTTATGGGCCCTGTGCTAAGTGCTGAAACAACTATCCCTAACTATGTCTCCCTCTCCTTACTGCTAACCCTTTCCTACTGGCTGCCTACTTTTCTGTAGCATCCTGCTGCTATATCTGGAAGTATCTATGCCTGGAAACTTATAATCTGGAAACTTTCAGTTTTCTAGTAAATCGTTTCTCCTCCTTCCCCTTTATTGCTTAAGCCATTAGATGTGGGAAACTAATAAGACTTGCCTAGTCATATCCAGACCTTAAATAGCAGCAGTAGCAGTACTAGCAGTAGTAGTAGTGGTAGTAGCAGTAGTAGTAGTAGTAGTACTAGTATTAATACTAGTAGTACTAGTAGTAATGGTGATGGTGGTGGTAGTGACAATCATTAGCATTTATATGCACCTACTATGTGCCACACACTGTGCTAAGTGCTGCAATGATAATAATAATAATAGGTATTATTTATATATTGCTTACTGTATGCCTGGCACTGTGCTAAGCATTTTAAAATTATGATATCATTTGATATTTGCAACAACCCTGGGAGGTAGGTGCTATTATTATCCTTATTTCATAGTTGAGGAAACTAGGGCAGAGACAGGTTAAGTGATCTGTCCAGGGTTACACAGCTAGTAAGTATCTAAGGCCAGATTTTAATTCAGGTCTCCCTGAGTCCAGGCCTGGCACTCTATCTATTGTACCACCCAGCTGCCTGTTTCCCTATACCGTACCAAGTTCTTTTCTATTTCTCTGAGTTTCCATGATATAGAAAATGAAGATGAACCCAGAAATCCCACCAAAAGAATTAGTGATCACTTAGTGTAAAGATTTGCCAGGTTTTGGGGGAATGTTCTCACAAGACCACTGCAGAGGCCCTTCTCCTTGCAAGGCCTGAACCTGTCCATACAAAAGACTTTCTGGCTGTATCCCCCGTTGTATCACTGCCATGCCCTTTCCTATGCTAGCTATGATAGGTTGGTCTTAGCCTCAGTGCGGAAGGTCAGCAGGATGCCTTCATTGTAGTCATCGGTTTTGGTTCCAATGTAGGGCACTACAGGATTCTCTAGTTTGGAGGAATTAGCTGGTACTACAATTAGATGGAGATAGACTTTATCCTGGAACCCTTCCCTTTTTGCCTGTTTATACTTCTTTGTGCTCCCTTAGGTTTCTTCAGTTAAACTACATGTCCATCCCTGAAGTCGAGGGTTTTTTTTTTTTGTTATATCATGGGCTGTTCTTGGCTTTCTGGTTAGGCCTATGGATGGACCCCTTCTCAGAATAATGGCTTTTAAGTAAAATCCATAGGATTTTAAAAGAAGTTGAGTTTTTCTCAGACAAGTTCATAGACCTCCTGATATCTCTCGATGGACTCCCAAGTCTGTGGTCTCCAGGTTAAGAACCCCTGCTATAAATATACCTGATTAAAAGGGCTATTGCTTTCAGCAATGACTGGCTCATCTGGATCTTCTGTGAAATCTCTTTCAGGTCTCTGCAATGGCCCCCAAAAGGCCTTAAATAAAAGCACTATTTTGTCACCTCAACTTTTATGACCTTCACATTTTTGTGGACCAGACATTTGACTCCTTTTTCTTATCAGTTTGCAATTGTTTGTTGTTTTATCCTTGAGGTGTTACCTTGTCCATGTCCCCATTGAGCCTTGTTCAGTTTTGGCAAGCCTACTCAGGGTTGTACTGGAGCCAAATCTAACCAGCTTTTGAGAGCTGATTGTTAAATTTTCAGTGTGATCATTTACACCTCAGAAATCGGTAATCATTATAAACCTGGCCCTGTTTTCTTTATTTCTAGATGAAAAAAAAGGTAATAATATAAATTAAAATTGCAAGTATAGATGCTTGCTTGCCTCTTTATCCCCCACAGACCGTGGTATGTGCTGTTTAAGCTCAATCGAATAGAAAGCTCAGGGAATGAAGTCATCACAAGGCAGGCCTGATGACTGGAGGTTAATAATAATAATCATTATAATATGCATTTATTTGAGCACTTTAAGATTTATAAACTGCTTTACATCCATTATCTCATTTAAGCCTCACAACACATACTACTAACTGCCCAACGTTTACTTTGAGTTCTAATCCTGTCTAATGAGATTGCACCCCAGTTAAATTTATGAATCACATTTCTACTCCCATCATCTAAATCATTGAAAACAAATATTAAAAACAAACAAACAAACAAATTGAGTAGTCTGGGCTAACCCTTCATGGGTATTAATTAGCTTTTTTTAAAATTTAGGAGTAATTTTTTCGTTTGAAGCCTAAATGTAGGGATAATCTTGTGGTATGATTTCAATGGCACCTACCAAAAAAAAAAAAGAACTCTCACTTTGACAATTTACTATGGTGCCTGAGAACCCGCTATTTAGAGCTTCATTCCAATTTTTTCAAAGACTTTTGAGACTTCAAAAATGTCTACTTAAATAGAGAAGAGAAAAAGAGGATGTATTTCTGCTACTTCTATAATCTACATAATGTACATAACCCATTGAAGACTTGAGGACTCTAGTATTACAAACTAAAGTGTATATTTTCCCCCTGAAAATGACAGAACAATTGAAGAGATAGGAACAATGTGTTCTGGAAAAAAAGGACCTTCCCCCTGGGGGCAATTTAAAAGCAAATAAACAAATAACAAACCCCACAAACCTATTTCCTGTGTCCTGAGACTGTTACATATAGCCAGTATGTGTCAGAGGCAGGGCTGGTACTCAGGTATTTCTTAAACTGAGGATGTTACTCTATCTATTATACCAGCAGTTCTCAAAGTGTGGTCTGTGGACATCTGGGAGTACTGTACTCAATCCTGTGCACCTGCCAAATTTAATTGACAGTGACAAATTACAGAACTTCTGGAGGAAAGTGATCAGTGGTGAGGGGACTGGGTCAGCTAAAGGACCTGGAGATGAGTAACTTGGAAAAGAAATCTAGGGCAGACTTGATATCTTCAAGTAAATGAATGGCTTTCATGGGGAAGAAAGGTTAGGCCTTTTCTCTTTGCCTTCAAATGGAAGATCTAGGGTCAGTGGGGAGGGATTGCAGAGAGGAAGATTTAGGTTGAATAGTGAAGAAAAATTTCCTAATAATTAGGTCCACTTAAAAGTAGAATGGGACACCTCTCCCCTCCCCTCTCCTTCACCTCTGGGAGGTGGGAGAAACAAGATTCTTCACTGGACACTTTCAATAAACGGCTATGCAAGCACTGACAGAATGTTGTATACCATTGATTCTTGGTCCATGATAGTTTACATTGGATGGCATCTCAGGTCCATTCCAATTCAGGTACTCTGTGATTCTGGGAGAGAATAGAAAAGGGGCCAGAAAGTGTTATTATGAACACAACTATCAGTCTGTCTCATTTCCTTGTAAACTCACTCAACATTTGGAGTCCCTTTTACGCAATTCCTCAGGCATGTATACTCTGGTTTATGTTCTCAGATTAGGCTCTGCAGCTCCCTCTAGGAGCCAACAAGGGGAACTTCTCTTCTGGATCTCATTCTCACTAAAACCGAAGAGCTGGTTGCTGAGGTGGAAATGATAGAAACCTTGAAGGCGATGGAGGTGATCACTCCCTTCTTAGAATTTTTTAATAGAAGAGAGTCCAGCCAATAGTGGTCTTGCATACATCTTAGATTTGGGTAGATAAGGTTTCACTGGGTTTTCAGAGAGGACCAGCAGGATTCCATTGACTAAAATTCTGTAAGGAAAGTCAGTCCCAGGAGGATAGATGATCTAAAGAATAATATTATAGAGAAATAAAAAAAAATGGAAATGTCTAAAGAGACCAGCGTGGATGCATGGACCAACTTAGACAATGAAAAGGATACATTCAGAAGATGGCAGTAAAAGCAGGTGATGGAGGACAGTTACAACAGCATACTACTATCCTGTAAGAATTGTGTCAAGTCTTAAATTGTAGAACAATCTGTGGCTTGTGAGGAAAACTCAGGAATAGAATTTAGGTCTGTGATTTCATTGACATAGGAACTTCTGGGTGAGGAAATCTCTCTACTAATACAAATACATACTTACAGTCTTAAAGAGCTACCTAGAAAACTGAGAGAATAAGTGATTTGCCCAAAGATACATAGTATATGTAAGAGGCTAGACTGGAACCCAGGTATTTCTTACTTTTAGGACAGCTCTCTATTCCAAGATGCTATTAGGGGGTCCATGAGGTCAAAACTATTTTCATAATAGTAGTTGGGAAATTAAATTTCCAATATAGTAAATATCAATAGATAAAACAAAAACTCTTTGTGGGAATCTCAATTACTTTTAAGAGTATAAAGTGGTCCTTAGACCCAAAACTTTGAGAACCAATGTACTATACTAAGCTGCCCCTTGAAGAATGCTAAAGAAAATAAGAGTTTTTAAACTATATTTTTAGGACAACAAAGGAAACATCCTCTAGTCAACTGATCACTAGCTTTGAAATCCAGAAAACCAATATCCAAATCCCACATCTGATACTAGCTTTGGGGCAGTGAGCCAAGCACTTAATCTATATTTGCTTTAGTCAGCTTCCTAGGACTTATTTACTAGGTCATAGATGGGTTATAATAGGCATTGGTGGAGATTTCACTCCATGCAGAAATAATAGTCCTATATACCAAGTTAAACTCCAAATGATAGATGACTTATATGTGAAAAGAGACATCATAAGCAATTTAGATTTACCTTTCAGATTTATGAGTCAGGGAAGAATCCATGATTAAACAAATAATAGAGAAGATCACAGAAAATAAAATGGGCAATTTTGACTTATGAGCAGGCAGTTTTTAGGAGAAGAAATTGAAGCTATCAATATTTATATTATTTTTCCCAAATCCCTAATATTTAGAGAAATTAAAATTAAGGCAACTTTGAAAGTCCACCTTATACTTGTCAGATTGGCAATGATGACAAAAGAAAAAAAATGACAAATCTTGGAGGGACTTCATCAAAATGCAAGTCTCTACTCCAATTCCTTATAAAATTTCTTCAATTCTTCATATAATTCCAGAACACATGATTAAAAGAATAGCTAATGTACCACTATAAAGGGAAAAAGTGACCACATAGTGTCAAAATGCCTTTGTTAAGAACAGATCATTGAGGGGCAGCTAGGTGGCACAAGGAGTAGAGCACCGGCCCTGGAGTCAGGAGGACCTGAGTTCAAATATGGCCTCAGACACTTGACACACTTACTAGTGTGACCTTAGGCAAGTCACTTAACCCCAATTGCCCTGTCTTCCCCCCTCCAAAAAAAAATAAGAAGGAAGAATACATCATTGAAGACTAACTTTATTTCCTTCTTGAAAGGGTTTATAGACTGTTTGGTCAATGAAGTGATATGTATATAGTTTAGCTAGATTTTAGCTGAACATTTGACATCATATAATTCTTACAGAATGATAGACGACCATGATGCCGATGAAATTAGTTGGAGCTGAACTTCTTGAATGGCAATATATGGACGTTAATGTCTTGATGTCATATTGGAAGAGGCTTTCTAGTGAAGTACCCCAAGGATCTACGATTAACTCTTTGCTGTTTAAGATTTTGACTAACAACATAAACAAAAGCATAGTTGACTATTTATCAAATTTATAATTAATTAATTGATTAATAGGAGGAATAGCTTGGTTACTGAGTCAGAGAAAAATACAATAAGATGCAATTCAGTAGGTTATAAATATATTCTTTCACTTAGGTTAAAAAGTGATTTTTGTAATTACAAAAAGGGAATTATGTGGCTAGATATCACTTTGTTTCTTTAAAATTTAATTTAAAATTTAACAACCTAAAATCTATTTATCTCCCACCTGCCCCAACCCTCCATTAAAAATAAAAGCAAAAATATTATAACAAATACATGAAATTATGTGAAACAAATTTTCATATTAGCTGTGTCCAAAACTAGATATGTCTCATTCTTTCCTATAAGTTCATCAACTCTTTGACAGGAGGTAGAGATACATCAGTTCATGCTTCATCACTGCTCCTCCAGGATTTTGGTTGGTTCTTGACTTGGTCAGAATTCTTAAGTCTTTCAATGTTCTTTGTCTTTATAATGTTGTTTATGTATATATATATATGTGTGTGTGTGTGTGTGTGTGTATGTCTTTGTAATGTTGTTTGTCTTTATAATGTTGTTTATATGTATTATATTTCTCCCAGTTCTGTTCACTTCACTCTATATCAATTCATGTAAGTCACCCCAGCTTCCTTTCACACCTTCCCCTTCACTAATTTTTATAGCATAACACTGTTCCATTACATTCATATGCCATAATTTATCCAGCCATTCCCCAATGGATGTATATCCCTTAGTTTCCCATATTTTGCTACCACAAAAGAGCTGCCAAAATATTTTTGGGGTCTGTTTTTCTATTTCTTTTATCTCTTTGGGATATAGACCTAGAAGCAGTGGTATCATTGGATGAAAGGGTATGCATAGTTTTATAACTTTGGAGGCATGGTTCTTAAATGCTTTTCAGAATGGCTATACCAATGAACATTTCCGCCAATAATTTCCTAAAGCCTTTTCAGCATTCGGCATTTTCTTTTTTTGTCAAGTTTGCCAAGTTGGTGGGTATGAGGTGGAACCTCAGAGTTGCTTTAATTTGCATTTTTTTAATTGTTAGTGACTTGGGATATTTTTACACGATTTATGATAACTCGGATTTCTTCTGTAGAAAACTACCTGTTCATATCCTATGACCATTTATTGGTTAGAAAATGAATGGTTCTTATTGTTATAAATATGGATCAATTCCCTACATATCTTGGAAACAAGACTTTTAAAAGAAAAAAAACAAACTTTTTCCCAATTACTTGCTTGTTTTCTAATTTTAGCTGCACAAATGTTGTTTGTATGGATACATTTTACAAGTATATATATTTATTCATAAAAGATCTGAGGGTTTTAGTGGATTTTAAGCTCAATATGAACCAATAGTGTGCTATAACAGCCAAAAAATAAAACTAACAAACCCAAAACTAATCAGAGAATTGTGGTCTCCAGAAAAAGAGAAATGAGAATGATTTTTTAGTCTACTCTGACCAAACCATATGTTAAATGTTGTGCTCAATTCTTGGTGCCACATTTTAGAAGAGACACTGATAAGCTGAGGAAGACACAAAAGTCACCAGTTGAGTATGACTCAGAAGATAAAGAGACTTGAGATCATTCTATGTGTAGATTGGCTGACTGAGCTATGAATGCTTAGCTTGGAGAAGAGAAGACTTCTCAGAGACATATCTGACTTCAGTAAAGTGGTAACCATTTATAGCAGTTTGATACATTATTGCATAATGTATATCTGTCATAGGTGTGCTCATTTTGAAGAGAAGCTTTGAAGATGACAGTAGATTAACTCAAATGAATGACTTCATAATGATGGAATTTCAAGAATTGTGGCCAGGCGAGTTTATGGGCCAAGGGAAGAGAGGGCCTCTCATACAAGGTAGTAACTGAAAATACTGTCAATGTTCAAGGTCATTCCTGAGTGGTTTCATTAATTAGCTCCAAGCCTCTAAAAGGGCCAGAGTTATTCTCTTCTGCCTGACCCCCTTTAATAAGGAGGCACTTAATAAGTGTTTTTTCAATTGATTTGAACTTATTCAGCTTTGTGAGTGCTCCACTGGCAATCTGGCATTTAGCCCCTATCAAATCTACCCCCTCCTCCAGCATAGCCTCAGCTGCCTCAGCCCAACATAGATCCATTCAGTTGATCCCTTAAGCTTCAGCCCAATGTCCTTCCTTCTGTCTCCTCTCATATCTTCCATGATGCTCAACTTTCTTATTAAAAGTCTGGCCTTTTATGGACATTACTCATGAATCGGAGATAAGAACAAAATTCATTTGGTCTCAAGGAAAAAAAAATTCATAGAAGCACAGATTTAGAGCTAAAAAGGACTTATGAGGTTAGACAGTCCAAGCACTTTCATTTTTCCACTCACATGACCACCACCCCAGCCCAGGCTCTTATTCCCTCACCCTTGGACTTTACAATAGCTTCCTAAAGTGGAGGTAGAGTTGGTACATGATTATTTTGTTCGCAGATATACACTCAGTGCAGCCTCTGAGGCTGACATGCAACAGAGCATGGATTGATTCTCTGCTGCCTGTGCTAATTTTGGCCTAACAATTAACACCAAGAAAATAGGGGTTCTCCACAAGCTAGCACCACACCATCTGTACATGGAACCATTGGTTACAGCAAATGGAGAAATTTTGAATACTGTAGATAAGTTTACTTACCATGCATTCTAGGGATGTACACACTGACAACGAGGTAGATACATACATTGCCAGAGCTAGCTCAGTATTTGGGAGGCTCTGAAGGAAAATGTGGGAGAGAAGAGGTATCAGACTGACTACCAGCTGAGGGTCTACAGAGCCACTGTGCTGACCTCATTGTTGTATGCCTATGAAATCCAGAGTGTATACCGGCACCATTCCAGGAAATTGAATCCCTTTCTTTCGGATTGTCTTAGAAAAATTCGGAAGATTAGCTGGCAAGATAAGGTACCAGACACTGAGGTCCTTTCTCAAGCTTAACTGCCAAGCATTTGAACTCTCCTGCAGAGAGTGCAACTCCACTGGGCTGGCCACATTGTTTGAATGCCAAATATATGTTTGTCTAAAAGACTATTTTATGTAGAACCCACGTAAGGCAAGTACTCACGTGCAGAAGAAGCAATACAAAGACACTCTCAAAGTCCCTCTGAAGAACTTTTGAATCAATTGCATGACATGGGAGACACGGACAAAGGACCAAGCAGCATGGCATGCCCACATCAAAGAAGGTGCTATGCTCTATGAGCAAAGCAGAATTGAAGGAGCTCAAAAGAAATGGGAGATGTGCAAATTTAGACATCTGCACTCCAAATGTTCATGGACTCTATGCCCAACCTATGGTAGAGCCTTTGTAGTTTGTATCGATCTGATCTGCCACAATTGGATGCGTTGCACATTCACTCCAACATAGTGATGTCATTTTGGTCCCCTTTGAGAATAAAGGACAACAATCAGTTATTCACCTCTCCCCTTGCCAACACATTCTTCACATAGCATTCTTTAAGGATAACCCTGGCCCCTGATAAAGCTCCAGCGCCCCCTGGCCTTGTTTCCCGTAAGTTAAAATATAAACTCTTCTCTTTGGATTTTAATAGTCTGTCCCAAAACTCCTTTTTTCAGACTAAGTTAAAATTACTTGACTTCACGTACTCGACATTCTGACCCAGATGTAATACTTGCCATTTTGTGCACATAGCATTTTAATTCTAGATTCTGTGCCTTTGCATAGGCAGTTGCCCTTTCCTGAGATCCACACCCTCCTTACCACTACTTCTTTGGAATTCTTATTTTTCTTCAGTGATCATTGCAAGTGCCTGCACCTACATAAGTCCTTTCCTGATTCTCCTGGTAGCTGGGAGGGCTTGCCTTTTGTATTTATCTTTCCTCTATTTTGTGTTTGTCAGCGTTCATGCTATTTTAGGCTAATAAAATGCCAATAGTTTTGTTTTTACATCTGTATCTTTCAGCTCCTAGGATATGGAAGACAATCAGTGGATACTTCATAAATTGCCTCAAAATCTAGCACTCTTTGCACTGCAACACATTCAGCCATTCTTTTAAATTAATTTACTGTTTCTTTTTTCATGAGCTGAGCAACTTTGGGTAATATAACATAGAGGTCAGGTCTCTGGTGGCAAGGAATCAAGGATTAAGGATGAATCTCCTAGATTATGTATTTGGTAGTTCAACCCTGTAGGAACCCAGGAAACCAGAGAATAATATTACTTTGTAAGCAGCTAATGAGTGAGGCTATGTTATCTGGTAGAAAGAGCCTGGTCTTGAAGTCAGAAGTCTCAGATTGACCATACCTTGGTCCATCTCAATGAATTGTTTTCTGCATTTGAGCTTCCTTATCTATAAAATGCGGGTAGTAATATTTGTATTGCCTACTGCACAGGGTGGTTGTGAGGAAAACATTTTTGTGATATATAGAGAACTATAAAAATATGAATATTACTACTTAGAACTCCAGAGTGAAAATAGCTGGGAAACTGATATTGGAGATATGGAAGATTGACTGAATGATGCTTCTGGATAAGATGGAAGGAAGGAAGAAAAAAAAACAGAGGGAGAAGAGAAAAAAAGGGCAGGAAAGAGGGAAGAAGTGGAGGGAAGAAGAGAAGAAAGGAAGGGAGGGAGGAATGAAGAAATAGAGGGAGGAAGGGAAGAATGAAGGAAAGAAGGGAGAGAGGGAAAGGAGGAGAAAAGGAAGGAGGTATAGGAGGGAAGGAAAGAAGGGAAGAGGAAAGGAGGAAAAGAAGGAAGGAAAGAAAGAAGAGAGAGAGAGAGGAGAAAAGAAAAGGAGGGAAGAACAGAAGAAAGGTAGGAGGGATGGAAGGATGGATGGGAAAAAGAAGAAGGTAGTGAGGCAAGGGAGGAAGGAAGGAAGGTAAGAAGGGAGGAAGGGTTGAAGGAAGGAAGGAAAGAAAGAAGGTAAGGAGAGAGAGAAGTAAGGAAGGAAGGAAGGAAGGGATGAATACAGGGACAGAGGGAGAGAGGAAAGAAGGTAAAAAGAAAGGAGGGAGGTAAGAGTTGAAGAGAGGAAGGAAGGAAGGGAAGAAGGGAAGAAAGAAGGGAGAGAGGGAGAAAATGGAGGAAGGTTTGAAAGAAGAAAGAAAAGAGGGAGGGAAAGAAGGAAGGGAGGAAAGAAGGAAAGGAAGAAAGCAGGGAGGAAGAAAGAAAGAAAGAAGGAGGGAATGGAGGAAGGGAAAGAGGGAGAGAGAAGAAAGGGAGGGAGGGAGAATGAAAGCATTTGATAAAAAACTATGTACCATGTACTGTAAAGCTAAGCACTTTACAAATATTATTTCATTTGATCCTCATAACAATCTGGCATGTGGGGGGGGAGTAGATATTATTACTATCTGTATTTTGTAGTTGAGGAAACTGAGGCAAAGGTTAAATTACTTGCTTAGGGTCACATAGCTAGTACATGTCTGAGGCAGGATTTGTCCTCAGGTCTCCCAGACTCCAAGCGCAATAGTTTATTGATTACACCACCTAGCTGCCTCTTGGTAAGTGAGATAAAGGGAAGAACCAGAATGAGACTAGATCCAGTACTGGGAGAGTAGGTTAAATAATCCTGAAGCTCCAAATGACAAGGGTAAGTAAAATAAGTTGCCATTCAAAGGCATGTACTTTGCTGCTATGTGCAGGTTCTTAGGCTGCTTTTCCATGCCCTTTAAAGTGAGGCAATGTGGTGTAGTGATAGTTTGGAGTCAGATAACTGAGGTTATAATTCTGTCTTTGAGGCTTACTGTCTGTGTGATATTGGGAAAATTGAAAACTCTCTTGGCCTCTGTTTCCTTATGTTTAAAATGAAGGAATTGGCTTTGATGACCTCTACAATCCTTTTCCAGGTTCCCAGATTGAGAAAACAGAAAATAGAAAAGAAAGTATTCTTATCTGTGGAAACTTGAATTTTTTTTCTTTTGGATTTAATTGTTTTATTTCTCTAATAGTCCTATCCCACCTCCTCCCAGCCACCTTCAGGACACTGGATTACAGAATTTAGAACTGGAAGTATGTTGGAGAGGATGTACTTAGTCCAACTCTCCCACAACTCTGGTTCAGAACAGTAAAAGGAGGAGAGCCAGGACTCAAACCCAGATCTTCTGACCCAAAACAAAAGTTCTTTTGCTGCTACATCAGTGCAAAGGGAGAATTCTGTTTTTTCTGCTCTCTTGTTTCTCAGGACTGAAGCAAAAAATCCAGCAGGTCATGGGAGCTGACCCCCTGCTCAGAGTATAATGAGAGCTTCCTGGAGGCAGGACAGAGTGGGTGGGGTTTGTTGTTTGTGCTCTGTTTAAACAAGGACACATTCCAGTATTTTGGCCATTTCAGATAACCAGCTCAGGTTCTACCATTCACATTGAGGACTTCTGGGCCAACCTTTTTTTCTAGGCTAGTTAGGTCCCAGGCCCAAGTTGGCCCTATTGATCAAATGGAAGGTAGGTTAGAAGTCTTTCAATGCCTTCGTGTAGACCCTCTTTGTCCTTGAGGCAGGCCCCATGGTGTCTTTGAAGACAAAGTCCCAGAGAACTTGTATCCAGGAATGGTGGTGGGGCAGGTTGTCACAATATTCAGGGGCAATTTTCCTCACCTACTCTGTTGTCCTTGGTGTTTGTGGGTTGAGAAGTCTGGTAAATGGCACAGCTCACTGATTCAGGGCGCTAGGGCACACTCTGCCTGGCTCCCAGTCTGGTCAGTCTGCGCCATCCTGGGCTCTGCTCTGCTCAGCTCTGCTCCCCTCCTCTCCCAGCTCCATGCGGGATGGACCTTATCCAGAGACTATCCAGGCTGTCCTGGGCTAGAGCCCTGCTTCCCTATGCTATTTTGTGGGTTCTGCAGTTCTAGAATTGGTTCAGAGCCATTTTTTTTATAGGTTTTTGGTGGGACTTGGCAGGGAGCTCAAGCTAGTCCCTGCTTTCCAGCCACCATCTTGGCTCCGCCCCCACCTGGAAACTTGAATTTTAATACAGCAAGACAGGCTACCTTTAGAATCATTAGATCCACCTATCATTGAACATTGAAATAAATGTCTCCGTGCAAAGGGAGGTTGGGAGAAAGCCCAGAACCTTCTCCTCCTGGATTTATTTTTTTTCTAGATGTGGAAAAATCAGTTGGCTTGATCAGCTTTAGTATCTTTCTAGGAATCCAAGTTAAATTGATTCATCTGTAATTTCTAAGGTCTTTCCTTTTTCTTCTTCCTCTTTTAAAGTTTTCTCTGCCATTATTCAGATACTTCCATTGCTTTCCAGCAGTTTTCAAAACAAACAGTTAATGGTTTTGGGAAAAATTCATCAATGCCTGGAACCAGCTTCGACTTCTCATTTATTGTGGGACAGAGAGAATGAATCCAATTCTTTTATTATTCTGACAATGTTCAAAGCCAATAACTTAGGATTGTATGGGAGAAGGTGATAATTTGAAGGTGTTTATAACACCTTTGCCCTACGTAATCCCTCAAATGTTTCAAAATGTTAAAGAACCAAGCACAGTGGCTTCATGTTATTTGAGAATGATGGATGAAATTGTTCAATGAATACCCGATGTGTGCAGAATAAAATCTATATTCTTTAGTCTGACATTAAATACCCATCACAATCTAGCCCCAATCAACTTTTTCAACTTTATTATATATTCTTTCCCTTGAGAAACCCTCTGATCTGGCTAGCTGGGTTTATTGACTGTACCTCTATTATCCGATGAGGTACAGAGGATTTGTAGAAGTGCTTTGAAAACTGTAGTGCTATGAAAGTATAAGGAATTGCTAGTATTAATTTTCTTATCTCTTCTGCTATCTGACAATTCTCTTTTGCTTTGTGGAATCTTTCTAATGGAAAGACCAGTCTTTTATAATTAACACCAAGAGATTGGAGAGCTCCTTTCCTTCTGGGTGCTGAGATGACCAATTCCATTACATTAGGTATAAAAGTCTTCACCATCACAAATGTTTTTTTTTTCTTTTCAATTTGGTGGTTGGTGATCTTGGGAAGATACTAGTGAAGAGCTATTCAACTTCTTTGAAGGTGCAGTGAAAATGGGTTCAGGAGAATTAATTGAGAGTTTTGTTTTGCATTTTTTTTACTGCATGCACATAATATGTTCCATTCTAATTTAAACTGTTGGCGATGCCTATTGTCTTTCCCCTAACATAGATGCATTTTTCTGCTTCTATTCTTATCTTATCTATATCTTATCTCTATGCTCTAAACATCATATTTTGGTCATCTTTGGCTTAGAAATAGCCCTAGTCATGGTAAAGAAGTCAGCATATCTTTAACATGGCATAATTTGAGGGGCATAAAATAATCCTTCATTATGTAAAGATTTCTACCTCATTAAACTGCTGTTATAACTACAATTCCCACCAAAACTTCTAACTAAAAAGACAAATCAGGCTTCATAAGAATTTATATAAATTCAATGCATTCTTTTCACTAGGCAAGGGATGGGATATAAAGATCAACAGGACACTATTGTTTTCTTCAAAGAAGTATATGATCCATAAGTGGATTGCTGACAGGAAGTAAGGGTTACTTAAAAGAAATCTCTAAAATTATGAAATTATGATGTTATTCAATTTAAAAATTCCATTGCCATATTTTAATTGCCTTTTCTTATATGTATTTCTGTTATAGACACTGACATTATAAAGAGAAAAATAACTAACAGAGAAGAATCAGGGCTACTCATTAGAAATAGCTGAAATTTATATAGCACTTTATATATATTAGTTCATTTGATCTTTTCAACCAACCCATGACTTAGTACAGGTATCACTATCTTCATTCTATGCATGTGGAAATTGATAGCCAGAGAGCTAAAATAATTTCCCATATTAGCATATCAATTAAGCATTTGAGGCAGAATTCAAATCCTGGCTTTCCTAATCAAAAACCAAAATTCTTTTCTAAATTGTTCTATACCAGTGCTGTATATGATGAATTCAAAGGTACAGAGGGATACCCAGATTGGAGGCAGAGAGTCAACACTTCTGAGGATATCCAAGCCAGGAGGAATTGAACTAATATTGTAGCAGCATGGAATGAAAAAGGAAGGATATATACAATATACAAGGTATATTGTAGAGTTAGCATCTATTGGACTTGGTAAATATTGGATTTAGACAGGAGAGTAGTAGTGCTGTTAACAGACAGGGAAGACAGGAAGAAGTATGTGGTTGAGGAGTAAGATAATATGTGTTGATTTCAGCTATTTGTATAAATAATACAAATGTGGAAGTGTTAGACCAATGCATAGGATTCTTAGTCTGACTCATTGCAGCTCCTCTAAAGAGGCAGCCTAAAGAGCGGTGATCCTGGACCACAACTGTCACTCACATGGCTTCAGGATAGCCTCTGGGGAATTGAACTGACTGCATTTTATCACAGCATGCCTGATCAGGTCAGATTCAGAATGAAGTGAAGAGACTTACCCTTTTAGCATTCTGCTCCTAGGAGGAGACTTTCCTCATTTCATTACCCTTCCTTTTTTTTTTCTTTGTCTCCCACTTTATCCTCCCCCTCTCCCTACCTTTTTGTCTTACCATGTTTCTAAAAGGAATACTATGGGCCTATATAGCCTGAGGCTTATATATACTTATATATGGTTGAATCAGTATAAATGAATAGAAATGCAGATAGAAATTAAACCTGTCTTTGATGTATAATTGCAATTGCCTCTTCAGTTTATATGACTGCCCCTTATACCTTCCACTACCATCACCACCACCCTCCTTTTCATAGTTGGAACCTTTTGCTTTTACTTCCAAGATATCTTCATAGTACTTTCTGCTCATATATATTCTACAATAGTGGCCTGCATTTATAGAGGTTGAGCTCAAAGGGTGGAGCGGTATTCAGCACTCTGGACAGAGATCAGATATAATGGTCTGACACAACTCTTAAATTGTAAGGGGATCATCCTCCACTCAGTTGTCAAATTGATCTTTCTAAAATTTATATCACTCCATATAACCTCCCCCCTGCCATCCCTTCCAGTCAATAAACTCTAATGCCTCCCTGTCACCTTCTGAATCATACAGAAAATCCTCCTTTTGGCATGTAAAGCCCTTCACAACCTGGCCTCTTCCTCCCTTTCCAGCCTTCTCATACCTTACTCCTCCTTTCCCACATACTCTTCAATCCAGTGACACTGGCCTCCTTGAATGACACTCCATCTCAGCTCTGGGAATTTTCACTGGCTGTCTCCTTTGCCTGAGTTTCTCTCTCTCCTCATCTCCACCTCCTAGCTTTCTTGGCTTCCTTCAAATCCCAGGTAAATCACTCTTTCTACAGAAAGCATTTCCCCAAATCCCTTAGTACTTACTAGTGCCTCCCCCTATTGATTATCTCCATTTTACCTCATCTAAATTGTTTGTACATAGTTATGTCCCCCATTAGACTGTGAGCATCTTAAAAGGAGGCACTAGTTTGGGGTTCGTTTTGATCTTTCATCATATCTTCAGCAGTTAGCACAACATCTGACAAGTAGCAAGTACTTAATAAATACTTGTTGACTTAACTTGAGTCTTAGAACCACTAAGAGTGTAGGAGTGCAAGAGTAGGAGACTGGTACATTAGACAAGTATGGTATGGTGAAAAAAGTGAGATGATCTGAATTTAAATCCTAGTTTGGCCAACAACTATGTGACATTGTCCAAATTCATCTTCTAAGCTTCCTCATCTATATATCTATTTCTATCTGTCTGTCTGTCTATCTATCTATCTATCTATCTATCTATCTATCTATCTATCTACCTATCATCTATCCTAATGGACTTGCTCTGTGGACTGACCATTAAATTTCATGTTCTGAAGAATAAATATTTTAATCTTACTTTTTTCCATATGGATTATTAGGCTAAATGCCTTTGAATAATCATTGCATCACTGAGGAAGCTCTCTAATGTTTTAGAGCTTGTATGACAAGTACAAGATATTCACAAAAAGTAGTATCTGAGGGAACCCACCATCAATAGGTAGTAGGGCCTGGAATAAAAATTTCTCTTTGACAGTGCCAAGCACCATTGGAAAGCACACACATCTATGTTTTGGGCCTGGTTTGATGTCAGCAATCAAAGTGTTCATTGAACGGAGTGAGGGCTTCATCCTATCCTATCACAGAGGTGGAAAAGATTTTGAGATCTCATTCTGCAGAGTAGTAAACTATGACCCAGAAGGCTGAAGTGATTGGAGCACATATTCTAGAGCTGAAAGGGCACCCTGATGACTTATCTAGCTCAATCCATCCTTTTAGAGATGAATAAGCTAAGACAAGTTAGGGGAAATGCTTTGCCCAAGGTGACACAAGGTGAGTGTGGCATAGTGGAAAGAACACTGCATTTGCATTCAAATTTCAGCTTCAATCTTGACTCTGCTACTTATCCCCTCTGTGTCCTTGAACAGGTTACTTCAATCTCTCTGAGTCTCTGCTTCCTCATCCATAAAATGAAGAGCTGCACTAAATTGGGATACTTAACCATTTTTTTTTGTGCCATGGACTCCTTTGATAGTCTTATGAAACCTATGAATCCCTCCCACAGTAACATTTTAGAATAATTGTAGGAATTTGCTTTAGAATTTGACCCCCAATCCATGTTCACAGAGCCCCTGAAGTCTATCTATGGATATCATGTTAAGAAACCTTGTACCAGCTATTTTCTGGAGTCCCATCTAGCTTTAAATCAATGATGATACAAACATGTATCTTACATGCTTTCAACTAAGCCATTTCCTCTCCCACTGTGACTTGCTGAAAGCCACCCAGTAGATTAGTGGTAAAGTTTAGAACTCCCAACTCCCACTTTCATAACAGGAAAGAGGCTCTTTCAATCAATCTTTCAATCAAGTTTTTTTCTTCATTTTAATTTTTGTATTGAACCTAAGCTGTGATACAAATCCAGGAGGGAGGAATCATAAGCAGGTCAGAGGAGATTGTTGCAGGTAGTTGCAAGGGAAAAGGAAAAGAAGTAGCAAATATTGTCAACATGAAGCCAAATTATCTTCTATTCATTAGCCTGTTGCCACCAACCAATGCATGGGGACATAGCTTTTCCAAAAGGAAAAAAAAAGCAGTTGCATTAAAAATGCAAATTAGTTAGAAAAGAACTTAATGTCATCCAATTTAATGCCCTCCATTTTACAAAGGACTGTTGTCTGTAGTTTGTTCTTTGATCAGAGTGGATGATGGGTGGTCTTGATTTGTCTATGAATTGGATTTATTTGAGGCAGAATTGTGCAAAGTCATCAATCTCACTCTCTTCCTTCCAGAGTCATCAAAGTCCAGTGGGAAGACAAAAGTCAAGATGACTAGCTATGGCCCAGGATGTGGTGGATGACCTTGGCCCTTTTTGATGTCTGATCAACCTCTAAGTGCTCCACAACACTTCAGCCACCTTTGTGCCTTTGGAACAAATTGTTCTTATCAGCCCATTTCACAGGAAGAAGTCTTCACATGCTCGGGGTAGACATCTTTGTGATTCACCAATGACCTTGAGGCCTGTTGGTTAGCCTCAACCTGGTTTAGCTGGTCTACCAAGATGGTTTTAGCAGGGTGTGGCCACTGCACATACTATAGCTTTTTGGACCCATAGAGAGAGTTCAGAGCCCTGAAAAGGGCAGGGAAAGCCCACACATCCAAGGTGTTAGTCCTCCCTGAATGCCCCACATACCCCTTACAAAGAAGGAAAAGGAAATTACCTAAGATAAAACAAAGAGTGAAAGGTAGATCTAGGCCTAGAATCCAGGTTCTCTGACTCCAAATATAGCATTCTTTCTACTGTAACAAATATTTCATATGACTCAATCCCCCAACTTTTCTTTTTAATATAAAACACCCCTTTTGGGGTATTCTTTAAAAACAGTAAAAAATATTATTGGGATTTTTAAAAAGGAAAATGTCTCTTTGGGGGGTTGATTTTTCTTTTGCTTATTTTTTGACAGTAGCTGTATCTTTTCCTCTGCTGGTTTGATCTGCATTGTTCAAAGCTTCTTGCCTCAATAACGACTCAGTCTGATAACACCCAGAAGGAGCCAGCAAGAGACATTTCACCCTCTAAAAATCTTGATCCGTCAGAAAGAGTACAGTCTAAGGGATTGGGTGAACACCCAGGTTCAGGAAATTAAAGGCTCTGTTGTTCTCTGCGGTGATGTTCACATTGAATCGTTTTTTTTTCCTCCCCCTTCAGCTTCAGATAAATCTCCAGGCCACAGTAGCAGGATGCTGAAGCTTGGGCAGAGGGTATGATAGGCTGAGCCTTTTCGTGCTCTGACCTTTTTGTGTTACTGTTTTTCTTTGACTTTAGACAAGACACTAGTTCATAGAGCCAGAAAGCATTCCAACTCCCTCTTTTTACAGAAAAGGAAAGCAAGGCCAAGGGAGGTCAATGGTCATAACGAAGATCTATAGCTAGTTCATAGCAGTCTAGGGACTAAGACCTCATTTTCCTGATCTTCAGGCCAGAGTTCTTTTTGTCAGACCATAGCTTCCAAACTTCCTCCAAGGTCCTATATTCCCTGTCTCTGAAATGACACAAAGAGCCTAGGGTCTGAATTCTAGTCCTGTCTTTACCATTTATTAGCTGTGTGAATTTGTTGAAATCATTTATCCCCTCTGGACTTCAGTTTCCTACTTCTTAAAAGAGAGATAATAATTTCCTACCTGTTTATTGATATAGTAGAAAGAATACCACCTTTGGAGTCAGAGGGTTAGGGTTCAAATCCAGTCCAACACTTACTATGTGTAACCTTGGGAAAGTCAATCAATATTCCCCAGACTCAGTTTCCTCTTATATAAAATGAAGGGGTTGGACTAGATGAACTCTGGGGGTCCTCCAAGTTCTACAGCTGTGACCTACTGAAACTTTTTTTTTTGTGTTTGCTGTGAGGGTCAAATGTGATCTTGAAGAAAGCTGTAAAACACTATCCTCTTTAGAGGAAGGAATATAAGGCATCATTCTATCAGCTAGGCAAAAGAGGCACAAATTTCACTTAAAAGACCAAAGTGACCTCATTATCATCAGTGTTAATAGGAGGTAATGACAATGAAAGGGCTTCCTGTTTGCATTTGTCCTTTGTAAAATTCGGGGGTCTGACGGGATGGCTTAAAAGAACACTGAAACTTCAAGTCTGAGGGCATGCCATTTTGAGCAATCCCTGGATGTTTTGTTCCCTCATAACATCAAGTGTATTCTTTCCTTTTAGGTTAATTGTTTGAGTCTGAAGAAATAGCCTCTCTCTTCCCAGTCACATATATACTCCCACTCATGTGAGCAGCAGAGGGGCAGTACTGAACTTGGAGCCACAGGGCCTGAGTTCAAATGCCAAGTCACCTGCGAGCTCTTGGGCAAAGTCAGTCCAATCTTCTGGGTTTTAGTTTTCTCATCTCTCAAATGACAGGCTTGGAACCGATAAGGTCTAAAGTCCCTCCAAGCTCCAGATCTACAATCCTGAAACTTAAATTCCCTTCTGGTTAATTCATATTTGTTCATTCGGCAAGCATTTATTAAGTGCCTACTGTGTTATATGTATTATATGAGGAAATTACGAAAGTAAATGACCCATATTTGTCCTCAGAGTTCAAGGGAGAGAACATATACAGCTAATATAAAATTCTAAATATAAGTATACAAAATATAAAATCCTGTGAGTTCAAATGGAGGAGGTGTGATCATAGGGTTTGGAGCTGTAAGAAAGCTTAGTTATTGAGTCCAACCTTCTAATTTTACAGGAAACTGAGTCCAAGAGAGATGATGATGTGAATAAGATTACAGGTAGACAGTAGAGGAATTGGGATAAAAATTCAGGTTCTCTGAATCCAAATCCAGGACTTTTTATGTTATAACTCGTTGCTAGTGGGTATAGGCTGGCTGTAAAGGATGAATGAGGACAGCTCCAGGAAACAAGAAGTAATTGAGGTGTTCCTTGAATGATGGATAAAATTTGGAGGGGTTAGAGATGAGAAGGAAAGCATCCTGGCATAGGGAACATCAGGATGAGGTACAAAGGTGAGAAAGTCTCGGTTATATTCCAGGAATAAGGAATATTGCCTATAAACCTGATCACAGGATTTAGAGATAGAAGGGACCATGGGCAACCTGTCTAACCCTTTCATTTTACATAGGAGGAAAATTCTGTTCAAAGGATGAGAAGTGACTTACTCAGGGTCATATAGGCAGTTCACTAAAGAGCTGGGACAAGAAACAAAGACATTTTTATTCTTAGTATATTGTCTTCTCTACTACAGGACACAATATGAAATTGACCTGGAAAGGCTGAGGCAGGTTGTTGAGGACTTGAATGCCAATTTAAAGTTTTTCTTTTCATCCCTTTTCTTTGTAATCACTTGTTTTCTCTTAAGAAAATTGCCCATATTTGGCCAGAGCCTCACATTAAATCATTTGGGTTTTATTTTTAATAAAATGCCAGGAAGATAAGAAGTAAATAAGGAAAAATCCTGTTAAATGAACTTCTAGGATCTATATAGCTGTTGACTAGCCACTGTTCTGGTCTGTCCTATCACACTTAATAATGCAGGCAAAAGACTCTTGCTGTATTAATTATTAATTCACCTTTTTTCATTTCTAAGGACAGAAAGGAAATGAGAGCTGAGATGGAAGAGAGTAGTGAAGAGCAGCAAATGAGTGAGGCTCCCCTGGTCTTCGCTGAGAAACCTATAGGTTTTATTTTGATCCTGTGAGTGAATTATGTCACACTCGAATAGATATGTCTTTCACTTTGTTCTTCATTGCATAGCTTGTATACAAATGTGCATACATGAGATGTGAGAGAACTAAAATTGGTGAGTGTGGTTATATATTCTATAGTAGGAGAAAGAAAAAAACCCTTCATTCCTTGAAAGAATTTTCTTTGTCTTTGTGAAAGCAGCACGGAAGCTTCTTTTCCTTTTTTTTGTTTACTCCAGAGAAGGTGAAGCAAAAACTCAACATGTGGCTGCAGACATGATAATTTCCTTGTCAGTTATGTGGTGGGGAAATCACTCTTAATGATAATTGGTGTATATTAAGTTTTTTTTTTCTTCAAAGCAGCCTGACTATTCTTTTTAAACAGCCCACTCCTCTTGGCTGCTATTTGTTCCAAGCTCACATCCTTATCCGTGTATCCCCGCACCCACTGCAGGCAGATGAGGATCTAGGCTGTTGGATCTGTCAGAGCACAGTTATTTCCAGCCCTGAGTCTACTCTACTCTTCCCACTTGGCAATGGGGCTTATTACAATCAGATGTGCAGGAACAATTATGGAGGGATCAGACCTCCTTGCTCACTGACAGAGCAAACATCTTTTCCTTCCGTCAGACATTCTCTTGTTATCTTACTAATGTATCCCTTGGCCTCCAGAAATAGAAGGAAGAATGAAATGCCAATATTCCCTCTCAGTTTCATTCTGGTTTTTATTTCATTTGTGCCATTTGTGTGGTTTCTTGACCTCTTGCTTGTCTATGGCACCTTAGATGTTGACCATTTCTAGAATATATGAAATGTCTTAACAAATTTCAGCACTTTATGTAATAAATGCCAGCAGATGTTGTTGCTGTTGTTGCCACTGCCATCATTCCATCACCATTTTTCTCAGAGAGAAAGAGGGCAAGTAGACCAGTAAGTCAATCAGGAAACTTTTGTGAAGCCCCTACTACGTGCCAGACACCGCTAAGAGCTAGAGATATAAATACAGAAAAAAGCAGTCCCTGCTCCTAAGTAGATTACAATCTATTGGGGGAAGGCAGACACAAAAGGAAGTTAAAAAGGGGGGTGTGTGTGTGTGTGTGTGTGTGTGTGTGTGTGTGTGTTTGTAGAAAGGATCACAGGGGCATGATGGAAAAGTCCAAAAGAATGTGGCCAAATGGGAAAGGAAGAGACCGCTGTTCTGGTCACCCTTACTAAATGGGGGTTCTGGGAAGAGTCCTTTGCTTCACCCTCCAATCAGAGGGGCAGAGGGTGCCAATGAGGTGTGAGTGCCAAGGCTGATTCAATCTTGCCAGATGATGAGGTTCCTGAGGACAGGATAGCCCAATCCAAAGGAATGAGGCCAAGTAGGAGATGAGGAGACCTAGGATTCAAGAAGATGAACTAAGAAGAGCTTTTGGTTCCTCAAGAAATAAAGAAAATCAGTCATTAAAAACAAAGCAGTCTGGTTATTTACACAAAGCTTCTTAACCTGTCTGAATTGGCCTTGATAACCTTGGAAGGCAGCCAATCTGAGGGAAAAGAGATTATTATGTAAAATGGAGTTATATCCTGGAAGAAAGAACCCGGTGTCAGAGACTGTTCAGCTTGAACAACCATTTCACTGTCCCTTTAAGAAACTGATATACTGACCAGCAGCCCAGTAATAGATGGGAAACCCCTGACAAATGGATAGGGATATTTTCTCTGACACGATGTTGTGTGGTGGGAATGGAGGGCATGAGCAGCCATTAGGTCTAGATCCAGACAAGACAGGACTGGGGAGTGGGGTATGGGAAGAAGACTGAAGCTATAGAAAATGCACCACAATCTGGCTTGAGCCTTCTAGCTTGAGCCTTCTAGACCAGGGTTCCCTCCCCCCCCTTTTTTTTCTCTTTCCTTATAGTACTTCCCTTTAAGTACTCTGTACTCCAGCCAAACTGGACTATTACCCATTCTCGGAACTCACTTTGTCTTCATCTGCTTTCCTGTATTTGTGCAGACTGTCCCCTGTGTCTGGAACATACTAATCTCCTCATCTCTGTCTATTGAAAATTTTTCCTTCATAAAGCCTTCTCTGTTCTTTGTCAAACTCTAACCAAGCTATCCTTGTTTAACCTCTCCTATGCTTTTATCATATTCTAACTTGTATTTCTGTTCTCTATGTAACATCAATAATAACTGTCATTTACAATAGGTTTGCAAAGCACTTTCCACATATTGGGAGCACAGATCAAAAGCTGAAAGCGACTTTAGGAGCCACCTGTCCCAATCTCCTCATTTTATAGGTGAGGAAATTGAGGCCCAAGAGTTTGAGTGTCTTGTCCAAGGTCACCTATGTTTTAAGTGGCAGAATTAGAATTTAAAAACTCAGGTCCTATGACTCCCATCCCTGTGAGATATGTGCTATTCTCATCATTCCCATTTTAACAAGGAAGAGGCTAAGTTTCAGAGAGGTTATGAGTAACTCAGGATTATAGGATCATATATTTAGCACCTAAGTGGCACAGTGGGTACTGTACTGGACAAGGAAAACTTGAGTTCAAATCCCACTGGAGATACTTACTAGCTATGTCACTTAACTGTTCTAAGCTACAATTTCCTCATCTGGAAAATGGGGATAATATTTGCACAGGGTTGTGAGGATCAAATGAGAAAATATATATATATATATATATGTATGCATATATATATGCACATATATACGCATATACATATATATGTATTTTTTCTCATATATATGAGCCTTTTGTAAGCCTTGAAGGACTACATTACTCATTGCTCATTACTTAGAGCTGGAAGGAGTCTTAGAAACTATCTATTCCAAGACACTTATTTTAGAGATGAGGAACTGAGGCAGGCAGAGAGGAGTTCACAAGGTCACAAGGGGAGTTTGGACCAGAGCTAGATTCAAATCCAATTCCTCTGACTTCAAATTCAGTATTCTTCTTATTGTGCCATATTATCAATATGGTTACATGATTGATATCAGAGGCTGGATTTAAACCCATCTCTTCTGATGCCCCTCTCTCCCATATTATATTATAAACTCCTCGAATTTATGAGATTGTGCTGTTTTTGTGTTTTGTTTTGATCGCTGTGTCTCCAGCCTAATACTGCAGGCAAATCAATTCAATTTAACTAACATTTATGAAGTACCTACTATGTGCATAGCCCTATCATAACCCACTCTTTCCAATCAAGGAATTTAAAATCTAATAGGGGAACTTTATTACAGATACAAATAACAAATACAGATACAAACAGAATGTGATTGGAATAAAAGAGAAATATAGAGGATGTGTTCTAGGAAAATTTGAAGAAGAGATCACTATTTGCTAGCAAGTAAGAGGAAGTAGCAGAGAATGTGGCTCCCCAGCTAACTCTTTGAAGGAAGAGAGTTTCATTGAATGAATGAATGAATGAATGAGTTAATTAATCAATGAATGAAAACATCTATTAATAACTTAATATATGAGTCGTGATTCCAGAGGACCAAAGATGAAACATGCTATCCATTTATAGAGAAATGATGGATTTAGGGTGAAGAATGTGATATATACATATATATGTTTATATACAGCCATTGAGGGAATTTGTTTTGCTAGACTATGTATATTCATTGCAAGAACTTTCTTTTTTTTCTTCTCCATTTGGGTGAAAAATAAGAGAGAGAGAAAATCTATTTTTTTAGATAGACAGATGAGAGGAGCTATTGATGTGAAATGTATGCCCTTTAGATGAGGTCACTGTAAGTTTTACATAACTGTTTTGCTTTGTTACAAGAGTCTTCTCACAAACTGGGAATAATTTGTAAATATTTATAATGTAAAAAAACAATAAAACTTTTCTAAAAATTAAAAAAAACTTACTACATGAGAAACACTTTGCAAAACCTTAGAAAAGAAATACAAAAATGAAGACAGTCTTTGACCTTCTGAAGTTTACATTTTAATTAAGGTAAAACACATGTGATGGAATCCTAATAAAGCTGCCCCCAGCCCCAATATTCTAACTTCCTTATAAGCCTCACTGAAAAGCAGATCCACTGTACCTACCTAGCTCCACCCCCCCACCAATATCCTAACTTCTTTATACATGCCTCACTGCTCACTAGAACAACAAGTGTGTCCATGAACTCATATTTCTCACAGAACAGCAGATGTGTCCATGTGTTGGGATCCCAGCCACTGCCTCTAGCTAGGCACTGCCCCCAGACCCATTTCTCATACTTCCCACAGAAACAGCAAGTGTGTCCATGCATTCAACCACAACCACATCAATGTTGCATTAAATAGGACCACAATAGTCAGCCAATGAGAAAGCAGAACCACTAGGATGCTCAAGCAGGCTGTGAACCCTAAAACAATAGAAGAGACTTTCCCTAAGTAGGTACCTGCATGGTAATAGCAAAAGCTATCTTTTAGGTGAACTCATGATGCAGAGAAGCTTATTTTAATATCATTAACACACATATGTACCCCTCCAATGGATTTTTCTGTATGTATTTTGGGTAATTGCATGCGCAGTTCCACTGTGGCTGAGACCCCTCCTCCATTACGTAATCCCTTAGCAAACTCCTCTTGCCTTTTAAATATTAATCATATGTCTATATTCTATGTAAATTTGTTATGTAATTACATGTTTACCCTATAAAAATCCATCTTGCTTTCTCTGAAGTTGCTGGTTCCTCTTGGAACTTAGCCCATTTCATAAGAGGCATCAATCTCGATAAATGCCTATATTTGGATTAGAGGTGGTCTGACTCTGAATTCTTTGGGACTGTTCCACCATAACATATCATGAACCCCAACAGTTTTGGACTAAACCACAATAGTTTTCAGCATCATCTCTGGGTGGGTAGAGTTGACTCCTCAACAGTTTTTGGCATAAACCACAACACATGTATGTCTAAGGAGAGGTATTTTGATATGAAAAGTTACAGAGGTGGTGAATAGTGCTATAAGAGGGTACCCCTTGGTGGCAAAGTGACTAATGAAAAGATAGCTAGGATGTTGAAAGTGAAATAAACATGACTGGTACCAACCTAAAATAGCCCATTGAAGGAGTCCCCTCCCCCCAGGACAACAGACCCTAGGGAGAGAATTCTTCAGCTTAAAGTGTTAAGAATTCCAAAGCTTAGTCCTGGTGAGGCAGCTAGTGAGAAGATGCCCAGGGATTACTAAGAATTGAGAAGGAAGTGTGGTTCCATATATGAAAAACATTCTGTATGAATGAACGAAAGTGGGGGAAGGCAAGATGAGACTGGTAACAGCTGGCAGTCTAGTTGTCTAGCACAAAAATAGTTCTTTTAACTGAATTCTTCTACTTAAAGAATGCTTAGAATAGAACTAATCTCATCCTTTCCCTCCATTCCCTTGACTCCTTCTAACCTTCTTCTCCAATCACTTGCTCCATTGACTATTCCTGCCATCTTGTATCCTGTAGCCTTTCGTCTCCATTTTCTGGCTATTCCTCAGTAAACATGATGAGTATGTTCAGTTCTGTGCCATACACCCCTAGCACTATAACTCCAAAACTTTATCCCTTTTTTGTCTCTAGCTTCTTGAAAAAAAGTGTTCTATATTTGATTTTTTCCCATGTCGTCACCATTTATTCATTGTTCAACCCCATATGACCTTGCCTTTTCATTCTCCTAAGTCCCAGAATCACATAAGCACAGAATTGTGGAATTGGAAGGGCCCTCGGAGGCCATTTATCCAACCCATATCTAAACAGGAATCCCCTCTACACGGGAAGGTTACTACAAAAACTCCATGGTCTTTGATCTATCAATTCACTTGAAAAACATTAGTAAGCATCTGCTAGGTGGAGTAGCAATGTGAAGAAATGTGAAGAAAAACAAAATGACTCAGTCTCTACCCTCAAATAAATTTCATTCTATTGGTAATGGCGACAGAATATGCACATACAAACAGTGGTATGCTGCAGCTAGCTCGTACACTCACGTGACCCAATTTTGAAATTTTTAATGGTAGCATATGCACCTAAAAAATAAGCAAATGCTAGAAATCAAGGCTTAATTTATTGTTGTATTAATTGTCTAGACTTAAAGAAGTGATAGAAGAAATGTTATTAGTGCAGATTAAACTTGAAGTGTGTTATACTTACATTGCCACTTCTTCCCCCGTCCCTGCCTGCCAAGTCAGTTGTGAAGCATAGACCAGCACACCGCTTCATATAAGAGTATACAAAATAAATAGAAGGTAATTTTGGTAGGGGAGGCATTGGTATCTGGGAATATAAGGAAAGGTCTCACATAGGGAAAAGTGTTTGAGCTGAGCTTAGAAGGATATAGGAGAATGGAACAAGAATATACCAGGGATGGGGCACGACCTTTGCAAAAGAATTGAAATGGAAGACAGAATGCAATGTTTGAATAACAGTAAGCAGGTCATTTTGGCAAGAACACAAAGTTCACAAAAAGGAATAACATATAATGAACCTGGAAAGGTAAGTTGGAACCAAGTTGTGAATGCCAAACCAATTACCCTAGAAGTAATAAATACCTATGGGAGATTATTGAACAGGGTGCATGCTACGGTCAAGCCTCAGCTTTAGGAGCATCACTTTAAAGCTGTGTGGAGGATGTATTGGAGAGAAGAGAGACATAAGGCTGGGACAGTGACTAGGAAGAGATTGCATAGACCAGACAAGAGATTCTGTGAACCTGGACTTGAGCAATCACATAAATAGAGAAGCATAAACATGAGAGATATTATGGAGGCAGAAGCAATGGTATTTTTCTCAGCCCTAATCTTCTTTGACTTTTTAGTTTGCTCTGACTTAACTGTTCTCCAAAACAATCCTTTCTTATGCTTCAATGACACTGTATCATCTTTACATCTTTATTCTTCTCCAATTGTTACTTCTATGGATCCTTTATTGTGCTCTCATTCCATTTCTGACTATGACTTCTATGCTGTTGATTCATGTCTTTATGTCTTGCCCAAATTCCTCTTGCATGCACCAATTCTACATTTTTAATGGGACATTTTAATGTGGTTTTTCTTCCTGCACTAAAACTCAAACTGTCTAAAGCTCAGCTTATTATATCTGAAAGTCATTAATATGCTTGATTTCCCTATGTGTTACTACCATCACTATTTTCAAAGTTATTAACATTTAAATCATTATTATCAAATCTTTCCTCTCCTTTGCTTTCTACATCCAGTAATTCACTAAAGTTGCTTGCTGTTTGTCTATTGTTCTCAAAGAAGACCACGACATTAGGGAGGTGATGCTATGACATGCAAGTGAATTACATTTAAGTGAGGGAAGGCTGTGCAAAGTCACCAGCCTCACTTTCTCCTCCAGAGCCAGCCGGGTGCAGTGGCCAGATATGGATTAAGGTGACTGGAGATGATCCAGATGATCCAGGATATAGTGGGGGACCTTGGCCTTCAAGGTCTTTAACAAGGCTCAGGTTGACTGAGGTAGAGCCCATCGAGTGATTAAGGCTTAATAAAAAATGAGGCAAAAAATGCCCTCTTTAAAAATATGTCTGGGAGGGGAAAACCCTCAGGGTTTCTGGCCAAGACAAAAACAACTATCATTTACATTCATTCTGAGCCAATTAGGGTCCAAACAGTGACCAAGTAGGGCTTGGTCTGGGACCAGAGTGATCTGCGGTTAAGACTGGTCTTTAAGAGAAAAACCAAGACAAAAAGAGAAGTTTCAGAGATTAAAATTTATATTCCCTTTGGGCAGAATGCAGGTAAGGGTGTGATACCCTATGTAGAGAGAGAAGAAAGATTGAGAGGAAGAGAGAGAGAGAGAGAGAGAGAGAGAGAGAGAGAGAGAGAGAGAGAGGAAGAATGAAAGAAAGAATGAAGGAAAGAAGGAAAGAAAGAAAGAAAGAAAGAAAGAAAGGAAGGAAGGAAGAAAAAAGGAAGGAAGGAAGGAAGAAAAAGAAATCAACTGGAAGTTTGGTCCCTAGTGGGTAGCCCTTTCTCTTCTCACAGTGGTTGCTGTTTGTACTTCATTCTTGAAGAGGACCATGACCTCAGGGAGGTGATGTTATGACATTCAAACTGTAGATGTGAATGGAAGGAAGGAAGGAAGGAAGGAAGGAAGGAAGGAAGGAAGGAAGGAAGGAAGGAAGGAAGGAAGGAAGGAAGGAAGGAAGGAAAGAAGGAAGGAAGGAAGGAAGGAAGGAAGGAAGGAAGGAAGGAAGGAAGGAAGGAAGGAAGGAAGGAAGAAAAGAAGGAATTCTTCCTCATTGATACCACATTCTAGGAAGCACATTGATAAAATAGAAAGAGTCCAGAAGGGTTCTACAAGGTTAGTGAAGAGCCTCAATGTCATTCTATAAGAGGATTAGTTGATATAATTGGGAATATTTAATGGAAAAAAAAACTCATGGGAAGGGCAATTTATACTTGTTCTAAATTTCCTTAAAGGGCAAAATTAGGAGCAATGGGAGGAAGGTGTAAAGAGGCAAATTTAACTTAAGGTACGGAGAAAAAAAATCCCACCTCCTAATGGTTAAATCTATCCCAAAGTGGCCTAAGTGTTTTAGTAGGTATTCGGTTGCTAAGCACTGGGGGTCTTTAAGCATTACACATCATGTATGTAATAGAGGGGATTTAGACTTCTGCTGAAGTATCTTTCAACTCTGAAAATATCTGATTCTGTGATCTACCACTGAAAGTCCAGGACAAACAAATGTCATCTCTACCATAAAGTCTTGCAGACCCCCTTTCTGAGACCCAAATGACTTTGCTTTGTTGTGAATTCTTACAACAATATGTATCTCTAATTGACACTAAAAACATACTGTCTTTCTTGTTTTGTAGTTATTGGTGTACATCTTATCTTGTAAAGCAGTGTAAAGGGACTTGTTTTTAGAGGATCTGATTTTGAATCCTGGCTTTGCAAGTTGGTAGCTGGGTGACCTTAGAAATTATACTTTTTCCCTATGGACCTCATTTTTTCTCATCTATAAAATAAGGGAGATTCTATTAGATCAGTGGTGTCATACTCAGATAACAATGGATCCCTTCAGACTGCATATTCACTTAGAAAATAAAAATTTAACATTATCTAGGGGTGTAATATTTTTACTATGGCTATGTGGCAGAGCAGATAGAGGATCAGGCCTGGAATTAAGAGGACTCATCTTCCTGAGTTCAAATCTGGTTTCAGACACTTTCTAGCTATGTGACCCTGGGCAAATCACTTAACCCTGTTTGCCTCAGTTTCCTCTTCTGTAAAATGGGCTGGAGAAAGAAATAGCAAACCACTCCAGTATCTCTGCCAAGAAAACCCTAAATGGGGTCAGAAACAATGAGACACAATTGAAAACAACTGACCAACAAATGTAGTATTTTTATTTATTTCGTTAAGCATTTCCTAATTATCTTTTAATCTGGTTCAGGAGGCATTTGGGAATTTTACAGGCCATATGCACTGAGTATGACACCTTTGCATTAAATAATTTCCAAGATCCCTTCCAGCTCCAGGTTTATCATCCCATGATTCTATCATCTCTAAAGTCCTTTTCCAGCTCTAAATTGGATGGTATGGGGCATAATTTCACTGATTGCAGGAACCATCCTTATTCATCTTTCTGTACAGTTAGTATAACATTAGATAAATAATGAGAGTGCAATAATCCGTCTACAAGTAGTTATTAAGTGTGCTAGGCACTGTGCTAAACACTGGGGATTAAAACAGGCAAAAACATGGCCCCTGCCTTCAAGGAACTCGCTTTCTAGTGGGTAAGAAAACAATACACAAAAATATTTACAAGATATATAAAGAGCAGGTGGAAAGTAATATCAGAGGGAAAGCAATGTACATGCATATATGCATTATGAATTATGAATTGCTGAATGAATGTTTGGATGGATTGACACACAGGTGATTACCACAAAAGATAATGTATTAATCTAAGGCATTATCTATCTAGCTTTATCTTCTCCATGATGGCCATATTTTTATCCTAACAAATCTCATTTTTATTTGTAATTTTTCCCATCTCTGGAGAACATCCTTGCACTATAGAGAGGGCACATGGATATCAAACTCTTTTTAATGTCTTGCTTCACCAGAAAACACTAGAAAAGAAAAATTTATGTGATATAAGAAAATTCAAATGCTTTGTTTTTCCCACTGTTCTTGGTGTACATGCAGTTAATTATACGTGCTTTACTCTGACTTTATTTTCTCCAGGAATAGAATCCAGAAAAGAGGGATATTTTATTCCTAGGATGAAAATTTACCTGGGCACAACACATTGTTTATGATGTGTAGAGCATTTTATTTTCTCATCTCATTGCTTTCATTGAGACATCAGTATAGAGCAGTGACTGGCTCCAGAGTTGAGGGTATGGGTTCAAATCTTGCCTGGGACATGTGCTATTTGCATGACCTTGAGCAATTCCCTTAACTTTTCTGTGCTTCAATTTTCTAATCTGTAAAATGAGAGGGTTGGACTAGGTGGCCTATGAAGTATGTTCTGCCCTACACCCATCAACCCTATGATGAAAGAGTAGGTGAGATAAGGACAATCCAAGTTGCCTTAAGTAGGCTCAGAAACCTCCAGTGTTTGGAAGAATACACTCGCAAGGAAGAACAACCACCAGCAGATTTTTGAGGTATGTTTCTTCAAAAGATTGTGCTGATCAGATATTGGCAACAAAGCAGAACACCTCGATGTTCAGAAGCAAATGAGTTCCTTAGTCATTTATTTATGGGGGGAGGGGTGAAACTGGTGAAGAATGAAGGTAGTTGAAGAGGAAATAACTATTTCAAGTGAATTATGTGTTTGCATTACTCCTTCTTTAAATGAAATAAAGCAAGGTCTTCATAGGATAGGGGCTCGATTCGGGTTTTCATTTAAAGATAAATGCCTACAAATGCTACTCCATTGCTTATTTCTGGTAACAGGGTGGAGTTGGGATGTAGGTAGAAAGAAGAAAAAGCAATCAAAAGCACCATTTATTCAGCATCTATTGTGTATAGGTTCTGCAAATAAATAAACAGTTTGGGTAAAACAGTAGTCTCTGGACTTACAGAGCTTGGGCACCTATTGTAGGCATTTGAAAGAGAGAGGAGAGAATGTAGAGAGAGGAAAAGAGGAGGGGGAAGAGAGAGAAGGAGAGAGACAGACAGAGACAGAAACGGACAGAGAGAAACAGAGGTGGAGAGAGACGGAGGCAGAGAGATGAAGACAGAATGAGAGAGAAAGACAGAGACAGAGACAGAGACAGAGGGAGACACAGAGAGAGGCGCAGAGAGAGGCAGAATGAGAAACAGAGAGAATTTGTTATGTGCCAAGCACTAGGGAGAAAAATGAACAAAATCACCACTTTTTTCTTCTAAAAGAACTTACATTCTAATCGAAGAAAGCAAAAAAATCAAGGGGAGCTGGAAAGAAGGTGCTGGGGAAGATACCCATAGTGAGGAGGTGAGATAGTCTGGGAAGTCAGTTGAGCCGAGAAGTAAGAGAACAAGCAAACAGAATGGCCAGGGCTGCTCAAGCGGTGACAATTGGGTCCAGAGGCTGGCCAATCGGGAGAGCAGGTCTTAGGGCAGAGTCATGGGAGCTGGGAAGGGAACAAGGTTGTGGCAAGGAAGTGGAGAAATCAGGAGAGTTAAGCAGGAGTGCAGCGAGCAGCACTGATAAGATTGCCACCAGCTTTGGAGCTGAAAGTAACTTTAAAGATCATACAGATTAATGCCCTCATTTTATAGAAGAGGAAATTGAGGCCCAAAGAGGTTAAGTGACTTTTGCCCATGGTCATGCAGCTAGCAAAAGACACAGCCTATCTTCAGACACAGGTTGTCTATTTCCAGATATAGCGTCCTTTCCAAGACACTGAGCCCATACTACACAAGAAGAGAGGATATGTGCTTTAGGATTACCAAAAAAAAAGTGCTGTATGAAGTTGGAGAACAGTGGGGAGGAAAACAAGGAAGGCTTCCTAGAGGAGGTAGAATTTAAGTTGGGCTTTAAAGAGGTGAAGGCACTTAATAGCTAAAAGAAGGGAACTTCCCCTGGGGTAGCAACAGTAAAGAGGAAGAGAGAACAAGATGCTGAGTTGGAAAGTGCCGGTCTCACTTTATACTTTGTTACATCCCCTGAGCTGGGAGGATGTTAGGCGGCATCAGTTGCCATGGAGACAAACTTAGGTGATGGCTTCCAGGGGAGTGAATGCTTTATCAGTCAAGCTGTAAATTCAGACACTAAATCTTATTTTCAATAACTCCCCACTCTCACAGTCCTTCTTCTCTTTTGAATTCTTCTTCGCTGGAACCCACTCTTTTTTTTTCTTCCTTCAGTTATTCTTTTTGCCTTAAGTTAGAAGCATGATCCAGGGAGGTCAGAGGATCTTTCCAGAACTACTAGTTCCACCCTCTCATTTTATAGAGAAGGAAGGACGTTATGGTTTAAAAGCACTTTCCTTGAATTATGCCATTTGATTCCCACAAGAGCCCTGTGTCTTAGACACTGAAGTCATTATTTTCTTTATTTTACAGAGGCTCAGAGAGGTTTAGCTACCTGTCTGTGATTGCACAGTAGGTGTTAGACCTAAGATTTGGATCTAAATTTCTCCTGATACCATATCCAACTTTCCCCTCCATCACACAATCTCAAACTCACACAAGAATAAATAACAATTAGGATTTACTTTCATAGCTTTTGACACCAAATCTAGGGCTCTTTCTTCTTACTCCTCTCTGTCAAGGTATGGTTTTGTGAGACAGGTTAATTTGCCAGGGAATTGAGTTGATGATCAATTAGCATGATCACCAGAACTTCATCTCTCCCTTCCTTCCTTCCTTCCTTCCTTCTTTCCTTCCTTCTTTCCTTCTTTCCTTCCTTCTTTCCTTCCTTCTTTCCTTCCTTCCTTCCTTCCTTCCTTCCTTCCTTCCTTCCTTCCTTCCTTCCTTCCTTCCTTCCTTCTTTCCTTCCTTCTTTCCTTCCTTCTTCCTTACTCTCTTCCTTCCCTTCTTTCTCTTCTTTTTTATCTTCTTTCCAGATGAAGAAACAGAGACCCAGAGAGACAGAGTGATTTGTCCATATAAGTAATAAGTTGTAGAGGCAGGATTTTAACCCAAGTATTCTGCCTCAAAATTTAGCTCTCTTTTCATCATACCATACTTCTTTTTAATGAATTAAAAGCTTCCATTAAGTTGTGTATAAATTGACTTCTGCTTTCTCCCCTGTTCTGCCTGGTTGTAGTGGGTGGGGTGGTTAGAAGGATTTAAGAACCTTGAAAGGCTTAAGAAAGTCCAGGGGAGGTCAGAGTGGTGCCATAAGTTTCCCATGTGGTCCTCAAGTGCACCCCTTTGAGTGAATCCAAACTTCACAGAACAAATCCCCTTTAAAAAGGATTTTTTCTATAAAACCTGGTCTCAGTCGGAGGGCCATACCCAAGGACCTAGAAGGCCACATGTGGCCTTGAGGCTGCAGGTTCCCCAATCCTGGTCTAATGTATGCTTTGGGATGGTTATTTTTGAAGTTGTGTGGTAACTCAATTAGGAAATACTCAGGTCAGAAAAAAAAAAAAACCCAAACATTTAGGATACCATTGCAGTAGTCCATATGAGAAATGATTGACTTTAGGCCTGACCTAAGAGTAGAGAGAAGATGATGGATAAGAGAGATAGTGAAGAGTCAGAAACAAGGTATTTTCATAAAACCAGAGAAATAGAGAGTTGCCATAGCTGCCATCTAGTCTTACCCATATTCAAAAGGAATCCTCATAACATGTATTACAAGTGGTCATCTCATTTGAAAAAATAATCAAATTAAAGTTAAAGAGCACATTTCCAAGTACAGATTATTGTGGTTTGCCATTGGAGATCCCTTTCCATGCTGTCATTATACCATTAATTGCCCTTCGAGTCTTGCCATCTACTGGGTTTTGAATCAATCTGATTTTATATATATATATATATATAAAATATATATACATATACATATAAAATATATATGCATATGTATATAATATATACATATGTATATATGATATGGCATACATGTATGTATATATAGTGTGTATACATGTACATATGTATGTATACATATACACATATGTATATACAGACACACGCACATATGTATACACATATACATATACACATAAACATATATAAGTGTATTTGTTTTCTCCACAAGATGTTGTTTATCAAAAGCTTTGCTAAAAACTTGGTAAACTCTATCTACAATATTTCCCCCCTCTACTAGCTTTGCAACTCTGTCCAAAAGAGAAATGAGGTTAGTCTGCCATAATGTGCTGTTAAAGAATCCATATTGGCCCTATTGTCCTCACTGCTTTCTTTTTTAGATGTTTGTCAACCCTTGTTTTAATGCTGTCTTCTATAATTTTCCCATCTTGTTGCTTAGTCGTTTCAGTCATGTCCAACACTTCACTACCCCATTTGGGTTTGTGGATTTGTTGCACAGCTAGCAAATTACTTGGGGCAGATTTGAACTCAGGTCTTACTGACTCTAAGTCAGGCACTCTAACCACTCTGCTATGTAACTGCCTATGCATATATTAATATATCTCATTAGTAAGGTTTGCAAGTAACCCTGTGGTATATAACTGGCTTGGCTGATACTTTGCCACTGCAGCCTATGGCAGAAGGAGTATGGCATAGGGGATACAGGGCTAGTCCCCAAATCAGGAAGATCTGAGTTCAAGGCACACATTGGTTATGTGATCCTGGGCAAATCATTTAACTTCTCAGCGCTCCCACCAACTCTCTAAGACGTCTAAGTCAAAGAAAAGGTGCTGAACTATACTGGTAGAGAAAGTTTCTTACACCCATGACATCATGAGTCCAGTTTAAAAGAAGAAGATGCCTATGGCAGGTAAATGTTTCTAACTAGAAAAATAAGACTTGGACTATACAGTACATCTAGTGGCCTGGGGGTTCTATGGGGATGATACAGGACTTCTCTTAATGCTATATGATGTTATGGTTTATTTGTTTTGAGTTTTATTTTTGGTAACTCTGTCTATTGAAGGGATCCCTGGAATGGAGGTGGAAAAATGTGAGGGGAGGGGAGCAATATCAGAGGCTTTGAGGCCTTTTTTCCTCTGTTTCCAGTATATGGTGAGTACTTGGTAAATGTACAGGGGGAGCCAGACTTGAAACTCCCCAGAGGAAAGAACTGTGTCAGATGCATTTTTGCATCACCTAGTGCTAGTCACACAGTTAATGCTTGATCGAGATTTGCAAATGAAGAGGTAAATCAGGGGTCCTTTATCAGACTAATAAGCTAGAGAGGGATGGGCCCTTGAACAACACATATTTTACTATTTAATGATAGCCTTTAGAGGTAGGTGGTGTCAATTAAATTTAATAATTATTTATTAAGTGCCTAGGCTGGGTAGTGAATGTGCTCCCTAGAGGCAAGGCTGTATGGGGGGGGGGTGGGAAGGGAGGGAATAAGCATTTATTAGCACCTACTGTATATCAGGTATCATGCTAAGTCAGGGATGGGGAACCTGTGGCCCCAAGGCCACATGTGGCCCTCTAGGTCCTCAAGTATGGCCCTTTGAATCCAACCTTCACAGAACAAATCCCCTTAATAAAAGGACTCAGTCAAAAGCCCCTACCCAATGACCTAGAAGGCCACATGTGGCCTCAAGGCCACATGTTCCTTGCCCCTGTGCTAAGCCCTTTGCAGATACTGCATTTGATCCTTACAATAATCCTGTGAAGTAGGTGCTGTTATTATCCCATGTTATATTAAGAAAACTGAGACAGAGGTAAAGTGATTTACCTAGGGTCGATGAGGTTGGATCAGATCTTCCTGACTCAAGGACCAGCCCCTATGTTCTGTACCATATACCTTATGTGTATATCTTGTATATACCCTATGTGGAAAGTCTTTGATAAAAAGTAAAATGTTATATAGACCTGAGCTATTATCATCTTTTTAGTTTTGGAGAAGCAACACAGTTGCAGAAAGACCATTGAACCTTAGGGTATAAGTCCTTGGTTGGGGTCAAGGTTCTACCACATTAGTCCTATGACCTTCAGTCAGTTATTTACTTTCTTAGTTTTTTTTGTTTGTTTGTTTTTGTGTTTTTGAGGCAGTTTTGAGGCAGTTTTTGAGGTTAAGTGACTTGCCCAGGGTCACATAGCTAATAAGTATCTGAGTCTGGATTTGAACTCAGGTCCTCCTGATTTCAGGATCAGTGCTCTATCCGTTGTGCCACCTAGCTGCCCCCAGTTATTTAATTTTCTTAAACCCCAATTTCCTCATCTGTAATGTAGAGAAAGGCATAGGAGAGAAAAGGAAGATAATTCCTTACATGGTGTAATATCAATTAAGTTGGAGTTTTCTTACTGTTTTAAAATGATTAATTAAGTGTCTTTGAGTCTTACTAGGTGCTAAGCTCCAGACCCAAACCCCTAATTACTAGGTGCTAAGCCTATGTGGGTGTGAAGCTTCCAGGGTCCTAATGGGAGGTGCTAACGCCAGAGCCAATCATAGCCACCTAAGTTCTGGTCATTCAGATGACGTTTGATGATGTCTGAAATGGTATAAAAAGAGAAGACAGAGCTATTTGCTCAGGGCTCTCACTCTTGGTGACATGCTGATGCGGAGACTCCCGGGCAGCTGTAGCTAAGAGCCCTCCAGCTCGTAAACCCAGATGCTAGGACTTTGTGAAACTCTGGTAACTGCACATGGGGATTTGAATCAGACAAGGTCTGTCTGTTGATGTTTGTACTTTGTATTTTGTTCCGAAGTTCAGGGTGCTGGCTTTTTCTCCTGAACTAAGTGAATGGTATTTGTATGCCGGATTACAGTAAGCTTGTTAACCCCTTAACGTTGCTTTCCTTAGTAAAGCAGATCAAAAGAACCTGGGCTTTGGCAGCGTGCTTGTTGTTGGGCTTGTGTTGATCTTTCACCCCCTACAGCAGCTGCTAGCTGGATTGTTGAAACACATGGAAGGCAGTCCATGTAAACGCAAAGAAGAAAACATTGGATAAATCTTACCTTCCTATAGGAGACAGCATATAGGCTTACTCTCCAAGAAGTCTTAAGATGCTGAAAGTCAGGGAGAAATACCTTTGAAGCATTAGCAGTCTTACCAAGTATGGGCAGAGTCATGGTGTGGAGTGGCAGGAAGCGGACTCACCATTATCATTCAGAGACCTTTTGAAGTTTGGAAGTAAAAAGTAGTATTATTATACCACCAACCTCATGGAAAGCTCTTGAGAGGAAATCTTTCTGGAGACTTTAAAGCATCATAAAAATATAAATGATTTGTTTAATGGCTATAAGGGAAAGGCATCATGAGGTAGTGAATAGGATACTAGACTTGGAGTGGTAGGTGTACTGACTCAAGTATTGCCTCAAATACTCACTAGCTGTGTGACCCTTGGAAAGTAACCTAATCTCTTTTTGCTTCTGTTTATTCATCTGTAAAATGAGGATGTTGGAGCTGACTACTTCTAAGGGACCTTCCAGCTCTGAAATCTATATTCCATTATCTATTTAATAGTAATAGTTCGTGAAATCATTGATATCATTAAGAATAATATAGATAATAGACACGATGAAGAAATTGAGGGAATTGAAAGCACTATGCTACGCACAACAGAAGTTTTACCAAATTTTTAATCAAATTTCATCAAATTTCCAATGTCTCCCCTTGTCCCCATCTTCTCAGCTGAGAACTTTATCTTATATTTCATTGAACATTCACAGGTTAGTTGCTGAGGGCTCCCTCTTGTCCCCAATTCCTCATCTTACACCACTCAGATGCCTTTTTGCATTATCTCTTCATTTTTGTCTCACATAAAGATGTGGCCCTTCTTGTGAAGGCAAGTCCCTCTACTTTCACATATGATTCTACTTCATCCTATCTTGCCCAGAATAACCCTTCTATCATCCCTATACACTATTTTTTTTATTTTAAATTATTATTATTTATTTAATATTTCTAGTTTTCAGCATTGATTTCCACAAGATTTTGAATTACAAATTTTTCTCCCCATTTCTACCCTACCTCCCATATATTCTGATTGCCCCGTTCCCCAGTCAGCTCTCCCTTCTGTCATCCCACTCCCCCCATTCCCATTTCCCTTACTTTCTTATAGGGCAAAATAGATTTCTATTCCCCATTGCCTATATATCTTATTTCCCAGTTGCATGCAAGAACAACTTTTTTAACATCTGCTTTTAAAACTTCGAGTTCCAAATTCTCTCCCCTCTTCCCGCACCACCCACCCTACCTAAGAAGGCAAGCAATTCGACGTAAGTCACACGTGTATCATTATGTAAAACCCTTCCACAATACTCATGTTGTGAAAGACTAACTATATTTCGCTCCCTTCTATCCAGTCCCCCTTTATTCAGTTTTCTCCCTTGACCCTGTCCCTTTTCAAAAGCATTTGCTTTTAATTACCTTCTCTCCCTATCTTCCCTCCCTTCTATTGTACCCTCTTTTTTATCCCCTTCCTCCTTCTTTCCTGTCAGGTAAGATGCCCAATTGAGTGTGTATGTTATTCCCTCCTCAGGTCAAATCCTATTAGAGCAAGATTCACTCATTCCCCCTCACCTGCCCCCTCTTCCCTTCCAATGAACTGTTTTTCTTGCCACTTTTAAGTGAGATAATTTACCTCGTTCTATCTCTCCTTTTCTCCCTCTCTCAATATATTCCTCTCTCATCCCATAATTTGATTTTTTTAGATATCATCCCTTCATATTCAACTCACCCTGTGCCCTCTGTGTATGTATATACACATATATATGTGCATATATATATACACATATGTTATATATATGTATATTCACTTCAGCTACCCTAATACTGAGGTCTCATGAATTACATCATCTTTCCATGTAGGAATGTAAACAAAACAGTTCCACTTTAGTAAGTCCCTTATGATTTTTCTTTCTTGTTTACCTTTTCATGCTTCTCTTGATTCTTCTGTTTGAAAGTCAAATTTTTTTAAAATTATTTTTTAATAGCATTTTTTCTATTTTTAGTTTACAACACTCGTTTCTACATAATTTTGAGTTCCAGATTTTCTTGCCTTCCTTCCCTCCTCCCTCCCCAAGATGGCATGGAATCCCATATAACTTCCACGTATAACTTCGCATTGAATTAATTTACATACTAGTCAAGTTATGGAGAACTGTGATCAATGAAATAAATCATGTGAAAGAAGAAATAAGACCAAAAAACATAAACCAGCCCAAAAACAAAAACAAAAGAAAGAAAAAGAAAGAAAAGGGGGAGGGAAGGCTAGCATGAAGCCTCAATCTGCATTCATACTTCATAGTTCTTTCTCTGGATGTAGATAGCATTCTCCATCATGAATCCTTTGGAGTCGTCTTTGTACCTTGTGTTGCTGAGAAGAGTGAAATCTGTCAGGGTTGGTCCTCACAGATTCCATATATCTGTGGTTGTGTATGATGTTCTCCTGGCTCTGCTCCGCTCATTCAGCATTATGTCGTGTAGGTTTTTCCAGGTTGTTTTGAAGTCTGCATCATCCCCATTTCTTATAGCACAATAGTATTCCATTACCTTCATATACCACAGCTTGTTCAGCCATTCCCTAATTGATGGGCATCCCTTTGATTTGCAGTTCTTAGCTACCACAAAAAGAGCCACTCTAAATATTTTTGTACATATGAGTCCTTTTCCCACTTGTATGATCTCTTTGGGATACAACCCTAGAAGTGGTATTGCTGGGTCAAAGGGTATGAACATTTTTCTAGCTCTTTGGGCATAGTTCCAAATTGCTCTCCAAAATGGCTGGATCAGCTCACAACTCCACCAACAA
>CM053625.1:190456077-190516400 GCA_028646595.1 Phalanger gymnotis
CCTGCTTCCCTCTGCCACTTTGTGGGTTCTGCAGCTCTAGAATTGGTTCAGAGCCATTGTTTTATAGGTTTTTGGAGGAACTTGGTGGGGAGCTCACGCCAGTCACTGCTTCCCAGCCGCCATCTTGGCTCCGCCCCCCTTGTTTGGCTTTTTAAATCCTTCATTACCTGGATCCTTCCTACCTTTCTAATCTTCTTATATCTCACTTGCTTCTATGTACTTTAAGATCCAATGACATTGTCCCCCTTACTGTTCCTCTTACAAAACACTCTATCTCAAAATGTGGTGCATTTTTCCTAGTCGTACCTCACTCCGTGTGGGATTCTTACCCTTCTCATCTCTCTCCTCATTTTCCTGGCTTTTTTCAGGCCTCAGCTAAAATCTACCTTCTTTCAGAAGCATTCACTGATTCAGGGTTGAAGAATCTGTGGCCACAAGGCAACATGCAGCCTTCAAGGTCCTTGGGTATAGTCTTTTGAGTGAGTCCAAGTTTTTCAGAACAAATATTTTTATTAAGGGGATTTGTTCTATGGAGTTTGGATTTAGTCAAACACTTGAGGACCTAGAGGGCCACATGTGGCTTCTAGGCTGCAGGTTCCCCACCCCTGTGCTAGAGCCTTCCCTCTGATATTACCCTCAATGCATTCTGTACATATCTTGTTAGTACACAGCTGTTTGCATGTTGTCCCCCTTGTACCACCATTTAGATTGAGAGTTCCTTGAAGACAGGGGCTATCATTTTGTTTTGTTCTGCTTTATTTTTCCTTTGCTTTGCCTTTCCTTATATTCCCAGGGCTTATCATTGGGCTCAGGAGTCACTTAACACATGCTTCTTCTTTACTTAACTTGGTTCTAGAAATTAGGCAGGTGCTGAGACAGGTTCCAGTTTCATATATGGAATTTCAATGAGAATTATAACAACATGACACTTAGGAGAAGGCTTTCAAATGGAAGTTTGATAGCTTCTTGTCAGCAATGTTAGTGCACTTAGCACAGTACACAGTAGGCCTTTACTAAACTTTTATTGGTTGATTGATTACAGATGGGATTCTATTTGAGATTTGAGCTGGATTACATGACCTTTGAGGTCCTCTCCTGCCCTTAGATTCTTTAAATTTGCAAGTCAGCCAGAATGAGTACATAGTCACATGGGTGACTAATTCCTGCCTTGAGTTAATTTGGATATTCACTGACCAAATTGGTTTTGACCAAACCTCTTTCAATTAAGGGCTCCATGTAGACAGTCTGTCTCTCCTAAAGTTTATTAACACTGTCCTTTCAATCTCGGAATTTTCTCTCCTTATATCTTCCCTATTTCTTACTTCCCAGATAAAGTCAGGTCCTTTTCTTCTTTTCTCTCTTTAAATTTAATTTTTTTCTTTCCTCCCTCCCTATTTCACCATACAGCATATTGAAATGTTGTGCTAATTCTAGGGAAAAATAAATACACATAATTATGAGGGGACTGCAGTGAATTTACTATCGGCTGCAGCAGAGTTAAGAGTGCTCATCCTCCTGAGATTTCAGAGCAGGCTGCATTCCTGCTGGAACAGGTGGCCATATGGGTTATTGGCATGACATTAGCTAGAGATAATGGTGCCATTAATGCATGTCAGCCCCATGCCAGACAGGTCTAATCTGAGGGGGCTCAGCGGCCCCAGGCAAACTGGAATACATTCAATGTTCACAGCCCCCAGTTACTTTCCTGCAGAAACAGGCCATATTAGCCAAGGTTTGGTTTTAAATCACACATCAGGCAGCCACTATGATGCTGGATTTCCCTGAGCTAAAGCCTTTTCAGTGTTCCACCTTACAATGTTAGCATTACAAGGTGATTTTTTAAAAAATAAAATCTATAGGGCACTGTTGAAGGTCTGGCTTTAATGACTTGAGGGAGATAATAATGACAGGATGGTAAGAACAGTCTCACACTTGATTTTCAATAGCTGCCAGAGATTTATTTTAACATCACCAAAGAGAAAAGACAGGATGGGTAGAGAAGATATTTGGGTTAATATGGACAAGAAAACAGTCCAGGTCACTTGGACAGCAATTCCATTATGTAAATGGTATGTTCTCACTAAAATCTGTTACTTGCAAAACCCAAAATTTATTCAGTTTTCCCAATGTCTTTTGAGGAATCAAATCAATGCTGGTGTCACAAGAGTGGGATACAGCAGGGATGCTAGGCAGAGAGTGTTGTAGGTGCTAACTCACAACATGGAGTAGAGGAGGAGAGGCCATTGTGGGAGTGTCTGATAAGAGGGGTACTTGATTATACTGGCACTTCCATTGGCCATTTTTAAGGGTAACAAGGGCGAGGAAAGCTGTTGGTCTATAGGTGGTTTGATAGATGTAAGAGACTGGCTATGATTTAGTAACACAGATTTAATAAACAGAGTGTACACATTATAATGAGGTTACTTATTAATAGAGAGTTGAATGTAAAACAAGATCAGCAGAGAACAGGGAACATAGGGTTAATGGCACCAATTAGTCTTGGGTCTTCTTCCTTAATATATTGCAAAGAATACTGGATTTGGAATCAGAAGGCTTGCTAGAAAATCCTCTCATGGCTACTGTGTCACCTTGAGTAAGTCATTTCCCTCTCTGGGCCTCAATTTCATCATCTATAAAACAAGGAGGTCAGACTAGATCACGAGATTATAGCTTTAGACCTAAATGGGACCATAGATGTTATTACATTCAAGTCTGCTCATTTTACAGATGAGGAAACTGAGGCCCAGAGGGGTAGCTAAGCACAAAAACCCTATGATCTTTTGTGTATTCATTGCAGTGCCTGTGAGGTATTCAAGGGCATCAGTGCCTAGGTCCCTTGCTTATGGTGCTCTAGTTACCTTCAAGCTGTAAAGCCATAAAATGAGGTCATAACATCAGAGCCAGCCAATCGTAGCTTATCCAAAATGGAACAGCTAAGCTAGGCTTTCCATCTCTAGATCAAGGTCTAGCTTGCTTTCATCACACTGGCAAACTGTAAATTAGGTAACAACACTTATGGAGAGTTGTGACTGTCACCAAGGGTGCTACAGGTAGAAGGATTTGTGAGCTAGGATCACAAATACTGGGATACTTGCATTCCTGGAATACAGCTTGAAGAATGTCAAAAAATCTCATCAGACCAAGGGAGTTAACCAGAAAGGCCACAATCAAAATGGATTCGGGGTTCTGAAATGACTAGAATTAGAGAATATAACCATTATATAACATATGAAGGATGAGGCAGCATACCAAAATCAGTGTTTTGTCATGCAGAAGCTACTAACTTCCAGAGCCTTAGTTTTCCCATCTGTAAAATGGGTATAATAGTATTTATACTACCACATTATAGGATTGTTGGAAGGAAAGCACTTTACAAAGCTTAAAGTGATACCTATTGTGTGTCCAGCTTCCACTGCATCCAGGGCCATCTCCTGTTGTCCTGATGTATAACTTGCTACTGGACCCAGACAGCTCTGGAGGAGAAAGTGAGGCTAGTCATTTCGCATAGCCCTCCCTCACTTAAATCCAATTTACCTGCATGTCATGGCATCACCTCCATGATGTCATTGTCCTCTACAAGAACAACTAACAAAAAGTACCAACAACTCTGTGTCCAACACACTTACCAAATACCTACCATGTGTCCCATGTGCTGGGAATTCTGGAAGACATTAAAAATCTATAACAGGCCCTGCCTCCAGGCTCTTAAAATCTAGTCAAAGAGAAAACTAACATGTATAAAACAATTATAGAAAAAAATTCAAGAGAATATATAATCCATTTCTCAATTTATATGGTAAAGTAGAGTAGGAGGTCAGGGAAGTAACAGCCAATGGGCATTGGAGTAGTCGGAAAATCTTTGTTAGAAAAGATGGAGTATTATTCACTTGGCCTTGTAAGGATACTGAGTAAATCAGTCTGATGGGAATCAAATGAGTTGAGCCTGAATTTGCTCTAGGAACAGAAGCAAGCTTCTGTTAAGGTGCATGAGGAAGTTTTTAAAGCTATTTGGGGGTGGAGAGAGAATCTCACCTGCCAACACAGGGTGGAAGAGGCACATGTCAGGTAGACTCCTAGCTAACAGAGCACCGGCAACTCTGCAGCTGTGGCCACTTCTGTCACAAGGGGAAAGATACATTTCCTTCAAGGTGAACATAGATTTTCCCACGTCCCAGTAGCCCTACAGTCTGGAAGCAGGTGGCATCTGCCTGCCAGGCCATTCATTAACTTAGCTAGTTCTTTGCTGAGTGCAAAGTGGAGGAAAAGGTTGTAAGGTATGACACAGGGTAGTCATTTATTATCTTCCTGCCAGACCTTTAAGGAAAATGCATACATTCCCTGGGACCCTGTGTTCTCCTTTTGGGTTCTATTCAATGTGCATTTTTAGGACCTATTTTGACATAAACAATCGCTTGAAATTAAATTGAATAGGTCTGGAGAAAAATAACAGCTCCGAAGGATTTGGCCACGTCATATTAAATTTCTTCTTGGAGGCCTCTGGCCTTTTAAATAGTTGAATTCTCTAAGTAGACCTCTCTGATGCAATTTTAGGAGCCCGGGGAAAGAATGCCCACCTTGTTTGGCCACTAAAATTACCTCCAGCTGCTCCTGATGCCTTAAATCCTTGTAATCAGGGGATTGGAGAAGGGAAGAAAATCTTTTTCCTCAAAGTTATAGATAAGGTTTAAAATGCCATTGAGGCTAGGAAACACGAGTTGAAGTTATTCGTACTAAGGTGCAAAATTATATTAGAGATAAATTAGGGGTAGATGGAAGGGACCATCTAATCTAGTGGGGGGAACTTGTGGCCTCAGAAGGCCACAGGCTCCCTACCCCTGATCTAGGCCTGCCCCTTCATTTTATAGATAAAGAGCTGAGAGCCAGAGAAGTTGTAATTTGTCTAAGGTCACACAGGGAAGAAGTCACAGAGCTGAAATTCAATCCCGCATTCTCTGACTCTGAATCCTGCACAAATCCCACTGTAACAACCCTGCCTCTGAGTGAGGTCCTGTTTGGCTTTAGGACTATAATCCTTTAATCTAATGAAATACACACAAAATGGAGGCTTGAAGACAAGACAACCTTTCTGTACTTGATAATTTGGCTGAGGGCCTGCTGGCAATTTGGATTCAATTAAGTAAATCTGCATTCATCCATTCTTTCTTTCATTATTCCAATCATCCATTATCTTATAATTATAAATAATGTTCAGTCCTTTGGCTAACACTCTCAGCCTTTCTTCTAGGGACCCAACCTCGTTCCTTAGGATAGCACAGGGAGAAGAGGCCTTTATGGCCAAGAGCTGACAAAGAAGTGTTATAACAGCCAGGGCAAGTTTTGGACACCTTCAGTCAAGTTTGGTGTGGAAACATATGGTTCTAGTCTGGTTGCTTACTGCTAAAGCTCAGGATTCCCAGCACAGCATGGAGTGGGCTAGGTGACTCATGAATGAGTGAAGCTGATAGGGTGGGACCTTCTCTGATTCACTGGCTGCCCTTGCTATCATTCCTTGCTGGTGAACTTTCACACTTTCACTGGCTTTGAGCAAAGCAGGGCAGCAATGATCTGGGTAGGCTATAACTGCTGTTTCTCATATCCCTCCTCCTTTTTCCAGTAACTGAGGGAGGCAGGTCTCAGCTATGCTTCATTTCACTCCATATTCCCCTGACATTTTCTCAGGCTTGCCACCAGCTTTGCCACATGGACTAGAAAGCATGCCCTGGAGGATTTAACCCTTTCTTCTCTAGGGTTCTGGTGCTTTGCTATCCTGAATTAGCTTGTTTTGAGGTTTAGCTAAAGTCTCACTTTATGCCAGGAGTCTTTTCCCGGTCCTCCTTAATCTTAATCCCTCTGGGGCTAACCCCAATTTATACTCTAGTTTGTATGGACACAGTTATTTGCATGTAGTCTCTTCTATTAAATTGTGAGCCCCTTGAAAGGAAAGACTTCCCTCTCCCCTTAGAACAGTGTCTGAGACATAGTAGGTGCTTAATAAATGTTAGTTGACTGACTGTTTGACTGACCATGGCAACGCATGCCAAAGAAAAATATAAAATGGACCTCAAGCCTATGTTGCTCTATTCTGCTTCTTCACTGACAATAACAGAATAGTGGAAAGGAACAATATAGCAACATACTACTTCCTGGAGTTTCAACTGAATCCTATCAATGTTGATGATCTTACTGTAAATGAAATCAGAAGGCAAAGGAAAATTACAGCTAAGGGAAAGGATGGCTCACAGGTTGTCCATGGAGATGTTAATAAAAGAATTGGCAAATTAGGTTTTTTTCATGCATCCAAAGGCAAAAAGGAATATCATTCCATAGCATACTTAGTTATCTCTTAATCCAGTGTTGTTCACTTCCGCAGAGACAATGAGGCACTGTGTATGTGTACGTGTGCATATAGTTGAACCAATGACATCACAGGTGATGTCTTGACTCATGAGTGAATTAGATTTAAGTGAAGCAGAGTTGCCCAAAGTCATCAGCATCACTATTTCTTCTAGTCATTGAAGTCCAGTGGCAGGGTGACAAGACAATCAAGGTGATGGCCTGGGATGCACTGGGTGACTGACTTTGGCATCTTCAGTATCTGACCAAGCTCTAAGCATTCCACAGCACCTGCTTTGCCCTCCTTCATGGCTGTTGGAACAACCTGTTCTCATTCACCCGTTCTTCCAGGGTAAGTCTACGTGTGCTTCAAGTAGCTCTACCAATATTATACTATACTATAATATAAACATATGTATTTAGGTACATGTATATGCGTATATACATACACCACACAAATATATGTGTATGTACATACACAATTCCCTCTCCTACACACACACACACACACACACACACACACACACACACATACACACACAATTGTGGATACGTACTTCCAATCTGATGATGACATCAAACTGCAATTTGCTTTCGTAGTAGGCAGGTAGGTGGGGTAATGGATGGAACACTTAGTCTGGAGTCAGGAAGTTTTGTTCAGTTGTTTTCAGTCATGTTTGACTCCATTTGGGTTTTTTTTTTGGCAAAGATACTGGAGTGGTTTGCCATTTCCTTCTCCAGCTCATTTAACAGATGAGGTGACTGAGGCAAACAGGATTAAGTGACTTGCCCAGAGTCACACAGCTACTAAGTGTCTGAGGCTTGATTTGAACTCAGGAAGGTAAATTCTCCAAGTCCAACACTCGATCCACTGCACCATCTACCTGCCAAGAATCAGGAAGACCTGAGTTCAGAGCCAGCTTCCAATGCTCACTACTTGTAGATCCTTGAACAAGTCACTTAACCTTTGTTTGCTTCAATTTCTCCATCTGCAAAATGTGGGTGATAATAGCAGCTACCTTCCAAGGTTTTTTTTTTTGAGGACTATGTATATATACACACACATACATATGTATACAAAAATATATATGTATGTACAACAATATTTATAAAACACTTAGCATATTGCCAGGTCCATAGTAGATACTATATAAATGCCAATTATTATTATTATTGGTGTTGTTGTTATAGCAGTGGACTGCTACATACTGTTGGCATCCTTTTATTGTCTTTTTTTCCTATCATGCAGTCACCTCCTGGTTTCTGTGCCAAGATCCTCCCTACTGGGTCTTAGTTGGTTCCATATGCTGACTCTACACTGAATTATAACTTCTATCAAGCCTTTTTTATTTATTTCATGGCTTCATAGTCTTCATATCACCCCAGACCAGAAGTTAGAAAAGCCTCTAAACATTTGTCTTTTCACAGGATCACAGAATTTGAGGAAAGGAAGAGACCTCAGCAGCCACCAAATCCAACCTGTGAAACAAATTCCTGCTATAACATGCCTGACAAGTGGTTGTCTACTCTTTACTGGAAGTCGTCCAAGAAGAAGGAGCCCCACCTCTTGAGGTAGCCCATTTCATTTCTGGATACTGGAATTGTTAGGAAATTGTTCATTGCATCAAACCTAATTTGCCTCTTTGCAGCTTCCAATCATTGTTTCTGGTTCTGTCTTCTGGGGCCAAGCAGAACAAATTCAATTCCTCTTTCCCAAGACAGATCTTTAGACACTTAAAGATGGCTCTCATCCCCTTTCCCCTCTCAAATCCCAAGCTCTTCTGCAAAGTAAACATACCTGTTCATATAACTAATCCTCACATATCATGTATTCCCAGCCTTTCACAATCATAGTTCCCCTGATTTGGACACTCTCCAGTTTTTAAGTGTCTTTTGAATGCAATGCTCTGGATAAAGTCTGATAAGAGCAGATTACAGTTGGGACTCTCACTTGCCTATTCCTGGAATGCTCCTTTTAATGCAGACCAATATTACATTAGCTTTTTTGGCTGCCACATCATACTGCTGACTCACAATGAGCCCTCAGTCTGCTCAAATCTCCAGATCTCTTTCAGAACAAATGTCATCTAACAATAACTCCACTTTATGTTTGTAGGAATGATTTCTTTGTATCAAAGCTCATGACCATACCTTGATCTCTATTGAATTTCATCTTACATTCAGCCTCATAGCTGGTCAAGATCCTTTTGGATCCCAACTCTGTCCTCCAATTTGTTAACTGTTCTTCCTAGATTTGTGTTGTCCGCAGATTTGATAAGCATGCCATCTATACCTTATCCAAGGATAAAAATGTTAAACAGTAAAAGGCCGAGTACAAATCCCTGGGATATTCCACTGGAGACCTACTGCCAAGTTGACATTGAACCATTACCAAGTGCTCTTTGAGCCCAGTTGTCTAAGCACTTTTGAATCTACTTGACTGTATTATCATCTAATCTTCATCCCTCTATATTCTCTAGGTTTTTCTGGATTTATGAATACTTTATCAAAGGATTCACCAAGATCTAGGTAAATTATATTAGTAGAAGTTCCTTCTTCTACTATTTTATTCATCCTATCGAAAAAGGAAGTTAGGTTAGCCTGGAATGACTCATCCTGGATGAAACCATTCTAGCTATTTGTAATCACTGCTTCTCTCTAGATATATTTTTAAAAATCTTTTAAATGATCCATTCTAAAATCTGTGATGTTCAAACTCTATTCTTCTTTCCCCTCCTTCATCCTTGAAAATCAGGCCTTCTCTAATCATGTGATACACTGCCAATCTCCCATGATTTTTCAAATATCACTGAAAATGACTCAGCAATCATATATTCTAAGTCTTTTGGGATCCAGATGTACCACCTCTGGACCAAGTGACTTGAATTCCTCGAGGGCTCACTCAAGGGTGATCTCTTCCTACCTCCTTACTTTTCTCAAAGTATCAATACATGGATAGTAAAATTTTTATTCTGTCATTTCTAGCCCAAAGGATAGTCTCTTTAGTAGATGTCATTTGATGATTATAGTTATCCCATACTATTGCTAAGTGACCTTCCTTAGGTGGCACAATGGATGAAGGTGCTGGGCCTGGCGTCAAGAAGGCATGAGTTCAAATCTGACTCCAGGCACTAAATAGTTTTATATATATGTATGTATTCTTGGGTGAGTCACTTAACATCTGTTTGTACAACTGTAAAAGGGAATAATAATTTACACCCTAGGGTCCTTGTGATGACCAAATGACTTAATATTTGTAAAACACTTAGCACAGTGCCTGCCGCAGAGGTACTATAAAAATGTTTATTATTGTTATTGTGAATCTGAACCTGAAACTCCAGCCTGAATCAGGGCTCACCTAGAATAGTTGCCATATAGAAGAAATGTTAAATTTCTTCTGTTTGTCCCACAGTGAAAATCTAGGAGCAATAAATAACTGGGGTGTGTGTGCATATATACACACATATATGTATGTGTGTATACATATATGTATATATGTGTATATGTATATATGTGTGTATGTATATGTGTGTATATACACGTATATGCACACATATATAAATATAAATATGTATATGTAATTCGCCATGTGTCAGGCACTGTGTTAAGCACCAGAGATGCAAATAAAACAATAGCAACAAAAGAGTTCAAGGAGCTCTCCTTTTGATAGGTGAAGAGGACCCCTCTAAGGGAGTGGTAGTTAGGGAGGGATGTTTTAGATTGGGAAGTCACAGGGATGGTGAGTGGAGCAATAGGATTAATATGTTCCTCCCATGAATAACAGAGTTGATTGATTATAGCTCCCGGAACTAGAGGGGAAAACGGGAGGGGATGGTGGGGGGAGGTGGGAAATGAGGAGTGAGGCTGGCCAAATAACAACTGAAAAGAGGCATATTTAGGTTTGATGTGGAGAAACAAAAAGCAACTTCCTAACAATTAGGGCTATCTAAAAATACATTGGAGTACTTTGAGAGCTAGAGCAGCTAGAAGGCACAGTGCTGGATTTGGAATCAAGAAGACTCATTTTCATGAGTTCAAATTCAGCCTCAGACGATGACTAGCTGTGTGATCCTGGGTAAGTCACTTAACCTTGTTTGCCTCAGTTTCCTCACCTATAAAATGAGCTGGAGAAGGAAGGAAATGGCATACCACTACAGTATCTTCGCCAGGAAAACTACAAATGCGGTTACAAAGGGTCAGATATCACTGAACAATGAAATTTTGAGAGGTGGTATATTCTTCCTCATTGGAGGTAAGTAGGCAAAGGCTGGATGGCCACTGGCCCATTATCAAGGGGACGCTTTTGCCATTATGGTTTAGATTAGGCTCCTTTCCGTTCTGAAATTCTGTACCTCTATAAGCCACTATTGCTTGATGATCTGGGACACCTTATTATCCAACTCACTCCTTGGCAAGGTATCTGCGATTTCAAGAGGAACAATGGAAATAGATAATATTAAATGACAATTTGGCTGACAGGCAAATGGGGTCAGGAGAACTAGCACCAGACACTCAATGGGAGGGTGCAGGTAATCATCGAAGATGATGTGAGAGGCATGATGAGAAGTAATGGGGCAAAATGAAGGTAGGAAAAAAAAAGTTGGTTGCATAATCAGGACGAGCAGGTGGCAAACACTATTGCTCAGTGGAAAAGCCTCCCCAGAGAAGTGATGGAGTTTCCTGAGACATTGGAAACTAGACAAGGCAAAGACATAATATACACAGGGGATCAATTCTGCCCTGGCAAAGAATCATCTGGATGATCTAATGGCCTTTTCTGTCTCTGATTTAATGACAGAGAACGTGGGAATAGATCAGGAGAAGATTTCGCCTCAAATGTGAAGATATAAAATGTGAGAAGACTGGATAAAACTTCCTATTTCTGGTATATGCCTCTGTCCTTGATGTTTCTGTCCACATAGTAGCAATAGTACTAATTATTAATGATAATGACAACAATATTGAATTTTGAGGTTTACAAATAGCTTTGCATATAACATCTCTCTCGATGCTCACAAAAGTCCTGTAAGTCAATGTCTATTTTTTAATCATTTTACATATGAAGAAACTGAGTCTTAGAGCCTTTCCAAGGTTGCACAGCTAGTAAGTGTCTGGGATAGGATTTGAATTCAAGTCTTCCTGACTTGAAATCCAACGATCTATCCACTATGGCACCCATAGATAGTAATTAAAAGAAATTTCTCTGAAGACGTTTGCCCATCTAAAGGATGTTTTGCTTCAAAAGAAATATTCACCAATTAGTAAAGGGGTGTAGGCAGAGATGTGAATTGACCCCTTTATGTTGTCCTGGTGCCTTTGCTGCTTAAAATAAAATAGAAAAAAGGTCAGGAAACAATATAAAAATGACCATTTTTCTTAAATATGTTGCTTGTAATTATTTGTGACATTAATAAAATTGTGTTAGTTTTGCAAAACTTTTCAAATTTTATATAATCGAAACTTTCCATTTTATCTTTTGTGATCCTCAAAAATAAATTCATAGTAGTTGAAACAAAACAAAATGAAAAAAGAATTAATATAGCTGATTCAAAAAAGAATATAGCTGGCTAACTTTGGACAGCTTTAGTTGTGCATATGATTTCACCAAAACTGTAGACTGAAAATATTTATTAAATGCCTGCTATGTGCAAGGTACAAAATCCAGATGAGTTTGATTAGACAGCAATTTATATCAGAAAGGATCTGCCAATTTTAGTGGATCCAAAGATCAATTGAGGAGTTGGAGCAAAGGTTTGATGACTCTTTTTGGGGGAAATTGTAGAGGCAAAAACCTAAAGCTTTGTTCTAGGCTCTGAGGATAAAACAACCAAAACATAACAGTCTTTTCTCCATGAAACCTTTTTACTTTTTCTTGGTTGTTGGGTTGGTAAAGAAGATGGGGGAAGATGTCAGTGCTGGGATTCAAATGAATTAACAACAGGTTCTCCATGGAACCAAGCCGAGGCATCCGATGTGGCAGGCACGGGCCCTGGCCCCGCTAACAACCAGTTCTTGGAACTAAACCTAAAATTACGTATGGTTATACCAAACTGGTGCGAACCAGCTGAATGCCAACACTGGATGTACTCCTGCACTAAAGTACAGAATTGAGGCTATGGTTTGGATGACATAAGGAAAGTATATTTTATTACAGTCACCTGGATATTTCAGGCAAAATTGGGAGACTTCTATCTAGGAATTATATGGCTAGATTCTTAGAATTCTATTTCATTTAAGTAGCTCACTTAACAAATGATTAACCACCTTAGAATAGAGTGACAGCGTGATGTGGTGGAATGAACTCTGGACCATCACCAGAAACTTGAGTTTGAAATACAACTGCCACACTTACTAGTGGTATAAGCATTACCCTGTTACTTTACCACAATGATCTTCAGTTTTCTCTTTTATAATAAAGCTAAGGATGATAATACCTGTAATACCTACCTCCAGTGGTGTGCTGGTAAATGTTTAACTAGTTCTCTCAAAATAAAAAAGTGTGCATAATATTACTTATAAGTTTAATCTTCATCATTAATATTTTCTCCATCACTATCTTAAGCCTGCACAGTAAAAAATACAATGAATGAATCCTTGATTTTTAGCATTTGGTGATTTCAAATGTGTAAACTATCACACAGGAAATTTAACAACTGCCTCTTGTGAGCCAATACAAGTCGGCTCCCACTCATTAATGCTACATTATAGGGTTATTGTGGCAATTAAATGAAATAATGCATGTACTGTGCTTTGTAAACCTTAAGTTGGAATATAGATGTCAGAAGGTATCAGTAATTCACTACTAAATGTAGGCTTATTTGAAATATTAGGATTTATTGTTTTTTCTTTAATTATGAGAAAAAATCCATTGTAGCATCCATTTAAGAGAATCATCTTGTTGAGCTTCAGGAAACATAAGTTTTGTAGGTACATGGGTTTAAGCACCCATTTTTGTGCATCATTTAATTGTTTCAGAGGTAATCTTCAAACCTTGCCAAGTTAATAATTCTGATTTCACATGAGCCAGTTCTAGTTCAAGTCACCTAACCTGGGACAGAAGGTGCTGCTGTGTATGACCTTCTCTAATTGTTCTTGACTTTATTTCATCTAATTCCTCCTAGATGACCTTGAATTTTTCTGACAATCTTCCAACTTCAAAATATGTAATTCATGCTCTTTCTGAGAAGCGATAAAATTAGTTTCGAGTCTGACATTCCATCAGGTTTCATTTCTTTTAAATGATTCTCTGCCAACTTTTTTTTAAATAACAGTGACAATACTCCAATTTTATTACCGGTCTGGACAGTAGAACAAAATGTCATCCCAAATTCTCTCCTTCAACAAGGTGTCTACATTGTACTTTTAAAATCTTATAATATTCTTTGATAACAGAGATCTCTTTGATTACTCTCACAAGCAAGTGTAATAGTAATTAAGGTGGGACATTTTGCTGTTGACCTTTAATGATTCTGGCCTTTGTTTGAATGGGGCAGATAAAGTGAGAAGTTTTTGTATTTCTCAGCACTGAGACAATTGGGAGCCATTGATTTGTATCTGATGTGATATTGGGGGTGGGGAAGTTCTCCATGCCCAGCCTGGGTGAGGTTAGGGCCCTCAGGACCTGAGCAGGATATATAAGCACAAAGGTTAGCATTCTCCCTTGGAGCTCTGAGACACAGTAGGAGTGGCAAGTGACTATGGGCCAGCAATTCTAACGAGTTCCCCTAGATGTTGATAACTACGAACTGTATTTGGTCTGTAATTTAGGGTGCTGGCTTTTTCCCCTGAACTAGGTGGATGTTATTTGTATGCTGGATTAAAGTAAGATCGTTAACCCCTTAATGTTGCTTTCCTTAAGTAAAGCAGGTCAAAAGGACCTATGTTGGCAGCTTTCTGGGTGCTGGTTGTTGGTAGATCTTACATCCCCACAGATGCTGGTAGCTGGATTGTTGATACAGCAAGGAATAAAGCAAAAAGATATATGCTTAACAATGATGTTTGTTAACATCATTGAGGATGTTTAGTATGAGTTCTAAACCTTAAAACGCTATGGTAGCTTTTATTGGTTGGTGGTGGTAGCGATGTTGTTAAGAGGATTTCTCTAAAAATAATGAGACCTTCTAGGAAATTGTGTTCGTGAATGACATTGTGCATCAGAATTATATCAAGCCCTGGAATTTTGCAGAGACTCTTAAGTGAGATATATAATCACTTAAAAGGCTTCAGACTAACTATACAGGAAAAATCAAGTGGATGAAAAATGCTTGTCTCTCAAATTAGATCTAATCCATCAATAAATAAATGTTGCACGGACACTCAGGATGGATAACGAAGTGGCTCAAAAATTGAATAAGAGGAGAGAGGAATCTGGATTTTATTTAACAAATTATTGATGCTTTTGATAATCCCAGGATTTCTTCTGAAACAAAAGCATTGCTAATGAAGTGATGTATTGATGCAAGTCAATAAATCAAAAGGCATTTATTAAGGGCTTGCTATGTTCTAGCCACTGTGCTAAGCACCAAGTAGACAAAACAAGTGATAAATAGTCCCTGCCCCCACATTCTAATGGATTTCAGTAGGTCTAGATGAGGGAATGTGTTCTTAGCATGAGGAATGGCCTATGATGATCCATAGAAGTATAACTTTCATGGAAGAGATGAAGAAGCAAAATGCTGAGGGTTTCCTTTGAGACAGGCACTGTGGGAGGTATTCAGAATATCTACCCCCAGGTGTCTGATAGTCTAATTGGAAAAATGACACGCATACCAAAAATGTTTTCTAAAAGTTGTTTTTCTTTTCAAAAAAAAGCTTTCTAAAAGAAAGTATGTGTTGTGTCACAAGAAAAATATAAACAAATACAACAGGAATTCATAGAGGGACTGAATATGATTTTATTGGGATAGTGAACTTCCAGGTGAAGAAAACTTCAGCTAACACAGGTCAACACCTTCTCTCCAACTTAAAGGATGAAATGGGGCTTGCAACACTCCAAAGTGCAGCCCAACCAGATTAAACTATAATTGACAAACATTTAACAAAATGAGTAAAAAATAAACATGAATAATGTTAACATATATGGAGTCAATATGTGGCCTCGAGGGATCCTGCTGCATCCATTTCTATATGAGTTTGAGACATCCAGCCTAGAACAATGAGAGGTTAGATGATTTTCCCAGGATCACACAATAAGCATGTGCCAGAGGCAAGATTAGATCATGTGCTTTCATACCTCCAAGTCCCATTCACTTTCTCTAACACCATGATCCCTCTTAAAAGAGTTCAGAAGAGGGGAGGAGAACTACTTTGAGTTTGCATGCTTATGAAAGAGTTCACCAAGCACATGACATTGGCCTAGGCCTTGATAGATGGGCAGGATTTTGATCCATGGAGAGATAGGATTGAGGTAAAGAAAATCCTCTATAAACTGATGCATTCAACTCATTAATCAGCTAGTAGCCTGGCTAGAACGTGCAAAAGGACAATGAGTTGGGCTCGGCTAAACAGGAGAAAAAGAATAGCCTGGATTTATTTTGTGAATGTGAAAGCTTTTTAATGTACAAAGTTTTTTAGTGATCTCAAACTTTTCTAAAACAAAGGTTCAATTTTTTAATGCCAATATTCTACCTGCATTGTTATATGACTAAGAATCGTTTGGACCCTAGGAAAAGCAGTAGAAAAAAAAAAGAATCATCACCTTAAAGTTCACCCAGAAATTATTTTCTTTGACCAGAATCAATTGTCCTTTAATTTCTCTTAGCTTTGTTAGTCATCTTTCCTTTGAAAGCTATTAGCCACAACATACTAGTTATCATTTCTCCTAAATTTTAAAATTCTATTTTCTTAAATCTAGGATATTTGTCTAAGCCCACCTAGCATTCTATTCCTTGGCTTTCAAAAACTCTAACATGAAATGACATTTCTGCATCCAGTTTCTGTACACTCAAATACACATACATGCACATGTGTATATATGCACTCATACATGCACAGGCAGGGATGGTGACTGAAGTCAGAGGAACTCAGCTTAAATCCTGACTCTGATACTACTATATGTGACCTTGGACAAATCACTTAATCTTACTGGGCCTCAGTTTATTCCTATGAAAAACAAAGGAATCAAACTAGGAAGCATCTGATATCCCCTCCAGTTCTGCATACATAATTGTATCATCTAAAAGTTTTCTACCATCATTCTCATCGCCATCATTGTGCCTTCACTAAAATTTGCATAGCATTTTAAGGTTAGAAAAGCATTCTTCTCTCCCTGTAAGATTAGTACAAATATGATTTTCACCTTTTACAGGTGAAGAAACTGAGGGTCTGAATTTTTAAATGACTTGCCTATGACCACAAAGTGTCTGAGGCAGAATTTGATCCCAGATTCACTGACTCCTAGTGACTTTTCTGCTACACCATGTTTAACAAACTAATGTTGGTATACATACACACATATATGCATGTACACACATATATAATTTCTTATTCACCAATAAGAGGCCAATGTAGTCAATCTTTGATGAAGGAATAATCATCCAAAAATGATATTAAGCTAGTTTTCTGGAGGTGATCGATGTTATCTTCTTGATACTTCTTCCATCAATTCCACTATTTCTGCCCATATAGCAGTCTCAGGACTTGGAGAGATAGGAGTTTGACAATGATTTTGAAGTCTGAAATCATAGTCTCATGATTCATAGAATGGCAGAACTGGAAGCTTTCTCAGAACAAAGAATGCTAGATCTGTATAGAACCTTAGAACCTGAGTTAAAGAAGGTCAAAACTGTAATAGACTTTAGAAATCATTTAAGTTAATCTCATTAGTGTACAGATGAAGTTAGAGACAATTTAGAATTTGGGGGTTTTAAAATTTATAATCACTTTGATTCCTATGGATTTAGATTTACCTTTTTCCTTGCAAGTTACAAGTACCCTTTAATGAAATGATTTACACTTACTGTGATCTCAGCAATCTGTATGACCGAGGACATTTATCTGACCCAGAGTCTGAGTAGTTTTAAGGCCTTTAAGGTTTTATTCCTAAATATTTGGCTTTGATATAGTTATGTGGGAGATCATGTAGGGTAGTGAAAAGAGCACAATACTTGAATTCAAATGACATGGGTTCAAGTCTCCTGTCTGCCATCTTCTGGGTACATAAAATAAATCGGTTTACCTTTCTGGATCTTCATTTCCTCATAAAATGAGATGGATCCCTAAAATCTTTTCCAACTAGAAATCAGATGCCTCTATTCATTTCCACAAAAGCCCATCGATATCTATTGAAATTTCCCTGCATAATCAATGGCAAATCTGTGGTATGGCTACATAGCTTCAATGGCTCCATTAATTTTATATTTTCTTTTCCAAAACACCTAATCCTGTTCTTCCTCAATAATCGTCAATTTCCATTCACATTTTAATAACCAGTGATCCCATGAAAGAAAACAGGAACATGGAAATTGCTTCCAGAAAATACTTCAATAAGTAGATGGTAACAAAGGGTTTCCTTACCTTTGACTTCTAACAGATGACGATTAGAATGTGAGAAATTCAAGCACTTAGCTTGTATTTTAATTCTCAAAGTTGTTACAGTAGCAGAAGCACATTGATATGTGTGTCTCCTTGTAGGGCACTGGAAATGAATTCTCTGACATTTCGCTCTTAAACAAAATGTATATGTGTTGCCTGTCAACTTTGGGGTTATTTATTTGCCACTGGGATACCCAGGTTTCTCTAGCTCATCTTCAAGAATATTACTTGATGGACCATTACAGACAAGATTTACTTGATATTTGCCCTATTTCTAAATTTGCACATTGATTTTAAATAGTGTCCAGAGTTCGCAGTTGAGGAATGCTCTCCTTTCTTAGCTGTTGGGATACTGGAACAGGGCCAAGCATTGATTGTTCACAGGGTAATATTGGTCAAAGAAATGACTTAGGGAGAAAAAAAATAATACTGTAAATAAAGAAATGATTAAGAAGGTTCTTGGATATCTATCAGCCTAGAAATGTTGTAAAGAGTAATAAAGCAGATGGAACTAAGTGCCACAATACTTTAGGAGTCCAATATGGAGGTCATTGCCCCTAAAAGCTACCATCATTGTGCTGAAATGGGAAATTACATCTGGAAAATCTATAGCAGCCAAACCAGAGGTGCTGCCTGATTGTTATCACAGCAAAACAATCAAGCTTCAGGTCGAGGGGCTGGCATTCTAGCATGAGAAGGGCCAAATATAAACACTACCACCACCACCACCATCTCACCTTTCGATGCCACTATACAATGTATTCCTGGCTACAACCTTGTAAGGAAGGGAGTTTCAGTATCATTATAATGTTCGTTTCATAGATAAGAAAACTACATTTCAAAATTCTGAAAGTACTTAGGTTGTGGTGAAAACCTGAAAAGGTGTAGGTCAGCTCCTCTTTTCCCAAGAACTTTGAAAACTTTCAGTTTTGTATACTGGGAAGGCAGAGCGGACGGGAAGGATTGTATTTAGAAGTAGAGACCTATACTAAAGTCTTGGCTCTGTCACTTGCCAGAAGTGTCATGTTAGGCAATATATTTAGTTTCTGTGATCCTCAATCTTCTCCTGTGTGGAATTTAGAGAATAATGCCTATTTCCCAAGGCTCCTGTAAGTATGAAACAAGATTATTTGTGTACAGTATTTTGTTACCTTCAAAGCACTACAGATTCCTCCTATCATCACAGTTTTATTATTTACTCCGCTTTTTGACCTCATTCTACATTCAGTATTAGTTTATTGCTAATATAACAAAGACACCTTGAAGGCCGTGGTTGCTTTTCATTTTCTGTTTCTCTTATCTCTAGTATCTAGCACAAGCTCTGTTATACACTCAAGTAGTCAAATGGACTTACAATCTCCTTGATTTGGTGATTCCCTCCATCTTTGCCCATAACACTTGCCCATGTTCTCCCAAAAGTTTGTCACAGGGAAGCCACCTTGCAGGCCTTCCTCACTTTTGCTCTCCATCTCCAGAATGCCAGTGGAACACTGAGACTGGCCATGTATCATCCTTGATTCTTGCTACCTAAACAACCCTTCTTCTCTCCCTGTAACAAAATGCTTTGATGATATCTTTTACCCCTGTTTTTCAGAGTTCCTTATTGGCTTTACATTATAGCCAGCTCACATTTACCATGTGTCTTTCTGTTGCCTTCTGTATGATGTTCATCTTTAGTTCCCTGATGGCAATGGTATTCCACATTTTGCTGCCATAAAGCAACACCAGTAAAATGTTTGTATTGAAAATGATGAACTTTTGATAGGTAGCTTGGGGTCAGCAGAAGAGCTTTGCAATTTCCCCAAAGCAATCCAATTTACTCTTTTCCTCTTTTTCAATTCTGGGCCCAGCAGGATCCATCTGTGTTGTCTGTCCCACATATAAGGAGTCTTGTACAAGTTTAATAGAGTATGCATTAAGATGCATTTTGAAATCTGATAAATAAACATTCTTCATCTGCTTGGTCTTTCCTGTGTCTATGAAAAGACCAAACTTGTTTTTAATTATTATAGATCTTTTACAGGAGTTTCACCAGTGTCTTGGGGCTAGTTATAATGAGCACAGAGTCATCCAGAAATAGGAGCATCTGGAAGATTTTGACATCCACAAAAAATCCATCCTCAGTCTGGGCTCTGTACTGGGTCATCTCTATCACAATGGCGAGTAGCTCTCGTGGGGGTACATCTCCCTGTTTTATATTGTACCTGATAGGTATTATTAGAGGGCCATTGATCAGTTATTTGTGTTGTTATATCTTCGAAGGAATCATGAATGATCTTGATGTATGAATGGGAGGTATTTTACTGTAAAAGGGCCTTTATTGCTGTATTTTGTTCTACTTATTCAAATGTTTATAATCAATAAACAATAAACCCAATGAGATCTTATATACTCTACCTCTTTTAATTAACAGTTAGACACTAAAGATGTGGTCCCATTGTTGAATATCACTAGTGAAAGGTGATTTGTTCCCACCTTAAGGCCCTTATTGAAGATATGTTTAATTTTGCACATATATGATCCTCATAAATATTTTATATAGAAGGAAGAATAGTCATACAGATGAGTAGTTATTGATGTTCTATCAATCACTTTTTAAAATTATTAATGAGGTTCAAGAATTTTTTCATGCTTCTCATATCTCCTCTTCTTCAGAGAGCTTTCATATTGGCACCATAATACCCTCTCCATTGTTTTCGACTTCTAATATACATTTCTTCTCTACATGCTTGATCTAATCTGGCTGCCATCTCCCTATTTGTTTTCTTTAGTACCATTTCTAAATTCTCTGTAAATATCACAATGGCTGTGATGTTAGTGACCAAGGGTTGTGGGTTCCAGTATCGTTCATGGAGAAAACAGCTCATTAATTCATTCTTGGTATGTAAATTTTTTTAATTTTTCTCTAGCTTGCAGTCCTTCCACTTTCATCCCTGAATTCATTGAGAATGACTTTGATTAGTTGGATATCTTTCCAAGCTTTCTTTAAACTAGGTTTTACATTCACTTCTTTTCTCTGTTTTATGAGATAATCCTCTATCATCCTTCATAGAATTTTGCGATGAGCTTCTATTCCAACCTAGTGTTGTTTTTAACAGTCAGGCTTCTCCAACTGAAAAACAAGTAGAATTTTTCTGACCAAGGTACTAGATGGACTCCTTTGATGTTTTGTGGCAACTAACTTACTTTGGTCTTGCTTATAGATACATTTATATAACCAATGTAGATGTCATTTCTTTTGTCCATTTCTGATTTTCAATAATTTGTTTAAACAATTGTTAAAACAATTTTAAATTGTGTGTCACATTGTTTTTTCTCCTTGTTTTTTAAAATTTTTAAAATTTTTTAAAAAATTCCACTTTGAGGAGTTGATGGCTTAATTGTATAATGATAGCCAACTCAGAGATAACTCCCAAATCAACAATAAATCTTTTCCAATCTATTAAAATGATGTTGGTTTTAATTTTTGTGGTGTTCTTTGATGACCACTATGTCCAGTGACCATTAATTTTTAGAAAAAGAAAGTGTTGATGATATAGAGGCATGAGCCTTCTATATAATCTGTATTTGTTTTCTCTAATTTCTTTCTCCAGAACTCATGTTTTCCAATCTACTTCTCATATTCACTTCCCTCACATTTGCATGGAAATCACGAAGGATTAGAGTATATGTTGATTTGATTTGGACTGTCTTACCTGGTTTTTCATAGAATTTCTCAAATACTTTGTTATCAGCAATCAATAAACTACAGTTATTTTCAAGACAATCTTTTTTCCAAATAATTATCATTAATATTTCAATGCATGATAGCCAAATATCCCATGAAATAATATTTCCTGTAGCTTTGTGGAATATAATAAAACCTACTCTGTGAACTCATATTTTATTTGGTGGCAGACCCTCTCCAAGGAGTACCTATGAGCTTCCTTTTAGTGTTAATTTCCTTCTTTCTTCTGGTTTTATATATAGCAAGAATGTCAAGATGAATATAATCAATCTATTCAGTAATATGTCTACTCATTGGACACTGGAAAAGGATCTCATATTTAGGGTACCAATAGTCAAAGGGAAATTTGATGGTCTAAAAATGGTGTGATTTTTAGCACCCTCTGCCACCTTTCCTGCTACTATGCCACCATCATTATAGATACAGAAGGGGGCCCCAAAGGACCAACGTCCCTTTAAAATGTTCTTTGCATCTGGTACATAGCAGGTGCAAATTTTTATTGAATGAATGAATGGATCTGGCTTTCTGAGACATCCAGAGGCAACTTCAGATTTCTATTTCTGGCACTAATTATGGTGTCAAGTATTTTCCAGTCCTTGAGTTCTGCCTCTTTCTGTTCCCTGTCCTGCTTCCCTGACGCAATTTAGGAAACACTTCTAGGTCTAGCTTCTTACATTTTTGGCATAGACTTTTGGGACTGTTAAGTTGGAAAAGGCATTTAAGTGATGCGTGAATTCTCTCTATCATGTCCTAAACAAGAATCTATGTAAAGATTTCTAGTGATAACCCACTACTTCATGAAGCTCTATGTTATAGGAAAGTCTTCTTTGTATTGAGCCCAAATGTTAGTTCTCTCTTCTGGAGTCATACAGAATAAGTCCAGAGAATAGCATTTCATATATTTGGGAGTAACATATCACTCTAAGTTTTCTCTTCTTTAAGCTAAATTGTTTTCTCTTACCATTTGTATAGTTTTCCATCCTTTAAATATGATTATTATTCTCCTCTGGAAAAAATCCTCCTATAAGTGTTGATAAACAGCCAAAGATATGAAAATAATTTTCAAAAGATAAACGTGGTTATTAATAATGACTTGAAAAGATGCTCAACCTCACTGATAATCAAAGAGATGAAAATTAAAGCAACTTTGAAGTACCATCTCCCAACCATCAAATTGGCAAAACTAATTAAAGGCAACAAAGTTCAGAGCTAGAAGGAGGATGGGAGTTGTGGAGAAGCAAGTACACTCATTCATTGCTGGTGGAATTGCAAACTCAGAGAATCTTTGTAGAAAATATTCTGGATGTATAAAATAAAAGTTATAAAAGCATACTATCAAGGTTTTTGAATAACTTTACATATATTATCTCACTTGACCCTTACAACAATACAGTGAAGTAGGTGCTATTTTTATCCCAAGGCTAGGAAAAATTAAACTACTTGTCCAGGATTAAATTAAACCACTGTGTGCAGTGGATAAGTGTTCAAGGCAGGACTCAAATTCAGGTCTTTCCTGACTCTAAGTCCAATGTTTTACCCCTACACCACCTAGTTGCCTTTAACATGCTCTTTTATGCTTTTAGATAATAAATTCTTGACTGTATGCTATTTGTAAAGCTTATAATGATAGGCTTTGTGAAATGCCTTACTGAATTTTATAACCCATAGTTGTTCACTTGTTTCAGTCATGTCTGACTTTTCATGACCTCGTTTTGGGTTGTCTTGGCAAAGATACTGGAGTGGTCCACCATTTCCTTTTCCAGCTTATTTTCCTGATGAGGCAACTGAGGTAAACAAGGTTAATTCACTTGCCCAGGATCATGCAGCTACTACATGTCTGAGGCCAGATTTGAACACAGTTCTTCCTGACTCTAGGCCCAGCACTCTATCCACTTTGCCACCTAGCTGCTCCCACCTATATCTATAGCATTTCCCTTTTCTAAAATCTTATGATCCTGTCCCAATAGGGAAAACAAAAAAGCAGCAGCAACAGCAACAACAAAATGAACTCTGGAGTAAGATCACCTATAAGTTATTATCTATGTGCTTTTGGGTAGGTCACAAACCTCTTTGGTTCTTAGTTTCCCTATTTGTAAAATGAAGGGGCCTTTAATGTTGCGTTTAGATCTAAATCTTTAATCTTATAACAATAAGGTTACTTTTTCTTAATAAATCCTTGCTACATCCTAGTGATAACACTAGTTTCTCTAAGATATTACAAAGATATAAAAAAAATCCCTGGATTTTGCCAGAAATATAGATCACGTTCTACAATCTAGAGTTTGAAAAATCTACTTTGTTTACTTTTTTTGGATATATTAAAACATTTGCCTATCAGTAGTTGTGACTCTTCTCCTGTTCCCTAAGATTCCTTAATAATATTGCTGTCCAATTATATTGTCACTATACCTCTCCCTTTTGCTAGGCATATGTGATTTTCTGCTTTGTATCTTCGAATTTTGGGGAGATAGTTTATTTCTCCTAGTTTCATTCTGCATGGCCAAAAGACAACTTTAACTGCATCCTTTTGGAGACATTTTGAAAAGTATATTGTCACTGCCATTGAGGTACTCATTACAGGATCAAAGATGAATGGTTGCCAAAATGCTGTATTTCTAAAAATAGGCAATTGAGAGATCAGCAAATATAACTATGTGCTCTGAACTCATCCTATCCAACCATACCCAGCAAGAGTAGGCATTTTATCTTCTGTCCCTCTTCTATCCATGTTTTTTTTTTCCTTTTGAGCACCACAAACCTTCAGGTACAGAAACTCTGCCCCTTTTCTCACAAAGGACTCAGTCCACTATGCTTTGATATTTAATCATGGATCAGAGCTGCCCAGATTGGAAGTAAGCGGATCCTTACCTCTACCCTGTATGGAACTGGTGGTAGACCATGCTTCGTTGCCTGCGGTCATCCACCAGGGTTCTAGGGTCTAGCCCCCAAAGGAATTTCACCTTCTTCACTGCTATTGTGTGTCCTTAACCTTGCTTTGCAATTTCTTTTAAAGTAACAATAATAAAATCAATAACATCTTTGGTTTTAGAAAAGGCATGAAAATTTACTTTCCTATGATCCCACTCAAATCCCCTGTGACTACTTAAATTTGAACAAAACTCCCTTCTCTGATCAGTATTCTCCAATAAGGGTGGTATCACCCTAACACAGTGGTTCTTGATCTGGTCCATAGACTCCTTGATTTCAGGGGGTCTGTGAACTTGGATGGCAAAGAAAAAAATAAAGAAATTTAGCTTTTCCTTCAATTATTAAAAACAAAACAAAGCAAAACACATTATTCTAATAAGAGATCCATAGGCTTCACCAGATTGCCAGGATGGTCCATGAGTCCAAAAAGATTACCTGCTGCTGCCCTAGTAGGATGTAAGCATCTTGTGGGTAGGGAGTAGTTTTTTTTGGAGGGGGGTAAGGTAGGGCAACTGGGGTTAAGTGACTTGCCCAAGGTCACACAACTAGTAAGTATGTCAAGTGTCTGAGGCCAGATTTGAACTCAGGTCCTCCTGACTCTAGGGCTAGTGCGCTACTCACTGTGCCACCTAACTGCCCCAGTAGGCAGTATTTAACTTTTTTTATTTGTTTCCCCAGCACCTAGCATAGAGTTAGTACTTAATAAATACCTAACTGCCCCAGTAGGGAGTATTTCACTATTTTATTTGTATCCCCAGCACCTAGCGTAGAGCTGGTACTTAATAAACGCTTGTTAATTGATTATTGACAGAGATTTCCAAAGGTGAGCTCCTGAATATTATTCCCAAATCCAGTGTGTCAATACCCAAAATGTTAACCAAAATGTTACGTTAATCCCCCATGTTTCTGATTTAAAGAGCTATTTTAATGTGCAAAGGGAATGAACAAACTCCCATCACTAGCATGGTTACCAAAATGTGTTGCCATAATTTAAGGTCCCCAATACCAATGTCTACTAAGGTGTGTCTTCCAAATAAGAGATTTACTTTAAATGTAAATGTTTAAAACAGTGACTTACAAATGATAGATTTAAAACTAGATAAGATCTACAATAAAAAGTATAAAAGCAGTAGCATTATCATTCCTCAAACAAAAAAAAAAGAAAATTGGTAGGCAATTTAAGTATGATATTTAGTAACAAAATAGTAGCAATAGTGTAAAGTTTCATAATGATAAGAATAAAATCAAACATAAAAACTGTTGTTTTGTCTATCTCTGCAACACTAGATATAAACATTAGAGGCAGCTGGTAGCACAGTAGATAGAGCACTAGGCCCAGGAGTCAAGAAAACTTGAGTTCAACTCTTTCCTCAGACACTTACTAACTGTGTGACATGGGGCAGATCACTTAACTTATTTACCTCAGTTTGCTCCACTGTAAACTAAAGATAATAAGAGCACTGATCTCAGAAGGCCCTTGATATTCAAATCAGATAATATTTGTAAAAATCACTTAGCATCATCTCTGGCACACAGGAGGTGCTATATAAATGTTTATTCTCTTTTCTTCCCAAAAAAGAGTAATAGCAACTTGTTGATAGCAACTTGTCCCAGGATCATTTAGATTTTGTTCCTCGAGGGCAGTGACCCTATTTTTGCCTTTCTTGGCATAGTGCCTTGTATGTAACAGGCAATTAATAAGTGCTTATTTACTAAACAACTGACCATTTCTATCTGAATGCCATAAAAATAATAATAACAAGGAGAGAATTGTGGCCAAATAAGAGGCATCCTGAAAATAAAGCGAAATTGGGAAGCGAATGATGAAAAAAGTTAACATTTATGTTATACCAATATTGATATACATTTTCGGGGCTATAAAGTAGATCATAATGGAAAATATATCACAACCAAAAGCTATACACCATTTGCTAAACATGCCTTGAAGCAGCTTACATAGAAAGTTTAATACTTCCTCACTAAAAAGGACATGTATTCAGACATTCTCAGAGCACATGATAATCAGATCAAAAACCTGCTTTTAAAATAAATATCTGTCACATAAAGGGGTGGTAGTAAAGGATGAGAATAGTTATGTTTCACTGGGTTTGTCAAATACATCTGAAAGTGGTTTAGCTCTGGATGGAGCCTATGAAATAGCTAAGACCTAAGAATGATATCCATACAGGGTAACATCTACATGCACTCAGCCAAAAGAGTCAAGATAATCAAGGAAATGAGAAACAATTGACCAAGTCATGTGGATTGGTTTGTCTGGGGAAACAGGGTAGTGATGGAGGAGGAGGAGGAGGAAGAGCTTTGGTTGATTGTCATCCTTCATTCTGGAAGAGGACCAAAATTACATTACTATGTTAGTGTCCAACTATGGCTGATCAGAAGAACTTTATAATGACAATTTAAAGGCAGTCATTGTCACAAGAAGTCACTGAAGGATTATCCTTCAGTAACAGGAGATTAGTGATTGATGTAGATTAAGTAAGTAAATGGTAGAAATTGTGTTATACAGCCCTGCAGGATATAAAAAATACCTCCAACTGATATAATAAGATGTTACTCTTTGGTTTAGATTTACATCATAAACTCACCATCTTTCATGGAATTCAGTCTAACAATGAAACCACTGAGGCAAAGAAAGATTACCAGGCTCCAGAAATAAGTTTGCAATTGTTGTGGTTGTTGTTGTTGTTTCATCAGTCCTACACCAAGCAGCTCCACCATGCTATCTAGGTCAAAGAGACAGTAAACAGCGAGGCAGAAGCAAAAAGTGCTTTAAAATGCAGAGGCAGAGCTTATAATTTTCTCTAATCATACCTTTCCTATGATCACATAGGCATCATCCCATCTATCCTTTGCTAATGCCATCCCTCACTCCAACCCTAAAATTCTTACCCATAAACCCTGACCACAATGCAGGGCCAATACCATTTACTAAATATGCACGGTAAGCTTTAAGGTCACTATAATGCATTTTCTCTCAGTGGTAGCTAATGGACCGTTAGCTAAATAGTAATTCTAAATAACTTGGCTATCAAACCCTTGTCAGAGAAATTTGATTTGAATATTTTCCCCTATTCTTATCCTGAGTACATTAATTACATGAGTGTGTGTGTGTGTGTGCGTGTGTGTGCATGTGCACAGAACTTTTTAGATTTCATGTGATCAAAATGATCTATTTTATCTTTTGTAATTTGCTCTATCCCTTGATTGGTTATGAATACATATTCTACCTGTAGGTATTAAATCTGCTTCTCTTCTAATTTTTTTATGCATCGTATGATCTTTGATATTATGGTCATATATATGTTTTTCATTTATTGTAGAATGTGGTATAAAATATTAGTCTAAGTCTAATTTCTGCCAGAATACTTTATAATTTTCTAAGCAGGTTGATGTACGATGAAAACTCTATGCTGAAAGAAACCCTGAAGAAACCCTGAGACATCGGAGAATTGTCCTCTGATAGTACTACTGATGAGGTTAGCACACTTGGCAACATGATAGACTGTTACTAATCACCAAAGAAATAAACTAGGCAGCATAAGGTTGCAGTCCAATGCTGCTTGAAATCTTGTTGACCAACTTGACATAGAAGATGGCAGAGGGTTCTTCATATTCTAAAAAATACAAGAAGGCAAGATATTTCAAAGCAGAAATATCACTTTCACACCTGTTTTGAATGCTTCAGTTCAGATGGCACTGACCTCTAAAAACTTGCAAATAATAAATGCATATGAAATTGGCTGAAAAATTGAATATTTTAATTTCATGTTAAGAGAATATCACAAAAAAAAATCAGAGGCATGTCACAAACTGTAGGTGAGGGCTCCTTACTGCTTTTGTCTCTGGTGCCTTAGTCACAGAACATACTGCCAATAAGTTCAGGGCAACCATAAAAACAACAATTTTCATCCTTAAGCTTTGACTGCATGGAACGCAGTGAAATTGAGTACCTAAGAAAATATGAAGGAAGAAAAATTGAATATCCAAAGGTCATTGAAAATCTTCACTTAATTCAAACTCCAGAAATAATGCTTAATGATAAAATGGTAGCAAAAATTGTACCAATACCTGAAACTGTCTTGAAAAGAAGTTGGATCTACTTACGTGAGAATTCTGAAAGGCCTTTTTGTTTATTTATTTATTTGTTTCATGGCATAAATCCAATGTGTAGACCAATTATACCAAAACTGAGTAATTTAAAAAAAGGTGGTGTCTGCTATCCCCACCCTGAATGAATGCATTTTCCCATTGTGTATTTGACATAAAATGTAAAAATATTTCAGAATCTGCACATGGCCGCATACGTGGCAGCTATTGCCATGCTAAAGAACCATAGGAGAAAAGTTATAGTTATCAAAGAGTACTTTGAAGGACAGATGTTAAGTGGAACTATGGCATGAATCACTTCAGAGAGATATTAAAAATTTGTGATGACAGGTATTGGAAGATTACATCAACACCAAGCTCGCACGTGCAGTAAAGAGAAAAGGTGAGCACCACACTAGCCACCAGACCTAACAAAAAGAAACAGGTAGAAAGGAATCAGGAAAACAAAAACCATAAGAAATTCTCCATTCCTTTAATCAGAAATAGAAAGTAGAACTTATAAGGTTAAAGCAATACAGGGTGTCAAAGACGTGCAAAGAACAAAATGTACAAGTTACCAGTGAAAAACTTTAGTACCAAGGATTAAAAATTAAAGAGAATAGAGTCAAGAAGACAAAGGATAGTGCTGAAAATTTATAAACACCTACATAGTCTTAAGAAACTCAATACAGAGAGGATTCTGGGAAGATGGTAGAATATGTCAGAAAATTCCAAGCTCTCAAGATTTTCCCCCACAAAAGAGTTAAAATGGCACCTTAGGGCTATTTTAGTAAGGGTGGAGACAAAGAAGAAAAGGGGCACAACCAGGATCTTCATGGGATAGTTTAAGAAGATCTGAAAAAATCCCAGGACCAGGTTTGGTCCCTGTGAGGAGTAAACACTTCCAGGGTAGGTTCTGGTTTAACAACAAGCTGCAAGGCACTTAAACAACTAGTTTCAAGCCCTTGGGTTAGTTGGTTTGAGAGGCTGCCTCAGCCCAAGCCACAGGAACTTTTCACTCCAGGATAGTGAGAGGAGCTGGGCGTTTGAGCCCAACAAGATTGAGAGAACATTTACTGATGAGGAATGCCAGATCCAGCTGTGCTGTGAAGAGTGGTGGGGGTGAGAAGGAACTACCACAGGCCCAGTGAGTGCAGAAGCAATGGGGCAGAAAGCCCCTGGCTGTGGGCACTTACAAGAGGTTGGAGGTTTGGCTTTGGTTCTAGGCTAGAGGAGAGAACTGAAGATCTGGGCCAAGAGGTACAATTTCCCATATTCCAGGGCTATAGGTGATTACAGAAATCAAGTTATTACCAAAAAAATGCACAGGCAAAGGAGAAAGAATCCAACCATAGAAACCTATTATGGGAATAGAGATGACCAGGGTTCATCTTCAGAGAAGGATATTGAAGTAAAGAAACCCCCAAAGAGTAACATCAAATGGTTACCTGCTGAAAAGGAATTTATTGAAGATGTTTAAAAAGACTTCAATACTCAAATGACAGAGGATGCTGGCTGGAAAGCAGGGACTTGCTTAAGTTCTCACCCAAATCCCTCCAAACACCTGCAATAAATGGCTCTGAACAGATTCTAGAGCCACAGAACCCAAAAAAGTAGCAGAGGGAAACAGGTCTCCAGCCCAGGAGACCCTGGATGGTTGCCAGGAAGGGTCTATCACATGGTGCAGGGAGCGGAGTGCAGCCCAGCATGGGCCACATCAGGACAGACCAGACCTAAAGTCAGCCAGACGGAACAGGCCTTAGGGCCATGAATCATTGAGCTGTGGCAGTTACCAGACGTCTCAACCCACAAACGCCAAAGAGCAGGTTAGGGGGAAACTGCAGGATCAAGTTTAGAGAGGTCTGGCCACCAGCACTGGGGGTGGCGGAGGTGGTGCAGCCATGGCAGTGGCAGCAGCAGGAAGCTCCTGGGTCTGCTTCCAGAGATCCAGCATCAGCTGTTTCCCGAGTCCCTGGCTCACGCGGTGGGAGGAATCTAGCAGTGGACTGGAGTGGGAGTTCAATGAGCTCTTTGTGGGCACAAAGGCAGATTCTCTTGCTGTACCCTGCTTAGATCTGGATTGCAGTCCTGGTTGGTAGTTCTTAGGGGAGGAGGAGCACTGCTGTGACAGAGCCTGGGGTGAAAGTGGAGTAAAAGCAGCTCTGAAAAGAGCAGAGCTTGGACCCTAAAGCTTGGGACAAAGTACTTTCTACTCTACAAGCAGTCATACCCTGACAAAAAGCTCAAGGGTCAAGTAGTTGGCTGGGAACATGAACAGGCAGAAAAAACAAACTCAGACTCAAACTCAAACTCTAGATTCCTTTTCTGGTGACAAAGAAGATCAAAATATACAGCCAGAAGCAGTCAACAAAGTCAAAGAGCCTACATCAAAAGCCTCCAAGAAAAATATGAATTGGTCTCAGGCCATGGAAGAGCTCAAAAAGGATTTGGAAAAGCAAGTAAGAGAAGTAGAGGAAAAATTGGGAAGAGAAATGAGAGAGATGCAAGAAAACCATGAAAAAGAAGTCATGACTTGCTAAAGGGGACCCCGAAAAATACTGAAGAAAATAACACCTTAAAGAATAGACTAATTCAAATGTCAAAAGAGCTCCAAAACAATGAGGGGAAGTATGTCTTGAAAGGCAGAATTAGCCAAATGGAAAAGGAGGTCCAAAAGACCTCTGAAGAAAACACCACCTTAAAAATTGGATTGGAGCAAGTGGAAGCTAGTGACTTGATGAGAAATCAAGATATTATAAAATAGAACCAAAGGAATGAAAAAATGGAAGACAATGTGAAATATCTCTTTGGAAAAACCATTGCCCTGGACAGTAGATGCAGGAGAGAAAATTTAAAAATTATTAGACTACCTGACAGCCATGATCAAAAAAAGAGCCTAGATAATATCTTTCAAGAAATTATCAAGTAAAACTGCTCTGATATTCTAGAACCAGAGGGTAAAAGAGAAACTAAAAGAATCCACCAATCACCTCTTGAAAAAGATCCCCAAAAGAAAACTCCTAGGAATATTGTTGCCAAATTCCAGAGCTCCCAGGTGAAGGAGAAAATACTGCAAGCAGCCAGACAGAAAAAATTTGAATATTTTGGAAACACAATCAGAATAACACAAGATCTAGCAGCTTCTACATTAAGGGATTGAAGAGCCTGCAATATGATATTCCAGAGGTCAAAGGAGCTAGGATTAAAACCAAGAATCACCTACCCAGCAAAACTGAGTATAATGCTCCAAGGCAAAATATGGATTTTCAATAAAATAGAGGACTTTCAAGCCTTCTCATTGAAAAGACCCAGAGCTGAATAGAAAATTTGACTTTCAAATACAAGAATCAAGAGAAGCATGAAAAGGTAAACAAGAAAGAGAATTCATAAGGGACTTACAAAAGTTGAACTGTTTTGTTTATATTCCTACATGGAAAGATGATGTGTGTAATTCATGAGACCTCTCTCAGTATTAGGATAGTTCAAGGGAATATACATACACATAGACAGAGGGCACAGGGTGAGTTGAATATGAAGGGATGATATCTAAAAGCATAAAATAAAATTAAGGGATGAGAGAGGAATATATTGAGAGAGGGAGAAAGGCAGAGATAGAATGGGGTAAATTGTCTCATGTAAAAGTGGCAAGAAAAAGCAGTTCTGTTGGAAGAGAAGAGAGGGCAGTTGAGGTGGAATGAGTGAATCTTACTCCCATGGGATTGAACTTGAGGAGGGAATAACATGCAACTCAACTGGGTATCTTACTCCACAGGAAAGTAATGGGAAGGAGATAAAAAAGGGGGAATGATAGAAGGGAGGACAGATAGGGGGAGGAGGTAATCAAAAGCAAATACTTTTGAAAAAGGAAAGGATCAAGGGAGAAAACTGAATAAAGGGTGACAGGATAGGATGGAAGGAAATATAGTTAGCCTTTCACAACATGAGCATTGTGGAAGTGTTTTACGTAATGATATATGTGTGGCCTATGTTGAATTTCTTGCCTTCCTAGGGAGGGTGGGTGGTGCAGGAAGAGGGGAGAGAATTTGTAACTCAGTTTTAAAAGCAGATGCTCAAAAAACAGTTGTTTGTTTTTTTTTTTTTTTGCATGCAACTGGGAAACAAGATATATAGGGAATGGGGCATAGAAATCTATCCTGCTATAGAAGAAAGTAAGGGGAAAGGGGATGGGAGGTGGGGTGACAAAAGGAAGGGCTGACTGGGGAATGAGGCAATCAGAATATATGCAATCTTGGAATGGGGGGCGGAGGGTAGAAATGGGGAGAAAATTTGTAACTCAAAATCTTGTGGAAATCAATGTTGAAAACTAAAATATTAAATAAAAATGATAAAATTCAAAAAAAAAAGTAATCAAGTGACAGCAATAGAGGAAAAACTAAAAAAAAATAATAACTTCAGAAAAACAAGATTATGAAAAGAAAATTAACCAATTAGAAAAGGAGATCCAGAATCTTAAGGAGGAAAATGACACCTTGAAAATTAGAATTGGGCAAGACAAGCCAGTGAAGTTATCAAAAATCAAGAAATAATTAAACAAAACATGAATAATGAAAAAAGAGAAGGTGAAACATCTTATAAGGAAAAAACAACAGATTTTGAGAACAGATCAAGAAGAGAAAATATAAAAATAGTTGTATTAACTGAAAGTTATGATAAAAAAAGATTATTGATATAATAACATAAGAAATAATTAAAGAAAATTGTCCTGAATCATTAGAACAAGGTAGGGCAGTAGAAAGTGAAAAAAAATCCATCAATCACCACTTAAAAGAGATCCTATGAGAAAAACTCATAGGAATATCATAGTCAAATTCTGAAACCCCTATCTGAAGGATAAAATATTAAAAGCATCAAGATTAAAACAATTTAAATATGAGAGTGCCACAATCAGAATTACACAAGACATAGCAGCAGACATATTAAAGGACTGCAGGTGTTAGAACACAATATATGGAAGAGCAAAAGACCTGGGTCTCTGGCCGAAGATATCATACCCTGCAAAGCTAAGTATTATTTTGAATGAAAAAAAAATGGACATTTGATAAACTTTCAGACTTTCAAGACTTTGTAGAAAAAATCCTCAACCTAATAGAAGATTTGACATACCAGAACCAAGAGAAACATAAGATATATACCAAAGACTAATTATAAGGGATTCATGAGGACAGACTGTTTAATTTTTATATAATTTAAAATGTACATCTAAGATTCTTATTAATAATTGGTAAGCTCATAGGAAAGATTTGGGTAAGCCTGATTATATGAATTTAAAAAGTAAAACTATTTAAGAACAGCTAAAAAGAGTAACTATTTTATACAAATGAGGTGCAAGAGGAAGAAAGAATACAGAGGAATTAGATGGGGAAGGAGGGCTGGTAGTTCTGGTAACCTACTTTCATCAGGAATGGGTTTAAGAGGGAACAATACATATATGTTTAGAAGAGTATAAAACTCTTCTAAATTTAGAAGAAATAAAATAGTAGGGTCATAGAGTTGGGGGGAAGAACAAGGGAGAGATCTTCAGAGGAGAGAATGAGGGAATAGGTAAAAGGGGGCTATAAAAGAGAGTTTAGATTAATGGGAATGGGAGGATAGGGGAGGCATCCTTGGAGGTAGGAAGGCAAATAATAAGAGGGCAAGATAGCTGGTAGAAATAAAGTAAAAGAAGCAGGAGGGATAGGAAACAAGAGATATGTACAAACATAAAAACAAAGATCAAGTGTAGAGTATATTTGGAAAAGTATATGTCTATATACGCATGTATATATGTATAAGTGCATGTATATACCTGTATGTATATATTGAGAAATATATCTAAACTATATTGTAGCCTTCTTGGGGGGTGGGAGGAGGGGAAAAAGAACAAGTTAAAAAGTGCACAACAGAGAACAAAAGAAAATACAAAGAAGCAAAGAAAAGATGGTCAATTTCCAACACAAGGTATGTTTTTTATCACACAGGTTTTCTTGAAATGAAAATTTATTGTTATATATTTGAATCCTCTCTTATGTTCTGCTATGTACATGACATGATTTCTTTCTTTATATTTAAGTTTCAATATTTTAAGTTTATGATATGTTTTGTTTCTTTTCTCTATTCTGTATTTGTGTTCCGGTAAAATACATTTAAAAAATGAGAAAAAAGAAAACCAATATAACTAAAACAAGTTGGATCAAATGGGAAAGAGTATGTATTTATACACACACATATAAATATATATCATCTTCCTGCTTATATACACATATGTACAGATATAAGTGCATATATCTAAAATCATCAGCTTCCTATATATGTATATAGCTGATAATTTCATATATGCTAATCACTTATCAGCTGATCATATATATATAAAACAATATACATACATGTGTATATATGTATGTTATATATACATATGTATATATGTATGTTATATATACTTATGTATATATGTATATTATATAATCATACCAGAGATACCAGTCTTCTCTGAACAGACCCTACACTCACTACCACACTGATGGTGAATTCTTCAATTTGAAAAGGCTACAAGCCAAGACCAAAGTGAAGAGAGTGTTGGTGCATGATTTTCTGTTTGCAGATGATTGTGCACTCAATGCAGCCTCTGAAACTGAGATGCAACAAAGCATGGATCAATTCTCTGCTGCTTATGCTAATTTTGGCCTAACAATTAGCACCAAGAAAGATCAAGTGCTCCATCAGCCACCACCACACCATCCATATGTGGAACCACTGATTACAGCAAATGGAGAAGTTTTGAATGCTGTGGATAAGTTCACTTACCTTGATAGTGTACTTTCCAGGGATGTACACATTGATAATGAGGTTGACGCATGCATTGCCAGAGCTAGCTCTGTTTGGGAGGCTCTGAAGGAAAGTATAGGAGAGAAGAGGTATTAGACTGACTACCAAACTGAAGGTCTACAGAGCTGTTGTGCTGACCTCATTGTTGTATGCCTGTGAAACCTGGACAGTCTACCAGCGCCATTCCAGGAAACTGAATCGCTTCTGTTTGAATTGTCTTGGGAAGATTCTGAAGATTACCTGGCAGGATAAGGTACCAGACACTGTGAAGTCCTTACTCAACTAAACTGCCAAGCATTCAAACTCTGTTTCAGAGAGCACAACTCCAATGGACTGGCCAAGTTGTTTGAAAGTAAAACATATGCTTGCAAAAAAGACTATTTTATGGAGAAATCACACAGGTCAGGTGGTCACATGGTGGCCAGAAGAAGCAATACAAGGACACTTTCAAGGTCTCTCTCGTGATCTTTGGAACTGATTTTGTGACATGAAAGACATTGGCACAGGACTGCTCAGCATGGCATGCCTACATCAGAGAAGGTGCTGTGCTCTATGAGCAAAGCAGAATTGAAACAGCTCAAGGAAATGCAGGATGCCCAAATTTAGAGTATACACTCCAAATGTTCACATGGATTATTTGTGCCTGACCTGTGGTAGAGCATCCCAAGCTCATATTGGTCTGATTGGCCACAGTGCAACACATTGAAACTTGACTTTAGCATAGTGATGTCATTTTGGTCCTCTTCACAAGTGAAGGACAACAACTAACCAACTGTTATATAATACATGAAACTATCAGCTTATATATTAATTTGTGTGTGTACTCACGTACAGGAAACTATTAGCTTCCTATTGAGAGAGAAAGAGAGAGAGAGAGAGAGAGAGAGAGAGAGAGAGAGAGAGAGAGAGAGAGAGAGAGAGAGAAGGAGAGAATACTAAACTCTTATCCAAGAAATTTAGTACAAAGTTATTTTTTTCCCATTCAGCTACTTCTCTTCTTAGCCTAGATGGAATTATTTTGTTCATTCAGAAGATTTTCAATTTCATGTGATCGGAATTATCTTCTGTAATTGCCTTTACACTTTGATTATTTAAAACTATGTCTTTTACCCATAATTATATGATCTACTTTTCTTCTAATTTTTTATGGTATAACCTTTAATATGAAATTCTTGTGCCCATTTTTTAACTCATTGTAGAATAAATTGTTAATCTAAGCTGAATTTCTGCCAGACTGCTTTTTTAGTTTCCTGAGCAGTTTTTTTAATCTAATAAGGAGTTAGTTCCATAATTCATGGTTCTCCATTTTGTAGTATGTTTCATTGATTTGCTTTTCTATTTTTTAACCAATACCAAATGGTTTTGATGAATGCTAATTTATAATATAGTTTGTGGTCTGCATGTACCATTCCTCCTTCATTTTATCTCTTTTTTTCATTATTTCCTTTGATATTTTGGATATTGATATTGATATTTTGCATATGGCTCATTTCAACATAATATAATTTCCTCTTTTAAAAATCTCTTTTATATTGTGAATTTCTGGCTTTTCTTTGTCTGATTGCATGATTCTAATTCCTGCTACTTTGGATTCACCAGATGAATGCTATAAAAAAATATCCAGTCCCTATTTTTAATTCTGTATATATTTTTGCTTTCTATGTGTATATCTTATGAGTAATAAATTCTTGGGTTTCATTTTCTCATTCAATGTTACTCTTTTATTTTACCGAATGGTTTAATCCATTTGCAATTAGTTTATGAGAATTAGATTTATTTTTTCTACTTTTTTTCTAAAATTCATTTTAATTGGAATTAAAAAAATTACTTTATCTCTTTATTTTTATTTCATCTTTATTCAGACATTTCCCCATAAGATCCATCCCTATCACCCTCAAGTCTTACACTCCCATTTGTCCCTGCTTTCTTTACTTTGGGAGTTTACTTAACTTATTAATTCTTTTTTCTTCCTTTTATCCAATTATATAATAATTCTCCTTATTTTCTCCCAGTTAAGTAAATTCCCCATTCCTATCTTCCCCTTCAAATTCTTTTGTTTCCTAGGTTTTTTTTTAATTTTCTGTGCCTTTTTTCTGAAAAAAAAATCTTTCCTTCATTTCCCTTATTAATTTTTTCCCTTTCTCTATATTCTATTTTTTCTTTAATTCATGATCCTTAAAATTATTTATTTTTTTTAGTTTCTGTGTTTTTCATGAAATTAAAGTTTCTAAAGCACCCATTTTGAGTTCCTTCTTTTAAACAGTTTCTATATTATAGCCCCTTCACCCTTTATTCTAATGTGCCTTGCACTTAGAATTCTTGTAGGAGACAACGAGGATAGAAAGATGGCCCCATTAGAGAAATTTTGCTGTGTCTCTGATCATATTTTCCACTTTTACTCCTTGCCCTGATTATATTCTTATCCTTTTGTCATGATATCTCTTCTCTATATCCATGCTTCACATTCTTCTGGATGTTGGTTGTTTGCAGAAGCTTTAATCACCCGTCTTCTGAGGCAGGATGATGTTCCTGGAGGCAAAACATTATGATAGAAATAATGTTTTCTCTGAGCATCAAATCCCTGAAAATTTGATCCATACCAAGGTTCCCATTTCCCATTATGGAATATGTCTCTCCTCATAGGAACGTCCTTCAGTGGGGCCTCCTTCTACCAGTGAATTGAGATTTCCTCCCTCTTTTCCTCCATTTCAATCCTTCCCTTTGCCACATCACCCATTCTCTTTTAGCCTCCTTTCCTCCTCAGTCTACAATAGTTATTTTCCTTCATTGTTTAATGTTGCCTCCACTAGGATATATAATGCATTCCCTGTATCTTTTTCCTCCCTTCTCCCTTTTTGAACACCTTGCATTCTATACTTTAGCACCACATGCAGCATGCAAAAAAATGATTCACTTATTGCTAAATTTTGTCCATGGTGTTTCTGATCTATTTTTTCTACTACCATTGATTCTATTTAATTTCCTCTTCTTTGGGGAGGGAGGTAGAGGCAGAGCCAAAATGGCAGCTGGAAAGCAGAGACCCACTTAAGCTCTCCTCCATCCCTCTAAAAAACTGTAAAAAAAATGGCTCTAAACAAATTCCAGGGCTGCAGAACCCACAAAATAGCAGAGGGAAGCAGGTCTCCAGCCCAGGACAACCTGGATGGTTGCTGGAAAGGGTCTATCACATGGTTTGGGGAGCAGAGTGCTGCCCAGCATGGGCCACACCAGGACCAACCAGACCCAGAGTTGAGCAGAGAAGGACATAGGGCCATGAATCATTGAGCTGTGGCAGTTACCAGACTTCTCAACCCACAAATGCCAAAGCCCATGGAACAGGTTAGTGGAAAAACTTGAGAGCAGTCTAGCCCCAGCCCCAGGGGCAGCAGAGGTGGTGCTGTGGTGGCAGCAGCAGGAAGCTCCTGCAGCTCCTTCCAGAGCTCCAGGTGCAGCTGCTTCCTGGCTCACACAGTGGGAAGAATCAAGAGGCAGATCAGAGCTGGAGTGCAATGAATGCTTTCCTGGCACAGAAGCAGGTTCTCTTGCTTTGCCTTGCTTGGTTCTGGTTTGAAATTCTGGTTGGCAGTTCTTGGGGGAGGAGGAGCACTGCTGTGGCAGAGCTTGTGGTGATGGTAGATTAGGAGTAGCTCTGAAAACAGCAGTGGAGCCCCTCGAGTTTGGGACAAAGTACTCTCTACTCTAAAAGCAGTCATACCCTGACAAAAAGGTCAAGGGTCAAGTAGTTGGCTGGGAACATGAATAGGCAGCAAAAAAGGACATAGACTATTGAATAGTTTTTTTTGGTGACAAAGAAGATCAAAACATACAACCAGAAGAAGTCAACAAAGTCAAAGAGCCTACATCAAAAGCCTCCAAGAAAAATATGAATTGGTCTCAGGCCATGGAAGAGCTCAAAAAGGATTTGGAAAAGCAAGTTAGAGAAGTACAAGAAAAATTGGGAAGAGAAATGAGAGTGATGTAAGAAAACAACTTGCTAAAGGAGACCAAAAAAAAAAATACTGAAGAAATTAACACCTCAAAAAATAGACTAACATAAATGTCAAAAGAGCTCCAAAAAGCCAATGAGGAGGAGAATGCCTTGAAAGGCAGAATTAGCCACATGCAAAAGGAGGTCCAAAAGACCACTGAAGAAAATACCACCTTAAAAATTAGATTGGAGCAAGTGGAAGCTAGTGACTTGATGAGAAATCGAGATATTATAAAACAGAACCAAAGGAATGAAAAAATGGAAGACTATGTGAAATTTCTCATTGGAAAAGCCATTGACCTGGAGAATAAATGCAGGAGAGATAATTTAAAAATTATTGGACTACCTGAAAGCCATGATCAAAAAAAAAATAGCCTAGGCATCATCTTTCAAGAAATTATCAAGGAAAACTGCCCTGATATTCTAGAACCAGAGTGTAAAATAGAAATTAAAAGAATCCACCAATCACCTCTAGAAAAAGATCCCCAAAAGAAAACTCCTAGGAATATTGTTGCCAAATTCCAGAGCTCCCAGGTCAAGGAGAAAATACAGGAAGCAGCCAGAAAGAAACAATTTGAGTATTGTGGAAACACAATCAGAATAACACAAGATCTAGCAGCTTCTACATTAAGGGATTGAAGAGCCTGCAATATGATATTCCAGAGGTCAAAGGAGCTAGGATTAAAACCAAGAATCACCTTCCCAGCAAAACTGAGTATAATGCTCCAGAGCAAAATACAGATTTTCAATAAAATAGAGGATTTTCAAGTCTTCTCATTGAAAAGACCCAGAGCTGAATAGAAAATTTGACTTTCAAATACAAGAATCAAAAGAGGCATGAAAAGGTAAACAAGAAAGAGAAATCACAAGGGACTTCATAAAGATAAACTGTTTTGTTTATATTCCTACATGGAAAGATGATGTGTGTAATTCATGAGACCTTTCTCAGTATTAGGGTAGTTGAAGGGAATATACATATACATATATATATATATATATACATATATATATACACACATATATATATGCATATACATATAAACAGAGGACACAGGGTGAGTTGAATATGAAGGCACGATACCTAAAAACATTAAATAAAATTAAGGGATGAGAGAGGAATATATTGAGAGAGGGAGAAAGGCAGAGATAGAATGGGGTAAATTATCTCACATAAAAGTGGCAAGTAAAAGCAGTTCTGTTGGAAGGGAAGAAGGGGCAGGTGAGGGGGAATGAGTGAATCTTGCTCTCATTGGATTTGACTTGAGGCAGGAATAGCATACACAATCAATTGGGAATCTTACCCCACCAGAAAGTAGGGGGAAGAGGATAAAAAGGGGGGATGATAGAAGGGAGGGCAGATAGGGGGAGGAGGTAATCAAAAGCAAACACTTTCAAAAAGGAACAGGGTCAAGGGAGAAAATTGAATAAAGGGTGACAGGACAGGATGGAGGGAAATATAGTTAGTCTTTCACAACATGAATATTGTGGAAGTGTTTTACATAATGATACATGTGTGGCCTATGTTGAATTGCTTGCCTTCTTCGGGAAGGTGGGTGGTGCGGGAAGAGGGGAGAGAATTTGGAACTCAAAGTCTTAAAAGCAGACGCTCAAAAAAAAGTTGTTTTTGCATGTAACTGGGAAATAAGATATGTAGGGAATGGGGCATAGAAATCTATCCTGCCCTATAAAAAAGTAAGGCAAAAAAGGATGGAGTGGGGGAGTGGGGTGACAGAAGAGATGGCTGACTGGGGAATGGGGCAATCGGAATGCCATCTTGGAGTGCGGGGCAGGCAGAAATGGGGAGAAAATTTGTAACTCAATACCTTGTGGAAATCAATGTCGAAAACTAAAATATTAAATAATAAAATAGCAAAAAAATAAATTCCTCTTCTTTACCTCCTTGTGAATTTTTAGAAATACTCTTAATGTTCAACTCGTTGTTATTTTGTTGTTGTTTCTTTTTGGAGTCACTGAATCTTAAAGGTATCTTTCTGTTTTTAGTTTTTTTTTCTTTTTTTCCTTCATGATTTTCTTCATTCTTATTTATTTTATCACTTCTGTTTTCTTTGCTATTGGTATTTATTTGCCATTTCTGTTTTTGGAAGTGTTTGCAAAGCAAGCAATCTACTTACATAATTTTGAAAGAATACTTCAATGCTTTTATTTAACATCCATCTTTTTTTCATTGATTCAGAGTTGCTTATACTCAGATATCTTTGAGTTCATCGTCCCTTCCGTTCTGATATATTCCCTCTTCTTTAGTTGTTTATACTCAGTACTTAACTGAGTTTTATTTTTTCCTGAGATCTTTGGTAATTTCAGTCTTTTTGCCTTAAACTATTTTTTTTCTCACTTTCTAACTCCATCCTCTTCTATAGCAGCTCCTCTGAGGGCTAGACCTCCACTCTCTCTCAGCTTCCTCCCATTCTGAGGAATTCACTTTTCTCTGGCATCAGTACCTTGATCCGAAGACTTCTGGGAGGACAGAAATGAACCCACTTGGAGGCCAACCCTCTTTCCTTGAGATCTGGTACAGCTCTCCTCTCCCTCACAACATCCACACCTTGGTGTCCTGATATAGTGTCCTCTGTTCCGATGTTCTGGCTCCTGCTTTGATAATACACTATTAGCCCAGGCAGAGCAAGCTTCTACTTTTCTATACCTCCATCCCCTCCTCAGGGAGAACTGGCATAGTTAAGGTCTTCTGTCTTCATGTTTCATCCCCACACTCTCCTTGAGAACAAAAACCATGTTTTTCCTTTTTTAGTTTGTATCCCTAGTGCTTAGCACAGTGCCTGGCACATGGTAAGTGCTTAATAAGTGATTATTGACTGCCAGAATGTTGCTTGTTGCTATAGAATGAAGGTTTCAGAATAGGGGCAGGGGATGTAGGCCAATACTGGAGCAGTAATAGGGATATTGCTGAGTGGATCTCAGAGCACAACCAAGGTTATATTATGTCACCCTTACAAAGCCATTTCAGCTGTCTCCACTGGATAACATATCAAAAAGTTTATATAGCAACCTGATAAAATTAACAGTAGGGAATGCTGATCTCTAATCCCTAATTCTCACTCAATACTTTCTCCTTCATCAAGCTCTCCTGTGTATGCATTTGGGCTGTGTGCTGGTCTCGGAATTGTTCAATTCCCATCCTTCATCCTTACAGACAAGCTTGGCTGTCACACTCATGTTGAAAGGACTACCACTGATAAAGTAATGATGACAACAATGACTATGCATAACTCCCATGGACATAACTCCTAGGACAGTAGATTGAAATGTTCTCTGTACACATAGCAATTCTAATTAGGGATGGATGTCTTGTGCACATACTCAATTCAAGCCCTGATGATGCTATGCAATTTCTTCTTTTCTAAGGCCACTGGAAAGTGATGAGCTAGGATGTTAGCAGTTCTTGAAATGCAAGTGCTTATGTCTGACCTACAGTACTCATTAGCTCACTCCTCCAGAGAATATAGATGTATCTATATCCCATGAGTACAATGATGATAATCTAAAAAATTAGATTCAATGGTGTCAACTCTTCTTCCATTAACATTTTCACCAAAGGAAAAAAAATCCATGAGAGATTCCTGGAACCACTTTGCCAAGCATGAATGAGTTATAAAAATCCACAGCAACTGACTGAATTTGTTTAAAATTTTACTAATTGTTTATCACACAAGGGTCTTTGCAGAATTGGTGCAATGAAACAGGAGCTGATTTTAAGTCAGAGAAGGTAAGTTAAAATATATCCTTACCTATAAGACATTGAGGAACCTCCATCTCATATTCCTCAACTGTAAAATGGACACAGGAATAGAACCTACCTCACAGGATTACTGTGAGGATCAAATGAGATAATATTTGTAAAAAAAATGCTTGGCACCGTGCTTGGCACATAGTAGGTACTTATAAATGCTTATTCCATTCCCTGCTAAATCAAGATTTCGAAGATTTGAGTTGGAAGACTCAGCATTGAAAAAAAAACCTTAAAGTTCATCCTTATTATTTTATAAATGAGGAAACTGAGGAGCAAAGAGGTTAGGCAATTTGCCTATGTAAGAGGTAGTAAATAATAGTGGTGGGATCTGAACCCAGGTCTTCTGACTCAGAATCAATTCTCTCTCCATCGTACATGAAAATCTCTCAATCTAGTCCTCGTCTCTCTTTTTCATAGAGGAAGTCATTTAGATCCAAAAAGGAAGTGAAATTGTCTAAAGTCACATAACCAGCCATGAAATATGCTAGCTATGAATGATACTTAGATCTCCTGCTCTAAGTTCAGTGTTTTTTCCTTTCTAGTATTGTGATGCTTCTTGTTGTGAAAATGCACTATGATTATTGCAAGATTGATTCTTCTTCTAAAAGGAACAAGAAGCACCATTGAAGCATGGGTTGTATTTTTTTTTTATTATGCCTCTGTGTCCTGTGTTAGAGCAAATAATTGTGGTTGAGTTTTCCACAATTTGCTGGACTGATGTAAAGATTAATGATTATCTGTGACTGTGCCCACTTTGAAAGAAGAGAAGTGCTGTATAATTTGAAGTATTTTAGTTTTGTTCTTGTTTCCTAACCTTAAGGCTGGGTCTGTTTCTTCTCGACAGAAACATGGAATTTAAGCATTAAAAGAGGCTTCTGTGGCCCTTTGTTCAACCCCATACTTGAAAAATTATTCCTCTACCACATACCTAATAATGGCCATCTAGCAGTCATTTGAATATCTCCAATAAGAAAGAACCGATTCTTCCTTAGGTGACTCATTCCATTTTTCAAACACTGTTGAGAATTTTATTTTTCATTTGTTTATTACCTTACATCCTTCCAAAATCCTTTTCTCTATAAGTTCCACCCATTATTAACGTTTCTGTCCCCTGGGGACAAGCGGATCCAGTTGAAAATTTGTTACATGTGATAGCATTTCAGATACTTGAAGATAACTATCATTTCCTCCAAGCCTTCTCTTTTCCAAACTAAACATTTCCAATACCTGCAATTGACTCTTATTTGGCATGAAATAAAATGCTCTTCAATATCCTTTGTTCCTCTCCTTGGATAGATTTTGGTTTATCAATGCCCTTCCTAAAAAGTGGCTCCCAGATATGAATATAGCATTTCAGGGGTGATACAGCAGCATTATTATCTAATCTTGTATAGGTCTTCCTTAATGCAGACAATGTGCAGCCACTTTCATGGAATCACCAAATTTCTGTTTTGAAAGGTGGTCACTGCAGTGGTCTGATAGAGTAACTATTGGAAAAAAATTCCCTAAACATCATGCTTGATATATGAACATCCAGCCTTTGTTTAATGATCCTTGATGAGGAGAAACCCATCACCCCTGAAGCAGGTCTCTCTACTTGTGAATAGCTCTAAGGATTAGGATGTCTTTCCTGACATCAAGCTTTCATTGGCCCTTTCCTTCTGGGGCCAAATGGGACATGCCTGATCCCCCCTGCACATGACAAAACTTCACACACATGGAAACAGATGACATATATGCCCCATGAGTGTTCTTTTCCCCAGGATAAGCATTGCTGGTTATTCTAATCTGCCCATAAATAAAATGAGCTCAAGGCCATTTGGATCCTGGATGCCAGCCTCTGTCGACTCTACAATTTATCAATGTCTTTAAACTGCAGCACAGATAACAGATTACTATACTTTAGGTGAGATCTGATAAGGGCTTAGTACAGTAGGTATATCACTCATTTAGTCCTAGAAAAAATGATGCTCCCAATGATGCCCAACATTACATTTGATTTTTTTTGGCTGCCATGACACATATTCTGAGTTATATTTCATTTGTGTTCAGTAAACTCTCTACATCTTAGGATCACAAAATTCTAGATTTAGACCTGTAAGGGTCCACATTGCCCTCTGTTTACAGGTGAGGAGTCTAAGTCTGAGACTCATGTAGGTTAAGTAAGTTGCCCAAGGCCACATAGGTAGTGACAGAGATGGCATTTGACTACTAACAACCATGAAAGCAGATGAAGTGGGCACTGTGGAGTACTTAAAATTTGGTCAGACATGGAAAATGCCAAGGTCATCTACTATATCCTGGGTCATAGCCAGTCATTGCAACTTTTGTCGTACCAGTGGACTTTGATGATAGAATAAGATAGACTTTGATGAGAGAATAAATTCTCTCTGGAAGAGAGAATGAGGCAGAAAACTTTGTGCAACTCTACCTCACTTAAATGCAAATCACTCATAATTAAGATGTTCTGCCCACGATGTCATTGGTCCTCTTCAAAAATGAAGGACCACCACCACCACTACCACTACCACCACCACCACCACCAACAACAACAACAAACTTGACCACAGTCCTCTAATACCGGAATTAGTGCCCTTTAAAAGATGCTATGCAAATTGTTCTTTAAGTATGCCATCCCTGTCTTATACTTGTGAAATTTATTTTTGAACCCAACTATAGGACTTTACATTTTAGACTTGAATTTCATCTCAATAGATGCAATTTAATGTCCATGACTGTAAAGATTTTTCAAGATCAGACTCTCATTCAGCGTGTTAGTTAGCCCTTCCAATTCTACGTCTTTTTCAGATTTGATGAATATGCCATCTGTGCCTTTCACTAAATCATTGATAAAAATTTTAAGCATTTCAGGGCCAATAACAACTGTCTGAGGTATTCCACAGGATAACTGTCAAGCTGACATTGAAATGTTAGTGATCATGCTTTGATTCCAGCCATTTTACTTTCTGGATTTATCTAATAGTTGCTAATATTCATGTAGTATTTACTATGTGTGAGGCATTGTGCTAAGTGCTTTATAAGTATAATTTCATTTGTTCCTCTCAACAACTTTGAGAGTGGGGAGGTACTTTTATTGTTCACATTTTACAGATGAAGAAACTGAGGCAAACAGAGGTTAAGAGACTTGTCTAAGGTTACATAGCTTGTAAATGTCTGAGGCCAGATTTGAACAGAGGAAGATGCATCTTCCTGACTCCAGGCCCAGCATTCTATCCACTGTTCCACCTAGCTGCCCATGGCAACCTCTTCCTTCCCCTTGCTTCCTCTAACTATTTAATCATATTGCATGTCCTTGATGAAATATTTTATACTGTTTCTCATACAAAAGTCATCATTGGTGAGATCACTTGCAGTTATGGGTTTTTTGTTTTGTTTTGTTTTAAGATCATTTATAGCTTTACACTGTAGAAATTTGGGGGGGGGGGGATTGGTTTTCTTTTTTTTTTAAAGCCAATTTTATTCAGTTGAACAAATATTTATTTAGAGTTTATTACATACAAGGCACTTGAAGTGATATTTGCTACCTAATGTTCTTTTTTAGATATATATTGTTTATTTTAGTTTACGACACTCAGTTCCACATGTTTTTGAGTTCCAAATTTTCTCCTCCCTTCTCCTCCCCCTCCCCCCCAAGACAGCATATGATCTGATATAGGTTCTACATATACTTTCACATTAAACTTATTTTCCCAATAATCAAGTTGTAAAGAAGAATTATAACCAATGAAATGAATCATGAGAAAGATAAAACAAAACCAAAAATAAAATAAAATTTAAAAAAACAAAGGGAGCAAATAGTATGCTTCAATCTGCATTCAGACTCCATAATTCTTTCTCTGGATGTGGATAGTCTTTTCCATCAGGAGTCTTTTGGAGCTATCTCTGTACTTTGCATTGTTGAGAAGAGCCACGTCTATCAAAGTCAGTCATCACCGAAGCAATGTGTCTGTGGTTGTGCACAATGTTCTCCTGGTTCTGCTCCCTTCCCTCATCATCAGATCATATAAGTTTCTCCAGGTTCTTATGAAGTCCATTTGCTCCTCATTTCTTATAGCACAATAGTATTCCATTACATTCATATACCATAATTTGTTTAGCTATTCCCCAACTGATGGGCAAGTTATTGGTTTTCTTTTAAAATCCAATAATCTTTTCTTCCAGATATTTTTCCCTTAAGTTTCTCAATTTTCTTTATCCACACTTAAGAGCTTCCCTGGCCTGGAAGTGGGCAGCCCAGGAGAGAAGCTAAGAATTCTAGGTCTCCAAGAATGAATGGTTCCACTCCTGACTTGATGGACTTTTTCCACCATACCAGGACAGCTTTGTCCTCACCCTAGAAGATTCTTTCCATTTTCTGACTGCTCCAATCTTCCTAGAACCTCCATTTTAAGGAAGATGTCTTTGTCACATACATCTTCATTTCTTTCCTGGCTCCACTCTTTACTCTCTGAACTTTCTCCCCTCCCTTCTCCTTTCCCCCACCTTTTCTGCTTCTTTTATATGTTATCATCTTTCATTAGAATGCAAGCTCCCTAAAGGCAAGGATTATCTTTCTTTTTGCCTCTATCCCCCACCCCATCCCTCAGTATTTAAAACACTGTTTTGCACACAGTAAAGACTTAATAAATGCTGGTTGATTTGTTGACTTGACTTAATTGACTTAACTAGTTTAAAAGTCTTATAAAATATTTCAGGGACAAATAGTAACTTTAATTAGCCCAGCCAGGCTCAGGAAAATTCCAAGAGTTAGCTAGATGGCAGTGGAAACTAGTATGTCAGTGGACCAACTTGGTTGCTTGCAGAGCAGGTTTTCTTTGAAAAAATGGCGTTTGTTTCCATAATATATAAGTAAATGTATTAGTCATTTGAAATTTAAATAATATGATATACTATAATAACTAACTCCCTCCTGCATTTTTATTTTGCAATAATTGAAATTTTTATTTATTTTTAATTTATTTTATTTTTTAATTTATAAAATAAAACAAGCATTTCCACAACATAGTATAATTAGGGAAAAAAAAGATGACTGCACATGAAACTGTGAATCTATTATGTATAACTTGCTATTCCTCTTAAATATATAATAAAATTATCATGTAAATTTTTTTACTCCACCCTCCCCTCCCCAGGAAAGCTACTATAAGATTTTGGGAGAGGAAATATTTTTGACAGATCATCAATGGAAAACTTCTTATTTTCATTGGCTGCATCAAAACAGGCTACTATGCCATCCAATTTGATCATGAACTTATAAAATCCACTTAGAAAAAAGAAAAAGAGAAATGAAATATAACGCCTATGCTTTCAGAAATATGAGTAAATAAATTTTATTTCCTTAATACTTCAAGGTTTATAAAATGTTCCTAAAATTACCTCACACTGTCAGCACCCATAACTCAAAGTCCTTCAGGACTTTTGGGGAACATTAAGTTCCAAACTCACTGATTTGGTTAAGCTGATCTCTAGTGTGAATGGCTTCACATTATATACCCCATCCGTTCCATCTAAACTGTCCTGCTACATGATCTCCCAATAAAACATGAAATCTCCTACCTCCCTGCCTTTCCATTGCATACATGCCATACATTCCAATGTTCTCTAGCCTCATCTCTACCTCTTTGAATCCCTTGCTCTTTTCAATTGTCATCTCAAGTACCATATCCTACATGAAGCCTGTCCTGATCTCCTTAGTTGTTAGTTATCTCACTTGACGTCAATTTTTAAAAATAATTGTATTATTTTATTATTAGCTTACATTTATACTAGTAAATCTATAATAATTTATAGATTGTATAATTTATGATTCATTAAATGAGAACAGAGAGCATTCTAGGCATGACATGCCTGGTTGCAAATGCAAAGAAGCAGGAAATTTAATGTTATATTGGGGGAAGAGCTAGTAAGACAGTTTAGATGGAATAAAAGGGGTAGAGTTTGAAGTCATTCAGGCCACAAATCAGCTTAGTGAAACCAATGAGTCTGGACACTTAATGTTGTTCAAGATACTTGAACACTTTTAGTTGTGGGTGATGACAGTGTGAGGTGATTTTAGGAAATCATTATTTTTATATGTGTATAGATATAGATATCTAGATATCTATATGTATCTGTCTATATATATGTATGCATACAAATTTGTTGATCTACATACATGACATATTTGATATATTGTATGTCCTTAATGACACCATATTATACAGTTTATATGATTAGATGTCATGTGTAATTAATTTATACCGCACTTACATATGTTTGTATATATGTAGGTATGCACACATATACATACACACATTTATATGTGTGTTGTTTGTCCTTCATCCTCAAAGAGGACCATGGCATATATACATATACACACACATATAAATGTATGCATGCTTGTGTCTATGCAATACATATGTGTATATATAATATATAAAATTGACTTATCAATGTATATGTCAATTTCTCTCAACTTACTGTAAGTTCATTGAAGGCTGGGAATGTTTTATTTTGTCTTTTTATCCCTGGCACCTAGCACAGTATCTTGCTCAAAGTAAGTGACTATTTATATTCATGGAATTGAATTTCCCCGAGATGTGTAGTGAGCATATTATGATGCTAATTTTACAGATGATGTCAGAAAGAGGATGTAACCCATACATGATCATAAAGTTAACAAATATGGGTGCTGAGATTTCAATCTAGTTTTCCAAAGTCTAAATTTCCACTATAACACTCCCAGATGTATAGATATATAGATAGCTAATAGAGAGACAGACAGACAGACAGATAGATAGATAGATAGATAGATAGATAGATAGATAGATAGATAGACCATTTAGTAAGTGCTTACTATTTGCCAGGTAGTGTGCTAAGTGCTGGAGATACAAAAATAAACTTTTTTTTGAGACCATTCCCTTTGCTGTTTCTTTACAGCATAATAGTGTTCCATTATATTCATGTACCATAATTTGTTCAGTTCTAACTGTTGGGAGTCCCTTACATTTGAATTCTTTGATACCACAAAAAGAGGTACTGCAAAGATTTTTGTACATATAGGCTATTTTTCTTTTTCTTTGATCTCTTACAACTCAGAAATTCTCAACACAATGACCAGCCATGATTCCAGAGGACTAGTGGCAAAGAAGGCTACTCAGCTCTTGTCAGAGATATGAGAGACTAAATATGCAGAAAGAGACACGCTTTCATGGCTAATGGTTTGCTTGACTATGCATATTGATTAAGCACTTTTTCTTCTTTTTTTTTCTCCCCCGTCCCCCCCTTTTTTCCCCAGGGGAGAGAGGGGAAAAACGCCAGTCGGTTGAAAAAATAAAGTTTAACTTAATAGTAAATAATCCCGGGTCCCTGCCCTCAAGGTCCTTATATTCTAATGGGAGAAGACAATATGTAGAGCAGAGGTGGAAAGTTGGGAAAGGAATGTTGAGGAGATTGGGAAATTGTTTGGAATTATGGCCCTAGTAATTTAAGGCAAAACTCTCACTTATTAGAGCAGGAGGATCAAGGAGTGGAGTCCCAGTTTCTGGTGGAGTAGAGACAGTTGAAGAGAAGGGTTATGGCAAGGAGACTGCAGGAATAATTGGAATCATCCCCTAAAATGGGTTAATGGGATTAACAGCTGCAGTTAAGCTTATAGGAGATGTATCAGACCTTTAATTGCCATAGTGGTATTTCCAAGGAAATGTGGCCACGAACCATGTGCATATTGCACATCTGCTGAAGAAAATCCACAACTGGGAAATCCCAAGCTCAGTTAAAATGAGTTTCTTCCGAAGCCAAACCCTAATGCCCCTGACCGACAGCTGTGAGGAGGTCCAATGCCAACAGAGCTGAGTTCTACTTCACGATTCTAACCTGGCATGTGGAACAGCAACTGTGTAGTGAGATGCAGGTGTTTTCTAGGAAAGAATGCATGTGGAGTGAGGCATTCATTCCTAAAGGGTCAGAGAAAACTCTCCCCAAGAAGAAATTCAGGGGGCAAAAGGTTCAAAGGAAGAAAAAGGAAAAAAAATATTTCAGAGAAACAAAGAGATTGAAAAGCTTAATATTCATTCTGCCTTGATTCTTAAGCCAGTTTTGCTCTGTTTCCCTGGTGGTTAAAATTGAGAATGAAAAGGGAGGCTGAGGTAGTTTGGTTCTTCTGCCCTGATCCCTACCCTCCTGTAGGTCATGGTCTATTTAGGTAGCTGCTGACTCTGAACTGAATAATTTGTTACCAGCTGGGTTTTCTCTCCTGGGTTCCTATGTGAGAAATTACAGAGATGCCTGTCTGAGGAAACCTCAACAGGGTCAATGAGCAGGAGAGGAAACCCTTGAATCATAGGATTTTACAATTAGAAATTACTTTAGGGATTTTTTTTTTGTCTATACCGTTCATTTTACATTTAAAGAAACTGAGATTCACAAAGAGAAAAATGACTAAAGTTGCATAGGTTAGAAGAAAAAGAGCCAGAGTTCAAACTCCACCCATTTGATTTCAAATTTGGGACTCTTTCCACTATGCCTCATGCTGGGTTTTTTTTCCTTTCATTTGCCAGGCTTCAAATGCGAAAAGGTAGCTGTGGGGTTGGCAGAGGGGTGGGGGTGGGAATGAGGGGGGGTGGAGAATGGTGTTGATGCATATAAACTCAGGGACATTTTAAGCATGAACAGAAGCCTGAAACAGATTCCACTGAAAAGTACATTTTTTTTCCTATAGTGTGGCTTTCCTCCTTCTTAACCATGTTATAGTCAACGGTTCTAGTCAATATTTTCTTAATATTTGATAATCGAGGAGGAGAAATTTACGTTTAATTGTATTAGGACAAAGTCAAAGAGTTTGAGTAATATGGCTTGGGTGGAAACAGGGCATGAGAGGCAGGATAGATCCCGGTTCAAATTCAGCTTCTGATATTTACTGTGCAATCACAGTAAAATGACTTAATCTTTCTGAGTCCCAGTTTACCAATCCAAAATAGAGATAATAACTATGTAAGTGGAGACTGTTGTTTTTTTAGTTGAAATATACAAATTATTTGTGGTATGTCAGTGTTCAGGATTCCTTCCACCAATGTAAACTGTAACCTATCTATGACTTTGTAGACAAATCCTAGGGAGTTTCCAAATGATATAGAATGTACTTCACTAGGGTCACATAACTAATAAGTGTTAAGAGGCTGGATTTAATGAGGAAACTCCCTGCAACAGTGCAGAACTATAATGATTCTTCAACTTATGGGTTTATAGAGTCACCTAGGACACTTAAGAAGGGCAGCTAGGGAGTGCAATGGATGGTGTGCCAGGACTACAGTCAAGAAGACTCATCTCCATGAATTCAATTCTGACCTCAGACATTTATAGCCGTGGGACCCTGGGCAAATCACTTAACCATGTTTGCCTCGGTTTCCTCATCTGTAAAATGAGATGGAGACGGGAATGACAAACCACTCTAGTATCTTTGCCAAGAAAACCCCAAATGTGGTCACAAAGAGTCACACAGGACTGAAAAATGACTGAATAGGGCACTGAGAAGTTCAATGACTTTTCCAGCATCTCTCAGACAGTATGTGTCACAAGCAGAACTTGAACTCAAGACTTCCAGATTCCAAAGCTGATCTTCTATGTACCACAATATTCTGTCTTCTCACTGCTGTCTTTTATACAGTTCTAACATTGTAATTGAACTGCTTACATGGAGAAATGCTTCAGCAGGTTTATCATATGAATAATAATAGTATTTATATAGCACTTTAAAGTTTGCAAAGCCCTTTGCATATGTCATCTCATTTGATACTCACAATAACTCTGTGAAGTAGATGCTATTATTATCCCTGTTTTACAGAGGAGGGAACTGAGGCTGACAGAGGTTAAGTGACTTTCCAAAGGTCATACAGCTAGTAAATATATGTTGACAGATTTGAACTCAGGTCTTACTGTACACTGTATACTATGCCACCTAGAGGCTATCTAATCAAACCTCTTCATTTTACAGAAGAAGAAACTGAGACTCGGAGAGTTTAAGTGATTTGACCGAAGTCACAAGTGATAAAATCTGGGATTTGTCTAGTCGTTCTCTGATTCCAAAGCCAGAGCTCTTTCCTTTGCTGGTGATGACATATTTGAAACTATGAAGGGCAAGCCTTACCCAACACCACCCTGTTAAGCCTCAAAAGCTAAAGACCGTTTCCCAAAGCCTTGGTTCTCCTATGTTCACCTCAGACTGGGTCCAGGTGAGCACCTGGGGTTTTCTAGCACCTCAATCAAGGAAGGGAAGACTTTAGAGAATCCTTAGTAATCGGATATAGCAGTGACACACCTCCCAGCCTAGCTTAAAAGCCAGAAAATGCTGGCGGAGCTGGGAGAAGAGGGAGAAGAAAAAGAGTCAAGAACAGCTGTGCGTGCAGATCCTTTCCCATTGGGAGAAGTTTGTTTATTTTGTTTCTCATAACCCTCTTCTCACCCCACCATGTGACTATGTATAGATTAAGCATGTGCAAACAGATGGATGGACAGACCCGTAGCAATAGATGAGTCAACATTTCCAAAATATGCCAAAAAATTGTCTTCAAGGAAATGAAGTCTCATTACTTAAGCCATTGCTGTCACTGTGCATCAGTCACATCGCTAAGGACGGATTTGGTCACCAACCATGTTAGGCTTCTACAATCTCCAGGGCGATAGTACTGTTGTAAAGATGAAATGATGTAATCTTCACACACTTACTGAGTGTATACAGTATGCTTAATTAGCACTGACTATTATTACCCTATGGGTAATCTAATGACATACGAGAGATGGAACATGAAAAAGATTAGCCAAATATGACTCCAAGGTTTCTAGCTTCAGGGATCTGAAAATGGTGATGCTCCTAACATTCCTTCATTACTTTAACAAACATTTGTAAAGTATCTGCTTAATCAAGGGTTATAAAGTTCATGTAAAACATGAATTTTAACATGAATTCCACCTTACCTTGTTGGAACTTATAGAGAACCAGACACAAACATACATAACCAAAATATCCTGTATCAAATGAAAAGTACATTAGAGAGGTGCAAAATGAATTACAATGCGAGGTCCTAAGGGAAGGTTGATACATTCAAGAGGAAATGAATGAATGAAGAAGGAATTTATTATGCATTTACTTTATGCCAGGTACTGTATTAAGCACTAAAGATGCAAGTACAGAAATGAGAGGGACACAAAGCATGTATGGGAATGATGTTTTGGTGTGGGAAGTCAGAAAGCTGGTGAGTAGAGATATAGGGAAGTTGATTACCTCAGCTTTGCCAGAAAGAATGGTAGAGTTGATTTGCTTGCTGTTCTCAGAATGAGAGAGGGAAAATAAGTGGAGGGGAAGGGTTATAAGGGATGGCAGGGTAGGTGTCAGGAAGATGATGGAAGTGAAGCAAGTTCAGGTCTGGGGGTGACTTTGATATAGTGAACTCTAAGTCAATCAGGAGGCCATGACTTAGGTGCACCGGGGTACAGCCTCTATAAGTCCTTGTAATCACCTTGCAATTGGTCTCTATGCCTTTGGTATCTGATTTCTCCAATATAGACTTTACAGAGTTGTCATTTTTTCCCCCTGCAAAAAGCAGGTTGCATTTGATCCAGCTTTAAAGGATAAATAGTAATTCAGTTCTCAACTGAATTAGGGGATTGGAATTAAGGAATAAGCAAATGATCTCTATAGTTTCTTGTAGCCTAAAATTCTATGATTTCACCCAAATAAGCTAATGTATGTTGATGGGAGCCTCAGGGATGAGTTAGTTTCAGGGTATTTCAGGATGTATGTGTGTGTGTGTGTGTGTGTGTATGTGTGTATTTACCTGCAGTGTCAAACATCATAGAGAAACGTTTGCTACAACTGGTATCAAGCAGAAGATTAATAGTCTTTGTCCTTTAAATTTTAATTTTAAATGTCATTTTAATTAAATATTTATCCACATGCATGTTCTCATGCTCATATCTTCAAAATAAGTTGATCCATAAGAATACATCCCAAAGCAAACTGCACCTCCATCACCAATTTTCTTTTGGTATCTATTGATTGTTCTCTTCAAAGATGAATGATAGCTAGCTAGCTTGAAGAGTTTCTTCCTGCCATGTGTTAAATAGCAGAGATTTCTGTAGCTGAGAGTGGCAGGCTTCCAAGTCACAGAGGAAGAGCTTGCTAGCTTTCCCTGCTAAAGAGATGAATTTACAATTATGGATGATGGTTATGCAGAACAAGAGGTGAGACCTTTTATGGATCAATTCTCCCTACAAGCCAAGTGCCTGCAGAAGCTTCATATTCTTTTTCCATAAACCCATACTGAGCCTTGATCGTTTATAATATGCGAGTTAAAAAATGCCAAGCACAATCCAAGAGGAGCAACATATCCTCGGCAAACATTTTTCTGGTCTGGTATCCTGACAAGACATCCCTATTTCTTGTAATGTGTTATACATAGCAGTTTTGACATAGCTCAAACCTGATTTTTGAGCATTTTGTTTGAACTTCTCCTTTGCTCCTTACTTTCCCTTTTATCCTAACTCTGTGTATGTGTGTGAGTGTGTGTGTGTGTTTGTGTGTGAGCGTATGTATGTGTGTGAGTGTGTGTATATGTGTGTGAATGTGTGTGTGTGTATGTGTGTGTGTGTGATCATTAGATTGCAAGCTCTTTGAGGACAAGGCTTCTTTGTACAGATCTTTTTCTCCTCAGCACTTAACATGAGGCCTTATACCACAGAGTATGAGTTTAAGAAGTCTTTGCTGCACTGAATCAGAAACAAGTCTGTGCTGTGAGATGCAGACAAGTGCTTAGATAGTAATGACACAGAAGAATTAATCGCAAGTTGGTGGCACATTTGCTGGACCCTCTATTTTTTGCCACCTGTCAAGATGGCTTATGCTTATGGCCACCCTGTCAGGGTGGCCTCCTAATCATACTTCTTTTATAGTATTTGTGAGGGGGGAGTGGTCGTACACAATGTTGTTTTTTGAAAAAATGAATGTATGAACCACTGGAGTAGCCAGAGAAACCCATCAAGGGTTCCTGCAGGGAAGTAGTCATTAAAGAGGCCAGAGCAATTAGAGGGAGCTGTAGACAACTGTTTAAGGATGGTAAACCTACAGCAGTCTGAGAAATAATAGGGGTCCTTATCTGGGACTGATGAAATTTGAATGAGCATAGGTCCTTTTAACTTTTCCTTTTCTTTTAGTCAGGGGAAACTTCCTTGATGCCTTGCAAAATGGAGTGGAGGTTGGGAGCAGGTCCATCTGGGAGGGATCAGCTGCTTAGAGAAGTGGGCCAAGACCTGGGGCCATAACAGGCTTTGGCGGGGAAGGTGGAGTAAAGTTATTCTTAGTCTCTGGCATTGGATCTGACTGCAAATCAGAGATGACTTCACTTATTCTTCTCTCATGCTTTCATTGGTTGGGAGGCTCCACAGAGAGCTAGAAAACCAATAAGGGGACCCCCTGCAAAGCCAGCAGTATTTGGCAGTGAGCCACGATTAGAAGACTTCCCAAGTGATCCTGGCTGCTTTGTCCAAGGTTCCCCCACTCAGATTGGTCACCAGATTGTCTATGGAAGTGTGGATATATACATATACATATATGAACACACATATATACATTATACAAACCCAGAGTGACCTGGGTTTAAGGCTTGGTTTTTGAGAAAGAGATCTAGCCAGTAGCCTTCAGCCATTGAAATGCATCTTCCTTTGGGCAGAGGAGGGAGGGGGGAGGGACGAGGGAGAGGAAGAGGGGAGAAGGAGGGGGAGGGAGAGGAACAAGGAGCTCTCTCTGGAAATCATAGATTGGATGATAGGTCCCTGCCCTCCTAGCACAGAGTAAATGTAAATACTAAATATTAACTGTTCTCTTTTGGCCAGGAACACTGAGGGTCTTCCCCTCCCAGTCTGACTTTTTTTTTTGAGTTTTGATTAAAGGGCCCATCCCTAGATTAACTTCTTAAAGAGGCCTGTTCACTGAGTGGGCTTACCTCACTCAAAGTGAGAACCTCAAAAGACCTTAGCCTGAAAGGGCCAGGGTCTCCCAATGCATCCTGGGTCATCTCCAGTCATCCCGGTGCATATCAGGCCACTAGACCCAGATGTCTCTAGAGGAGAAAGTGAGGTTGGTGACCTTGCACGGCTCTCCCTCACTCAAATAAAAGTCAACTGCACGTCACATCATCATTTCTCTGATGTCATGGTCCTCTTCAAGAATGAAGGACAAACACAACTTATGTATGTGTGTGCATAAGGTAATTATATGCATAAACATATGTATTATATATGTATTCATATACTTCTACAATATCAAAGTATATATATATATATATATATATATGTGTAACATAACATACAACACATCTGAAATATAGGTCACATAGAATATGAGATAAAAGACAGGACAGATAAAAAACATAGCATGATATTGATAGGTAATATATCGTATATTATAAACATATATGAACATTATAAATGGCATTTTGCACCAGCACAATTAGTATTCTACAGGTCTAATAAGTGACCTATTATACATGCATCATAAGTGACACAGTTATATCAATATAAGTGACATCTTATATGGATGCAATGAATGATATGTAAAGCAGGCAACATATATTACATATATTACTCGTATGGTATATTATATTTTACAATATATGATGTAATAAATAATATGCTCTTTTTCTTTAACTTTCTTAACTGAGGGAATTTTAAATTTTTTTTCCTATGACAAGGGCTAAGCTTTCTTCTTTTTTCTTCTTAAGCTATTTTTTTATTTATTTAATATTTTTACTTTTCAGCATTGATTTTCACAAGAATTTGAATTACAAATTTTCTCCCTATTTTTCCCCTCTCCACCACTCCAAGATGGCATATATTCAGATTGCCTCATTCCCCAGTCAGCCCTCCCTTCTGTGACCCCATTCCTCCCCACATCCCCTTTTCCCTTACTTTCTTGTAGGGCAAGATAGATTTCTACGCCCCATTGCCTATGTATCTTATTTCCTAGTTGCATGCAAAAACTTTTTTTGAACATTTGTTTTTAAAACTTTGAGCTCCAAATTCTCTCCCCTCTTCCCTCTCCACCCACCCACCCTAAGAAGGCAAGCAATTCAACATAGGTCACATGTATATCATTATGCAAAATGCTTCCGCAATACTTGTGTTGTTAAAGACTAACTATATTTTGCTCCTTCTATCCTATCCTCCTATATTCAGTTTTCTCCCTTGACTCTGTTCCTTTTCAAAAGTGTTTGCTTTTGATTACCTCTTCCCTCCTGTTTGCCCTCTCTTCTATCATCCCCCATTTTTTATCACCTTCTTCCTTCTTTCCTGTGGGGTAAGATACCTGATTGAGTGTGTATGTTATTCCCTCCTCAAGTCAAATCCAATGAGAGCAAGATTCACTCATTCCCCCTCACCTGCCCCTCTTCTCTTCCTACAGAACTGCTTTTTCTTGCCACTTTTATGTGAGATAATTTACCCCATTCTATCTCTCCCTTTCTCCCTCTCTCAATATATTCCTCTCTCATCCTTTAATTATATTTTACTTTTTTACATATCATCCCTTCATATTCAACTCACTCTGTCTATCTATCTATCTATCTATCTATCTATCTATCTATCTATCTATCTATGCATGTATGTATATTCCCTTCAGCTACCCTAATACTGAGGTCTCATGAGTTATACAAATCATCTTTCCATGTAGGAATGTAAACAAAACAGTTCAACTTTATAAAGTCCCTTGTGATTTCTCTTTCTTGTTTACCTTTTCATGCTTCTCTTGATTCTTGTGTTTGAAAGTCACATTTTCTATTCAGCTCTGGTCTTTTCACTGAGAAGGCTTGAAAGTCCTCTATTTTGTTGAAAGTCAGTATTTTGCTTTGGAGCATGATTCTCAGTTTTGCTGGGTAGGTGATTCTTGGTTTTAATCCTATCTCCATTGACTTCTGGAATGTCCCATTCCAAGCCCTTCAATCCCTTAATGTAGAAGCTGCTAGATCTTGGGTTATGCTGATTGTGTTTCCACAATACTCCAATTGTTTCTTTCTGGCTGCTTCCAGTATTTTCTCCTTGACCTTGGAGCTCTGGAATTTGGTGACAATATTCCTGGGAGTTTTCTTTGGGGGATCTTTTTCAGGAGGTGATCAGTGGATTCTTTCAATTTCTATTTTACCCTTTGGCTCTAGAATATCAGGGCAGTTCTCCTTGATAATTTCTTCAAAGATGATATCTAGGCTCTTTTTTTTGATCATGGATTTTAGGTGGTCCAATAATTTTTAAATTCTCTCTCCTGGATCTATTTTCCAGGTCAGTGGTTTTTCCACTGAGATATTTCACATTGTCTTCCATTTTTTCATTCCTTTGGTTCTGTTTTATAATATCTTGATTTCTCATCACGTCACTACCTTCCATTTGCTCCAATCTAATTTTTTTTAGGTTTTTTACAAGAATTTATTCAAGTGGTATGCATAGCTTTCTTATTTGTAGAACTCACATGAAGTTAATACTTTTTTTGTGTGTGCTGATATTATTTTTTTATTTTTTTAATTTATTTTTAATATGTTTAGTTTTCAGCATTGATTTTCACAGGCGTTTGAATTACAAAATTTCTCCCCATTCCCCCACCCCCCACTACAAGATGGCATACTCTCTGGTTGCCCTGCTCCCCAGTCTGCCCTCCACTCCATCACCCCATTCCCCTCACATCCCCCTTTCCCTTCCTTTCTTGTAGGACAAGATAAATCTCTATGCCCCATTGCCTGTGCATTTTATTTTCTAGTTGTATGAAAAAAAAACCTTTTTTACTTTTGAACACCTATTTTTTAAAATCCTTGAGTTCCAAATTCTCTCCCCTCCTCCCTTCCCATCCACCCTCCCTAAGAAGTCAAGCAATTCAACATGGGCCACATGCATATCATTATGTATAACCCTTCCACAATTCTCATGTTGTGAAAGACTAACTATATTTTGCTTCTTCCTAACCTATCCCCCTTTATTGAATTTTCTCCCTTGACCCTGTCCCTTTTCGAAAGTGTTTGTTTTTGATTATCTTCATCCCCATCTGCCCTCCCTTCCATCATCCCCCCTTTTTTATCTTCTTCCTCCTT
>CM053625.1:190516900-190553969 GCA_028646595.1 Phalanger gymnotis
TTCTCATTTCTCTTCCCAATTTTTCCTCTACTTCTCTAACTTGCTTTTCCAAATCCTTTTTGAGTTCTTCCATGGCCTGAGACCAGTTGATGTTTTTCTTAGAGGTTTTCGTTGTAGGCTCTATGACTTTGTTAACTTCTTCTGACTGTATGTTTTGGTCTTCTTTGTCACCAAAGAAGGATTCCAGAGTCTGAGACTGAATCTGGGTGTGTTTTCGCTGCCTGGCCATGGACCCAGCCAACTTACTTAACCCTTGAGTTTTTCAGCGGGATATGACTGCTTGTAGAGTAAAGAGTTCTATGTTCCACGCTTGGGTGGATGCACTGCCTCACCAGCACTCCTCCTTCCCCAAAAACCCCCTACCTGGACTGGGCTTAAATCTTCAGCAGGCCCTTCACTCCTGCTCTGATCAGCCACTTAATTCCTCCCACCAGGTGGGCCTGGGGCCAGAAGCAACTGCAGTCGTAGTTCTAAAGCTGCCCCACCTCCGCTGCCCCAGGGGCAGTGGCCGAACTGCAAACTCAGTCCCACAGCTTTTCCCACTAATCTTCTCTGTGGTCTGCTGTTTGTGGGTTGTGAGGTCAGGTAAATGCCACAGCTCAGTAATTCAGGAGGCTCCTGGTCTGGTCGGTCCGGGCTGCGCACACTGGGCTCTGCTCTGCTCAACTCGGCTCCCCTCAGCTGGGAGCTGGGAGCTCCATGCGGGACAGACCTTACCCAGAGACCATCTAGGCTGTTCTGGGCTGGATCTCTGCTTCCCTCTGCCACTTTGTGGGTTCTGCAGCTCTAGAATTGGTTCAGAGCCATTTTTTTAATAGGTTTTTGGAGGGACTTGGTGGGGAGCTCATGCCAGTCACTGCTTTCCAGCTGCCATCTTGGCTCCGCCCCCATGAAGTCTCCAATCTAATTTTTAAGGTAGTATTTTCTTCAGTGGTCTTTTGGACCTCCTTTTCCATTTGGCTAATTCTGCCTTCCAAAGCATTCTTCTCCTCATTGGCTTTTTGCAGCTCTTTTGCCATTTGAGTTAGTCTATTTTTTAAGGTGTTGTTTTCTTCAGTATTTTTTGGGTCTCCTTTAGCAAGTCATTGACTTGTTTATCATGGTTTTCTTGCATCACTCTCATTTTTCTTCCCAATATTTCCTCTACTTCTCTAACTTGCTTTTCCAAATGCTTTTTGAGCTCTTCCATGGCCTGAGACCAGTTCAAGTTTTTCTTAGAGGCTTTTGATGTAGGCTCTTTGACTTTGTTGACTTCTTCTGGCTGTATGTTTTGGTCTTCTTTGTCACCAAAGAAAGATTCCATAGTCTGAGTCTGAATCTGAGTTCATTTTTGCTGCCTGTTCATGTTCCCAGCCAACTATTTGTCCCTTGAGTTTTTTGTTGGGGTATGACTACGTGTAGAGTAGAGATTACTTTGTTCCAAACTTGAGGAGATGTGCTGTTGTTTTCAGAGCTATTTCTCCCAGCAAGCTCTGCCACAGCAGTGCTCCTCCTCCCTCAAGAACCACCAACCAGGACTGCAACTCAGATCTAAGCAGGCTCTGCACTCCCACTTAGATCCGCCACTTAATTCCTCCCACCAGGTGAGCCTGGGGCCAGAAGCAACTGAAGCTGTAGTTCTGTAGCTGCACTACCTCCACTGTCCTTGGGGCAGTGGCCAAACCCTGAACTCCCTTGACTCTGTCCCCGCAGTTTTTCCCACTAACCTTCTCTGTCGTCTTTGATGTTTGTGGGTTGAGAACATTGGTAACAGCCACAGCTCACTGATTCAGGGCACTAGGGCCTGATCCTGGTTTGTTTGGTCGTTGCACGAGCCATGCTGGGCTCTGCTCCACTCTGCTCACAGCTCCAGTGTGATAGACCCTTCCTGGCAACCATCCAGGCTGTTCTGGGCTGGAGCCTTGCTTCTCTCTGCTATTCCGTGGGTTCTGCAGTTCTAGAATTTGTTCAGAGCCATTTTAATAGGTGTTTGGACGGTCCTGGGGGAAATCCCTAGGCAAGTCTCTGCTTTCCAGCCACCATCTTGACTCCTCCCCACAATAATATGTTCTAATGGGGTACTAATTCACTGGATTGTCCTTCTGACTTTACAGCATGATCTGGGCGATAGTCTTTCTTCATTTACTTTTTTTCCACATAGATTGCAGCAATCAGCAGTTTCATCTTCAAATAGTGAAGGACCCAATGCACAGATCCATGTTAAGTATAAACAGCAACTCATTATTTACATGCAAGAAAGAACTGAGGCAGATAGGTAGTGCAGTGAGTAGAGCACCAGCCCTGCAGTCAGGAGGACCTGAGTTCAAATCTGGCCTTAGACAGTTGATGTACTTACCAGCTGTGTGACCTTGGGCAAGTCACTTAACCCCAATTGCCTGGCCTTCCCCTCTCAAAAAAAATCCCTAACAAAAAAAAGAAAGAACCTAAAGGAACACTTGAAGGATCTGAAAATCTGTTAGTAGAGCACTCCTTCTACCAATGCAGGTAATAACTTTTTTTCTAACTTAATCAATGGTCTTTGAGAGTTGCTGTGGCCAACAAAATGAGTCATCCTACAGTCAACTTGGTTATAAAATTCCAAGGATATAACTATGCTATGTCTTTAGACAATACAGATAATCATCTATCACCTTCCCCCATGGGAACTTAAATCGTTTTCAGCTTTTTGTAGCAAAGGTCTTCCAGAGTTTATGTTCTGCTGACATAGCTTTTGAGGTCCCTAAGTAATCTTCATGACTTAAGAAGGCATTAGAGTAGGACCATACTGGAGGACAGTAAGGGATATCACCTCTGTAATGCATGATCAGAAAGAACAGATGAACAATCATGCAGGAAAAGCAAAGGTTAACACATGAACAGTCCAAATGTAGTCATGGAAGGGGAGGGAAGAGGGAACAAACATTCACAAAGCACCTACTATGTGCCTACATGTGTGTCTAAATCCTTTCTAAATATCATCTTATTTGATCTATGTAATGTTAAATGACCAAGAAAAAAGCCTGCCTATGCAGAATCACTAACATGAAACTCATGGAAAGACATAAGCAAGAATTGAAAAAGATGAGAAGGCGCAAATCAGTTGTGATTTGTACCGCTGAAATTAGTACCACATTAATGAAATCACAGATTCTTCGAAGTATAACTACTTTTTTAAAAAGTCTATTGATATGCTTAAAGATCAATGGGTATATTGCTGAAAAGTTAGAACCAAAATAATTTTTTTTCACATATGGATTTCTACTTTTCTACAGAATTACAAATTCATAGAAGCATCAGCTTGGAAAGGATCTCAGAGGTCATTTAGGATCTCAGAGGTCACTTAGTCCAGTGTATATCCAAAGAAAAATCATGTCAACATTGCACCTAGTAGGCACTCAATGAATGATTGCTAGTTGATGTGAACTTTCTCAACAAATTGTCATTCATCTTCCATTTGAAGGCCTATGGTAATGGAAAATTGATTGTTTCCAAAGCAAGTCTATCCTATTTCAGAAGTTTTCTGAGTGTTTGATGTTTGCCTTTCACTGATCTGGTCTGCATTCTTATAATTTCCATACAATAACTCTAGTTTTTCTCTTTGAGAAAACCAAGTCTGGAAGTTAACTATTATTTCTTCTCTAAGTCTTTTCACTGAACTAAATATTACCACTGCCTCTTAGAGTCTTGCCTAAATATGAGAGGTTAAGTGCCTGTAACAACAATGCTGCTTGCAGCTACTGTGGAAGTATAAGGCCAATAACACAAGCACACAGGAGGGCTGCTAGCATAGGTTCTTTGATCTGCTTTTCTAAGGAAAACAACTTTAAGAGGTTTACAATCTCACTTTAATTATACATACCTATATCATTCACTTAGTTCAGTGGAAAAAGTCAGCACCCTGAACTTCAGAGAAAACACAAGCAGAAATTATATAAAAAGAGTAAATAACACAAATCAGCAGACAGGCTTTCTAGCAATACATACATAGTTACCAGAGAGAGAAAGACCAACATCTGGGTTTTCAAAGCTGGGGGGGCTCCTTAACAGCTACCCAGAGTCTTGTCTGGCCAAATCACATGAACACTCTTCCAATTAGTGAGCCCCCAAAGCAAAATGGTAACCACAGTCTATACACATATATACTTTTTCAGAGTCAGAGGGCATCACGACCACGTGACTCAAACTCATGATTTCTTGTGACTTAAGCAGGTCATCAAAGACTCTCGATTCAATCAAAAGCAAGGCTCAATCAAAGGTACTTGATTGCCTTAGAGCTGAGAAGCACTCCAAAAGAAAAAAACAGAAAAAGTCCCACTTTGCTTGCCATTACAGTGCCCAGGGTTGCACAGCTAGTAAGTGACAGAACCAGAGCTTAAAACCATGACTTCTTGGCCTCAAAGTCAACTTTCTATCCATGATACCATTCTTCCATTGGAAACTTTAAAAGATCACAGAAATAATAGGTATCATTTTTATCATTAGATCTTTACTATTATTGAATTGAAATTTGCCTCCCTATAACTTCTATCCTTTGTGCCTTTTCAAGCTTTTTGAGACCACAAAGAATAAATGTTTGGTAATTCTCTTCACTGACAATCTTTGAAATACATGAAAGCCAATAACATGTTCTTTCACAGTATCCCTTAAAAGCTAAAGATCCCAGTTCTTTCCACCATTTATCACATGCCATGGCTAAATCTATATCTAATTTAATGTGTTTTTTTTTAAATCATTCAGAGAAATGAATGAAATTAAAGGCTGAGGGATGAGGCCACAGGCAGATTTATTTTCTCTAAAATACATGTTTAATTTTTAAAGGGCTGGCTTTGGGTAAACATGACTGAATGAACTTCATATAAGTTCAGCATGTAAAAGTTGGATTTAAGAGAAAATGAAAGATTTCCCTTGAACACAGAATCCCCAAACATTTGTACTACACCAGTACACAGAATGAGAAGAAAAAGACATCAATCTCTCCCAAACTATATCGAAATTCAGCCATTTAATTGAGGCAAGATGTATTAGCCATTTGTAAAAGTACTTTGGAATGGAGATCTATTGGAGACTGTGCCTTGGGATCCAATGAGAAATGAAATATTAAAAACAAAATAAAATTTAGTAATCTGAAAAGGCCATCTTGCCTTGCACACCTGTCCTCTTAAAATTTATCTTAATCCCACATTCCTGATGTTTTACCATCTGTCGACATGTTTTCCCTCTCCTGAAATAAGTCAGGGGCTGGAATTAATTTTTTGCTACATTTGCCTCATCTGTTCATTTATTCCATATGTTCATTACCTCCTATGTGCAGTCATTCTTGCCCAAGTCTCCCAGTTTTTATCTCACTCTCTAGTTTTTTATCCCTTTAACTTGGTCTACAAAATATGCTTTATTGTCCTTATTAATCCCTCTACTGATATCACATCAAAGTCTGTCCCTTTTTCCCCACTAAAATTAAGGCTATTTTTAAAAAAGGGTCATTATTTTAAAAGAGTAGGATGAAAAGAAATGCATTTCAATGGGGCATGTCTTCCTCAAATTTATACCTTGGCCAAGTCCTGCTTTGACAAAACCTGGATCTTCTAAAAAAAAAAACACAGGACTTTAATTTGACTCACAATAGTAAATCAAGCTCCTAGAGAATAATAAATTTTTTTTTAAAAACCCATAAAGATAAGGAATTACAGAGAGCCTCCAATGAGATGGTGATAACCTGTTTAAAGTTTAGACTCAATTTATTGGTTCTAATTCTCCTCTTGGAATAGGGCATGCATGGGTTAATTTCCATTAACTTTAATGAGAAATTATACCTAGACATCAATGAAGGAAGACAGTATTTTGTGAGGCACATTATACCTCCCTTTTGGGGGAGGGAAATAAGGAGCAGTTCTATACTACATTTACTCCTCACCTCCCACAAATCCCATGGACATTTCACAGGAGCATGTCCATAATTTCCTTGGAATTTCTATTTAGGCTAGGCAAGGAAAGATCAGATTGCAAAAAGGAACAAGCTAAAGAAATAGTTCAAGGAAAATCATATGAGAATGGGTATGTGGCATTCTCTGATAGATGTGGCAATTGTTGGGGTTTAAATTTAAACAGAAAGATGGATCATGGTATCATGGATTTAGAACCAGAAGAGAAGTCAGAGGTCATCTAACTCAACTCCTTCATTTTACAGATGAGGAAATTGTAAAGTGTTGTACTTGAAGTAAGGAAGACCTGAATTCAAATCCTGCCTCAGGCACTAATTATCTGTGTGACCAGAAGCAAGTCATGTAAACTTTCTGTTTCCTCAGTTTCCTCATCTGCAAAATATGGAATAATATTAGCACCTGCCCCCCCCAGTTGTTGTGAGGAGTGAATAAGATAACTTGCAAATCATTTAGTAATCCTTTAAGCTCTATATAAATGCTAATTTTATCACTATTACTAATAATGATAGAATTGCCCATGGTTGGACAGATAGTGTCATGAAAGAAGACTGATTTTATTACAATGTATAATACAAGTCAATAAAAAGCTTTTATTCTGCACATTTATTACAAGCCTGGGCAGAAAGAAGCATTAATTGACTCATAGAGAGGCAAATTCCAATGGGATAAGTGGACTTCTGAATATAAGTCATTTCCCATGGGTGCTTATAGTATAAAGAAAACATATAGTTGTGTTTTGTTCACAACTGTTCAATTACTGGCCTCTGAGGCAGTTTGCTGAGTTTCAAGAAATAGAAAAAAGGAGTTTCTATTCTAGTCTGTCATTGGCCTTAGGAATTTGAGACAGGTTAGATTTTGGCTTTTGGTTGTTTCCACATGAGAAATGGAGTAAAATTGGTCAAAACGGGGTTGTATTGAGTTGCTCATTTGCGTATGAAAAGGCTCCTGATTCCGTAATGACATTATTCATTTCCAGAAAGGAACAATACAATGTCCTGTCAGAGAAGTGATTCAAGCTCAGGTTCTCTAACCCCAAATCCAACATTTTTTTTCTGCTGGACCATTCAGGAGAATGGGTTGATATAGTGGCAAAAGAGGCATACCTAGAATCAGAAGACATTGGTATGATCCCAAGCTTTTCCACGTGGGTTCATAACCTTGATATAAATCATTTTCCCTTTCTGGTCTTTAGTTTCCTCATCTGTCAAATGGGGGGCTAGGTGTTGGACCAGATGATCACTACTGGCCTTTCTAGCTCTAAATCCTACAATAATCAGTGTTTCCTTCTGTAGATATTTAATCATTCTTCCTAAGTCTAAATATCTTTGAAGACATGGGAAAAGTCAATGTAAGTATTCATAACACTGTAAAAGGTGGCTCAGCAGATAGTTGGATCTGGGATCAGGAAAACCTGAACTTGAATACAACCTCAGACACTTAATTATCTGTGTTAGGGAAGTTACTTAACATCTCTCAGCCTCATTTTCCTCATCTGTAGAATGGAAATGATAATAATAGCACCTACCTCACAGGGTTGTCTTGAGGATCAAATGAGATAATTAAGGTGCTTAACAAAACTTAAAGATCTATATAAATGCTGTATATCATTCGACCAGAATCATGAAGTTGGCTGTGTAGTCATAGAATGTCAGCACTGGAAGCAGTCTTAGAGATTATTTAGTCTAACCTCTTCCATCCCCTTATCTTACAAATAAAGAAACTGATACCCAGAGGGATGATACAATTTATCTAGGATCATATCACTGTCAAAGGTCTGTTCTTTTGCACATATTACCCTTCAAGTTATCTTTCTCTACACAGACAATCAAAGTTGGCATTAGGCATAGATGAAATGGTCTACTTGGATTTCAGCAGGTAAAAAGAGTACTTTTCCTTGGCCACACAGCTCTTGATGGGAAGCCCAGAGTACAAAATCAAGAAAAAACTTGGCTGGGGGAAAGAAGCATAGATGCCACCTAGGTGAGGCAGTAAATAAACCTCTGGCCCTGGAGTCAGGAAGACCTGAATTTGAGTCCTGCCTCAGACACTTATTATTTAACCCTAAGCAAGTTACTTACCCAATGTCTGCCTCAGTTCCCTGAGTTCCATCTATATGCTGATGATTCTCAAATCTACCTGTCTTGTCCCAATCTCCAGTCTCACATCTCTGACTGCCTTTCAGACATCTCAAACTGGATGTCCAGTAGACATCTTAAATTCAATATGTCCAAAACAAAACTCATAATATTTTTCCCTAAACCTTTCCCTACTCCAACCTTTCTTACTACTGTAGAGGGGCAATACCATCCTCCCAGTCTCTCACATTCACAACCTAGAAATTATTCTGGATTTTTTGCTATCTTTCAGCCCCTATATTCAAGATGCTGCTAAGTCCTGTCAATTTCACCTTTGTGACATCTCTCAAATGCACCATTCTAGTGCAAGCCCTCATCACCTCATGCCTTGATTATTGCAACCGACTGCTGGTGAGTCTGCCTGCCACAAATCTCTCCCCACTCCAATCAATCCTTCATTCAGCCAATAAAGTAATTTTCCTAAAGCTCAGATCTGATCACATCATCACCCTATGCAACAAACTCTAGTAGCTTCCTACTACCACTGGGGGAAAGTTTGACATTAAAAGCCCTTCATAACTTAGCCCCCTCCTACCTTTCCAGTACCTTACCCCTTAGTCCCTAACATGTACTTTTTGATCCGTTGACCTGGCCTCTTGGCTGTGCCATGAACAAGACATTCTATCCTTTAGCTCTGAGAATTCTTTCTGGCTGCCCTCCCTGTATATTGTCCCTCCTCCACTCTTACCATTGACCTCCCTGGCTTCCTTTAAGCCCTAATTAAAATCCCACATTTTATTCCAATGTCTTCCTTCTGTTAATCATTTTCCTCTTTTTCCTGTATTTAGCTGGCTTTATATATGTATTAGTTTTCATGTTGTCTCTGCCATTAGATTGTAAACTCCTTGGGGGAAGGAATCGCCTTTTCCTTCTTTGCATATCCATGGGTGCTTAGCACAGTGCCTGGCACATGGTAGCTGTTTAATAAATGTTCCTTGTTTTATTGATTATCTATCTGTAAAATGGGGATAATAATAGCATCTATCTCCCAATGTTGCCAAGTGTTTCCTTCCTTCCTTCTTTCCTTCCTTCCTTTGTCCCTTCCTTCCTGCCTTCCTCCCTTCCTGTCTTCCTGCCTTCCTGCTTTCATGCCTTCCTGCCTGCCTTCTTTCAATCCTTCCTCCTTCTCTTCCTCCCTCCCTCCCTTCCTTCTTAATTTTGGTTATTTTCATGCAAAATGTGAAGGTCCAGGCCTAGATTACAAGAAGCAACGGAAGCTAACTAAGGATGAATGTAAAGCATGTTACAGTCCTGGAGGTATAACGTTAGGAGTGATAGTGGTCAGAATGAACTGACTTTGGCAATGGTAGCCAAGAATAACAAAGAGTTTTTTTTTTTTTTTAATTTGTATTGGAGGAGAAGAAAAGAATCAGAAGGGATAGGACCATTCATTGCTTGGGGGTGGATGAGTCAATGGTAACTGATGTCAGAGAGCTTACATTGCTGCTCAACTCTTCTTGTTTGTTGGTTATGCCAAAGAGGATGACATTCAGTTTGGACAAAACAGAACAACAATGGCGCATAGTGAGTTGAGATCCATAATGCATAATTAGATAATAGAAAAGGACCCAGATGCCCTTAACGAATTAAGTCGTGTGACAGATGGACTATATCGTTGGGTACTGAAAGACGTGGTAGATATAATTTCTGAGCCATAGTCATTTGATTTCTCCCTCTTTCTTTAATGATTTATGTTTTTACTATACAATAGTGTCTAACTATCTCCCCTATACTTATACTTCAAGCTTTCTGTTGGTCCCAAGCCTAGCACTAGGATCTCTGATTTAAAAGGTATAGTTATTTTTGTCACTTCTTTGACATAATTCCAGAATGGTTGGATCAATTCACAGTTCCAGTAAAGATGTACTAGTGTGACTGTCTTTCTGAAATCGCTTCAACATGGACTTCTGATATTATGTCCTTTCCCATCTTTCCTTGCAACATTGATTTTCTCCATGGAAAAAGATTTTCAATTTTATATCATTGCCAATACTTTCTTTATCTTTTGTGATCTCTTTCATTCTATATTTAGGTAAGAATTCGCCCCTTGGCTATAGTTTTGAAAGATACCTCTACCAATAAATTTTCAATAGTGTTAACTTTTATATTTGAATTTAGTATTACATATCCATGTAGAACTTGATACATAGGGTACAATTTTGCTCTACACCCATTTTTGTCAAAATTATTTTCTGTTTACCTAATAATTTATAAAAGAATATAGGTAGCACCATGAATAGAATGCTGGATTTGATCTCAGGTAGACCTGGATTCAAATTCTGCCTCGAACACTTACTAGTTCTTTGACCCTGGATAAATCACTCAACCTTTCTGTTTCTTCATCTGTAAAGTAAAGGCGTTTGGCTCGTTGGTTTTTAAGATCCATTACTAAATCTGTGATCATGTGAGTTTCTTCTGCAAATAGTTAATGTTCCTAGATTTTTTAAACATTGAGCTGCTGAATTTGATTGCCTATCACAGTCTCAAATGATTTGTTGGTTCCTGCGTAACAAGATAGTTGGAGATTATTTGGTTATTTGTCCTTCAGATAGAACTTCATAGGAACTGGACTTGTGATTTCAACAGTATATAGAACAACTGGATGAAGAAACTTCCTTTACCATTAATGTAGGTCACTAATTTTAACTTTTAATCTTAGATAATGTTGCCCAGAACACTGAGAGGCAAAATTATTTTCCCAGAGGAACACAGACAGCAGATCTGAGGTAGGACTTGTGTTTTCTTCCTGTGAGATCAACCCTCTGCCTACTATACCATGCTACTCTTCCCTCTCCATTCCTACTCTTTTCATTATTTTCCTGGAGATTCCAGACCTCTCGTTCCTCCAAATGAATTTTACAGTTATTTTATCTAGTTCTATAAAGTAACCTCTTATTAGTTTGATTGCAATAATATTAATCTGTAAATTAATTTAATGGTTATGGTAATTTTTATTGTTTCAGAGCATACAACCATGAACAAGAACTTTCCCTCAAATCATTTATCCAGCTCTATTCTGTAAAGAGTGTTTAATAATTATACATTTCTATACTCATAAATAACCGCCCCTTCAAATTTTCTTTCATTTTTGTTTTGTACACACTTATCTATTCATGTTCATATGGTCTCCTCATTAAAATATAAGTTCTTTGAGATCAAAGATAGTTTTCACTATTGTTTTTAGATTTCTAGAGTTTAGCAAAATAGCAAGTACATTTCAAGAACTTAATACATATGTTCAAATACACATCTATAGTGATGTGTGTGTGTATATACACACATATGGGTCTATGGATGGGTGAGTCTCTTTTTAAATATTTTATTTTTCCCCAATTACATGTAAAATTTTTTAACATTCATTTTAAATTTTGAATTCAAAATCCCAGGGCAGCTAGGTGTAGATTTGACCAGAGTTCAAATCTGGCCTCAGACACTTGATACACTTACTAGCTGTGTGATCTTGGGCAAGTCACTTAACCCCAATTGTCAGGCTTTCCCCTCCTCCAAAAAAAAGAATTCACCCCCCCCAAGATAGTAAGCAATTTGATATAGATTACACATGTGCAATTATGCCAAATGTATTTCCATACTAGTCATGTGAAAGAAAATGCAGATCAAACAAAAAAGGGAAAAAAATAAAGTGAAAAAGTAATATATTTCGATCAGCATTCACACTCCATCAGCTCTTTCTCTTGAAGTGGATAGCATTTTTCATCATGAGTCCTTTGGAATTTTCTTAGATCAATGTATTGCTGAGAATAGCTAGGTCATTCACAATTGATCATCATACAATATTGCTCTTACTGTGTATGATATTCTCTTCGTTCTGCTCATTTCATTTTGCATCAGTTGATGGTTTTCTTTCCAGGTTTTTCTGAGAGCATCCTGCTAGTCATTTCCTCTGGCACAATAGCATGCCATCACAATCGTATGCACAACTTGCTTAGTCATTCCTCAACTGATGGACATCTTCTCAATTTCCAATTCTTTGCCACCACAATAACAGCTGTTATAAACATTTTTGTATATATAAGTTCTTTCCCTTTGTCTTTGATCTCTTTGGGGTACAGATCTAATAGTAGTATTGCAAGATCAAAGGATATACATAGTTTGATAGCCCTTTGAGCATGGTTCTACCTTGCTCTCCAGAATGGTTAGATCAATTCACAGCTCCACCAACAAAACATTAATGCCCTAATTTTCTCACATCCCCTCCAACATTTATCATGTTCCTTTTTCTGTTATATTAGCCAATCTGAGAGGTGTGAAGTAGTTCCTCAGAATTCTTTTAATTTGCATTTCTCTAATCAATATTGATTTAGACAATTTTTATATGACTATAGATAGCTTTGATTTCTACATTTGAAAACTGCCCATTCATTGCCTTTAACCATTCATCAATTGGGGATTGATTCATATTCTTATAAATTTGACTCAGTTCTCTATATATTTGAGAACTGATGCCTTTATCAGGGACATTTGCTGTAAAAAAATTTCACCCAGCTTTCTGCTTTCCTTCTAATCTTAGTTGCATTGGTTTTGTTTGTGCAAAAACTTTCCATTTGACATAATCAAAAGTATTCATTTTATACTTAATAATGCTGTTTAGTATATAAATTTTTCCCTCATCCACAAATCTGACAGGTAAACTATTCCATGCTCCCCTAATTTGCTTATGGCATCACCATTTATATCTAAATCATGTATCTATTTTGACCTTATCTTGGTATACAATGTGAGATGTTGATTTATACTGATTTTCTGTCATACTGTTTTCCAGTTTCCACAGCAGTTTTTGTCAAATACTGAATTCTTGTCCCAAAAGCTTGGTTCTTTGAATTTATCAAACACTATCAGGGTTTCTTAAACTTTGGGTCATGACCCCTTATAGTGTCATGAAAAATTTCACAACAGTAAAAGGTTTCTGAATCTGCAATGACCAAAAATTAATTAAAAATCAAATGGGTAATGAATCCAAGGTGTTTCTGGCACCACTTGCCCATGTTACATCACACAACTTCAGTGTAGCCTGGGTTCTGCACACACAGCATGCACACTTTGCACTGCACATGTTGACATGCCACACAAAGACAAGGAATGCTGCCAAAATGGGAAAAGGGATCATGAGTGGAAAAAGATTAAGAAGCCCTGCATGGTCATTTACTACTGTGCATTGTGAAACTAACCTATTCCACTGATCTACCACTCTATTTCTTAGCTGGTATCAGACTGTTTTGATGATTATTTCTTCATAATGTAGTTTGAGATCTAGTGCAGCTAGATTAATGAGTGAGTCTTAAGTATGACTTTAGAGATTGAGTTTCAGATGTTTTATGAATGTTGTAGTTATTCTGAATAGGAATTCTCTATCTCTTCCCTTAGTATTTTAAAATTACTATATAGAAATGCTGATTTTGTTGTTGTATCTCCCCCCTTGTTTGTATCTCTCCTTTTAACTGAATCTATTATTTCAATTCATTTCTTTGTTAATTCTCAGGTGTTTTCTAAATAAATAAGCATCTGTTCTAAAAACTTGGATAGTTTCACATCCTCTTCACTAGTGTTCATGGCTTTTCTTTTTTAATTTATTGTGATCACTAACATTTATAGAACTATGCCAGTAATACTATGGGGGTGGAATATCCTTGTTTTTTTTTTTTTTAGCAAAGAAACTGAGTGGTTTGCCATTTCCTTCTCCAGTTCATTTTATAGTTGAGGACACTAAGGCAATCAGGGTGAAGTGACTTGTGCAGGGTCACACAGCCAGTAAGAATCTAAGGCCAAATTTGAACTCAGGTCTTCCTGACTCCAGGCCCATATCCACTGTGTCACTGAGCAGCCTATGAGAAAGTTATTTGATCTTTCTATGCCTTTTCTGCAAAATGAAGAAGTTAAACTAGAGGCCTCTAAGTTCCTTTCTAGCTATACATGTATGATTTTATGAAGATTTTAAAATGAATTACCAAACAGATATTGAGTGACTATCTAAAAAAGGAAATAGTGATTACAAAGAGCTCCTGCATAGCTTCGTCATGAAGAAGAAGAGGTCATGTCAGACTAACCTTATTTCTTTCATTAACACGATTATTAAACTGTTATGTCAGAGGAATGTTGCAGATATAATTTACTAAGACTTTAGAAAAGATTTTAATAATCTATCACATTACTCTTATAGAAAAAAATCAAAGCAGGAATATTGTGTTCATTTATGAATACCACAATTTAGAAAGGTCATTGACAAGTTGGGAGAGTATGCAGAGGAGGGCAACCAGGAAGGGCCTTCAGTTTATGCCAAATGGGAAATGGTTGAAGGTGCTTGTGATATTTTGTGCCAAGAGAATGTCAAGTCTCCAAAAGGAGCTAGTATAATGACTTACTGAAAACTAACTTGAATTATTTTGGTCACAGGTCAGGAGAACTGGATTCTAGTCCAGGTCTGCCTCTAATAAACCTTGGGTAAATTGCTTAACTTCTCTGGGCCTCAGTTTCCTCCTCATATTTTCATAAAATGAGGGAGTTGTATTAGATGGCCTCAAAGGTTCTTCTCAGCTCTAAAATGCTAAGACTCTAAGGGATCCTATGGCCAAGGCAGGGCCTGGGGGGACTGAGCAAATTGAGAACAGGCCAAGCCTTCTAAAAGGCTCTTCACATTATCTTTGTGAGATTTCCTAATTAGTTCCAAGCATGGCTAGCAGCTACTACACAGTCATCCTAAAACGTTTTTGCCTCCCAGGCTTCTGCAGGTTAAAGTAGGTAGCAAAGAAGACTGCTCAGATTTATTCTGACTTTCAGTGACTTTTAGTAATTCCCTGCAGGCAACCTACATGCAGTGAAATCTGCCCCAGGCACTGCCATGCCTGCTCTAGGGCAGGAGCCCTCGATGTTCCATTGGGGCAAGTGTCAGCACAACTTATTCAGGCCCATGGAGTCAGAAGAACAGAAAATGTAGTAATAAGATAAAATCTTTTTTAAATGGCCAAATAACATGAAGAATGTAAATATATATTTACCACACAGGACCAGAGCTAGAAATGTCCATAGAGATCTTGTTCCATTCATTTCACAAATGAGGAGCACAAAGTCGTATAGGTGCGAAGTAGTAGAGTCAGACCCCCAAATGAGGTCCTCTGACTGCAAATCCTGTACTCTTTCTTGTTAGCTATTACTATTACTGTTGCTGTTGTTATTGTGGCATCCCCATACTCTCAATGAACTTACAACCTTGGAACCATTCTTGATGCTTCACACTCCCTTATCCCCCACCCCTAAATACTCAATCAATTTATAATATTTTTTTGATTTTTGCTCTACACAATCTCTCACATCCTTTTTCTACTCACGAGCATCTACCCTAGTTCAGGCCCTTATCAACTCCATACAGGCTATTGTAATAGATTTTTGTTCCTTTTTTTTAGATATAGAACAGGCTTTATTTAATGCAACACAAAGCAAATGATTTGCACAGAAGCTCAGTAACAATCAATAGAATTCTCTTTTCTTCTCCAGTGAACCTCCACCTCCACAAGGACCTATTCAGTTCTCCAGATATGTCGTACTACCCTGGGGTTGAGGGTCTCTACGAAGGGAAATCGTTCAAAGTGCAGAGAATTAACCCTCTTCCACAAACCTTCAGAGCCCACATAACTCACTATGCTAGTGAAGAACAGGTCCAGGTTTTCTCCTCCATAGCATAGCTCGGTCCCTTGCTGCTGCTGCTGCTTATTCTGGTGCCTGTTTATTCCCTCTCTGCTTCTTGGAAATCCTTTCACTCCTGCTTTGATGGCTCTTTCACATAAGAACAGAACAGAGAACAAACCTCTTCTCTCCTCAAGTCACCTACACCTCTTCCTATACAGCCTTTCTCAGAAGAAGACTTTTTGTCATATTTTCTAGAGATAGTAGAAGACATCTGTCATTTAGTTCCCTCTTCTCTTTGATGCTACACTTCAAATCCCATCAAGATCTTTCCCTATTCTACCCTCTTTTTTTTCCTCCAGACTCAGAAAAAGAGTTAGCTCTTGAAAAAACACATTTTTAACTTATGGAATAAAACAAGGATTTCCATAACATAGTAGGATAAAAAGATAATTGCACATGAAACTACAAGTCTACTGGGTATAACTTGCTATTCCTTTTAAATTTACAACGTTATCATGCAACTTTTTCCTTTTTTTTTCTTCCCCCTCCCCCCCAAGATGGCCACCATTAGACATAAATAGATGTGTATACGCACACACATACACATGTATACATGTAAAATTATTCTATACATACTTCTATTTATCAGTTCTCTCTCTGGATACAGATAGCATCTTTCTTCATGCTTCCTTTATAGTTAGTTTGGATATTTACAATAGTCAAAACAACTTATTCTTTCAAAGTCATTCTTAAAAAAACATTGTTGCCACGGAGTACATCTTCTTGCTTCTGCTCATTTCACTCTTCATTATTCTATGCAAGTCTTTTCATGTTTTTTTTTTTCCTAAGATTGAGCTCATCATTTCACAATAGCATTTCATCACAATAATATCACAACTTGTTCAGCCATTACCCAACTGATGCACATCCCTACAATTTCCAGCTCTGTGTCGACACAAAGAGACTGGCTATAAAGATTTAGAACATATAGGTTCTTTTCCTTTTCCCCTAATCATCTCTGGTAGTAGACCAAATAGCTATTTCTGGCTCAAAGGGTATAGTAGTTTAATAACTCTTTGGCATAATTCCAGATTGCTCTCCAAAATTATTGGATCACTTCACAATTCTACCAACAATGAATTAGAGGAGTTAGCGTTTCTTACCAAGACCAACACTAATAGTAGGTTATATTATGGGTTTTTTTGTTATGTAATTACATATTTTGTTATGTAATAGCTTTCTCACTGCTCTTCCTGTTCCCAGTCTTTCTTCTTTCCAATAAATTCATTATATAACGGCCAAAATAATCTTCTTGGGACAGAGGTCAGACCAAAGCACTTCCCTACTCAAAAATATTTAATCGATCTCTATTGAATAAAAGATTTTAAAAATTGGATCATTTATCAATTGGGAATAACTCATATTCTTATAAATTTAACAAAGTTCATATATTTGAGATATGAGACCTTTATCTGAGAAAGTGTCTAGAAACATTTCCTCCCAATTTTCTGCTTTCCTTCTAATCATGGCTGCATTAGTTTTATTTGTACAAAACTTTTAAAATTTAATTCAAAATTATCTATTTCATACCTCACAGTGTATTTCTTATTTATTCATAAATTCTCATACCGATAAGTCTGATAGGTAATATGTTCCATGTTCTTATAGATTTTTTAAATTATATCTCCCTTTTGATCTAAGTCGTGTGTCCATTTTGACCTCATCTTGGTAAATCGTGTAAGGTACTGATCTATACCCAGTTTCTGCCAGATTGCTTTCCAGCACCATTCGCTTTTTGAAAATTCCAGGACTGTCAAAGCCCACCTCCCCATGTCTCACCCCGACCGACACACTTTGTTTTTTAAAGTAAAAGCTTTCATTTCCAATTCTGACTTTAGTTCCTTGATACTTGAAATCTTTTTTTTTTTTTTTTTCCCCTGGACACGTGCAGTATCTTGTTTTTGATGTGGGAGATCTAGATTTTGGCTATGAAATTCTGAGGATTTTCTAAAAAGAAATTTATTTTATTCTGAACTTGAGAAACAAAATAAGAATTTCCCTAACACAGTAGAATAGAAAAAAAGGGCAGGACGGAACCAGATGTGAGCGGGCTCCGGAGCCGGCATCTCGAGGGGCCATGGGGGAGGGTGTGGTGGCGGCTGAAGCCGCGGAGTGGGGCCCAGTGCACGCAGTGACAGTGGAAAGGTTACTGGAGAAGCTCTATCATGGTGGAGGTAGTGCAGGAGCGCCAGGGCGGCCTGGCCCGGCTGCAGGGCTGTCTCACCGGCACCGTGTGCCACATCCAGAGCTGCCTGGGAGCGTTTAGCTACAGCCACCGGGCCACCACCAACACATTGGTCCTGCTGCTAGCCAAGGCCGAGCGTGTCAGCATGCACACCAACGGCGTCCGCTGCCTGCTCCAGGTGCAGCGGCTCGAGGCCAACCACGAGCCGCTGGTCTCCCGCGGCGGGCAGCGCGTCCAGCTCTTCCTGGAGCAGGCAGAAATCCCAGGGATAGCTTTACAAAGGAGCCAGACTCCACAGAGCTAGAGGAGAAGGAACTAGGGCCAGAGGCTCTGGAAGAGCTGGAAGAAAGGGAGAGCTCAGATGAGGACTCAGTGGATTCCCAGGCCAAGAGGCTTTGGCGTACTGACCTAGAGAAGGTGCAGAGCCTTGGCAGGGCACTGTCCACCTTTAAGAGCAAAGACCCTGCCCTACCTCCACCCACTCCTACCAATCCTCCCCGATTGGGCCCTAGCCAGGGCACTGAAAATTAGCCTGAGGCAGGGGTAATGGTTGAAGCAGAACTAGAGTTGGAAGAGCCACCAAGGAGCCATGTGGAAGATCCAGAGAGTCATGAAGCCAGGGAAACTCTGATGCTTCAGGAAGAGGGTGCTGCCTAGTGCTCCATACTGCCTGCCCACTTCTCCGTGTCTTTTTCTTTAATGGCACCATCAGTTGCCAAGCAACAGAGCCCAGTTACCTATAGATCACCTTCACCCAAGCAAGGAAAGTACCCTGCCTTTATAGCTCACCTCACTCCCAAACTCAAGCCTCCACTCCAAAGCCCTCCAGTCTACCCCATTCTAAACCTCAAAGACCAACACTATAAACCTCCCAAGTGTGCTTAAGATTAATAAACTAATTTCACTTAAAAGGATAGAAAAAAAAAATGTGCATGGAACTACAAACTATTATATGCTACTTGCTATTGCTTTTAAATATATAATATAATAAAACTATTATGTAACTTTTTTTTCTTTTTCTCTTACCCTCCCCTCCCTCAGCTCTAGAGATGGCTACTATTAGACACAAATGTGTGTGTGTGTGTGTGTGTGTGTGTGTGTGTGTGTGTGTGTGTGTATGCACACCATTCTATACATACTTCTATTTATTGGTTCTTCTTCTATGGAAATAGCACCTTCCTTCATATGTCCTTTGTAGTTAATTTGGGTATTTATGATCATCAAAATGACCCAGTCACTCAAAGTTGTCCTTAAAATAAGATTGTTGTTACTGTTTACAATGTTTTCTTGGTTCTGCTCACTTCACTCTTCATTATTTCATGCAAATTTATCTATATTTTTTGAAGATCATCTAGTTCATTTCTCATAATACAGTAATATGTAGTATAAACATCACAATCATATGCCACGACTTGTTCAGCTGTTCCCTAACTGATGGGCATTCAATTTCCAGTTCTTTGCCAATACAAAGAGAATTGCTATAAATATTTTAAAACATATAGGTTCTTTTCTTTTTCCCCTAATTATCTTGAAAAACAGCCCTAGTAGTGGTGGTTGTTATCCTTCATTCTCGAAGAGTACCAAAATGACATCACTATGCTGGAGTCAAGTCACAGTGTGTCCTACTGTGGCCAATCAGACCACAGATCAGGCACAATTAGTCCATGTGAACATTTGGGATGGAGTCTCTAAATTTGTGCATCTTGAATCCTAGTAGTGGTATTGCTGGGTCAAAGGGTATAGGCAGTTTAATAACTCTTTGGTCATAATTCTAGATCGTTCTCCAAAATGGTTGAATCAGTTCACAGTTACAACAATACAACAATAGTATATTAGTGTCCCAATTTTTCCACACCCCCTCCAACATTTGTTACTTTTCCCTTCAATCATTTTAGCCAATATAATAGCTGTAAAATGATATCTCAAGATAGGTTTAATTTGCATTTCACTAATCAATAATGATTTAGAACATTTTTTCATATGACTAAAGTGTTTTGATTTCTTCATTTGAAAACTACTTGTTTATATCCTTTGATTATTTATGATTTAGGCAATCACTAACATTCTTATGGATTTGATAAAGCTCTTTATATATTTGAGATATGAGATCCTTACCTGAGGAATTTTCTATAAAAATTTTCCCCCAGTTTTCTGCTTTCCTTCTGATCTTGGCTACATTTGTTTTATTTGTATGAAGACTTTTTATTTTAATTATCTTTTGAGGAAAAGACATAGTCTCTTATGTGGTAGGAGACCCTGGAAGATAATCTTTCAACCGCAATTTGTATGCTAACATAGAGGTGATCCTAGGGACAAAGTGGGGTTCATAACTCATGAACCCACATATCTCCATGGGTTTCCTTTTACAGAACTTGCCAAAATGAGGGTGAGGTTGCTGGGTCCTCTTAAGTGGTTATTGGGTGTTGAAAGTCATTTCTAACCCTAAGTTGGGTGGTTTCCTGGGACAAGAGATCAGAACAACATGAAGTACAGGTAGTCTAAGAAACAGATTGATCTTAGCTTAGGGGCATTCCTTCTCATTTTTGCACATATGCATTTAGAAGAGGCCATGGTTCATTGGCTTGGCTATAAGTAGAGAGAATTTCTTCTTGTCAGGGAAATTTTTAATCATGAAACTGAGCAGGCAAGAGCCCAAGATGGTTAATGGGTAGCCCTGAAGAGATGAAGTACAAAAGCTACCCATGGAGAAAAGTTCAGTTACTACAAGACCAGTGTAAATACTCAGACAAGCAGAAACAACATCAAAGTAAGCTGAGTTGAAACATGTTTCTCAGCAAAAACGACATGGTAAGTAGAGATATGTCCAGTAGAAAGAAGCGTGAGGACATCATGACAGAACATAGACAAGCCTACATCACTGAATGAATAAGTTGCTTTGGCCATGTAATTCACATATACATGTGTTGTGTGCATGAATGTCCTAGTCACACAAGTTTCTGGCATATATTCCTTCATGCATCTATGACTACATGTGTTCTTTATGGGTTTATAGACCCATGTATTCCCTGGCTCTAATTCTCTCTGTGCATAATTCCCTTCCCCACTCAGTGTGTGCTAACCTGTTGGATATGAATTGGAGGAAATCTTTTTCTTATACCTTTATTTGTAATAATATTTCTTTAAATATCTTTTGCTTTGAAATAATGTGTTCTCTGCCGAGTTGGTAAAAGTGAGCAAATTGATATGGGCCCATAAGCTATGATTTTAAATCGATACTGACTACTGACCCTCCAACATGAGATTGTTTTATGGGGGTTCATGTATAGGGATGGTGTGCTATAGGAGATAATATAGAGATAATGAATGTTAATTGCTTTGCAACCATAAAGCTTTATATAAATTTTAGCTGGTAGTAGAGTGATAGTAGCAACAGCAGCTGTAATAGTGTATTGGTCATTGAGTAGAAATATTTGAATCAGAAAAACCAAATATGAATCCTGGCTATATCACTTACTAACTATGTAACCCTGAAAAAGTTTTATAACTTCCTTGCTCCTCAGATTCCTTATTCGAAAAGCAGCAATTATAATATTTAAGATCATTATGAGGAAAGTGCTTTGTAAGCCTAAAAAATGGACTACATGGCATAGTAAAGAGATTGATGGATTTGGAGTCAGAAGATATTGGTTTGATTTGTCCCTTTGCCTCTGTGCCCTTGGACAAGCTATCTAACCTCTGCAGACCTCAATTCTTTCATCTGAAAAATATGAAGATTAGACTAAATTATCACCCAAATCCCTGACAGCTCTAAAACTATGATTCTTAATATTTTAAAAATAACAGGGTAGTTTCTAGAACTAGAGCTCTCAGTGACACTATGTAATACCATGGTTGTACCATATCTAGAATATTATATTTAACTCTAGATTCCACATTGTTAACAATGCTTTATTTTCTCCTAATTTCATGTAAAACAGACTTGATCATTCATTTAAAAAAAATTTTGAGTTTCAAATTCTCTCCCTTCCTTCCCCTATCTCTGAAATGGTAAACAATTTAATGTAGGTTATGCTACATTTTAAGGGAAATGTTGACAAATTAGAGCATATTCAGAAGATTCTGACCAGAATGATAAGGGGACTCAGAGCCATATGATATTAGGAACTGAGGATGATACCAAAAAGGAGAGAAGATTTAGGAGATAAGATTCCTGTCTTTATACATCTATCTGAAGGGCTGTCACATAGGATAGAGATTAGACTTGTTCTAAGAGGATCTAGAAGAACAGAACTAGGACAAATGGATGAAAGTCATGTGGGGAGAAAAAATTGTTCTCTGTAAAAAGAACTTCCCCCAAATTATAGCAATTTTAAAATGTACTAGGCTGCCTCATAGGGTAGTAAGCTCTCCATTGCTAAAAATATTTGAAGAAATGTTGGATGGTCACTTGCCATGAATATCTTGCCTACACTGGCCAGGAGGATACACTAAGTGAATTTTGTATTCACTTGTCTTTTTCAAGTAATAAGTGTTTTTTTTTTAAATTAATCTGTCCTTCCCTCTGCCATTGAAAAAAAAAAAACAAAAGAAGCAACAAATCTCTTAACACAGTTTGACAAAACAAATTTCCACATTAGCCATATCTGAAAATATTTATTTTTTCAGCATTTTAAGTTCATCACTTTTCTATCAGGAGGTGAGTAGAATATTCCATCCTCATTCTTTTGGACTTGCTCTATCAGCTTCCTCTCTGATTCAGGTGTAGCCCTCAACTAGAGTGCTATCTGCAGAGCCATCTAGGTGCTATAGTTAATAAGTTTTTATCCTTCTTTAAGGATAAAGCTATCATAAAGCTAGCCAATAACTAGAAATATTTGCTTCAGCTCTCTCATTTAGGCTTCCCAGACAACTTTTCAACTAAACATCTCATTCAATAGCTAAAACATTTTTTGAAGCTTCTCTTTGACTCATCCAATTGTAATAGAAGATACAGAAGCCTAGACTGACTTCACGTCTACTCTGCATTATTCTTAGTATTCTTCTGTTAGTTGCTATCTCTTTCTTTTAATTCTTCTTTAAACTTCACCTCACTTCAATTTCTTTGCCCTCTATATCCCTTGAGTGTCTCAGTTAAATTGTCACCTAAGTTACGGTTAGAAACCCATCTTGGTTCTCAGGTCTCAGCATACCTCCTAATTGAAATAAATAGCCCTGGGACTCTATTTCCTCAAACAGAAAAGTAATTGAGAGAGGAAACTCTTTTAACTTCCTACTTCTGTTTTACTCCTTTAACCAAACTTCACATTATGGTCTCTTTCTCTGACCTCTTTACATATAGAGATGTAGAGCTCTTTCTTTCTTTACATACTCATATATGTATATGCAGATACACATGCACTTCTATGTGTGGGTATATATGTATATATGAATGAATGTATCCATAGACATATACATATGCATATGTATACATATATGCATATACAATACATACACATATATGTATCTCTGTGTATGTGTACCAGAACATAATAAACAAGTGCTGACTTATAAAACTACACAGAGAAGTTGTTCCATCAATAAATGTCCATAAATTCTATTTAGGAACTAACTTCTGGGTTAGATTGTGAGCCACGCACAAAAAATAATTTACAAAACTTTTGTTTTTCTAACCAAAAATGGTATTCCCCAGCTTGATCAACCATATGGTTTAGAAGATTTGGCTCTGAAGAACTTTCAGCTGTTTCCAAAAATCAAATCCATCTTCAAAGAATGAAGAGATGTCACCACTGAATATATTCAAAGAATGTGTCATGGGCAGTGAAGGAATTTCCCCAGGGGATTACTGAAAATATTCAAATTAATTACATCTTTATGAGAATCATTGTCCAGCTTCCTAAGGATATGATTTTAAAAGAAAACTCTTTTCTGGATATTGCCAACTGGGAAATAACATCCACAGAGGCCCCTTCACACCAACATTCTAATTGAGATCCTGGGACCAATTCAGGCTATGATTCTCCCTATTTGATCTTTGCCCCACCACGTGTTTAGCATTTCCCTAGAGGCTGCTCCTTTGATCAGATTTAGTGTGCCTATCTGCCTGTGCAAAAATGCCTCTCCCCTGCTACTTCTCCCTACACTCTCATCTTTATCCAGATTATCCCTAGCCTTTACTAATCCTATCCTCTTCAACTCTCCCCTTATCCTGTGCACTCTGTAACCCCTGCTCTATTATGAACACACTTCTTTTCATTGTTGCTTTCTTCTCTTCCTATTCCTTCCAATTTACTGCAAACATCAAAACTTAAAATCCTAATTCAGGTGCTCATAAAGCTTTTAATAAGCTCCCAAGGAGGTTTTCTTGAAGTCTATCCCTAAACCCAATCAAACCTTCAAACTTTACCTAAGAAATATATCCCTATGACAATTTATCTTTATGATAATTTCACAAATGAGCTATTTGTAATGCTTAGGAAATGCTTATTCCTTTGCTTTATACTCCATGCCACATCCTTTAGTAGTGCCCTTTTGCTTTTTGAATACAGTATAAAATGATTCTGGCATTCACAGTCCTCCATAATCTTCCTCCACACTACTTCTCATCCTGCTTCTCATCTGCAACATGCTATACGTAAAAGAAACAATTCTTTGTCCTTATCCTCGCCTCTGGGTTTCTGTTTTGGTAACTTTTCTCATGATGTGCTTTATAGTAGCATATATTCTTTCTTCTACCTTCCAGTACAAGTCTCTACATGTTAAAATCCCTCATTAATTTCAAGGTCCAACTCTGATACCACCTCTTCCATTTAACCTCCCCTGGCTTCTCTAGGTGATGGTTCTACAGTTCCTTAAATTTCCTATAGCCCTACGACTGGACCTCTTCTTTGTACTTCTTACACATTCCCTTTTATCATGGTAAGTTGTGTATATTTGATGGTAATAGGAGGGTCTAAATTACATCCATTAAAAAAAAAAGCATGGTATCTTGAAAATAAGAGTCTCTGTGCAAATGTCTATGGAGTTAAAGTTTTTCTTCAAATATCTCATCAAGGTGCTAGGGTGACCCTAAGTTCTCAAACCTAGCTCAAACTCTGTGCCAGCACAGTCAGAGCTCTGAGAGTTCCTACCAAGTCAAAAAGGTTTCAGCAATTGGGCCAGCAGAGACACAAAGGCTGTGTGTTTGTCGCTTAAGGACCTGTTAACGTAGCTAGACACAGAGTAGCTCACTACCAGAGGACTAATCATCAACTAATGGATTTTTTTGGCCACAGAAAGACATTAAACCCTTGGCTTAAAGTGAAAGAAATTTTAATTTGCGTTGATGACAAAATAATGTATATTTTTACAGACTAGATAACAAAGCATAGATTTTAGGTGTATATTGCACTCGATCCACTAATTAATTTGTCAGGATTTATTAAGACTTCTCTATTAAAAATGCAACATACTACTAAGCATAGGGGGATATAAAGAAAGGCAAAATCACAAATATTCCCTGACCTCAGGCAGTTTACATACTAAGCGGGAGAAATGACATGCAAATAGGTACATACAAGATACAATATTGAGTAGAAGGAAGATATGTTTTGAAGGGAAGGCCCAACTGACTGGCTAGGAGTGGGTTGGGAAGTTGAGGAGAGAGATCCTGAAGGCTTTCTGAAGGAAGCAGAATTTGAGCTGAATCTTGAAGGAAGCCATGTATGTTAAGGAAGAGGCCTAAGAGCGAAGGAGAACACTCCAGGTACAGACAGCTAATGCAAAGGCACCAAGATAGCCAATGGAATGGAGTGTTTGAGAAAAAAATAAACAGGACGGTATGTCTAGGTCACAGAGTACATGGAGAGGAGTAAAATGTGAGAAGACTGGAAAGGTGGGCAGGGGCTAGATTGTGAAGCTATTCTAATTGCCAAGAAGTAGACCTTGTTTTTGATCCTTGAAGTAATATGGACTGGTGGCTTATCATTGGCAGAAAGAGAAACCTTTGCACTGTGTCCAAAAGGAGAAATAAAGCAGCCAACTTCTGGTTCAGTGCCTTGGCCACTCACTCTGGGCATGCCTCCATTATTCATTTCTGGAGAGGTGACAAGGGATTTCAAGGTCTCTCACAGAATCACAGGATTTCTGAATAGGGAGGGACTTCAAAAGCCATCTATTAGAAACCATACCTGAACAAAAATTTCCTTTACTACATCCTGGAACATGATCACCCAGGCTCCATTATAAGAGCTTTAGTGAGAGGGTATTCTTTCTCTTCAGAATACAGAATACTCTCTTTTCTTCTGCTTTGAGACAGCTCAAATTCATTGGGATTCATTGTTTTACTTTGCTTTAAACATAAAGATAAAATTTGCTTTTCTCCCATTGTACAATAGTACCTGGTTTTAGTGCCTTGGTGCCTCTTCCATATGACAGACATTCAGATGGTTGGTGGTAGCAGTCATGCCTCTCTAGACATCTCTTCTCCAAACTAAATATTCCAACATCCTCAAGTGGATCCACAAGGGGTAACTCTAGTCTTCTTGTCATTCTAATCACTGTCACAGATTCATTCATTTATTCATTCAAATAAACACTAATGTCTTTGACCTCCTGATCAATGGGGAACTATTTTAAGTACTCATGATTCCTTTCCCTTTAATAAAAGCTGTTGTCAGCTGTTTTTCACTAATTCTCTCAGTGGAACTAAATCCAATATTTCTCCTGAGGAAAAGGAATCAAGATCCATCTCCTTCTATCTATATCGTAAATGTGTTTATATGCACATGATCTCTTACACACACATATCAAGTCACTAAAAAACACATGTCACTTAGCACAGTGTCGCATTTTTGTATAGTTGTTTCAGTTATGTCTGACTCTTCATGACCCCAATTGGGGTTTTCTGGGCAAAGTTACTAGAGTGGTTTCCCATTTCCTTCTGTAGCTCATTTTACAGATGGGGAAATGAGGCAAATAGGGTTAAGTGAAACTTGCCTAGGGTCACACATCTATTAGTGTCTGAGATTGGATTTGAACTCAGATCTTCCTAACTCCAGGCCTGGTGCTCTATCCACTAAACCAACTAGCTGCCACCTTACTACACATAGTAGGTGCTTAATAAATGCTAATTGACTGACTGATTTTCCATACCTTGGTCTCCTCAACTACAAAATGATGATAATGATATTTTTATTTTCTATTTAATGTTGCTCTGAGGAAAATACTTTGTAAAACTTAAAGTAATATTTCAATGTAAGGACAATTAGGTTAGGAAATGGCCACTCAGAAACCACATCAGTGTTGTTTCTTTTAAGCTGGCTATGGGTGACCTCAGAGGGCAACAGACTGGTGTACAGAATAGCCCTATTGGTAATAGCTTCCTCTTTAATTTCTCAAATGACCTACTAAACCAATTGTGGAACACTATCTAGGTAGAAAGGTTTCATGCGCAGGCCCAAGGATAAACATTATATCTAATTTCTAACAGTCCAATTAGTTAAATGCAGAGGTATCCATTGCAAGAGTTTTGGTCACTGAGCAGACGAATGTTTAGTTTCAGAAAATCTTAGAAATTCACAAAGACTGCCAAAGTATTCACGGGTTAAATATATGTATTTTTATGTATACTAGATATATATGACTAGATAATAATAGCTAGCAGTTCTACAGTGCTTTGAGGCTTGCAGAGAGCTCAACAAATATTGTCTCATTTTATCCACACAACAACTCTGGAAGATGGGTGTTATTATTATCCTCCTTTTATAGATGAGGAAACTGAGGCAACAGATGTTAAGTGACTTATATCGGATCACCTCCTGGTAAGGGTCTGAGACTTGATTTGAACTCAAGTCTTCTTTATGCAATGTTTGGAGTTCTATCTACTTCACTACCTATTAGTGATGCACACACACACACACACACACACACACACACAAATATACAATTTTGTTGTTCAATTATTCAGTCATGTCTGACTCGTGACCTTGTGGACCATAACCTGTGAGGCCCTTCTGTCCTCCACTATCTCCCAAAGACTGTCCAAGCTCATATTCACTGTTTTATAATCCATGGGGTTTTCTTGGCACAGATACTAGAGTGGTTTGCCATTTTCTTCTCCAGTGGATCACCTTCTGTCAGAACTCTCCGCTATGACCTGTCTGTCTTGGATAACTCTGCATGGCATAGCTCAGAGTTTCATTGAGCTATGCAAGCCCCTCTGCCATGACAAGGCAGTGATCTAGGAGGGGAGATATACAATACAGTAGAGCAAATGCTCTACTTTAGAGAGTTGTCTGAGGGCATGGAAAGGTTAAACTCATTAACTTTTCTAAAGTCAGTATTGTCAGAGGCAGGACATGGTCTGACGCTGAGGCCAACTCTCCAGCCAAGACATCTTGCTTCCTATTTTCACACACACACACACACACACACACACACACACACACACACACACACACACACACACACACATCTATCTATCTATCTATCTATCTATGTATCTATGTATCTATCTATCTATCTATCTATGTATCTATCTTCTGGGCTGGCAGCATAATAACCACTCATGGTCTGATCCCAATGCTGATAGGTATGGAAGCATTAACCTGTTGTGGTTTTTTTTGCCCTACCTGGGCCAGCTTGCCTCTCCTTAGGTGGGTTGGTGGCCTAGAAGGCTCACCATATTAGAGAAAATTTAGTGTGTACACCCGATCAACTTCAGTCCTTCTGCAACCAAAACTCCCAAACTCAAGCAATCCACCAATCCACCAGCCTTCCCCTCCTCCAGGGATTATAGTCATGCCTACACTGTGGTCCAGTTATACTCATTTGCTTCATATCATCCAACATTCCATCCTCCATGTCCCTTCCTTTGCCCTGGCTATCTTCCATGCCTAGAAGACTGTCTTTCCTGACCTCCAACTCAGTTTCCTAGGCTTCCTTAAGACTCCACTCAGTAGGCTCCTCCAGAAGACTTTCCCCACTCCCTACTCTACAGCTGCTAAAGCCCTCCACTCTAAGCCTATTCCATGTTTATCTTACATTTACTGATTTTTATATATTGTCTCTCCCAATCAAATGTAAACTCTGTATGGAGAGGGACCGCTTTTGGCTTTTCTTTGTGTTCCAAGTACTTAGCACAGTATGTAATATAATAAGTACTTAATAAATGTTTCTTGACTGATTGATTAGTTGAGTGACTGAAGGGCTTTATTTTAATACCTCACTGGGCAGATCATTCAGATGTCTTCAAAGTAAACAGTTTTCCAACTTAAAAGCCTTCTAAATTTTTTAAAGACATATATCCTGTAATAGACTTAACAAGTAATCATTGAATCAATTTCCAAGTGAAATTATTGTTATGTCTTTGAGGAGGGAACTTCTGATGAATTTAGCCTTAGAGAGTTGTATAGGGGATTGAGGAGTCTAGTAGCTTGCTCAAGATCACAGAGCCAGTATGTATCAAAGGAAAGACTGGGAATTAGCTCTGTGTTACTCCATCTCTATCCATTATGCCTTGCTACTTCTCTGTTACATAATGTTATTATTGTTAATTGCTAATAAAAATATTTTTCTTCAAGATTTTACATATTTCAGATTATTTTAGAAAATACTAGTTGCATATTTGAGATTATTTTGGAAAATGTCTAAAATTCCTCTGCAAAGTTTTCTCGTATTTTTCTATTGCATAAGCTTTCTAATTTTTCTGATTTTCCTTTCCTAAAACAAAAGATTTTTTTTACTCAAACCAGTTGCAAAATAAAACTTTGCCCCTTCCATACAAATGTGATACCTCACCCACATTAAAAAGTAGCTTACGATGATATCTTTCCTTGATGAGCTTGTTATCCGCAAATAAAAGTGTCAAAGAAAGGCATGTAAGATTAGAGCTTAAGCACCCTGAAATCATATGGTCTAATCCCCCATTTAATAGATGAAGAATCTGAGGTTCCAAAAGGAAAAATGGCTTGCCCGAAGTTATGCACATAGGAAGTAGGTGAACCAGGATTCAAACCTTTGTCTGCTGACTACAAATATAATGTTCTTTCTATTATGACAGGCTGCTCAAAATCACAACTCTGTTCAGAGAAAATCACAATTATATACTTTCCTTGCTTAGAGTGTATATTGCAAGGAGTTTCTTTTTGCTTGGTTTTGTTTTGTTTTATTTTCCATAATGATTATAACCATAGTCTCTCCCATCAATCCTTCACGGAGAATTCACCTAAAATTCTGAAGTCATTCTTTGGTATCTCCTGCCATAATGAATGGCATTGATGCAATGCCAGAGGAACATAGAAATTACTTGGAAAAAAGAGCACTGCCTTTGAAATCAGAGGTCCTGGGTTTAAATTCTGCCTCTGCCACTTATTACCTTTGTGACCTTGGGAAAATCTCTTAACCTTTCTAAGCCTCAGCGGCCTCATATGTAACATAAAGAGAGTGGTGTAGATGACCTCTGAGGTCCTTTTCAGCTCTAAATCAGTGATCCATGGATTAGTCTCCACTCTTGATAGGAGATGACTTTTTTAGCTACAAATATCTTTGATGATATATTTATGCCATTTCTGTCCAGTTCTTTGGTAATTGATATCTTGCTACCCATGATACCATGTGCTTGTTCCAGAGTAATAACTAGGGTGAGGTGACTATAAGGCACTAGAATTCAGAGGATTTTGACAGCTTTTTCACTCATTTACTGATTTAGAAAAAAAAAAGAATTCAGCTTAGCACCTAGTCAGCAAGAATAATTTGTTAAATTTAGTTAATAGTAATTAGCTGAAAGAACTCAGCTAGATCCTTCTCTCTGTCAAAAGTTAAAAAAAATCTTGCCTTGCCTTGAAGCAAATTTCATACTTTAAAAGGCAGAAAAACCAAATAAGGGAAATTTTATTTTGGATCTGATCTCTCTAACATAGAAGAAATGTCTCCTGGGGTGGAAATGATGAATCCCTGGGCAGAGGGAGAAGAGGGAACCCTGTCTATCTGAGTTTGTGTTAAAGAAAGGGAGAAAACTGGGGGCCATATAACTTATAATCATGAGTACTGTAAAGCACACATGTGATAATGGATATAAATCACTTTGCAAAACTTAATACACCAAATAAATATCAGTTATTGTTGTTATTGTTAGCCTACAGTCACTTGACCTGGTGATTATCTGGTGATAATTTCATTTCCTAAACCATGCACTCCTATTAAATTTAAGTAATGTTTATAGAGCTATAGGGATCTGCTGATAAATGTTTAACAGTTGGGCCTTCTGAAAAAAAATAAATGTATGCACATACTTTAATTCAGGGTATTCACTAGAAGGTCAAGCACTGAAGCTGAAGCTGAAATAATTTGGCCACATAATGAGAAGGGACTCACTGGAAAAGACATCCCTGTTGGGAAAGATTGAAGGCAAAGGAAAAGGGGACAGCAGAAGATGAGATGAATAGATAGTGTCATGGAAGCATCAAACATGAACTTGGACAGACTTCAAGAGACAGTGGAGGATAGAAAGGCCAGCAGAGCTGTGGTCCATAGGTTTACAAAGAGTCAGACACAAGAGAAAGACCAAACAACATACTTTAAAGATGACTTTGCATTGCTAACATGTTCTTAAGTTTGAACAATTAAAAAAAATAAATCCTGCCCTTATTTGTAAGCGATTGCTAATTTCTGAGATGTGAATGCTCAGTGTAGTGGTAACCAATGGGCCAGGGGGTAAAGCATGCTCCTTCACTTCTCTGCATACAACCTAGATTTGGAGAAAAGAGATTCTGAAGGTATCAGAGGAAGAAGAGGCATCATTCTGGAGACTATAATTCTACAGAGGAAGACAATTTAGGAGCATTGGGAGACCTACAAGAATGGAATGCACAGGAGTAAAATGAAATCATTCCAACTAAGAGAAAGATGGAGTTGCCTAAAGAGACCAGTATATCCACAGGGAACCCACCAGCCAACTTAGATTTTTAAAAGACATCTACAGAAGCTCAAAGAGGTTGAGCATAAGAGCATGGCATGGTATTGTAGTAGTACTCTCAAGAGGAACAAAGCTCAGAATGTGGTGAAGCTGGCGAGGAAAGTTAAGGACAATAAAAAGTATTTGCATTTTTGGTTTTAAACCTAGTAGGAAAGAAGATCAGAACAATCAAGGACCACTGAAGCTATCTGACAACAAAGAGAAGGAGCTCTTAAATTGTTATTTTGCTTCTGTGCCAAAAATAATACACTTCTGACTGGAAAAGCCATTGCGGGGGGGGGGGGGGGGGGGGGGGGGGGGGGGGGGGGAGAGACGGGTAGAAACTGTTAATGAGCAATTGATATGCAAACAAAGGGATTGTGAGAGAATACATAGGGGATCCAAGATGGTGGAGCAAATAGTGAGTCACTTTCACCCTCCCTTGTTGACCTTGAAAAACCCAGAGAATATTGCCCCAGGAAAAAGCCTGGAATAGTGGAGCCAGCAGAAAGACTGCAGTCTTTTAGCTCTAGCTCAGGAGGCTAGGTGAGTGATGGGAAAGCTCTTTCTCTTGCTGTGGTGGAAGGGCACCAGTTTAGGACAAGACAGTAGGTGTCCCAGCAAGCTGGCAGCAAACCCACCTCAGCGCACCAGAATATCTTGAGCCGCAGTGTGGAGGAGGAGCAGGTAAGCGCCAACACCTGGCACACACCACCTCCAGCTCAACACCAGGTAAAATACCAGATTACTACAGCATCCAATGGCAAGCACCTGAATCCCCAGCACAGAAAACCAGTAAGCAGGCCCCTACTCCTTCACCTAGCATAAGAAGTTTGGAACAGTGCCCCCTGGGCCCCAGAAGTAGAGATCAAATTTAAAAGCCAGAGAATACCTAGACCTTGATGAGTTCAAATCTCTTGTCCTAGCCACGCTATAGCTCTACCTCTTTTACTCCCTATGACTAGTTTTAACATTTGCCATCCAATCTCTGCTCTATGCCCATATCCTCTCACCCACCTTTGTGCCAGTTGCCTATAGGAGCTCTAATTTCCCTTTCCTGAGGCAGAATGTTGTCCATGGAAGCACAATACAACTTCAGAGGAAGCAGTCCCTTTTGGCTGCTTTATGTCTCCTTATGGACACAGTGCGAGGGCTTTTCTTTCTGCCAGGAATAAGCTACCTGCCCCTATTACTTCACAGATTAGGCCCATTGTGAAACCTCCACCTGACATCATGGCCATAAATTTACTCCTTCCCTAAGGAGTATTATTCAGGGGAATGTCCTCCCCCAATGGGTTTAGATCTCCCTTTTTCATTCCCAATATTTCAATCTCTGATTCCTTTTCCTATGCTTTCATTCTCTTGTAGCCCCTCTTCTTGCTAAAAGAATGAAAGCGTTCTATTCATGGTTCACCTATGGGTTCACTCATTAGGATACCTCACACATTCTCCTCAGTCTTCCACTTATCCACATTTATGTATCCTTTTCTTTTACAATTTAATCTCACATATAGGGATTCACCTGTAGGAAGGATGTGAGGTTTAATCAGTCAAGGTTCTGGACTGCTCCTCCATTGTCATTCTAATGTCTTTACATCACTTTTATCATTATCTCTTTTTTTTTGTTGACTGACCTGTTTGTGCTTTACATTTTTATTTTAATTATATTTCTCTTAAAACCTTTGGTGGTTTTATCCCTTTCACATTATACTCCACTTTCTGTTTTTTCCCTCTTTTGATTTTAGATATTTTTCTGGTACTATGGTCCTATGCTGATTTAGCATCCTCTCAAATCAGGGAATTACATTTTCACTGATCTTGACTTTTGCCCCAAGTAGATTCTGCTTGCTAGAAGTAGAGAGTGGGGTAAAACTAGCCCCAATTGGATCCTTTCCTTTGGAACTTTTGCCCCAGTTCCATCCATTCTTAAATTCTTTGGCTGAGCTGAACCAGCTTTTTCTCTTTTTTCAGGATTAGGGAAGACAGAATGGCTGTTCCAGGTAGTCTTCTGAAACCTCGGGGTACAATCAAGTATCTGGTCCCAGATATAACCTGATTTCCCCCTTTTCATATTTCTCTTCCTTCTCATGTGCCTGGACAGAGTTAATTTCTGTTGTTTGTTGGAACTGAGTGGTGGAAGGGCAAGAATGAGGTTTGCTGATAAATTCTCTCCAGCATGAAAGAAATCCCTTAGCGTGTTGTAAAGCCGAACGAAGCCTGTGGGTCAGTTTGTGCACCTGGCTAGAGCACGGAGGTTGGTAGGCGAGGGGTGCTGAGCGGAGAATGGTGAGGACTAGCATTTTCCACTGTAAATGCAGAAGGCTGTGATCTTCTTGGGCTTCCTTGTTTTCTTGTCCTGTGGATTTGGCTATAATTGCTCCACTTTCTGTGATTAATTTCTCCTTTGAAAGGTTTTTGAAAGTTAATAAGAACTGGAGAAAATGTGTATAGCTTCATCTTGTTGGTTAGGTTACCTAGAAGTCCTAGACTAACTTTATTTCCTTTTCTGACAACTAAACTGTTAGTTGAAGGAAATGCTACACACACACATACACACAGATGATATATACGTATATATATATGTATCTATGTATATGTACATACATATATACATACGTACACATATATATAATATATGCATATATTATATATATACCTAGATATTTTTAAAGAAACCCTGTTAAAGTATCTCATAATATTCTTATGGAATAGGGAGAGAAATATGAGCTAGAGACATTAGTATAATTAAATGTGTTCAAAAGTGGTACTTAGTACCTAATCACTGAATGGGCACTGTCTCAGTCAAACTTGTTAAAGACCTTAGCTTAAAAAGGCTAAGGCCTCTCACTGCATTCAGGGCCACCTCCAGTTGTTCTGATCTATATCTCACCACTGGACCCAGATGGCTCTGGAGAAGAAAGTGAGACTAGTGACTTTGTACAGTTCTCCCTCTAATCCAATTCACTTGCATATCATGGCATCAACTCTCTGAGCTCATGGTCTTCTTCAAGAATGAAGGACAAACAACAACAATAAAGTCAAGAAATACGTTGAAAAAAATGAGCAATCAATGAAAAAAGAACCTGACCATAAAAAGATAATATGACAATGAAGAGCAAGACCGAAACTTCAGGAATAATAAAATTTGAAGATGGCACAAAATTTGGAAAGATAGCATGTTGGATAGAAGTTCAGAGCAAAAAAAAATTTTGTCAGGCTAGAACAATAAGTCAAATCTAATAAGATGAAAAATTATAGGGAAAAATGAAAGGTTTTACATTTTGGTTCAAAAAATTGACTGAATATGTCTAAGATTCAGAGACATGAAAAAATAGCAGTTCTGGTTGTGTTTTGTTTTTTTTTCTTCAGAAAAAGGACCTGGAGGCTGCAGTAGAGTATAATTTTAGTGTGAATCAAAAGTGTGCTATGAAAGCCAAAAAAGCTAATGCAGTATTGGGCTGCCTCACAAGAAGTATAGCTTCCGGGACTAAAGAGGTAACATGTTGATTGCTCTCTGTTTTGGTTAGACTACTTCTGAAGCATTGTATTGTGAGTAATCACTCAAAATGTTTTTCAAGTATTTGCTACATGCCAAGGACTGTGAGAAGTGCTGGGGGACACAAAGAAACAGCTAGGATGGTCTCTGCCCATTAAGAACCTTACATTCTAAAGGGGAAGTTCATATATAGGTATATGTGATACATGCAAAGTAGCAAACTTTATAGGGGATAATACTCAAAACTGAGAAGGCTAGGAAAGTACTCCTCATGAAGGCATTGATGGTTAGCTGGTATACAGAGTGGGGAGAATAGATTGGTGCTTAACACAGCGCCTAGCACATAGTAGGCACTTAAGGAATGTTTATTGAATGTCTGATTGAAGAGTCTTGTTTCTATACACTCGTTTGTTCTTCACTCAATAATTTATTATGATCCACTGAAGGAACTGCTGATATTTATCCTAGAGGAGAGAATATTTATGCCGAACATGACAGCTCTATTCAAGTATTTAGGTTTAAGAAAGGGTTTAAGACTTTTTCTGTTTGTTTCCCAAGGGGAGAATGGTAGAAGTTGTGAAGAGGTGAATTTAGGCTTAATGACAAGAAAATCTTCCTAACAAATAGAGCCATCCAAAAGTGTGTGTGGTGGGGCATGTGTTAGTAGGTGGTGGGGCCTGACCTCATTCACTAGAGGTCATTCAACCAAGCAGAGACAACAGACTTCTTCTCATGTATATGACGATAGAAATTCTCTACAGGGTTTGTGTTGGACTACATGGACTATGAGATCCTGTACAACTTTAAAATTTGGTGACTCTCTGAAAATAGGAAGCCATCATATGCCCTATGGTTTGCTTCTCTTCCCTTAATATGCCATAGCAGTAGCAGCCTCTCCAGCAATGGGCTCCATCGAAAGGGGTCACTATCTCAGAATTTTCCAACTTTTTGTCCCTGAGTTTACCCTGAAATCCATTTTTCAAGCTAATTTGAAAGACTATCTCATGGTTTCTTCCCCAGTGTGTTTTGCAAAGTTTTCCTGAAAAGCAGTGGATGTTCTAGTGATTTTTTTGTGATTCCAGAGGATGGATTATCACCATGTCCAAAAAAGGCAATAAAACAAAACAAAAAAAGCAAAAATATAAAACAAAATTTACAAATGGTTATATCCAAAAGACCTTTGTTCGAGAGCCTCCCCTCACTTTTTTTTCCTTCAGTGTAATCACAGGTAATCTCTTTATGTTTGTATGTAATACTAAACATAGAAGCTTGCTGCCAAGGGAACCGGTTTGATTTGGCAGTCAGCAATATGAGGCCAAATCTCCTTTTATCTAAGACAAGTCTCATACAAAGAGGTTAAAAAATACTCTGACCTTCCTGGATCTGTTCTGCAATATACTTGCTCAGCTCTTTACCTTGCCAGTAAAGGGAGTCTTTAGAAGGCATGAAAGTAAAGCAACAGAATAAGGGATTTCATACAGAAAGGGGATTAAATTTGTTATGCATAACACCTGTAAGCAAACATTCAAGTGAGTTGTGGAATGTAAACAGAAACATTTAGGCTTAATGTAAAGAAAAACTTCAAGGGGGGGCGGAGCCAAGATGGCGACTGGAAAGCAGTAACTGGCGTGAGCTCCCCTCCAAGACCCTCCAAAAACCTATGAAAAAATGGCTCTGAACCAATTCCAGAACTACAGAACCCACAAAGGGGCAGAAGGAAGCAGGACTCCAGCCCAGGTCTGCCTG
>CM053625.1:190554469-190578764 GCA_028646595.1 Phalanger gymnotis
GGAAATGGGGAGAAAAATCTGTAATTCAAACGCATGTGAAAATTAATGCTGAAAACTAAAGATGTTAATAAAAAAAATTAATAAAAAAAGAAAAAAAAAGTGGAAAAAAATCAAAAAAAAAAAAAAGAAAAACTTCAAAAAACTAGCTAGATCTGTCCTTAAGTCAAATGGGCTACCTATGTATTGATATCCCTATCACTAGGCTTTATGAAGAGTCTGGCTGGGTCCTTGTTGGGAATCATAGGATTATTCATTTAGACCTGGAAAGAAACTTGGAAGCCATCCATCAACTTCCTCCTTTTACAGATGAGGAAACTGACACCCAGGGGGTTATAGAGTGAATTAATTTAGAATAGGTGGTACTTAACAAATGTTTGTTAAATTAAATTCCTGCTCAGGTACAGGCTGGGATAAAAGACCTTCCAGGTCTTTTTCAGCTCTTAAATTCTATGACCCTAAAAGCTAATGTTTTAGAGATTTCCAGTCATTCTCAATTTCTAACAGATATTGGTTTAAAAATGATTTTTTTTTCTTTTTGGAATGTTATCTCTAACTCATTTCCCATTGTACCCATCATAGAATAGCAATGTTGATCTCAGATTATACCTGAGAAGGATCTTCAGACAACCTGAGAAATTGCATATGCAGCAGTCTATGTCTGTAGTGGATATATTATTCATAGCTGCATGTTTCATGGAGTGTAGCAATTTAGACTCTCACAGATAATACTGTCTGTAGCAAGGATAAAACCACATTCTTTTGTGCACCAGGGGGGAATTATTTTTCCCTTTTTTTAAGCCAGGGGTCACACAGGAGAATTCATACTGATGAACTAGAGAGAGAAAGAGATTAAAGTAAAGGTATATGTGAACCAATCATAAAGAAGTTTCCAAATCATTCCATCTATGTTACTCCAATAATAATAATAATAAAAAGAGTTGATAGCATTTACTTAATAAAATTAGATGAAATACTGGGAGGAAGAGGAGCTGGAAAAGAATATATAGTGCCTTCTATGTGTCAGGCACATAGCACTTAGCACAGTGCCTGGCACATAGTAAACACTATATAAATAGTATTATTGTTGTTGCAACAAAAATTATCTCCTAATAGGGATAGCTAGGTAGTACCATGGAGAAAGTTCTGGGTCTGGAGTCAGGAATACCTAAGTTCAAATCATCCTCATATACTTACCAATTATGTGATCTGGATAAGTCACTCAGTCTCTGTTTGCCTCAGTTTTCTTATCTGTAAAATGAGAATAATAGTATTTGCATCTACCTCCCAGGGCGTGTTGTGAGGATCAAATAAGATAATATTTATAAAGCATAGAGCATAGTACCTGGTATATAGTAAGCACTACATACGTGTTAGGTATTATTATTATGAGTCTTATAACATCCCTGACAGCTAGGTGCTATTACTGTCCCTATTTTATATTTGAGGAAACTGAGGCAGAGCTTAAGTGACTTGCCTGGGGTCACACAGTTAGTAAGTGTCTGAGGTTGGATTTGAACCCAGATCTTCCTGTCTCCATGCCCAGAATTCTATTCATAGTAGCCACCTAAGCTGCCTCAATAATGGTGTTAAGGTCGCAAGGCACTTAAATATAATATTTTATTTGAGGGATGCAGTGTGGCACAGAGTGTTGGCTCTGGAATTAGGTTTTAATCAGGCTACCTTTTACTATCAGTGAGACCTTGAACAAGTCATTTTACTTCTTTTGCATTAAAGGATGCAGTCCCTTCTAACTCTAAATCTATGACCCTTATAATAATTTTATGAGTTAAGTTCCATTATTTCATCCATTTTATAGATGAGGAAGTCGAATGTCACAGAGATTAACTAACCTGCCAAAGGTCACACAGCAGGTAATTATCTAAGACAAACTTGAACTAAAGTCTTCTTGATTCTGAGTCCAAAGTTCTATCTCTACTACCACACGACTTCTCTATTTCTCTAAGAGATCAAATACTGTTATAGTAGAAAGGACACATACTTTTGAGTCCAAGGACATATATTCAAATCCTATTGGCCCTGTTTCTGTAGTTATTTTGGCCAGTCACTTACCTTCTTGGGGCCTCAGTTTACTTTTCTGTAAAATGAAACAGTTGGCTAAATGTTCTCTAAGATTTCTTCTAGCTTTAAATTCTATGTTATGTCAGCTATGCAAGTTTTTCAGAAAAATGTGGTTGAGGTAAAAAATTAGAAGAGTAAAGGACAGTATAACACATTCCAGGAAAATAGTAAGTGGTAAAAATGACTGAGAACAGTGAAAAGGAAGTGGCATGTATTTCCCAATGCTTGTATTCAAGTGAAAGGGTTGACATACAAATTAATTTGTGAGAGGGAAGGCTTTATTACCTACTCCCAGCCCCCAATATAATAGGAGAAATCTACAGAGAAATTATCCCAGGAGGAATAGGAAACTCAAGAATGAAATTCTAAAGCTACAAAGGGAAACAATTATGATGAGGAGGAATAATAAGAACACACATGACCGGATTTCTCCTTCCTTTCTGCCATGCCAAATTCTCATTTGTATTCCCCCAAAGCTCAGATGCAGGAAAATAAATATCAGAGCCTTCCAAATAGGGGCAGCATATTGTGTTTGTAGCTGGGATTATAGATCCCCTCCTCTGGACCCAGCACTGTAGATATTGACAGCCTGCTCCTTCTAAGTCTAATGGGATGCCCCTTGTTAGTCAGGGTCTAGTGGAGGGACAAGGGCTAAAACCTTCACATTTGGCTGGCTTCCATAGAACTTTCTCCTCTGTGTTCCTGTTGTCCTGAGACAAGGTCATACATTTTCATTCTCAGCAAGAGAGACCCAACACTTTCTTGAGATTCTCATTATGCCCACCCATGTGATTACAAATCACAGTCCCCTTCAGAGTTAAATGGGAACCAGAAAGCCCTGGATGAATGAGCTGATTGGAATCTAACCACAGAGAATAAAAGTGATAATAGCCGGATGCCTCCATGTGGCCCAGGCCACATCAAATCTCTTATAATGGATATCTGCCTGTGCAGTGGTTTGGGGCTAACTGCAACTAGGGCACCTGGGACATCAACTTCTGGGGTCATTTTTGCAACAGACTAATGCATTACTTCTAGTCTCCCTTCACCCTGCCTGGGGAGAAAATTATGATCCCCTTAAAGAATCCTTGTACAAATCTTTAAGCAAAATAAAATAAAATGCCCTCAAGCAAGCCCATAATATGACTGTTTACATTTCTAACATATATTATTTCAATGACTAACATTAGCTCTGTGAATTGTAGCTAGATACATGCATACATATATGTGTACATATACACACATACACACACATATATGTAGGATAGTTAGGGAGATGGTAGTTTAATGCTTCAAGAGATTGTGATTTTATCAATGCAGGAATTCTCTCCACCTCCTCAAAGTCTCTGTCGGTTGTGGCCAAAAAAGCATTGCTAGTGATAAAACTATTGGTGACCTTCTCTGAACCTTGCTAGGTTGGGTCTTGAATGAAAGACATAACCATTAACAAGGTTATAAGTGAGGACTTTATAGCCTAGGGAGATCTTAGATTCAGGCTTAGACTTCAGGGAGTACAGTGGATAGTGTCAGGCTTGAACTCAGGAAGACTCATCTTCCTGAGTTCAGTTCTAGCCTAGACACTTACTAGCCATGTGACCCTGGGCAAGTTGCTTAACCCTGTTTGCCTCAGTTTCCTCATCTGTAAAATGTATTGGAGAAGGAAATGGCCACAACTCTAGTATCTTTGCTAAGAAAACCCCAAATGGAATCACAAAGTGTTGGATAAGACTGAAACAACTGAATACAAGGTCGACTCTATGTAGTGAGGAGGCATCAAAATAGCATGTGGAGGAATGGGGAAAGGACTTGAGGGGAATAGATTGGCTATGAGCAGCATGGGAATTGGTCCATTACATGTGATTATATTGCCACATAGACCCAAAGAACCCTGGAATGGTAATTCTTGAAGAGAATATTCCAAGGTCCAGTAAAATGGTGTATCACAATTTGAGCAGCTTTGTCAAATCTTTACCAACACAGCAAAGGATAGAAATAAAATAATTATAGCTAATTCCAAAAGATTCCAAAAACACACACACATGCACCCATACCCACATTCCTACCCCCAATCCCACATACACTAGAATTAATTAATACTGGACTCCTCAGTCCACTTGACTCTGCATCCAAAGGTTGCAGTGAACACAAGCAATATTTAAGGCTTGTGAACTAAGCCTTGGAGAAAGTATTTCATAAATCCAGTGACCCTACCCAAAACACCTTATTCCATCCAATGTTACATGGCAAATGTTGATCTTGGTTATCCAAAGTAAGGAAAATGAAGAAACAGGAAGGAAAAATCAAGCAGGCTGAAAATATGCTGGATATGTCCACTTTCCAGAGCTACAGATTAGAAGAGAGTAGCTTGTCAGCCCTGAGAGAAAAGAAATGTGAAAACCAGCAAAACCAAATACTATTTTCCAAGAGATTATTCAGACTTTAACCATATCCCCATATTAACTTTTTTTCATTTTTTTAATATCTTTATTTAAAGTTTTGAGTTCCACATCCTAACCTTCCTGCCCTCTCTCCTTCCCCTCCCCACTCCATGAGATGATAAGTAATAGGTTATACATGTGCAATTATGTAAAACATTTCTTAATTAGTTATTTTGTACAAGAAGATTCAAATAAAAGAAAAAAAGTGAAAAATTACATGCTTCAGACTATATTCAATCAATATCAGTTCTTTCTCTGGAGGCAGATAATATGCTTTATCATTAGTCCTTTGGGATTGTCTTGGATTATTGAATTGCTGAGAATAGCTAAGTCATTCGCAGTTCTTTATTAAACATTGCTTTTATTGTGTACAATGTTCTTCTGGTTCCATTTGCTTCACTATGTATCAGTTCATGTAAGTCCTTCTAGGTTTTTCTGAAATTATCCTGCTTGTCATTTCTTAAAGCACAAAAATATTACTTTACAATAGCATACCACAGCCTGTTTAGCCATTCCCCGGTTGACTGGCATCCTTTTGATTTCCAATTCTTAGCCACCACAAAAAGAGCTGTTATAAATATTTTTGTATAAGTAAGTCCTTTTCCCATTTTTTGGATGTCTTTGTGATATAGACCTAGCAGTAGTATTGCTAGCTCAAAGAGTAGGCACAGTTTTATAGCCCTTTGGGTATAGTTCCAAATAGTAGTAGTAGTGCTGAATCAAAGTATATGCCCTTTAAGCATAGTTCCAAATTGCTCTCCAGAATGGTTGGATCAGTTCACAGCTCCACCAAGTGCGTGTTAGTGTTCCAGTTTTCTCAAATCCCCTCCAACATTCAACATTTTCCTTTTCATCATATTAGCCACTCTGATAGCTATGAGGCGGTACCTTAGAGTTGTTTTAATTTGCATTGGACTAATCAATAGTGACTTAGAGCACTTTTATATGACTACAGATAGCTTTGATTTCTTTGTCTAAAACTGCCTTTTCATCATATTTTTTGACCATTTATCAATTGGCTTGTATTTTTATAAATTGGACTCAGTTCTCTATATATTTGAGAAAGGAGGCCTTTATCAGAGATACTTGTTGCAAATTTTCCCCCAGTTTTCTGCTTTTTAAAAATAATTTTAGTTGCATTGCTTTTGTTTATGCAAAAACTTTTTAATTTTTATGCAATCAAAATTATCTGTTTTGTAGTCTGTAATACTTTCTATAGCTTCTTTGGTCCTAAGTTCTTCCTTTATCAATAAACCTGAAGGATAAACCATTCAATGCTCTCTTAATTTGCTTATGGTATCACCCTTTATGTGTAAATCACATGCCCATTTTGACTTTAACTGATGTGAGACTTTGGTCTATACCTAGTTTCTGCTATACTTTTTTTTTTCTAGTTTTCTAGCACTTTTAGTCAGATAATGAGTTTTTGTTCCAAAAGCTTGGATTTGGGGTTTATCATACATTAGATTACTATGGTTATTTATTTTAATGTAATTTGTACCTAATCTACCCCACTGATCCACCACTCTATTTCTTAGCCAGTACCGATTGTTTTGATAATTACCACTTTATAATACAGGTTGAGATCTAGTACAGCTAGACCACCCTTTTTCACTGTTTTTTCATCAATTTCATCAATGAGCTTTTGTTCTTCCAGATAAATTTCGTTATTATTTTTTCTAGGTCCATAAAATAATTTTTGATAGTTTGATGGGTATGGCACTAAATGAATAGATTAATTTAGGTAGAATTATGATTTTTATTACATTGGCTTGGCCTACCCATGAGCAATTAACATTCTTTCCAATTGTTTAGATCTGATTTTATTTGTGTGAAAAGGGTTGTGTAATTATGTTCATATGTTCCTGGGTTTGTCTTGGCAGGTAGACTTCCTAATAGTTTATATTGTCTATGGTTATTTTAAGTGGAATTTCTTTCTATCTCTTGCTGCTTGACTTTGTTGGCAATATGTAGGAATGCTGATGATTTATATGGGTTTGTTTTATAACCTGTGATTTTGCTAAAGTTGTTAATAATTTCAAGGTGTATTTTAGTCATTTAAGATTTTCTAAGGGCAAAACTATATCATCTGCAAAGAGTATTGGTTTTGTTTCCACATTGCCTATTCTAGTTCCTTTAATTTCTTTTTCTTCTTTTATTGTTATAGCTAACATTTCTATTACAATATTAAATAATGGAGATGACAATGGACATCCTTGCTTCATCCCTGTTTGGATGGGGAAGGCTTCTAGTTTGTCACCATTATAGATAAAAATTGCTGATGGTTTTAGAAAAATATTTCTTATCCTTTTAAGGTAAGCTCCATTTATTCATATGCTCTCTGTGTTTTTAAGAGGAATTTGTATTGTAGTTTGTGAAAGGCTTTTTCTGCATCTATTGATCTAATCATATGATTTCTGTTAGTTTTGTTATTGATATGGCCAATTATGCTAATAGTTTTCCTAATATTGAACCAGCCCTATATTCATGGGATAAATCCTACCTGGTCATAGTGCATGATCCCTGTGATATTTTCCTGTAATCTCTTTGCTAGTACTTTAAAATTTTAGCATCAATATACATTAGGGAAATTGGTTTATAATTTTTTTTCTCTGTTTTGACTCTTCATGATTTGAAGCAGCACCATATTTGTGTCATAAAAAAAAATGGTGGTACTCCTTCTGTTTTTCCAAATAGTTTATATAGTATTTGAGTTAATTGTTCTTTAAATGTTTGGCAGGATTCACTTGTGAATCCATCTAGTCTGGGGGACTTTTTCCTAGGAAGTTTGTTGATGGCTTATTTTTTTCTTTTTCTAGGATTGGGTTATTTAAGTATTTTATTTTGTCTTCTGTTAACCTGGGTAATTTATGTTTTTGTGGATATTCATGCATTTCATTTAGGTTGTCAAATTTATTTTCACATTATTAGGCAAAACAGCTCCTAATAATTGTCTTAATTTCCTCTTCATTGGTGGTGAATTCACCCTTTCAATTTTGATACTAGTAATTTAGTTTTTTTCTTTCCTTTTTTAAGTCAAATTAACTAGTGGTTCATCTATTTTATTAATTTTTTTTTCATAAAATCAGCATCTAGTTTTATTCATTAGTTTAATGGTCTTATTTTCAATTTTATTAATTTCTCCTTTGATTTTCAGGATTTCCAAGTTGATGTTTAATTGGGGATTTTAAATTTGTTCTTTTTCTGTTTTTTTAGTCACAAGCCCAATTAATTGATCTGATTTTCCCTATTTTGTTGATATAAGTAATTAGAGATATACATTTTCCCCAAATACTGTTTTGACTGCATCCCATTAATTTTGGTATGTCGTCTCATTTTCATTTTCTTTAATGAAAATTATTGATTGTTCTATCATTTGTTTTTTTACCCACTATTTTTAAGGATTAGATTATTTAATTTCCAATAAATTTTAAATTTCTCTTTCCATTGTCCATTATTAAATGTATTTTTTATTACATTATTATCTGAAAAGGATGTGTTTACTATTTCTACTTTTCTGCATTTTGTTGTAAGGTTTCCATGTCCTAATACCTGGTCTTTTTTGTGTAGGTACCATATATTGCTAAGAAAAAGGTATATTCTTTTCTATTCCCATTCGGCTTTCTCCAGGGATCTATCATATCCAACTTTTCCAGAATTTTATTTCCCTCCTTAACTTCTTTCTTGTTCATTTTTTTTGTTAGATTTGTCTAGTTCTGAGAGAAGAAAATTGAGGTCCTCCACTAGTATAATTTTATTATCTATTTCCTCCTGTAACTCACTGAAATTCTCCTTCAAAAATTTAAATGCTATACAATTCGGTGTATATATGTTTAGTATTAGTATGCCTTCATTGTCTATGGTAACTTTGAGCAAGCTATTGTTTCCTTTTTTATCTCTTTTAATTAGCTTTATTTTTGCTTTTGCTTTGTCTGTGATCATGATTGCTGCCACTGCTTTCTTTGTTTCAGCTGAAGCATAACAGATTCTGCTCTAGTCTCTTACCTTTACCCTGTGTGCATTTCTGTTTCTTGTAAACAACATATTGTAGGATTCTGCTATCCACTTCTATTTTATGGGTGAGTTCTTCTCACTCATATTTAGAGTCATGATAACTAAATGTGAATTTCCCCCATACTACTTTTCTTTTGCTTTTCCCTTTCTCTCTTAGCCCCCTCCATTTCCCTCCTTACACGTGTTTTACTTTTGATCATCACCTTCCCCAACCTATCCTCCCTTTTATCATTCCCCTTTCTATAATCCCTGTCTTTTTTTTTAACTTCTTATAATTCCTGTCCTTTTTTACTTCCTTATTGGGTAAGATAGATTTCTGTATCCAAATAACTGTGCATGTTAGTTCCATTTTGAGCCAATTTTAATGAGTAAGATTTAAGCTTTTCTTGCCCCACCCCCTTCATCTTCTCCTCTGTTACAATATCTTTTTCACGCCTCTTTTATGTGGGATAATTTACCTTATTCAATCTACCCCTTCCCTGTTCCAGGACAACTTTCTTTATCACCCCTTTCCTTTGTTTTTTTTTGGGGGGTGAGGGATGTCATCTCATTAAAGTCACCTTTCAGCTACATCCCCTGTCTACATACGCTCCTTCTAATTGCTCTTAATCATTTTTAATAGTTCCAAATATTATCTTATCACATAGAAATATAAAATTTAACCTTATTTAATTTCTTATGTTTTCTCTTTCTTTCTTTCTTTCTTTCTTTCTTTCTTTCTTTCTTTCTTTCTTTCTTTCTTTCTTTCTCTCTCTCTCTCTCTCTCTCTCTCTCTCTCTCTCTCTCTTTCTCTCTTTTTTTTTTTTTTTACTATTTTATATTTCCCTTGAGTCTTGTATTTAGAGGTCATTTTTTTTTTATTCAGCTCCGACTTTTAATTAGGAATGGTTGAAAGTCCTCTATTTCATAAATGTATTTTTCCCCTGGAAGATTATATTCAGTTTTGCTGGATAAGTGATTCTTGATTGTAATCCTAACTCCTTTGCTTTCTGGTATCATATTCCAAGCCTTCAATGTGGAAGCTGCCAAATCTTGTGTAATCCTGACTATAGCTCCACAATATTTAAATTGTTTCTTTTTGGCTGCTTGCAGTACTTTCTCCTTCGTCTGTGAGCTCTGGAATTTGGCTATGATGTTCCTGAGAGTTTTCATTTTGGGATCTGTTTCAGGCATTGATTGGTGAATTCTTTCCATTTTTATTTTGCCCTCTGGTTCTAATATATCAGGGCAGTTTTTCTTGATAATTTCTTGAAAAATATGATCCAGACTTTTTTTTTTCATTCATGGCTTTCAGATAGACCACTAATTCTTATATTATCTCTCCTAGGTCTATTTTCTAGATCAGTTGTTTTTCCAGTGAGAAATTTCACATTTTCTTCTATTTATTTTTTTTTTACTTTTTGATTTCATTTTATTGTATCTTGATGTCTCATAGAGTCATTAGCTTATACTTACTCAATTCTAATTTTTAAGAAATTATCTTCTTCAATGAATTTTTGTACTTCCTTTTCCATTTGGCCAGTTCTATTTTTTTTTTTTTTGAGGGGGGAAGGCAGGGCAATTGGGATTAAGTGACTTGCACAAAGTCACACAGCTAGTGAATGTGTCAAGTGTTTGAGGCCGGATTTGAGCTCAGGTGCTCCTGACTCCAGGGCCGGTGCTCTACTCACTGTGCCACCTAGCTGCCCCCAGTTCTATTTTTTATGAAGTTATTTTTCTCAGTAAATTTTCGTATATCCTTTCCCATGCTATTGACTCTTTTATTTCATGGTTCTCTTTCATTGCTCTCATTTTTTCCCCCAATTTTTCTTCTACTTCTTTGATTTGTTTTTAAAATCCTTTTGAAGCTCTTCCAGGAATTCTTTTTGGACCTGAGACCAAATTACATTTTCCTTTGAAGGCTTCATATGTAGGCATTTTGACAATACTGTCCTCTTCTAAGTTTATGTCTCAATAGTAACCATAGTAACTTTCTATAGTAAAGCTATTTTTTTGTTTCTTGCTTACTTTTTCTGCCTTTTTTAGTGACTTGGTATCTTCATGTGAGAGTAGGCCTCTGGTCCTCCACTGTCTCAAACTTTTTGTTCTGAGACATAGGGTCTTACTGCCGGATTTCGCTGGACTTCAGGACTTAGCTGTTTCCTTTCACTGGAAGGTAGGCTTCCCTTCTGGCTCATACACAGAGGAGTGGTGAGGCCTCCTCATTGGCCTCCCCTGGGTGTGGGGTTTAGCTGCTGGCCTGTCCCAAGGGTGGAGACTTGCTGCTGGGTTGCTATGGTTACAGAATCTTTCTGGTGGCTGGCCCTGGAGGAGGGCCATATGATCCAGACTTTTTTGCTGTTCTGCCCCAAGGTTGGGGCCCTGCTATGGAAACAGGGCATCTCTGCTGGCAGGCCCCAGGGGCTGGGTCTCACTACTGGGGTCAGCAATGGGTGTAGGCTTTGCTGGTGGCTTGTGGGGGGGGGGTTGCTGGGGTGGGGCCTTGCTGTATTGCACAGACCACCATTCACTTGTCTGGGGGCTGCTGATTTGCAGGAGGGTGAGGCTTCACAGTTACATTGCCCCAGGCTTGGAATCTTGCTGTAGGCCCCCTGCTGAGAATTCCCTTGACATCTTTGGGCCTCATTTTCTTCATCTGTTTAAAAAAATTAGGGAGTTAGATCCTGGATATCTCTTACTACTCTAAATCTATGATAACTAATAAAATCTATGGTCTCAGATATCTTACATATTAAGTATGCAAAAAAGCACAGTGAACAAGAGATCTTAATTTAAGGAGGCAAATTTGTCTACATAGGTATTCTAGGGTCTTTTAGGATGACATTTGTAACTGTAATATCACTCTGGAAAGGTATATTTTTTTTTTTCTAAAGGAACCAAATAGGTAATGGGTAGGTGAAGGGAGAAGAAAGTCACTTTATATATTAACCATTGTTCAGAGGCTCCCAAAATATGGGCTCTAATCTTTGAAGATACCTTAATAAATCAATTTTTCTTTGTTCTTTATGCACATAATTAGAGTTTACGCTAGGAAAAAAATCTATGAAAAAGTTTATATATATATATATATATATACATATATACATATATATATATAACTTAAATCTAGGTTTCAATGTTTGTGGGGAGCAAGGTTGAGAAGACTCATTCAAGGGACTCAAGAGAATACATGTATATTGTATATAAGACAATCCTTTCTACACCAGAGAAAATTTAGAATGTGCAAGGGATGCAAGGATCCCATAAAAATGAAGAAAACACAAAAAAAGATTCACAATAGTCCATAAACAATTAATATAGTTCTCTTCCCTCTTTAGTGAGACACACTTTGCCACAGGGCCTCATCAAACATCCTCACCTAATTGCTTCCATGTGCCAAAATGAGGCTTAGACTTAGGAAACACATTTTGGACCTGCTAATAATAATAACTAGCATTCATGTGGTGCTTTGAGGTTTGCAAAGCATTTTCATATGTTATCTCATTTGATTATTGTAACAACCTTATGAGGTTTTGTAATGGTAATTAAGGTGGAACTTTTTTTTTTTTTTTACTGCTTTCTCTTTTAGAATGCTAAAGTAATCAAGTGCCTTTGATTAAGTCTTGCTGGGTGCAAAGCCCCAGGCCCACACCCTTTTGCTGATTAGGTATAAAGCCTTTGAGCCCTAAGAAGGATATATAAACTCAGAAGTTAGCATTTTGTTTGGGGCTCTCACTCACTGGAAGCATGTCCTGTGATTTGGCCAGATGAAACTCTGGGTAGCCGTTGTTAAGCACTCCCTGGCTTTGGAAAACCCAGATATTGGTGCTTCTCTGGTAACTATGGATATTGTGATTTGGTTAGACAGAAATGTTGATCTGTTTATATGTTCTGTTTGTAATTTCTGTTTGTATTTGCTCTGAAGTTCAAGGTGCTGGCTTTTCCCCCTGAACTAAGTGAATGATATATGTATGTTTAATTAAAGTGAAATTGTAAACCCCTTAAAGTTGCTTTCCTTGGAAAAGCAGATTAAACAATCTTCGCTGGCAGCCTTCCTGTGTGCTGGTGTTGTTGGTCTTTCACACCCACAACAGCTGCTAGACACATTGTTGTTACAGGTTTTATCCCCATTTTGCAGATGCAAATAGGGCTGATAGAGATTTGTGGTCCAGGGTTATACAGCTAGCAGGTATATGAGGTAGTGTGAGGCAGGCAATGCCCTTCCCACCATACCTACACTGTCAAAATAGCATAGATAGCATAAGGCAAAGCCTTCAGCTACCTAATGTTGTGACATTATTTTCCTGCTTTTTCATCCATAATGGCCACAATGGGAATCTTCTTCCCTCTCCGAGAGAAATGCCACTCCAAAAATTGATAAAACCAGACCTATGAACAGTAAAAGTTGGAGTTTCTCATGAAAAAAAGCTGCTAAGTCTGGAATTGCTCAAGGAAACTCCATTCTTTGGCTAGAAGGATACATTATGGGATCTATCACCAGGATATCCCCATTTCCCAGTTAGAAGGCCAGATTCTAGTACTTGTAAACTAGGATTTCCTCATAAGATATGCTCCAAAGTTTATGCTTCCTGAGAACCTCCTCTTGGATCTCATAGACAGTCCCATACAGCTTGCCAGGTTCTGCAAGTGATGGCAGGCAGTTGTGGCAACACCCCCTTTCCCAAATTCCATTACTGTAGGGTGGTAGAAGAGGAGGAAGCAGGCAAATTTGACTTCCAATTGGAAAAGGAAAACGTATGACATTATTTTTGGTAAGTAGAAAGACAGATGGGAAGAAATTCTAGGACACACCAGGATGGTGACAACTATGTGGAAAAAGAGATGGGGAGTCTTGTTCCTTGACTACTCTACCAGCAATTAGCTAGTTAAGAGCAATGATTGTAGTCTTCCTAGCTGACGAACTTTGAGACTGGAAGTAGTCAGATTGTCAAAAGTTTTTGCCTGGGATATAATAATGAGCAGAAAAGTAACAGCAGCAAAAGTATACTTTAGCCCTAAGAATATTGACACCAATGCCCCTAGTCTCAATCTAGGCACTGACCTTCTTACCCTGGGAGACCTTTAGTCAAGTAGCCTTTGGGAACTTTGTTCTATTTTTTATACTCCTTTGCATTATCCCAGAAACAACAACCATAAAACAACTTAACTCAATTTTTCCTGGAATTCAGCGGTTTAGAGCATTCCTATAATTTAGCTAAAGGCAGCCTGAGTCAATAAGAATCTGCAACATAGGAGATGTTCTGTTATTACATGCATACGCACACACACACGTGTGTATAGATAGATATACATATGCGTATATCTATACATATCTATACATACATAGACATATCTATATCCATCTACCTATTCCATTTGACCAATTATCTTCAAAAAAAAAACCCAAATATCAAATACAATATTTAAACATGTTTGAGGAAGAGAATATATATTTATTAAGTGCCTACTATGTGCCAAGCACTCTGCTAAGTGCTTTATGGCTATTATCTCATTTGATCCTCACAAAAACCCTTTGAGGTAGGTGCTTTTATAATCCCTATTTTGCCATTGAGTAAACCGTGGCAGACAAGGTTTAAGTGAATTTTCCAGGGTCATACAACTATTAAGTATCTGAAGCTGGATTTGAACTCAGGTACCCTATCCACTGTACCACCCATGAAGGTTGACTGCATTCCACTAAGGTATGTGTCTTAATTTCATTGAAATATGTAGCCAATTTAAATGACTAAAGATCTAATTAATATTGGGCATATCATCATTGACCATGCCCCTTAGACTGACAAGGTAAAAATGGCAAACCAGAAAATTGCCCACTCTTTATGAACCATAGGGAGGGAGATTGACACTTCCCCAAGAATTTCTCTAGACAGGACCATCAGGGTAAGCATGAGGCTTCTCAGAATATGTTTTTTTCCTTTTCCTTTTTCTGGTGAATGGCATCAGGTAAGTCGTTAAGCAATGTAACCCTGCTAAAGTATGGGCTATTCCAGAACTTGTGTGTGTGTGTGTGTGTGTGTGTGTGTGTGTGTGTTTGTGTGTGTGTGTGTATTTGTCTTTTCGAAGATGTTCAAGAAAAGCTTCTGCAGATATTGGAATTTCTCTGGAAATTAGATTTTTTGGGGTAGAGTTGTGATTTTTGAAATAATTTTCGCTCTATTTTCCTACAGGCGATCCTCTTCTGGACTAAAATGCATTTTTCATTTTCCCTTGAATTTATGTTAATGTCCTATTTTTATGCTACACTTATTTAGTTTCTCTACTAATTTGCATTGTTTCAGTGCACCTTGAATTTATGTTAATGCCTTAATTTTATGCTACAGATATAGTTTGCTCATTAGTTTGCATCCTTGCATGGTACCCTGAATTTATGCTCGTGAGAAAGATCTAATGCTTTTATTTTACATTACAGCTATGTACCTTGGTTATTGTTTGCTAATGTATTGCTATTTGTTTCATTGTTGTGTACATTGAGAGTATAACTTTAAATTACAATGAGTAGTAGGAATGTTATTACTTCACAGTGTTAATTTAGCTTCTTGGTATGAAGTTTTTGACTTGAATTTTCATCAAAGACTTTTGATATGGTATTGCTTAATGGCAATGAAGACAAAGCTGTAGAGGAAGCTTTGAATGGAGTTGAGTATGATTTGGGTGAATAAGAAAAAAATGCTTATTAAATGTTCCAGTGAGTGGTCAGTGTGTAAGCTACCTATATTAGTGGAACATTCTAGTATCACCTAGAGAGATGAGAGGGGAAGAGTACCAAGAAACTAGCCACTAAAATTTCCCACTCACTAAGTAATTCCAGAGACATCCAATTTTGTTAATTCTCCAGTGCCTGAACAATAAAAGGATAAATTCAGGAAGAATCTCAACGTGAGGATCTGATGTGTTCTCATTGCATAAGTGAGATGTTGGATGTTCTGGAGGAGATATGTACATTCTCCCATTTACAGGGGCAGTCCAATAGTTCTGTTGGAGATGAATTACCCTTGATGCTGTTTGAAAAAAACTTTTAATCAATTGCATAATCATAGAATTCCATTGTCCATATACATACTAGTGTAACAAAAGGAGAAAGGAAAGATTTGATCGTGGGGAGGCCCTCTCACTGATGGTGAACAAGAGAAGTAAAATAGCCTTGTACACTGTACCATTAGTTTATCTCTTGGGCTGTTGGTAGGCAAGTAGTAGTTCTCTGTGATAAAAAATATAAAAAGTGTTCTGGAGGTAAGAAATGATCATTTCACCTATTCTGGGCAGCCAAATGATAAAGTGGTTAGAGTCCTGTGCTTGGAGTCAGGAAGAGCTAAATTCAAATCTGGCCTCAGACATTCACTGACTGTGTGACCTGGACAAGTCACTTACCCTCTGTTTGACTCGATTTCTTCATCAACATAATGGAGATAACAATAGCACCTTTCTTTCAGAGTTTTTATGAGGATAAAATAAAAGGATATTCATAAAGTATTTAGCACATGTGCTATGTAAATATTATTAGTATTACTTATACATTGAACCAAGAATCTGAAAGCTCCTACAGTTCTTAAGACCATTGTCTCAACATGGGAAAAAATATTTTTCTGTCTATAACTTCCTCGCCAAAGTTCAGTCTGACCAAATTAGAGACTTAGAAAGCAAGAAAGAAGTGTGGGCCTAGTTTAGAATGGAGCAATCTGTTACAATACCATACCCTAGCTCCTAGAGAACCACACCTGAATAATTCAACAACACAGAGCTGAACACGCTGGTGACCCTTAGGCCTGAGCAGAATCAACATGTAGCATTTCTAGTGCAGGCAGACAATTCTCTCAGGAATGACCACAAAACCAACATGTATTTATAAAGTATCTACTATGTGGTAGGTAATCCTTCCTCTGAAGGAAAACATACTGGTTTTGTGAACCTGGGCAAGTCACTTAATTTCTTAGTGACCTTGGCAAGTTTCTCTGAATATATGTTATAGAGAAGTTCCTTATTCTGAACTTCCTATACCAAGGAAATTATGTGTCTGGTAAGTTTTTTTTTTTAAATGGAGCTAGCCACCATGCTTAGTATACTCAGTTTACAAAGACAAACTCAAAATAGAACCTTCCTTCAAGGGGTTTATAGTCTAATTGGAAACTGATTCCACCAACCCGACATTACACTTATTCATGTTTGGGTGTTACTTGTCCAGTGATTTGTGCTTTGCATTCTCAGAAGATATACAAGAGATTCACAATCAGTATGTCTTTCAACTGAGACACAAGTTCAAAAAAAAAAAGCTGGCCATACAGCTTCCAGTTAGAAAATATCTGATGGAAGTAAGCAAGAACATAACGTTCGAGAGAAGATCTTCAGTGAGCTGATGTAGTCGTGCTAAAGAATTATGACTCTGAGTGGAAGGCATAAAGCAGCCAATTGATGGAAAACCATCTTATAAGAGCGCAGATCTCTTTCACTTAGATGAGGAAGACTATCAATATCGGTGTTTACCTGAGGGTTGGAAAAGTCAATAAACCTATTTTACACCTGAAAGAGTCTATTTTTAAATGGGAGGACAGTGAATCCAGAAGTTGGTTTTTTTTCCAACCAGATCCTATATTTGTGGGTCCATCTAAGGCATGAGAGAAACCTAGAAAACTTGAAAATAGTGAGTGATCTTCACTGTGGATAAGCACAAGATTGGGACCGCAGACCACTAGGGCTATGGATATTGTAACTAGTTGGTACAGTATATAGATCTCCAGGCCTGTAGCCAAGAAGACTTGAGTTCAAATCTGACCTCAAACATTTACTAGCTGTGTGACCTTGGGCAAATAATTTAACTTCTATTTGTGTCAATTTCCTCATCTGTAAAATGGTAATCATAATAGCACCTCCCTACTGGGGTTGTGCGGATCAAATGAGATAATGTTTGTAAAGCACTTAGCACAGTGCCTGGCACATAGTACACACAGTATAAATGCTAACTATATCATCATCCTTATTAATTATTTTAACACTTTGCACAGGGTGTGTGTGTGTATATATATATATGTATATATATATGTATATATATATGCTATTAATAGCTATTATTACTATTACTGATGGTAAGCCTGGGCCATCAGTATGTTCAGGAGACCAGGACAAAATCAATAGACCTAATTAGTCCAGTGATCAAAATCCTTTAAGCTTTGAAAGAAATAACAGAAGTGGTTACCCATGAAGCCAAAAATACCTGATGTTGGAATGCTTAAAATTTGTATGTGTGTGTGTGTGGGAGAGAGAGAGGTGTGGGGAGTTGGTTAGGGCACCCTGACCAATTGATTTCCAATAAAGCCAATTAATATAATTATAGAAAGTGATGGGCGGGCAGCAGAGAAGAGGTGTTGATGTTTTAAACAAAGTTTAAGAAAAGTCCTTCTCTTTTTAAGTACTTTATGGAGTTAGTACTTGGATGGAGTTAGAGGGCACCTGGCCATTGCCTGGATGAAGATAAGTCACATATCTTCTTGTACTTTAAAAGGCAGGATTTCCTCTTTAGGCAGTGGCTGTCTCACACTTTAGTCAGGAAGCAGCCCCAAGTCCAGAAGAAAGTCCTTTATGGAGAAAGAACTCTAGAATTGTTCTTTGCCTGTTTTACCTTTTGTTTCTGTCAGAAGGAAGAAAATGGGTAAGGGATTCTCTTCTCCCTCCATCCCCATGAGCCATGAGATCTTACAGTGGAGAAATACTCATAGTGGGAGACTTCATACCCTGCACTGGGGGGTGTGACCTATGGTAGAGAAGAATGAGGACAGATCAAGAGACAGTGAACTCAGGCAGTCTGTTCTTGAGCTGGGGTGAAGAGCAGGCCCAGGAAGAACAGGTAAGCAACCTGTCCAATAAACTCTGCACATGAGGTGGGACCACTATAAAAGGAGACAAGACATTGGGGCCTGAAAGACCTAAGGCAAGAGATGCCTTGACAACACATATCCCTTAAATGTGTCAGTCAGTCAGCCAGTCAAGTCCTGTAGTTCTTTAGCATTGTACTCTTTGTATGTGCCTACTTTCCCCATTAATTCCATGTATATTCATGTGAGACCACATCTCAGACTTAGGGGGGAAATGTTTTGTTATTAAAGGTCTTGTGATGCCATATGAAGAAATATCTTTGCTTTGAACTATTTTTCCTCCTAGTTTTCTATTAAATTATTGATTCCTGGTAGGGATTCATGAGTTCTACTTTTAGGATGGCAGACCCACAGTGTACCTTAAATCTTGAGGACATTACTCACTCAGGGACCCAACCTCCATTCAATGAATGTCTATATGGGGAGATAGTCTTAGAGGTGTTATATATGTCATTGCAACATGTTATTATATACTATATATGACCTATATGCTTGATATATAATGTGCTTTTATCACTAGTTATATTTTCTTGCTATTTAAAACTCTATGACTTTCAATGCATTTATTATTACTAAATGAGTATGTTCTTAATTTTTCTTTGCTTTTGGTCATTTCATATGTGCGTTAAATGATATTGTATGTCATCATTTCATGAGGCTTTTGTTCTTAATATATTTCGTGCAATTGGTTATGTGTGATGGTTGTAAGTCGGTTGTGTGCAACACTATTGTTAGCTGCATGTAATCCTAGAATAAATGTCACATATTAGATGCTTCCATAGGCATGTAATAATTGTGTAACAATTGTCTATGACTAGATGATACGCTGAGCTACATTGTTTGTGATATGTTTACAGATGTTCATGTACATGCTGTTCAGATGTACAGGGGATTACACATATTTTGGTAGGGATAGAATGCAATATCCTCACTCCAAATTTCTTCCATACTATAACAGAGGAGAAGACAAAGGGAACAACTAAGTTTCTTTTGAAGACGTATGATTTGAAGAGACAGAGAAGATTTTGTATGTACTTGAGGCTGTGTTATTTTCCCTGAGAGAATAAAAGCTCCTTGAGGAACAGGGACTGTTTGTTTTTGTGTCTGTGGCACAGCGAATGATACCTAGTTGATACTCAATAAGTGTTGACTGATTAAAGAATGAGTTAGAAAGACAGGAAATTTAAGGACACAGGAGGACAATGATGGTGTGATGGTAAATAGGTTGTAAAACAACTCTCTTTGGGTACTTCTTACCCTTACTTATACTCAATCATTCTCCTAATGATCAATAAACTTGAAAGAACAGAGACAACCTAACTGACAAACAGCAGGACAGGAAGCAGTCAAAGAAAGGATTGGAGGTTTCTGCCTGTAAAACAAATAGACGAAAAAACAACAACAACAAAGAGCTATGACCAGGATTGAATAGTAACCCTGGTTTTCTGATCAGCCCTGATCTGTCCGTTGCCTGACCTACATAAATGGAAACCATAAATCAAAATACATGTGGAGATGTGGAGACTGTGTGGTATTTCCTATGTTCCTTTGCCTACTCCAAAGGAGTGCAGTTGAGGAAGGGCAAACTTGCTTGTGTTGGGTGGGGGGTACTTTTAGCAGGGAGTAGAAGGTGGCTGACTTTGTTATGGTAAGGTCATACACCTAGAACTTAGTGAAATATTACAGAGACAGAAGGAGGCAATAGGTTGGGACTCAAGAGCTACTTTTAATTTTGTAATGCACACTGAATGGTGCCTCTTAGATATATAATATGTGTTGCCATCTTGAGAGTTGCAGAATGAGGAGTTAAAATATCTGCCACTCTCTGATAACCATAAAGAGCTTTTCCACTTCCAAAGCTGTCTTTTGGAGTAAGGTAAAAGTTCTTAACTACCAATTTGAATGTGGAACATCACAGCAGAGTCTGGTCCCTTTCATGGTGAATAGAATCAGGTTAGTGGCTAGCAACACCAGCTTGTGGTTAAATACATTCAGAACATATAAGAAGCGAGGAAATACAGGGACCAAAAGGGCAGAGCATGGTGAAGAAGATTTGAGAGGAGCAGAAATGGTACTACCGCAAGTAGAGAAAATTGACGAAGACTTTGAGCAATAGATCACATGCCTGGCATAGGGGCATAATATATTAATTGTGGGAAACCAGTATCTTGGATATTTGCTAGAGAGCTATCCTAGACAAAAGTAGTTATCTAATACTTATTGGCGTTCTTTAATAAAATATCATTTCATTCTTTAAATAGTAAAGGACATGATGGTAAGTTTCATTCTAGAGCTGATTTTGACCAACAAAGAAATGAAGTAGAAATGATGAGAACCTTTAATGGAAGTAATGATGACATCTTCATATTCTTGTTAGGGGATTTATGCAGAGGATTTGTAGTATGATATATATTACAACTATTTCTAAAATATATCTTACACCTAAAATTGTAGTGTAATATAATTCGGAAAGTAATAAAAGAGGCTTCTAAAGTCCTTTGTTACCCCAAAATTCTATGAATTTGTAATGAATAAGCCTCATTTCTGCTGAGTCCCTTTTAAAAAGTCCCTTCTTACCCCTTTCCTCCTGGCAACAACTCAGGACATTCCATGGCCACATACATCTTTTTCCTCCATTAGAACTAAAATGAACCAGGATCTTCTTATTGTGTTCTTTCAGGATAGCAGGTAAACCTCCCTTGAAGGTTAACTCCAATGGCAGGTCTTGGCATGGAGGAGATATTGAACTTTCAAAGGTTATGTTCATGGAATCCAAACTCTAACCTGTCCTATGAAATGGGAATAGATTTGACTACAGATTGAAAAATGGACCATGTGTCTGTCATTCCAAGTCCAGTCTAGCTGACATATAAAACATACCTTAGAATGTTGAATTATTAACTCAGAAGCTTAAAAATAACCTTGTTAAAAAAAAAAAAGATTCTTTAGTGGAAATAAAATTTGAGCTTCCTACATATCACTACAAACAAGTGTGTCCCCTGAGTGATAGTTGGTTGATTTTTTGGCTTAAATGGCCCAATGAATTCAATTTGATATTGCATGCCATACCATGGTTCTAAATAGGTTAAAACCAATTCTTTTTGTTATTAAATAATTACAAATTCTCTACCAGGACAATACAACAATATTGAAGTTTATCTTCTTCGGATCAAGTCTGGTAAGGATTTTTTTTTCCTAAGAGGGCCTTTATAGATGGCAACTCCCTGTACACCATTGTTTTCCCCATAAGATTTCAATAGTCAGTGAAAAATCTATTGAACTTCTCCTCTAGTGCTTTATCAAAGGTGAGATTTGCATTATGTGAAGGTGTGAAAAGAGAACAGCCATTTTAAAAGATAAGAAGTGGAATTTATAAGCTCTTACAAACCTTCCCTCTGCCCCACTCCCTTTCACTGGGGAGAAAATAAAATTTAGAGATAGTAAAGAGAGGAGTAGATAACACCATTTAGGAGATTTTGAAACCTGGTATAATTTATCATTATCTAAGTTGCTTTGGTCTGCAACATCTGAAGCAACTGACTATATTTATCTATCTACATGCAGCCAATTGAATTGCCTCTTCCGCATCCCAGACAAACATTTCATTAGTTACCATTCATCAGTAAATTGGGATGAGGCACCAAAACATTTCTCAGTGAAACATTTTGCATTGCATTTGCTACATATGGTGATTAAAAAATAAACATTCATATCACACTTTTCTTTCAAACATCCAGACTCTGCTACATTCTAAATATTTGTACAACCTTCATAACCCTCCTTTTTGGGTCACTTTTTATCCTCATTTTCCAAGTTGAGAAAAATGCAAGTTAGGACTATAGAAATCATGCATTCAGATTGTTGAGTCAAATGATTCAAGAAAATGGCTTTTTGAGTCAAGAAGCCAGTTGAAGTTACTTAAAGAACTGGTTTGGACATGTTTTGGTTGAAGTCATTAGAGGCAGCCTGTTAGAGACAGTTGAAGGAAAGCAATCAGAGGACCTGGAATTGTGTCCAGCTCTGCTTCTGACTTGCTTACTTGGGTGACTTTACATTAGTCTTAATAATTAAAAACAATATATTTCAAATAAGAAACCCTACTTTGTGTATGGTTGGAACCTTAAAAATTCAACTTTATTTTCCCCTACAATAAGCTTGAAAACATTTAAATGCCTAGTTTAAAAAATTAAATATTTTCGCTTTTGGTTCCCAGCTCGTGGTGAAGCTGCAACTTCTTTCAGTTGTCCCGAATCCAGGTTCATCCGACACCGGCAGCCACCTCGCAGAGTCCAGCCCAAGCCACCACCTTCGTCGACGCCATGCCGCCCAAGTTTGACCCTAATGAAATTAAAGTCGTGTTTTTAAGGTGCACGGGTGGTGAAGTTGATGCCACATCAGCTCTGGCCCCCAAAATTGGTCCCTTGGGTTTGTCTCCCCAAAAGGTTGGTGATGACATTGCCAAAGCAATTGGTGACTGGAAAAGGGCTAAGAATCACAGTGAAACTTACCATTCAGAACAAACAGGCCCAGATTGAGGTTGTACCTTCTGCCTCAGCCTTGATCATCAAAGCCCTAAAGTAACCTCCTCGGGACAGAAAGAAGCAGAAAAATATTAAACATAATGGAAACATCAGTTTCGATGACATTGTCAACATTGCTCGACAGATGAGGCACCGATCTTTGGCAGGAGATCTCTCTGGAACCATTAAAGAGATATTTGGAACAGCCCAGTCTGTGGGCTGCAACATTGATGGCAAATACCCTCATGATGTCATTAATGACATCGATAGCGGTGCTATTGAATGCCCAGCAAGTTAAAAGCTACAAATGAGACTATTGCAATAAATTTAACATTTGACAACAACAAAAAATAAATAAATATTCTTACTTGCTTACTTGGGTGACTTTACACAAGTCACTTAATTTCTCTGGTGTTCTATTTCTTTGGAAAATGAAGATAGGAATGAAAATTGACACTTATTAAGCACCTACTGTGTACCAGGCTCTGTGCTAAGTGTTTTGCAAATATTACCTCATATAACACTCACAACAACCCTAGAAGGTAGGTGCAATTAGTGTCTCCATTTTACAGTCAAAGAAACTGAGGCAGGCAGAAGTTAAGTGATTTGCCCAGGGTCACAACTAGTATGTGTCTTGGGCCATATTTGAACTTAGCTCTTCCTCACCCAAGGCCCCACAGGCTCTATCCACTGTATACTCTAGCTACCTAAGCAACTACACTGAATGATTTATGAGGTCCGTTCCAACTCTAAATGTATGGTATGATGATGAGATATTTCTTTTGCATTAACTGGTCAGTTCAGTCAAAGCTCTTCAACCACTTTTATCCATAGACACCATTTCAGAGGCCAGAGCCCCAAAGAAAGTAGAAACCCCACTGACAGCTAACAAGTGAATAGCAAATGGACTAATAGAATTCAGAATAATATGTTCCAGAATCATAATCCAAATTGCTTGTTCTATTTTTTTAAATTTATTTTTAATATGTTTTGTTTTCAGCATTGATTTTCACATGCGCTTGAATTACAAATTTTCTCCCCATTTCCTCCCCCCCAACTCCAAGATGGCGTACACTCTGGTTGCCCTGTTCCCCAGTCTGCCCTCCCCTCCGTCACCCTATTCCCCTCCCATTCCCCTTTCCCTTCCTTTCTTGTAGGGCAAGATAAATCTCTATGCCCCATTGCCTGTGCATCTTATTTTCTAGTTGCATGAAAAAATTTTTTTTTTTACTTTTGAACATCTATTTTTTTTAAAACCTTGAGTTCCAACTTCTCTCCCCTCTTCCCTTCCCATCCACCCTCCCTAAGAAGTCGAGCAATTCAACATGGGCCACGTGCATATCATTATGTATAACCCTTCCACAATACTCATGTTGTGAAA
>CM053625.1:190579264-190604635 GCA_028646595.1 Phalanger gymnotis
GCTCTATGACTTTGTTAACTTCATCTGACTGTATGTTTTGGTCTTCTTTGTCACCAAAGAAGGATTCCAGAGTCTGAGACTGAATCTGGGTGTGTTTTCGCTGCCTGGCCACATTCCCAGCCAACTTACTTAACCCTTGAGTTTTTCAGGGGAGCATGGCTACTTATAGACTAAAGAGTTCTATGTTCCATGCTTGGGTGGATGCACTGCCTCACCAGCACTCCTCCTTCCCCAAGAACCCCCTACCCAGACTGGGCTTAAATCTTCAGCAGGCTCTTCACTCCTGCTCTGATCAGCCACTTAATTCCTCCCACCAGGTGGGCCTGGGGCCAGAAGCAACTGCAGCTGTAGTTCTAAAGCTGCCCCACCTCCGCTGCCCCAGGGGCGGTGGCTGCAAACTCAGTCCTGTCCCGCAGCTTTTCCCACTAACCTTCTCTGTTGTCTTTGCTCTCTGTGGGTTGCGAGGTCTGGTGGATACCACAGCTTACTAATTCAGGATGCTAGGGCACTCTCCACTCGTCTTCTAGTCTGGTAGGTCCGTGTCTGGTCTGTTCGCATGCCGTGCGTGCTGGGCTCAGCTCTGCTCCCCTCAGCTGGCGGCTGGGATCACCGTGTGGGACAGACCTAACACAGAGACCATCCAGGCTGTCCTGGGCTGGAGCCCTGCTTCCCTCTGCCACTTTGTGGGTTCTGCAGCTCTAGAATTGGTTCAGAGCCATTTTTTTATAGGTTTTTGGAGGTACTTGGTGGGGAGCTCATGCCAGTCACTGCTTGCCAGTCACTGCTTCCCAGCCGCCATCTTGGCTCTGCCCCCCAAATTGCTTGTTCTAATATGACCAAAGCTATAGATAAAAATATTTGTTTACTGAGTCACAAATAAACAATTAGTATACACATATGCACCCTAATTTACATATACAAATTAGTTCACCTATATGCGTATATACACACATGGGTGCAACTTTATTTCTGACTCAGTAAATCAAAATGATTTTATTCATAGTTTTGGTGTTATCAGCACATTGTAACTGGGATCAAGACCCTAGAATACAGTGTCTGAATTCCATTATACTATGTCTCACCAAGAGATAAATAAGCAGTTAGTATGTATAATGCATGTGTATATACATGCAGACGCTTACTAGCAATATGACTCTGGGCAAGTCACTTAACCCTGTTTGCCTCAGTTTCCTCATCTGTAAAATGAGCTGGAGAAGGAAATGGCAAACCACTTAGTATCTTTGCCAAGAAAACCCCAAACAGGGTCATGAAGAGTCAAAATGACTAAACGACAAGAAAAACAAATATACAAGCATATGTATACATGTATTTATGCATCTTTACCACTAGAGATTCAGATCAAGGGCTCATCATGGGTAGGTAATTTACAGTTTTGGAAAAGAATGAATAACTAGAAGTCCATAAGAATGTTTCTGACTTTTCTACAACTCAATTTATACTTTCATATGTTTAGCAATGAGTGTAAATAATACACAACATAAGCATATGCATAGTATTTCTCAATCACTGATGGAATAATATTGAATCAGCAGCTGATTGATGCTACAGCACAGTTTCTAAGTAAGATGTAGGGACTGGAATTAAAGACCCCTGGGTTCTATTCTCAGCTTTTCCATGAATCTCAGGGCAGTCAGATAAGCCCACTTGGTTTCAGTTTCCCTAGTTGCAATTTAGCTCTCTACCTTCTCACTCCCTGAAGAATCTATTCCTGGCACTGTAGGACTAAAGTGCATTCTTATATTCCATAAGCAGAACCAGGCTCAAGAGGCTTCTTTTTCATTCTTTGCCCTGAGCTATTAGAAATGGAAGAAGATAAGTCAGGCTTAGGGACTATGAAACTTCATCCTGGCACAATGCTTGGGGCCTAACACATGAGGTACATGGTAATGCAATGGAGAGATTTTGTATTTTTAACTTCTCTGTATAAGTTGTTAAGCATTGTTACAGGACAAAAGAACTTGGAATCAACTTCCTTTTGTCAGCCTAAAGGAATAAGCATCGTGGCTTATTGTGGAGTCCAGAAAACCTAGGTTTGAATAAAATATGATACTTCTTAGCTACATGACTGTGAGCAAGCCACTTTCATCCTTATGAGACTCTATTTCCTCATCTATGAAATGGGAAAAATAATATTTGTGCCACATAACTCAGAGTCTTGTAACAAAAATCAAAACAAAAAACAACAAAACAAAACCAAAAAACTCTCTGGAAATCACAAAAGGCTAAATTTCTCTCCGTCTCTGATTTTGTTATTCTCTCCACCCCATTTACCCTTCACCCTAGGAAGGAAACAAACATTAATTACACAACTAATATGTGCCAATTTACAAATATTATCTTATTTGATCCCCACAACAACACTGGGAGGTAGGTGCTATCATTTCCACCAGTTTATGGCCGAGGAAACTGAGGGAGTCAGAGGCTGTTATTTTGCCCAAGGTCACAGAGCTAGTAAGTGTCTAAAACTGGATTTGAACTCAAGTCTTTCTGGCTGTAAGACCAGCCGTCTATCCACTGTGCCACTTTGCTGCCTCCATTTAGGCCTCTGGATGCTTGCTAGGTGCTTTCATCTACTAAATGGACTATTTCAATAGCCTCTTAAATGGCCTTCCTGCCTTCAATTTCTCTCCTTTCCAGTCGATTCCCTACACAGCTCTTAAAATGTTATTCCCCAAATACAGGCCCTAACGTTATTTCTCCTGCTCAAGAAAACTCCATGGCCCACTCTTGACTTCAGAGAAGAAAAAAACCAAACAAAGAAACTCCTCTGTTTGGCTTTTAAAATTTTCACAGTCTGTCTCCTACCTTTCTAGGATTATTCCTCTTTTTTATGCAAATTACATTTCAGAGACAACATTTCGTTATACTTTTACATGGGCTGTCCTCAATATCTGCAATATACGACTGACAATGTATAATAAAACACTTTCTATATACTAAGCACTGTGCTAAATTCTTCAAGTATAAAAAAATCAAGATAGTCTTGCCCTCAAGGAGTTTATGTTCTAACAATGAAATACAATACATGTAGGGGAGTGTTGGTCAAGGAAGGATGATTTGTTTTGGGATGGCACAGGGATGGTGAATGGGGCTTTAGCGGAATTGATGGATGGGACCTTTCCAGTAACATTTAAAGGTTATTTTGATTATAGATCCTAGAGAAAGAACTGGGTGTCATTGACAGCTTAAGGACATGGCAGCAAGGCACATGACAAGAAGGCAGCCACATAGGGGCTGGCTAGATGGAATAGACCATGTATGTATGTGCTCACTCACTCATAAATAAGATTACCATTCTGATTAGGTCTGCTATGAATTATTTGTTACATAACCTCAATATGCTCTCATTTTACCATTTCCAAATTCATTCATTATCCTACTCACCAAAAGGGCTATTTGATAACTTTTGGTACTTCCTCAAGCCTCCCACCTCACCTTCTCCCCTCACCCTATTAGCCAAAAACCTCACCTTTTACTTCAGTGAAAAATTTGAGGCCATTTACTGAGAACTCTTTTTCTCCTACTCTTCATCTCACATCACTTTAAAGCATCTTCTCTATTATGTCCTATTTCACTCCCATCTCTGATGAAGAAATGGCCCCTCTTGCAGAGTTATATGCTACCGAAACTGAGAACACACACACACACACACACACGCACACACACACACACACACACACACACACACACAAATAAAGGATATCTTCAAAAATATGAAATACTCTAACAGGATACCAAAAAGAAATATTAAATAATCCATTCTCTTTCTTTCTTTCTTTCTTTTTCTTTCTTTCTTTCTTTCTTTCTTTCTTTCTTTCTTTCTTTCTTTCTTTCTCTCTCTCTCTCTTTCTTTCTTTCTTTCTTTCTTTCTTTCTTTCTTTCTTTCTTTCTTTCTTTCTTTCTTTCTTTCTTTCTCTCCTCCTTTCTTTTCTTCTTCCAACAATGGATACCCCTAACTCACCTAGCAAGCATCCAGAGGCTACTTATGGCAAGATCCCAATGTTGATTAGCATGGTCTTTAACATGCTCTGCTTTTCCTGTCTGGGCTGGTTGGCCCCTCCTTAGGCAGCCTGGTGGCCCTTTACTCCCAGGGGCTCATCTTATTGGCACTATACCTAATGTAGCCATCTAATCGGCATTAGCCCTACTGCATTCAGAGCACTTAAACTCAAGGGATCATCAGCCTCTGCCATTCCAGCATCAATCTGGCAGAAATTAGACTTAGGCAAAGATGTTATACCAAAATCCCCAATAAATTCAAAATGGATACATAACCTGAGTATTAAAGATTATACTATTAAAAAAATCAGAAGAGAAGCAGATCATATGCCATTTATAGTTGTGGGTGGAAGATGTGTTGTTCAAGAAATGATAGAGGCAATTGCAAAATGAAAATACTAATTTTTATTACATGAATTTGAAAAGCTTGTGTATAAATAAAATTAATACATCTAGGATAAGAAAAGTTATTGACTGAAGAAAATCTTTGTATTAAATTTCTTAAATATGGATTTGGTATTTAACATGTATAGAAAACTAATAGAAAAATATAAGACCAAAAGTCATTCCCAAATAGGTAAGTGATAAAAGGATATAAGCAAAGAGTTTTTAAGAGAAGAATTGGAAACAATAAATAACTATAGGAAATTATCTTCCAAATCACTAATTATAAGTGAAATGCAAATCAAAACAATCCTGAGGTTTTACATCACATCCCAAAACTTGTCGAAGATGACAAAAGACAGAAAGCATCATTACTGGTAGTTGTGGAAAGACAGGAACTCTAATGATTTTTGGTAGAGCTGTAATTAGTATAATTATTTTGGAAAGCAATTTGGAATTTGTTTAAGTATACTTATTGAAATGTTCATACCTTTGTCCAAGAAATTCTACTATCAGACATATGCTTTAGGGAGAGTATTTACAAAAACAAAGTCCCCATGTATATCTGATATTTATGACACTTTTTATATGGAAGCAAAGAACTGGAAACAAAGTGGATGCCCATTCATTTATTACATGAAAATCTAATCAGATATTACCGTGCTATAATAAAAGATAAATATGATGAACATAAAGAATAGACTTACTTGAAGTGATGAAAAATGAAGTTAGCAGAGTCAAAATATACATGATGACCACAAGAAAGTAAATGGAAAGAAAACCACAAAATAATTGAAGATGAATGTTTCAAAATTATAAAGAACAAGCGAAACCCCAAAGAAGCAACATGAGGAGGTGCTTTCCCTCATTTCTTCATTGCTTTGCAGAAGTAGGGGGAACATATTCCACAGATGTGGAATAGTATATGTAATTTCATTTTTTTCAGTGTATTGATTGATTTTGCTGATTTTTCTTCTTATTTTCTTTCCTGAAAACAAAAAAAAAACCCACAAAACTTTGTTATATGGGATGGCTCTCTGGGAATGGGGAGGAGGAGGAGGAATATGGGGAGGGTGGTGGGGATTTAGGCAACATAAAAAGCAAAAGATATTAACAAAATTTTATTTGCAAAAAGAAAATTCATAGATATATTCTTCTCCCTTGTTAAGTATAACATAATAAAGGGAACTGAACTTTGATGAACTCTAGAGCATGCAGTTATAATAATAACTCAAATTCATAGCTTATTAAAATTGACAAAGTACTTTATGAATAATTCAATTAAATCCAGTAAGCATTTATTAAGTACCTGTTACATTCAAGGCACTGTGCTAGGTGCTCATAATAAAATTAAAAGAAAGGAAAACTATCCTGTCCTCAGGAAGCTTGTATTCTATCAACAAATATTTATAACATGAAAATAAGATATAACAGCAAATGTATTAACTAGGAGGATCAGCAAAGATTTATTATTTCAATGATACCTGAGGAGAATCTTTAAGCAAGTTAAGATTCAAAAAGGTAGATTGAGGAGAGAACACATTCCGGACACCTGAGACAATCTATGAAAACGCTAAGAAACAGGAGAGAGAACTAAAAGGTCAGGGAACAATTAGGCTATTTGAGCTGAAGCACAGTTTGGAGTCTTAGATGAAATAAGAAATAGCATTTATGAGAAATAGTCACATACCTTTGCTAGATCAACAGTGAGAGGGAATCCATTTTGCAAAGGCAGCTCATTCCACTTTGAGACAGCTTTCATTTTTAGGTAATTGAGTCTGGCATCAAGCCTAGATTTACTTCTTTGAGATTCCCTATCCTTACACCAGATTTTGCCTTCTTGAGTCCAAAAAAGAAGAATCTGATCTCTCTTCTGCATGGCAGCCACTGAACTCTTAAGGAGTGCTGCCCATTATTATTCCCTGATATCTTCCCCTGGAAAGAAGATATCTTCTCCCTAGTTCTTTCATTCATCTTCACATGACATGAACTCAAGACATTTCTCCAATCTTATTCTCCTCTGAACAATTTCCAGCTTATCAATGTCCACTCAACTGTGGCACCCAGAGCTTTACACAATGCCCCCGATGAGGTCTGCCTGGGGCTAAGAATAGATGAACCATGACCTCATTATTCACAGAAGCTCTCACTCTCCTAATTTCCCTTTAGTTTGACTTCTCAACCGAACACAGAGTGGAAGACAAAATACAATCTCTTGCAGTTGGAATAGTAGGATTTCTTCTCCTTCTGAAGAACAGATGAGTGGCCCCGCTTAAATCACTACAATCCTGCAGTGGGAGAGGCAGTGGGATATAGAAGGTAGAGTGCTAGATTCAAAGTCAGGAAAAATTTGGGTTCAGGGCCCAGTTGAAACACATAGTGGTGTTTAGCCCCAGGCACATAATTTAAACTCAGTGTTCTAGGTAACTAAGACTATAAATCCCTGAGATGGTGCTGAATGACCTGCTTTAGCAAAGGGAATTTCTTTCTCTAAGAGTTTCCTATACCATTGAAATCACAGGTCCAATATGTACACTTAAGCCAATCATCTGGAAAATCAGGCTTACTACCTGTGTATTCAGTCTAGGCAACATAGCTAGGAAATCACCATTGTAGATACCTTGACAAAGACAGAGGTTCTCTTTGTCTCTGTTTCTCTCTGGTTCTCTTCTCTTCTCTCTCTCTCTCTCTCTCTCTCTCTCTCTCTCTCTCTCTCTGGTGTGTGTGTGTGTGTGTGTGTGTGTGTGTGCGTGTGTGTGTGTGCGCATGTATCTGTCTCTCCCTCTGTCTCTATCTCTCTGTCTCTCTTTGTCTGCCTCTCTGCCTCTGTGTCTCTCTGTCTCTAGTTCTTTCTCTGTCTCTCTCTCTCTCTGTCTCTCTCTGTCCCCCTCTGTCTCTCTGTTTCTCTCTTTCTCTGTCTTTCTGTCTGCCTATCTGTATCTCTCTGTCTCTGTCCGTCTCTGTCTCTGTCTCTTTCTCTTTCTCTCTCTCTGTCTATCCCTCTCTTTCTGTGTATGGTGGGGCCAGACATTTCCCATAGGGCTGTACTTCATGGGTGCCAAGGGCTTGACCTGAGATCAAGATCTCTTGCTGTACTTCTGTTGACTCTGAGGTATAGAAGAAGGATCTATGAAGCTGTGAGCCCCATCGTCAGCCTAAGCTTATCTCTGCCCTGGGAAGTGAAAATTTTCCTAAAGCACAGGCACATGAGAATATCTGAGAATAAACAGTCTCGATTAGCCAAAACCAGAATCCTACCCTGTCCTGAGGAAAAAAAAGATAAAACAGCCCAAAAGCCAACATTTTCTCCCTGACTGTGGAAACCCTAGAGTGAAGCTCTCACCGTGGAGCACCACTCAGCTCTGCATGTTTCCCTTATGTACCTGTCCCAGCACAAAAGGAGAGGTCAGAGGAGTAAGTCTCTGGGGAGGCTTCGGTTGCCACTCCAAGAAGATGCCTCCTCTCCTCACAAAGGGCAGAAGCCTCACCTTCTAAGGGGTCTACTGACAGACATCTCTTATTTTGGTTGGTTGCCCTTGTCACTCTGACTTGCCACATCAAAGCCCTGTTTTTGCCTGAGAAATCACACAGGGCCAGCTCACTGATTTCAGGATTCAACAGCCAAATAGTTCAAGAGTAAACGCAGATTGCTGGAAGAAATCTAGGAAAACCTTATTGTTGCAGCTATCCTATCACTTTTGTTCAATGAGGCATAGGAAATAGATTGCTTGACTTGGAGTCACCCAGTAATCAAGCATTTATTAAGTGCCTACTATGTACCAGGCAATGTGCTAAGTGTTGGGGACACAAAGAAAAGAAAAACATTGTCCCTCCTCTAAAGGAGCTCATAGTTTCATGGAGGAGACAACATGAAGCCAATTATTTACAATCAAGCTATATACTGGATAAATTAGAGATAATCAATAGAGACAGATGAAGATGAAGATGTAGAAGATGAAATTTCAGCTGGGACGTGAAGGAAGCTAGGGAAGCTGAGAGTCAGAGTAGAGTATTCTGGCATGAGGAACAGCCAGTGAAAATGCACTATCAGGACAGGGAGTTTCTCATTCAAGGAATATAAAGGAGGCCAGGGTCATTGCCTCCCAGAATACATGATGGGAATAAGACATAAGGATACTAGAAAGGTGAAAAGGGGTCAGGTTGTTAAGGACTTTGGATGCCAAGCAGAGGATTTTGAAGGTTATAGGGAACCACTGGAGTTTATTGAATGGGAGGTGGGACAAAATGGTCAAATCTGCACTGTGTCCCCTTTTTACAGATGAGGAACTGAGGCAAGTAGGGGTTAAGTGACTTGCTCAGGGTCACACAGCTAACAAGCATCTGAGGCAAGATTTGAACTCAGATCTTCCTGATTCCAAGTCCAGTGCTCTATCCACAGTACCACCCAGCTGCTAAAATAAATATTAAGCAAATACAAAATATTTTGGTGAGGCAGTAACAACTTGGGGCGGGGGAGGCAAGACGAGTTTCATGTAGGAGCTAAGCATCATGAAAGCAGCTAGAGATTCCAGGAGGTAGAGGAGAAGAGGAAGAAGGGGTAAAGGCCTGTGTAAAGAATGGCACAGGAGCATGAGATGAAATGTCTCATACAGAGAGTATTGTAACAGTCTGGAAGAAGAAGAGAGTAAACAAAGGGAAGTCATAGGAAATCACGCTAGAAAGAATTGGAGCCAGATTGTGAAGGGCTTTAAATACCAAAAAGAGGCATTTGTATTTTATCTTTGAGGCAATAGGGAGACACTGAAATTTCTTGAGCAGGAGAAATCTATGATCAGAATGTGCTTTAGAAATATTGACTTAGCAGGTGTTGGCACACTGGAGAGGGGACACAAATTAAGTGGCTAAGATAATAGTCCAGGTGAGGTGATAGGGGCCTGAACTAAAATAGTGGTTGTATGAGTGGAAGAGGAGAGCACAAATGTGAGACATTATAAAGATAGAATCACCAAGACTTGACAACTAACGGATTGAATGTATTGAAATCCTTCCCATTTTACAGATCTTATAGGAAACTGAGGCCAAAAGAGATTAAATGACTTGTCCAAAATCAGTGAAGCAGAAAATCATTGAGCCTGCATTTAAGTCCAAATACTCTAGCATTCTTTCCATTATACCACATTAATTAGTGATGACACAATGCAGTATAGAATAATACCAAATTCTGGGCATGTTTATCTGGGCATGATATAGTTGAAAGAACGTTGACTCTAGCTCCAAACACAAACTCTCCTTACTATATACTTTTTGTGTATGTGGGCTTGGGAAAATTAACCTTGCTGGGTCTCAGTTTCCTTATCTGTAAAAGGAGCAGTTGAACTAGATGGTTTCTGAGGTTCTTCCAGTTCTAGACCTATGAACTCATGATCTAAAACAAGACAACACTCGAGAAAGTAGAGCATGATAGATACTTTCAAGTATTTGAAGGGCTGTGATGTAAAAAAAGAGATTCATTTAGTTTGACTGCAGAAATAGGAACATTGAGTGGAAGTTATGAAAGAAAAAAAAACACAATAATTATAGCTATTGTGAAGGGGAATGGGATACCTTGGGAGGTAATAGTTCCTTCCTCCTGAAAAGTTCCTTCCTTCTTGAAAAGAAATTCCTGCTTCAAAAATCCTTTGGCTGGGGTTGTTGTAGAAGGAATTTCTTTTCAGGTGTGGGTTGAATTAGACGGCCCTTGAAATATCTTCAACTTTGGAGATTCTGTGGAGGTAGAATTGTGAAGGTAGACTAGAATGATCTTCTTATGGAGTAGATGTGAAGATGAGTGATTCAAAAGAGTGAAAATGATTCTAAGATCTTCAGTTGGCACTACACCAGACATAAAACATTGAAAGGAAAGAAATGAAGGGAACAGATTGCATCAAAAGGCAGACCGGGGTAGAGGGAGGGAAAGAGAGGAAGAGAGAGACAGAGAGAGAAAGATAGAGAGAGTCAGAGTGAGAGAGAGAGAGAGAGAGAGAGAGAGAGAATGAATGAATGAATGAATGAATGAAGGAATATATGCCCAGGCTCCATACATATTATTAGAAAAGGCATAGTCAAAATCCCATATTTTCTGATGATGAGTGATGAATTGTCCTCGGGGCAATATCTCAGAGATTAATTCATGTCTTTTTCTCATTATATTATAGGAACCATGAACAGTTTTCTTAGTTTTCAGGTGAGGTGATTGTAGATACCCAGCCTAGAAGCATGCTACTGGACACCTATCTCAGAGATACAAATGAGAGACAGATGAATTTTCATCTATAATGCTTCTTTCACCCCTCCAAATAAAAACTAGAAATACAGATCAAATGTGCTTGAAAGACAATATCTATTATATAAACTATATTCTATTACATAACACAATTGTCAGATTTTTCAAAATGTCAACAAATATTGTACCATAAAAGCACAGACTATCACCATGAAGGCACTAGGTAGGCCATCATTCCATTCCCTGGGGAGCAAAGGAATACCCCCGAAATGAGAAAGAACTTTCTTGTGACATATCTATTAGGAAAGTAATGTTTCCTGTTTCACCTGGAAAGTTCTTGTTAAATTTCAGTTAAGAGTTTTGGGTACTGAACCTGGCTCACCCATGATGTCACAATTGATATTTTTTGGGGGAAACTGGGTCAGACATGATCCAGGAGATCGAATTGAGGTTCCGGGGATGTAGGTGGTAGAGTAGATTGAGAGCTAGACCGGGACTTCAAATCTGGTCTCAGACACTTACTAGTTTTGCGACCCTAGATTTGTAATCTCAGTTTCCTCACCCATAAAATGTGGATAATAATAACACCTTCCTCTTGAGGTTGTTGTGAGTATAAAATGAACCAATATTTGTAAAGTGTTTTGCAAACAATAAAGTGTTATATAAATGTTAGCTGTGATGATGAGCATTAATATAACATTACATTTGATTAGGGTGTGATTAAAAAAAAAAAACCTTTTGTTTTTACTGCCTCAGTGATGTTCCTAATTGTTAATGCTGTCTTTTTTCCTTAGGCTATCTTCTATTTAGTTATCTCTTTGTGTATTAAATCTTTCAATATATCATGATTTCTTTGGAAGCAAAGGACACTTTTATTTTGTCATTTTATCTCCAGCACCTAGGACAGGACTTTACAAAAAGCAGATTATTAAAAATTGTTTGATGATGTGACTAATGTGGGAATGTGTTTTACATGATAACACATAAATAACCTATATCAAATTTCTTACCTTCTCAGGGAGAGAAAAGGATGGGGGGAAGGGAGCAAATTTAGAACTCAAAGTTTTCAAAAATGAATGTCAAAAATTGTCTTAACATATAACTAGGAAAAATATTTTTTAAAAATGTGTTTGATCAACTGAATTGAACTGAATTATAATGAAAGCATTGTGCCAAAGAAATTGAAGATGATGATGATGACAATAAAGATGACAACAGTGATAACAAGCATCATGGTATAGTAGAAAGAGCTCCTGATTTGGTGTTGGGGACCTGAGTTTGAGTGGCCTTTCTTTGCTTTTTATCTGTGTAATACTGAGCAAGTCACTTAACCTATCTATGCCTCAGTTTCCTCACTTGTAAAATCAGGATAATAATAGATTTGCACTAAGTACCTTCAAGGTTATTATTAGAAAATAAATTTTAATCATGATAGAGATGTTTAAGCTTTAATGGCTTGATCTGTAATATTTTATACTGTGGTCCAGTACACTATTTTATGTCTCCATTGTTTATGTTTTGTCTTCCCAAGTAGATTCTAAGCTCCTTTAAAATAGGTATATCTTATCCTTCTATCCCTTGCAATGTCTAGCACAGTTTCTGGAGCCCAGTAAGCATACAATGACAATAGTGTTAGTAGTAATGTTAATAATGAACTAAGATGACTCCTTACAGTTTTCAAAGTATTTTCACTTTTCATTCTCATAACAACCCAGTAAGTTAGGCAGAGCAGATGTTATCCTGATTTTCAGATGAGAAAACTAAGGCTCAAAGAGATTGCATGGCTAGTCAAGTAGCTGAGACAGTCCTCAAGCCTGTGATTGATCTCATAAGTGAGGAGAGATTAGACAAAATGAAAATTGACTTCATGGCCAGAAACTAGAGGACAAAACTGATATGCCCTCCCAAGTGACTCTTCTTTGGGCAACCTATCCTGGACATCAGATAATTGTCTACAGAAAAGAAGTCTGGAGTCACAGAGTCCTAGCACTCTCTGCCCTGTGAGAAGCAGAAGTCACTTTAATAAGTATTCAAAACTTCTGCAGAGAGAACCACAATCCCAGGTGTAATTAGAAAGACTTACTAGGCAGCCTTTGGTCCAGAGGCAGGGGTAACTACATGGGGGACTTAATTCCTCATTACTGTGACTGGTATATGGTACCAAACCAGGAAACATGACTGACCTTGGAGTTGTGGGAGACCAACAGGTAAAATTAAGGAAGGATTATTTCAACCCACTGTAATGACAAGACAAGAGAGAAACCAGGAAGCATCCACCTTCTACTTTCTTACTCTATTGGCAAGGTAGGGGCAGCCTTATGGGAAGAGAATGCCCTCTGCCTGGTGGGATTTAAGAGACTCCAAAAAACACTCTTCCTGTTGTCTCTAAATTATAGTTCGTTAAAATTCTACCATTAGCCATTCATTTCTTTTGTTTGAGACGTAAGTGCTAATAAAATGCAAATCCATGCAGGGATTGCACGGAATCATGGGACTAGAAGAGACCTTTTGAGACCTCCTCATTCTCCATTACATAGATGAAGAAACTGAGTCTTAGAAAGCTGAAGTGATCTATACAAGGTCACAGCTAGTTGATAGTTAAAAACAAAATTCTGAGCTCCAGACTGCCAGTCTAGAGTTATAGAACATGTCCTCCCCCACCTCCATTCCTACTGCCATCAAGTTGAGGAAACTTTTAAAAACACTGTTATGCTCTCAATAGTCTGTTCATTATACCATTATAGATATAGAAGTAGAAAGGATCCTTGACATTCTTTTACCCAACTCTCCTATATTACATATGAGGAAACAGAGGCCCAGAGAGTTTGTGACTGACCTAAACCAAGGTCACACAGGTAAGAAATGGCAGAGTCAGAATTCAAACCCAGGTCCTCTCGTTCCAAATCTAAAACTCTTCTACCATATCATGTCAACTCTGGTAACAAATGACCAAAGGATCACAGGGGTTTTACAACCACTCTTAACTCCAAAAATACCAAAGAGCTCATGCAGGTTATAAGCAAAAGGCTTTTTTTATTCCATTGGAAGAGAGAAATTAGACATCAGGGCCTCCTCTAGTAAGAGACCCAAGGTAGTAAGGCTAAACCTTGATTTATATATTTGTGACTAGACAAAGAATCAAACAGTAGTGTAACAACAGTGGTGAGACATAACAGTCTGAAAATGAAGTCACAAAGAGTCAGATACAACTTATTTTCTTGGTAAAGATACTAGAGTTGTTTGCCATTTCCTTTTCCAGTTCATTTATAGAAGAAACTGAGGCGAATAGGATTAAGTGACTTGTTCAGGGTCACACAGCTAGTAAGAGTCTGAAGAAGGATTTGAACTCAGGAAGATGAGTCTTCCTGATTCCAGGGCCAGAAGTCTTTCCACTGGATCACCTGGCTGCTCTTTTTAACAATAAAGTTGTTTAAAAGTAAAACTAGTTGCTTTGGGAGGTAGTGAATTCCCTGTAACTGGGAGTCTTCATGACAAATCTGGACAACTACCTATTAGTGATGATGAAAATATTATTCTTCTTTAATCTGATCTGGACAAGATGGACACTGGGTTTCAAGAGAAATTTGAACACATTTCTTCCGACTACAAAGCCAGTGCACTTTCCACTGGATCACCCCGCATGTAAAAAACAAGACAAAACAAGGCAAAAAAAAAAAAATACATTTTTGTAGTAGCAAAGTACTTTGTTTGACAGTAAGGCTTAGAGCTATGAGGGACTTTGTATGTAGTCTAGTCTATTCATTTTACAGAAAAAATTGAGGACAAGCTAAGTTAATCAGCTACAAAGCCACTCCTTTCCCTTTTGGCTTTTCCCTCTATAACCAGAGAGGGTGGTAGAGAGCAACACGTGCCTCTGAAAATGTCTTTCACAGTGTATAAATGGTGCTATATTCTCCTGTCTTACAAGGAGAATCAGTTTTTCTCTGAACAGGAACTAGGGGCTGCACTTCTTGCCAGCTGATTCTTATCTTGCTGATTTCTCCACACAGGGCTAGCTTTTTTCGAAGACCTAGTGAGTTTTCAGCTCTTGCCCATTCGTGACCACTGGAGTCACATTCTTCCCCTAATGTGTTTTCAATGGCAATGCCTCCTGGTACTCTCTCTCAATGAGGTAAAAACAAACCCTCAAATCCTCCCAAAACAAAAAAAAAATCTAACAAACTTCTCTTTTTGTTAGTTATAAAAGTTATAGTCTTTATTTAATTATCCTACAATATTAATTGTGTGATTTATAATTTTGTGAGTTTTAACTTCTGAAATCTTAAATTTTTAAGTTCAATGCAAATTAGCAGATGGACCACAATGCATTGCTGCATCAGCCATCCTACAATCCTCAAACTGATCCCCCTGATACTTTATGTCTCAGAAAAATTGTTTTCTTCAAATTTGCATTTATAACTTTTTTGGTATATAAAATTTCTTTTTTTCTGCACTTTTCAGTCACAAATTTGTTCATATACAAAAGGCACATAACCTTCCTATCTAAGCAAAAGCAGATTTCTGGTCTCTTTTGAAAACCAAATTGTTCATATCCTAGCTTAAAACTGTTTCTTTAAAAATGAATTTTTAACATTTTTTTAAATAAACAGATTTTTTTTTCCCCATTCAGCCACCAAACTGTTTACCTATGAAAGGGACATTACCTTACATTCTTCTCAAGTGGATTTATTTCTTCTTTATGTAAAAGTATTTTTCTACCCATTTCAGCAACCCAATTGCTCACATATTAAAGAAGCAGTATCTTACCTATATAACCCTTTGCTGCTTGACTTGCCAATCAGTGAGCATTGCCAGGAGGAGCACATGCCAGAAGTCCCTATGGCAACTGAAAGGATTTTTACCCAGAGGTAACAGACATAGTTACACTTGAACTCACAGTTGGAAACTCTGGGAAAGAGATAAAGGAAAAAAAAATCATCTTGCTGAGCTATGTGGAGGAAAAGAGGCTCAGGTATCAGAGAGATGCACCCTGTTCTGGGTTCCTTCCTCTTTCTACTCTCTTGTAAATCCCTGGACCTAAACTGGCAGGTTTCTGATATGGACACTGGATAGTGAGAACTAAGATGATGGCCAAAAGTTGACTGGAATGTCGATGAAATCTGAACTGTCAGGAGTCATCCAAGAAATGAATATATTACCTTGCCTGCTAAAGGGGTATCAAAGAACCCATTAGCTCTCACAAGTGAGGATGTACACATTATTATGGCCTGGTACCAGCACTATGATCACACTTGCAGCTCCCAACACAGATTATTTCTCAGGTCTATGTTTACCTTATACATGAAAGATCAAAAGTCAAGTTAATTTAACTTGCTCCTTACTATACATACTATATACTATATACTATACATACTATATACTATGTGAACTTACTATATACCCAATATTCAGGATAAATTTAGATTATGAGAGACATGGAATCTCTATTTTATGAGAATCAGTGGAAAGGACTGGGGATGTTTAGCCTGGTGAAGATAAGTCTTAGAGAAGATACAACAATAGCTTTCTTTACTTAATTGAAGGACTATTACAGAGAAGTGGATTAGACTTCTTTTGCTTAAAATGGGTTGAGAGTAAACTTGAGAACAGTGAGTGGGGATGAAGCGAAGTCATATTTAGGCTAGGTATTAGAGAAAGCAGCCCAACAAATAGAAGTACCAAAAAATGGATTTAGTTTGGCAAAAAATCCTGGGTTTTCTTTCATTGAAGAATTTTAAGTGACTGCTATATGTGCACTAGGCAAGGATGCTTGGTCACAAATGGAGTAGATTGTTTACAATAACAATCATAGATCTTTATGAATACTTTTTGGGAATATTTTTAAAAAATCTTTGACTGAATAAAAGTTGGACTAGATGGTCCCTATAGTTCTTTCCAGCTCCAAAATTCTATGATTTTATTATCACTGAGAGCCCTGGGTTAGACTACTTTTGGAACACCAATAACTTGTAGGTTCCCAGACAGAAGTGTCCCTGACAGCCTGAAATAACCTTATACTTACTGCCCACAAGAAAATATCAACAGGACCAGTCCAGACCTTCCCTCCAGAATTACAGAATCTGGGCCTATCATCAAGTCCAAAATCAAGAAGTAGCCTGAAAGAATGAAGAAAACAGTATTTTAGTGATAGAGGCATTTAAGACACAAGCCCAGCAAAAGACTGAATCTCAAACAGCTACAAGCAAAGCCTCAAAGAAAAACATAGTGTGGACACATAAAATTCCTGGAAGAGATAAAGCAAGAATTTTTTTTAAATTTTTTTTTTGGTTAATGAATGAAATGAGAGGACTAGATGAAATGCTGGAAAAGAATATAGATGCGTTTTGCTACAAAAGTACATTTCAAACAATAGGGAAATAGGAGGAGGGAAAGGGGAATTAGGGAAAGCTAGATTAAGAGATAGATAATTCTAAGCAAAATTGCTCTAATGAAGGGTTCATGCATATGTGTATATATATATATATACATATACATATATATAGGTGTGTGTAACAAATAAATAAATATATGTTTCTCTGTATATGTATGTATACATGTATATGTGTTTGTATTTATGGGCAGAGAATGGGAATCTGAGTAGAAACCCATCAACTGGGAAAGTGCTGAATAACTTATGGTATCTGAATGTGACAGAATACTATCATACTTAAGAAATGATGAAGGGGGTGGTTTCAGAGAAATCTGGGAAGTCATATTAATTGATACAAAGTAAACATAACTGGGAGAACAATTTATATAATTACACAATTTTGTAAAGACAAAAACGACTTTGAATGATTTAGGAACTCTGATCAAAGTGATGATCAGCCATGACTCCAGAGGATTAATGACGAAAATGTTACCTACTTCTTGATAGAGAGACTCAAACGCAAAAAAAAAAAATAATATGTATATGCACATACACAGATAGCATCTCTATATATACATATGTGCGTGTGTATATATGTATGTAGGAGTGCATGTATGCATTTTGTATTAACACTGACTGGCTCTTGCTGACTGAAAGCCAGGTATGATACATTTTATTTCTGCCCTCGGAGTTCTCTAATATCCTTGGGGGGTGGGTGGGATTTCTAGGCTCTCTGCCAATAGTTCTAGCCACCCACCCCCATTAATGTTCTCTCAATTGAAGTGGGTGGGTCCCCTGTACCCCAGTTCCATTTAACCACTGTCAGATCAGTTTCGACAAATAATTACTTCAAAGGTGTATTAACAAAAACACAAACATACTCTAATGCATGGGGCATAATGTCCCCCCCACCCCGCCTCACCATCTTTATACTACCTCAGTGTCTGGTAAGTGGATGAAGATTTAGGTTGATAATTAAGTTCAGTTCCTATGGTGCATAGTCCTGAGTTTCAAGTCTAAACCCCACCTTGGACTTGAGCACCAGGCACTCTGGCTTCTCAGGTATTCCCTGCTGGACTGGCTGGCTGCAACATTCTACCTGGAATCTTGGCTCCAAGACTGGCATGGCTTGAACTCCCAGATATAATGAGAATTAATACTTTCGCCTAAAAGCTGAGGACAAAAAAACCAGAAACATAAACAAGCAAACAAACCCAGAACAGAAATAAATACTGCCTCCAGTTTCTTGGGACCAAGGGCTAAGAAAGGAGGGGAAGTATTCTCCCTTCTTGCTTCAGTTCATTGTACTCAAGATGTGGGTGAACCGTGTGTTATCTTCACCCTCTGTATGCAGCAGGAAAAAGCATATGGGAAAGACAGGGACACTGTCCAAGTCTGGCAGTTTTAAAGACTCAGCCTGTTCCTGCTGTGCAGTCAATTGAAGGAGTTTAATCCCACCCACATGATAAGGGAATGCAGAGAAGCGTCTGTGTTAGGCGATCTGGGTATGCTCCAAGGTCCCATTACATGTGAGTATACATGTATGGGTATGTGCGTATATGTTTCTCTTCCCTCCCCAACATATATGTGTATGCATACACACTCACGTATTACAGACTTCTGCATTGGACATAGCCGCCTTCCTTCCCTCCCACCCACCCCATTTCTCATTGAGAACAAAAGAAAAACAAAACCCTTCTTATTCATAATCAAGCAAGACAAACTTCTGTATTGTTCATATCTAAAAAAGGTATATACATTTATACAACACACGCATACACACATATGATATAAAAATGTGTGCACATGCACGTATGTATACACACATGTATATGTATATATTTTATGTCTAAAGAGGAGAAATAAATGTGCATGTATGTAACATTTTTTTGGACAGAACCAATGCAGAAGTTTACTTTGCTTGATTATAAACATTTGTATTAGAAGTTCTGTTTTTCTTTTGTTCTCAATGGTGGGAGGGGAGGGAAATAAGGAAAATTTTTGTTGACTGTAAACAACAAAATTTATTTGAAAAAAAAAGAGAATCTTTAAAAGGCTGCGAAAAAGGACTCAGCACTCACATCTTTCAGTCTCTGGGGAGGAAGTTAATCCAGACCAAGTGACTTGAAGTTTTCAAGGACAGCTAGGTATTCCGCTGTCTCCTAATTTATTTAGGCTATTAACTCTCTACTAGACATATTTGAGCTATTCTTTCAAATCCAGAGAACATATTTCTTAAGAGAGAAAACTGAAGCAATATGTTAGTCAACTATCATTTATTATGTGCCTACTACATGCCAGGCACTATTAGAAGATGGGGATTCAAACCAATGCAAAAACAGTCCCTGTCCTCAGGAAGCTCAGGTTTTAAAGGGGGAAACAGCATGGAAACAATTTTGTACAAACAGAACAAATTTGGAATAATCTTAGAGGGAAGGCACTAAAATCAAGATGAGCACAGAAGATTAGAGCCATTGGAGTATAAACTTCTTGATGGCAGGGTCTGTCTTTTGCTTCTTTGTTCATTTGCTGCTGTTTGTTCTTCGTTCTCGAAGAGGACCGTGACATCAGGGAGGTGATGCCATGACATGCAAGTGAATTGCATTTAATTGGGGAGGGCTGTGTAAAAGTCACCAGCCTCATTTTCTCCTCCTGAGCCATTTGGGTCCAGTGGCCAGGTATAGATCAGGACAACTGGAGATGGCCCAGGATGCAATGGGGAACTTTGACCTTTTCAAGCTAACATCTTTAACAGGTCTCAGTTTGACTAAGGCTGAGCACATTCAGTGATTAAGGGTTAATAATGTTTGGGCCCTTTGTTTATTTAGCTCTTAGCTCAATGCCTAGAACTTGATAGGCACTTAATAGGTGTTCATTTATTGAATGATTGAGACTTTAGCTTGAGCCAGGGACGCTAAAAGGCACAGAAGAGGTAGGAGAACATCCCAGGCATGGGGGAAAGCCAGTGACAATGTTTAGAGTTGGGAGAGGGGGTGTAATGTGCAAGAAATGACAAGGAAGCCAATGACATTGGAGCACAAATTATAGAGAAAGGAGTAAGGTATAAGAAAACTCCAAAGTTAGGAAGGGGCTAGGTTGTGAATGGCTTTAAAAGACAAAGGATTTTATATTTGATCTAGAGGTAAAAGAGAGCCTTCAGAGTTTATTGAAAGGGATGAGTATGTGATATGGTCAGACCTGCATTTTAGGAAGATTAGTTTGACAGCTAAGTGAAGAATTTAATAAATCTGCTTTCTCTGTCACCAGTTATCATTGCCCTGAAAACTGGTTCTGTCCCTTATCAGTCCCTTCTTTTCTACCAATATGTGGAGGAAAGGAGAAACCCCATGTAAGGGATTTTAGTCCTCAGGTTTCCTATTGAGTATCAGCTCATTTTGAACGTTAACTCTCCTGACAGATCATGATACGCTTTTGTATTCATGCTTTATTAACTGTCCTGTGTTCTGTATTCTGTAGATGTCTTTTTAAAAATCTATTTTGTTTGGTGAGTTCCCTATCTTATACATCAATCTTTTTTAAACTTGCCCCTCTTTTCTTCCTCATCAAAATTGTTTGTGTTTTCAGAAAGCACTTCTCCATCCCTTTTGCACCTATATACCTGTAGTATATAGTCCATGAGCTCCTACTTACCCTTTCTCTAACACTTTTGAAATGCTCTCTTCCTAATTCTAGAATTCAGGAAAGGTTTTTCTCTCCTTGATCACAAATTTTAAGATGTAGTAGTCAGTGCCTCCCACTGTCCAACTATTTCCACTCCAGAAACCAGTTCCTCATTTTTTGGTAAGCATCAGATACAGAGTAGAACTTCCACTTGCAGTATTTCCACCTTTTGAAGAATATATCCTGAAGGAATGGAATGGAACAGAGAACAGTTTCATTTTGTTATGGAGTATGGAGCAAATTTTGGTGGGCAGATAGCGAGTTTAGAACTAGAAAATAATTTAAGGATCATCCTTGTCTAATTCCCTCATTTTAAAGCTGAATAAGGCGAGCACCAGAGAGTCTAGTTTTCTAAGGTCATATGGGTAGAAAATCACAGAACTGGAACTTTAATCTGGGATTTCCTGACTTTACATATAGTTGTCTTTTCACTATAGAAACTCTATATACTATTTGTAAGTGTATTATCATACAAAATTTAATAGAACATGACATGATGACCAAGATATTCCAGGACACTCAGGAGAGAGAATGATGACTATATTTATTTTGTAATTAGTGTGGGTAGGAGTGAGAAAGAAAGGAACAAGAATAACTTTACCTGTAGTGACACATTGAGATCTGTCTTGTTTTTTTTTTCAAAAGGAGAATCTATTTTCCCATTGTCCTAAGTAAGTTTCCCTGTTTCTGAAGGAGCCTTGGATTTGAAATCAAATGATAAAATTTTGATGTCCTATTTAACTTGGTCAAATTAAACAAGAGTTTAAGTACCTACTATGTTCAAGGCACTGTCTTAAGCCCTTGGGTTACAAAGGCAGAAGTGATAAACAATCCCAATCCTCAAAGACCTTACATTCTTCTGGGAGTCGGAGCAGGAATACAATATGTATATAGAGAAATAATTGGATCATAATTCGAGAGCACTAAGAATTGTAGGGGGTGGAGCTGAATTAGGGAGAGAAGAGAATTAGGATAAACATAGCTTAGAAGGGTTCACTTGAACTGACCCTTAAAGGAAATGGGATCCTAAGAGGTGGAGATGAGAAGGGAGTGAATTCTAGAAATGTCAGCTTGTAGAAAGGCATAGAGATGGGAAATGGAATATTAAATTTGAGGAATAGCTAATACTCCAATTAGACTTGAATGTTAAATGTGTGTGTGTGTGTGTGTGTGTGTGTGTGTGTGTGTGTGTGTGTGGCTTAGTAATATATTTAGAAATGAAAATTGCAAATATTGCCATAAATTTTTAAATTAGATTTTAATGACTATTTTTAGTCTATCCAGAGCTCATCCTATATACCTTCTCCTCCTTCACAGAGATTCATGCCTTATCACTGGGAATTTTTGTTTTATGAAAGAAAAAGCAGAAGGAAAAAAATCTCAAAACAGATCAATACATCAAAAGATCTGATGGTATACAAAATGTTTTATACCCATATTTCATGACTAAGCATGGCACTGGTGTAAGCGTCTTAGCATCTGCTTCCATGATTGGTCACTTCTAATGTAGAAAGCCTCTAACGGAAGATGACAGCAAATTCTGTTTAGCCTCTTGGTCAGTTAAGATCTCATATTTAGATCTCCTAAGTCAAACTGAACACATACTTGGTGTCACCCCATGGATGAAACACAGGATGGTGGACGATGGAGCCTAACTAGAAGATAACCTGAACTTGGAGAAAAGATTCAGCTCCCAACTTAATGAGTCCTCAGAAATATAAAATTTCATATAATATTTGATGCTCTGGCACTTGGGATATATGATGGCTGTAAATCTCCTTTGGTTTCAAAGTCTGAACTAGAGAGTTTCTTATCCAGGATCGGCTGGTTACTTTAGTGGTTCTGCCACTAAGTAGCTGTGTGGTTTTTAATAAGTCACTTAACCTCTCTGGGACTTGGTTGGGCAAGGTGACCCAGGTCTTTTCTAGCTCTAAATGCTATGACTTTACTATTGCTACATTTTAGGCATAGCTTGAGATATATCTCTTCTCTAAAAACCAGTAGGTTTGCAATACATTTTAAAACTACTCTGTACAGCATTTGATATTTCTTCTGAGCAGATAATTATCAAATGCTTATTGACTGACTAAAAAGAATTCCATAAATATCTGTGGTTAAAGGTGTGATGGAACCAGCTCAGGCAGCTCAAGAGCCAATTATTGAATTTTCAGTGTGAACTCTTACACCTTGGAAATTGGCAGATGCTACAGACCAGGGACTGATTTATTGTTTTGTTTATTATCTTGACTTAAGAAAGTGATGTGGAAAATGTTAAAAATACAGATTAAACCTGTTTCATATGTGTCGTGCCATGGATCCCCCCACCCCCAAAGATCTCATTTTTAAACATTTATTGCAACAGCCCTGTCTGTGGCCACCCAACATCTAAAGGTATCAAGGACATTCAACAGCATAAATCTGTAAAGCTCAAATGATATACCTAGTATCTATAGTGTTTGGACAAGATCACAATATCGGCAAGCAAACAGAATAAAATAAGCATAATACAGATTGGAGGTGGATTCTGGGCACATTTTATAGAAATGTTACTTGAAAAATTTATTCACAAATCTCTGCTATAGACATAAACTGAAATAGAATAACTACCATCTTCCTCTTTTAAAAAAGGGAGGGGCATACAGATGAGCAGATGCCTCAGTGCAGAGCTAAATAGTACATCTGGGTTAGCATTAAGTTTGAACTTCATCCATATCCTTATTGACATCCTGGAAGAAGGAATAAATAATCTCCTAAGAGAATTTGCGGATGACAGTAATGCAGGATATATTATTGACATATATAAGACCAATGCTTTTATTTTTTTAAAAGAATACTTGGCATGTCAGAGTGACCTACTTGTCAAGTCACATATACTAAGGGGCAATAGAGGGAAATATAGATAATTCCTTCCTCAATTCATTTAATGGCTACGTATCAAATATGTACTATATGTTTATACTCAGAACTGTTGGGTCCAGTGGAGGATAAAAAGATTGTACTTGACCTCATGTATTTTTACTAAATAACTGATTTTCTTTCAAATAAATTTTTATTGAGGTCTTTTTTTATATGACCAAGATTTTCTCCAGTATCCCTCCCCTCTTACTCTCCCAGAGAAACATTCCATATAAAAAATAATGTACTTAAAGAAATAAAGGAAAAAAAAATTAGCAGAACTGATGAATACATTGTAAAAGTCTGAAAGTATGTGTAATGAGCCACACTTGTGGACCTCTCATCTCTGCAAAGGAGGTGGGGGAAATGTCTTTTCACATCTCTTCTTTGTAACCATGTCCTTTTTTAAAAAAGTGACATTCCTTTTTAATTGTCATTGTTGTTTTGTGTGATTGTTCTGTTTACATTGTTTTAACTTAATGTTTATTGTTTTCTTGGCTCTGCTTACTTCATTACATATCTGTTCAAATTGAGCTTTTTATGTTTCTCTGTATTCAAACAATTCTTTTCATTTTGTCTTATTCCTCTCCAGTAATCACTCTGGATTTTCTCTACTGTATCCCAGGAACCTCTTCATCCTGAAAGCTCACTATACTCATGGATTTCACACATTGTTTCAAAGAAATGCCCCACCATCCCACCTCTAGGGCTCTCCTCCTGATTGGATGATTTCTCCAGAATCTCCATTTAAGGAGGGCACCCATGCCAGCCATATGTCATTCCTCTCCCTGATATACTCCAGACTTTTCCTGCCATGTCTTTGTGCCTAGTACTTTCATCTCTCCCCTATCCCTCTCTGCTTCCTTTTACATATTGTCTTCTCCTATTAGAATACAAACTCTGTAAGGTCAAGAACTGCCATTTTTTCTGCTTGTATTTGTGTCCCCCATGCTTAGTCTAGTACCTGGCACATAAAACAACTCTCAACAAATTCTTCTTTATTGACTGAATGCCTTTATCATAAGCCTTTCTCACAGCGAAGCAATTTTCCATTTCAATCATATATCGTAATTTGTTTAGCCATTCTGAAATCAAAGGGCATCTACTTTGTTTTCAAAACTTTGAAATTTAATGATTCTTCTGAGATCACAGAACCACATAACTTCTGAGTTGGACCAAACCTCAAGTGGGTCTAGTCTAACCTATACCCTGAAGGAAATTCTACTATAGCAGCATTGCCCATTGGTCAAGCAGCTTCTGTTTGGAGACTTCCAACAAAGAGGAAATCACTAGCCCCCGAGGCAATCTTTGTCACTCTTGGATAGCTAAGATGTCTCTCTTCACTTTTAGTTAGCTAAGTTTCTGTTTGTTGGTTGGTTGGTTGTTTATATCCTGACATTAAGCCTAAATTTTTTTCTTGACAAATGCCACTCGATGCTCAGGGTTCTCCCTTCTGCACACACTTTAGCATGTTTATACACAACCTGTATGTAGGTTGTTTTGTATATATTTGTTCCCATGTTGTGTCCCTCATTAGACTATAAGCTTCTCTAGGGCAGGCTTTGTCTTTTACCAATTTTTGTATCCTCAGCTTTTAGCACAGTGCCTGGCTAGTAGTAGGCAGTTTTTCTTGGTCAGTCATTTTTAGTTATGTCTGACTTTTTATGACCCCATTTGGGGTTTTCTTTTTTTTTTGTGTTCTTTTTTTTTAAAATTTATTTTTAACATATTTGGTTTTCAGCATTGATTTTCACAGGCGTTTGAATTACAAATTTTCTCCCCATTTCCTCCCCCCCCC
>CM053625.1:190605135-190649191 GCA_028646595.1 Phalanger gymnotis
ATCCAGGCTGTCCTGGGCTGGGGCCCTGCTTCCCTCTGCCACTTTGTGGGTTCTGCAGCTCTAGAATTGGTTCAGAGCCATTGTTTTATACGTTTTTGGAGGGACTTGGTGGGGAGCTCACGCCAGTCACTGCTTCCCAGCCACCATCATGGCTCCTCCCCTCCCATTTGGGGTTTTCTTGATAAAGATACTGGAGTGGTTTGCCATTTCCTTCTCCAGGAAGGAATTTCCTCCAAAAGAGGAATCTAAGGCAAACAGGCCTAAGTGACCTACCCAAGGTCATACAGCTAGTGCATGTCTGTGGCCAGATCTGAACTCAGGAATATGGGTCTTCCTGACTCCAGGCCCAGAGGCTCTTAATAAATATTTATTGAATGAAGGAAGGAATATTCCACAGGGTATCTCTTTTCAGATAGGATTAAAGGATTTAGAGGTGAAAGAAACTTAGAGGTCATTTTAGTATAATCCTTTTATTTTTCAGATGAGGAAACTGAGCACAAGTAGGGGATATAAGTTATTCAAGGTCATAAAATTCAAAAGCACAGAAAGTAAGATTTGAACCCAAGTCCTCTGACTCAAAATACAATTCTTTTCTAATATACCTTGCTGTTTTACTCCATGTTAAAAAAAAAGCCTTAGAAATGTAATTCAATTATGCAGAAAATTGAAGAAACTTGATAAATAGGATTATAAATCCCCCTACCTGTCAATCAGAAAGCAAAATGGATTTTTAAGAATAATTTATCTGCTTTAAAGGATAGTAAAGATGATCCTTCTGCTAAATTGCTTGAGAGCATAATTGGCTGATGAGAACATAGAAAAACAGTAATAAAATGTAACTACATTTAATTTGAGCCTGTGATTTCCAGCCTTAGAATCTGGTTTATTCAAAATGAATTCTCCCAGTTTTCAAAATTAAATTACTTTTTTTCCCTTTTCCCTTTTCAAACTCATTTATGTTGCTTCCTTTAAACATACCAGCCAGCGGGGGAAAAGCTCATGTATGAATCTGTATGTTAAAAGTAGGGAGGGGGAGACACTTAATCAGGAGAAAATTATTTAATGAAATAATATCACATTGTTATCAACTCCAAAACATCATAAGGAGTTTGGGCATTTGGTGTGTTTTCTCACGATAAACATTTGCCAGGATGAAGCTGGGCCAGGGAGGCTATATCTTGTTTCCGCCCTGACCTTTCACAACCACACACGTGTTCTGTTTCACCCCCTTTGAGAAAACCTGAACAGCATTCTCATCATCATGGAGTGCAATTAACTGCCTTCAGCCAGCTGTGCTACCAAACTCATCGGGGACCCAAATAAAACTTGTTCTGTGGTAGAGCTCTGCCCAGCCAGGCAAAGCGGGCACGTCCAACTCAGGCAGATTTTTTGAAAGTCAAAAAAGAAAAAAAAAAGTAAAAATCAGTAAATCAGTTCCTAGTTGAGAAGCAAAAAGAAACCAAGGTCCCCTTGATGCCTGAAAAGCAGCTACTGTTGAGAATTTGGAATACCCTGGAACTGAGTCTCCCCACTAAGCTCTTCTGATGCCTCTTTATGGCATTGAGGGAAACATTCAATTCAGTTCTACAACTGTTTATAGAGTGCCTACATGTGAAATCCATCAATATGCAAGCACATATTAAGTACCAACTATATATATGATATGGTGTTAAGCTTTGGGGTTAAACTGGCAAAAATGAAATAGTGTCTGTTCTTAATGAATTTACACTCTATTGTAGTGATACAGTATGCACACAGATAAGTAATACAAAGTAATTTCAATAGGGAGAAAGTAATAACACCTGAGGGTGGTGGTGGCACTGAGATCAGGAAAGGAGGAGGAGGAGGAGGTAGGACCTGAGCTAGGCTTGGAAAGAAGCTCAGTTTCTGAGAAGGGGAGATAAGAAGGGAGTACATTCCATGAATGAGTGATTTATTTGTCTAAATGAAGAGGTCTTTGCGTTTTCACAGACTATGGTGGTGGAGAGCAAACTTTGGCAGGTCCTACTGATGTAGAAATACTTTGAGGGTAGGCAAGAAGATGGATAGTGTCTGTTATCTGAGAACCAACTTAGCTAAGTTCAGAGTTTTTCAACAGAGAGAAGGTAGAAGATGACTCATTCTTGTTCAGCTAGGCCCTTCAAAGCAGAACTAGATAGTCATAGAGAGGTAAATTTTGGTTGAATATAAGTGGGGTTGGTTATAAGTGGGAGTTTAAGGGAAGAGTGGGAAGGAAACACCTTTATTAACAGGTAGAGCTGACCAAAGGCAGAATGGTCTATGTCTGTTTTCCACTACTGGAGATCTTCAGGCGAATACTGGCTTAATACTTGATAAGAAGGCTGCAAAAAGTATCATTGATGTGATCTATATAGGCATCAGTGACTGCTGAGGTCCTTTATAACTCTGGGATTATGTGACTTTAGGGCTTGTCACCATGTGATAAAATTTTGGGGTGTCATCAATTTATGCACATCTCTACTAATTCTTGAAGATTCACGATCTGTGTCAGCTCCCCCACCGATGAAATCATACATCTTGGAAATATCAGTCACTTATCAATAGTATGTTTCTGTATCATAATTTATGCAAAGCACTTTGCAAACCTTATACTGCTGTTTAAATGGGCTATTATTATTATTATTATGCCTTAATCAATTTTGTGTTCCCTCAAAGTGCCTCTAATACATAGGATAAACACTCATTGAATTGCACAGCAACATACTATGAGTTAATATTATGAAACAGTTTTTTGGAAACATTTTTGTTTTGTTTTTGGTTTTTTTTTTAAGGTAAGAACTGTGTACATGAAAGAAAGAACAAATAAATAGCATATTCAAAGCCAAGTAGTAACTGGGTTCAAATCCCACATTGGACACTCACCTGTCATATATCTGTGGACAAATGATGAAAGTCTTTGAGCCTGGGTTTTCATTTTTAAATAATACCTGTCTGACAAAAGTTAAATGCTTATTATGAGACTTAAATGAGATAATGTATGTTAAGTATTCCGTAAACCCTAAAGTCTTCTATTAATACCATCTGGAATTACTATAACAATGGTTTACATTTATTTAATATTTCAAGGATCCACATATATATTTGTATTCCCTCCACCAGGACATATTGCTACCTCTGGCTAACTCAAGACAGCAGGGCCTGTTTCCACTATTACAAGTTTCTTTGTTTGTTTTCATAGCTACAGAATCCCTTGTTCAAGTGCTTAAGGTGTTATTTATAATATTTGTATACTCCATTTACACCATGAACTCTTTACCTTGCCAATCAAGGTCCTTAACAATCTGGTTTCGAGTTGTTTTCTCTAGCCTCATCTCACACTAGTGGTTTTTACATACTCTACGATTCAATTCAAATTGACTACTATATTTACTCTTCCTTAGTGTCATCGAGTCTTTTTTTCTAGACTCCATGTTTTCATGCATAGCACTCCACTGCCCCCAGACCTGAAATGTTCTCCCTCTGTGTCACTCCTCTTATATGTTAACCTTAAAAATCAGTTGCACCCGATTGTAACTTGTATAATTTATTTCTTAAAGAGGCAATTTGAAGTGCATTAGAATTGGATCTGGAGAAAGCCTGACCCAAATTCAGCCTCTAACACTGTCCTTACCTCTCTGACCTTCAGTCTCCTCATCTGTAAAATGAGGATAAGGATGTATAATAGACACTACTTTTTTTTTTTCTAAATTATTCTGTTTTGGCATAATGGGTCTGTAAGGTGAATTCATGCCATAAAATAAAAGAAAACCAAAAGACTTTTCAGAATTCCAGTCTGAATATTACCTTCTCCTTTAGAAAATCATTTATTTTTTTTAAAAAATCAGTCCTATTTTGTGGTCCATTTTATTATTAGGTATAATCAGAATTTACAGATTCTTCTGCATTTATGCCTTCAAATTTTCATAATTTCTTATCTCATTTGATTTAATCCTGTCTTAGAAATGAAAGTTTTTCTTAATTCATTCATTTATTTGCCTATTTATTTAATTATTTTTTATGATTGCCCAGCACTGGTTGGCAATATGTCGTTTTGTTTGACTTGGAGTTGAAGTTATTGTTGATAACAGGCTAGAATGTCATCCTTACCTATCACTGGTGAGATCTGTTTCCAATTGTGTTATACTATAATGACATGTAATGAAAGTCTTTATGGTCTTCAGTCCATGTCATGAATACTCATGATTTGTTCACTTTATTAATTATTAGCATATACTTTAAAGCATTCCCAGCAGATGGACTATTTGTATTTTTGGTTTGTTCTAGTGGGTCTTGCTTTTTTTTCTGCACTGCCTAAAGGATCACTGCTTGTGTTATTATCCTCAGTGTTCCTCTGAACATCACGACGGTTTTGATTGGGGCCAGGCTACAATTATGTGCTCCCTGTCTATTCCTTTAACAGATGCATCACACTGACCAAGGTACTAATATAAAAAGTGGCATTACCCTATTCTATTTCACCTTTTCAATGATCCTACCAGAGATCCTCAGTTCTTGTAAAGGTCTCAAGCTACATGAGGTCCTCACAGTACATCACCCTGGCTGATGTTCCTCTTCTTTGGTGTCCCTAACCATAACAACAGTACAGTGAAATGGACATTCTATTGGACTTAGAGGGGATCGACATTATTATCACGCACTGCTGAGTGACATAGTAGAATATTGAGCTGAGTCAGGAAAAGATGAATTATATTTCAGCCTTGGGCATATCACTTAGAATCTCTTCGCCTCAATTTCCTCATCTGTTAAGTGGGGATAAAAGAACCTACCTTACAAGGCTATTTGTGTATGAGATGACATATGTAAGGACCATTGTAATCTTTAAAGCACTAATAATATTATTTACAAAATTATAAATTTTATATTTTTATATACTTAATTTATAGTATAATATATAAATTTGTAAAAATTATAAAAATAAAAAAGTTATAAAATCACAATCATTCCTCACTAGGCTACACTCTTTTTTTTGCAGGGAGGAAGGCAGGGCAATTAGGGTTAAGTGACTTGCTCAAAGTCACAGCTAGTGTGTGAAATGTCTGAGGCTGGATTTGAACTCAGGTCCTCCTGATTCCAGGGCCTGTGTCGTACTCACTGCACCACCTAGCTGCCCTTAGGTTACACTCTTGACCCCAAACTTTCTCTACCATGTCATGAAAATCTTTTCATCTTATGAGCTCACTCCTCCCCTGAATTTCATATCCAGGCTTCTTCCTCTAATTAGAATGTTCTTCCCAGAACCTCTTTTTTAAGGAAGACACACAGGCCAACCATGGCTTCATTCCTCTTCAGGATGCAACCTAACAATCTGAACATTCATCACCATGCCCTTCAACCAAGTTGCTTCATCTCTCCCACTCTTCTCCCAGCCTCACTTTTCAGCTCCTTTTACATGTTGTCTTCACTTATTAGGATGTAAGTTCCTTGAGGTCAGAAACTCTTTCTTTCTATTTGTGTTTGTATTCTCTTCTTATCTTCCTCTTTGTTCCAAAGATGTATTACTCCACCACTCCTCTCTGTATCTTTTAACTGGTGATCTTCCATTTCAATGCCTCATTGAAACTACTCTCTTTAAAACTCAGCTCAGGCATCACCTTCTTCATGAAGCCTTTCCTGATAGCCACAACTACAAGTGTCATCCCTCCCTAACAACATTGTATTTATTTGAATTTTTGAATTTATTGAATATATACGTGTATATATATATATATAGATATATGTGTATATATAGATATACGTGTATATATATATAATGTGTATATATATGTGTGTGTGTATGTGTGTATATACATACATACATACATATTTTGTGCATATTTATTAGAATGTAAGCTCCTTTAAGGCAAAAATATATAAAATCTTTGTATTTGTATATTTAATGCCTAGCACAGTGCCTGATATGTTATAGTTGCTTAATAAGTGCTTGCTTTCTTGACTGATTCGATTGATTGTCAAGATTGTCAACTTGTATATGTTGTCCATACTGCAGCCTGCTTCACGTATACCTATCATTTGAATTAAACTAAAAATATTATTAGGTTGACTAATTTGAGATAGGATCATAGAATTTAGAGCTGAAAGGGATCTCAGAGACCATCTTATCTAATTTAATCCACCCCCCTCCATTTTGCAGTAGTGGAAACAAAGTCCCAAGACGGGAAAGTGAATTTTTCAGGATTGTACATGTGTTAAATGACATATTCAGGAATCAAATACAGGACTTCTGATTCTAAATTTACCATTTTCTACTATGCTATGCTTACAATGGTTTTATGAGAATGCAGTAGAAGGTAGTTCAGAAAAAATGGCCATATATTTTACAAAATCTCATAATGAAAGTTGACTATGGATGCATCTATATGGCATCATCAAATAGATTGTTGTCAGGTTGACCTATTTATTTTTTACTGCTGTCATAATGACCAAGCACCAAAGAACTGATCAGTTGCTGAATGGCTGATTTAATTGGGCCATTAAAATGCCTGAAGTAATCGCATTTGGTTATATATGCCAAATTAATGACCAAATGGCATTGACTGCTCCTACAGCAATCGATCTTCCTTTATGATGGCCCCTAAACAATCAATTTGGTGACATCCAATAAATGTGGCCCGTATTTCAATTCATGTATTGAACCAGTTGCAAAGCTGTATAACAATGAAACATGCTGAATAAAAGTTAACCCATCTAAGACTTTGTCCTCAAAAAGAGTGTGGGAAAAATTAAACATTGGTCAGTCTTTTCCTATTGTCTATTGATTTGCAAAATTTAAAACTGAGGACAAACAGCTGGTTTGCAAATAGAGCAACATTCTGATGCATGTAGTTAAGAAATAAATATGTAGCCTAAATGGATATATAGAGAAACAGTGAAGTTTTGCCCCAGCAAAGGTTTGTTTCTGTCAGATATACATAATATAGAAATGCTTTCCCTCAATCTTCATTTGCATAGCAGTAAAAGAAATTCCTGGGAGCAAGGTGTCCTCTTTTCACCCCAGCAGATGCATAGCTCCACACGTTTTATAGAGTATAGCCTCAAAAATAGGTTTTGGAGAAGTAAGATTACAATCAGGGATATAACAGACTTCTGATAAAGACAGACATGATTAGAAGAGTAGATAATCTTAGCCTGGGACAATCTACTAGCATTTGTTGGCTTGCTAGATGGGAATGGTGGCTTATAGCTCTCAGACATACATAAAAGGCTGTAGTTCTCTCTGTCAGGGAGAACCTTTCTAGCCCCGGAACTCCAGAAGGTAGACTTAAAGAGGTTAAAGATAGCAGCAGCTTGTCCTGAAGCATCTCCATTGTTAGAGTCACACATTTTGTAGCAGAGAGCCTGTTGCTCATAAGGGCAATCGAAACAATGTGATAGAATGGAATGAAAAGGCATTAATTAAATGCTTACCATGTGTCAAGCACTGTCCTAAACACTGGGGTTACAAATAGAAATTTGAGATAGTCTCTGCTTTCAAGGAGCTCACACTCAAATTGGATACAATGACACACAAAGGATGTTTCAATTTCATGGCATATGGAAAGACTAGATAGACTTCTGGAAGGCCAAGGCACCTTGAGGAAAAATGACACAGATGATAATCCCCAACCAAGGTGACAGAGAGTCTAAATGACTGAGTAGGTCTCAGGGATACCTCTGACAAAGGTGGGGATGGAGGGATTACCATCCAGATGAGAATAGAGGCAAGGAGAACACAGATTAAGTGCTTACTGTGTGCAAGGCCCAGTGCTAATCACTATATAAATATTATCTCATTTGACCCTCACTACAATCTTAGGAGGGAGGTGATATGATTACCCCTACTTTGCAGTTGAGAAAACTGAGGTGTGTAGTGGTTAAGTGACTTGCTCAGGGTCACATACACAGCTACTAAGGCTAGATTTGAATTCATCTTCTTGAGTCCAAATATTCTTGACTCTAAGCCCAGGATTCTATGAATTACACCACTCAGCTGCCTCAAAAAATATGGCACATTTGCAGTTGAATTGGGTTGGGGAAAGACAAGGTCCATAGCTAGTGATGCTGTTCCTTTGTTGGCCACTAGCTGCCAGGTTGGGACGGTAGAGGGGAAGGTCACCATTTACCAGCTGTAGCAGCTGGTGGTAGTGCTGTCTTGCTGGTCTAGAACAATCCCTCCAAAAGACTGGATCTCTAGAAGTGGGTGGGCATCATGATGCCCACTCATATAACTGAAAGCAGAGATCTACCATACAGAAGAAAAAAGTACGATGATATTACCAGAGGATATACTGTATTTCATAGTGTCAAAGTATGAGTAACTTCACTCAATATGTGCCATAGCCACAGAGGCTCTATCTACTCTCCATATACATTCCTTGATCAAACGGGTTCCCTACACATATGTCCTACATGTAGCTTCCTTCATATATTTTATCAAATATAGCAGCAACTGCTCCTGAAGAGTTTTAATTGTCAGAGCCCCACATGTTGTAGCAGAGAGCCTGCTGCTCATAAGATCAGCAGAAACGTGATGGAAATGACTTGAAAAGGCATAATATAATTTGTAAACTATGGACTACACACATGAACTATGGACTAAACACATGAACTATGCATTCATGTGGGGACATGTTCTTATTACTTTATTTTCTATACTGTTTGATTAGATATGATCTTATGACTATGTCTTTAATTGTTTGTCCTCTGTTTGGCAATTTTAAGTACGTTGGCAGCAACTTGTGAAGCAAGATTTGGAATCTATTCTAACCCACAGAGTGTTCTGAATCCAAGATAGATTTTGGGGCGGCCCGTACTTGAGCGGATGATCCAGGAGCTTTATAGACATAGATATAGCTTTTTGATGAGGCAGAGCATAGTGGATGGTTTTAGATCATCTCCTGCCAGTTCATCTGCTAGGTTGGAAATCCTAAAAACAATTTTGTTTGACATATGAATCTTTGCTGACTAGTCATGCAAGCAAGAATCTTTGTATTAGTGTAACAGACAGTGAGGTATAGCAGAGGGGCACTTAACCTGGAAGAGGATATCTAGAGTCTTCTTACAATTGCATAACTAACTGGGTGACCATGAGTAAGTTCCTTCACCTTTCTAGACTTCAATTTCCTTATATCTAAAATAAGATTGAAGGAGGGGTTGGCAGCCTAGATGGTCTTAAAGACTGCTTCTCTTCCTAAAATTCTATCATTTTCAAAAAAAAAACCAGAAAACAAAAACTGTGTTGAATTTACCACTTTAAGGGGAAGAAATATCAGTTGTCTTTTTTTGTGTAATGTCCTTCTTGGGCAGCAAACACCATATTAACCATCCCTTGGCCTTTTCTAAAGCTATGCTGGCCCTCAAGAAGATGACCATCTTCAAGGAGAAGGATCAGCCTATTAAGGAGGACTCTGGCAAGGGTCTTGCCAGCAGTGACTAAGAGGAAACCCCTCTGTGATTATCAGAGGACAAAGAGTTGATATGGTGTTTTCAGCCCAACAACTCCAGGAGAAATGCCGGGAGCAGAGCAGAGGTCTGTACACAATAGTCATCAATCTGACCAAGGCCTTTGATACTATCAGTCATGAGCACTTGTAGAAGACTGTGGTAAAGTTAAGTTGCTTGGAAAGGTTCAGCAGTATTGTATGCCAGTTCCACAATGGCATGCTTGCACAGGTGCTGGAGAATGGACAATATTCTCATGCTTTCCCAGTCACCAATGAGTGAAGCATGCTTTGTAGCATGATGTTTTCAGCAATGGTGTCAGACACCTTCAAAGAGGGTGGAAACAGCATGAAGGTCAGCTACCACCATGGTGGTAAATTATTTAACATGAAGAGGCTACAAGCCAAGATTAAAGTGGAGGGAGAGTTGGTGCAGAACATTTTGTTCACAGGTCATTGTGCACTCAATGCAACCTTGAGGCTGGGATGCAACAGATTAATTCTCTGCTGCTTGTGCTAATTTTGTCCTGACAATTAACACCAAGAAAACACAGGTTCTCCACCAGCCAGCACCATACTTCCATCTGTGTAACAATTGGTTTTAGCAAATGGAGAAATTTTGAATGCTGTGGATGAGTTCACTTACCTTGGCAGTATACTTTTCAGTGATGTGCACATAGATGATGAGATTGAGAAGCGCATTGCCAGGATTAGCTCTGTGTTTGGGAGGCTCTGAGTGAAAGTGAGGGAGAGAAGAGGTATTAGAATGCCTACCAAAGGGAAGTAGCTCAAATTGAAGGGCTACAGAGCTGTCGTGCTGACCTCATTGTCATTGCCTGTGAAACCTGGACAGTATACCAGTGCCATGCCAGGAAAACGAATTGCTTCCATTTGAATTGTCTTAGGAAGATTCTGAAAATTGCCTGGCAAGAAAAATTACCAGATATTGAGGTTCTTTCCTGAGCTTAACTGCCAAGCATTTAAATTCTTCTACAGAGACTGCAATTTTGATGGGCTGGCCATGTTTTTTTGGAAAGACAAATGCCTAAAAGACTATTTTATGGAGAACTTACAGAAGGCAAGCACTCACATCATAATCAGACAAAATGATAAAAGGACACTCTCAAGGTCTCTCTGAAGAACTCTGGAATTGATTGCATGACATAGGAGATGCTGGCACAGGACCACCTCACATGGGGTATCCTCATCAAAGAAGGTGGTGTGCTCTATGAACAAAGAATTGTAGTAGCTCAAAAAAAGTGAGATGTGTAAATTTAGAAACTTCCCCACTCCAAATATTCATCTGGACTATTTGTGCCCAACCTGTGGTACAGGCTTTTGAGCTCATATTGGTCTGAACAGCCACACTCAGACACACTGTACCTTGATCCCAATGTAGTGATGTCATTTTGGTTTTCTTCAAACACAAAGGACAACAACCACTCCTTGACTTAGCTAGAGGAAACTAAGTGATATAACCTCTACATGCAACAGGTATGTGAAGATGAGTAGAAGCAGAATGAGATAATAAATAAAGAACTGGGTTTAGAGTTAGGAAGACCTGAATTTAAATCCTGTCCCTGCTGCTCACTAACTGTATCACTCTCCAGTAAGTCGCTGAATCTTCTTCCTGACAATATACTCAACAATCCAGTGGATCCAGTCTGGTTTTACATGTGGCAGAAGAAAAAAAAATAGACCAAAAAAAAACCAGGAAATCAGGATTGAATTTGAACTCAACGAGTTCATATTCTGGTTCACTGAGTTATTACTTGAATGCCCTTGAGTAAAGCACTCAATCTCTCTTGGCCTCAGTTTCCTCATCTACAAAATGAGGGAACTGATCTTTCCATCTCTTACATATGACCCTATGAAAATGCTACGAAGAATATTCTTTAGCATTATCAGTATCAGAAATTCATTCATTCTATAAATATTTATTAAATGACTATTCCATATAATATTCTGTGCTAGGCATGGAAAGTAAAAACAAAATAAATGCAGTCAGAGCTCTAATTTGTATTTCTCATCTCTGGGGCAAGTTTCACAAAATGGACTCTCAAGTCAAGTGTTGAAGGCTATTGGATTTGGTGGGTAGGATGGGAAATAGAGATCCCAAGTCCCAAATCGGTCACTTGAGGATAAAGGTCTAAGGTAGGGTGTCCCGGCTGGGTCAAAGAAATGATGAATTTGATGATCTTAGAAAAACATGGATAGATTTGCATGAAATAATGAAAAGGGAAATAAGTGGAACCAAAAGAATGTTGTATATAGTAACAGCAATATTATTTTAAGAACAGCTTTGAACAAGTAAATCATTTTGACTATTATAAATACCCAAATGAACAACAAATGACATATGTCGGAAAATGCTATCCACATCCAGAGAAAGAAGAAATAAATAGAAGTATACATAGAATGATTTTACATATATATGTATGTATATATATATATATGTGTGTGTGTGTGTGTGTAGATATGGACACACACACACACTTGTGTCTAATGATAGCAATCTCTAGCGTTGGGGTGAGGGAAAAAAGGTGAAAAAGAAGTTTATGTGATAAATTTATTATATATTTAAAAGGAAAAGCAAGTTGTACATAATAGATTTGCACTTTCATGTGCCATCATCTTTTTTGCATATACTATGTTTTGGAAATGCTTGTTTTATTTCATAAATTAAAAATAATGTAAATAAAAATTTTAAAAAGGAAGCCATTTACCAACTGAATTAATTATTCTTGATAACTAAGTGTTAAGCTCAGTTGTTTCTATAGAAAGAGTATCACTGATGAAGGAGTATAAGTGTTTTCGGCACTGTCAAAATTCTGGTACCCCGAGTGAAAGCCCCTCTTAGCATGCTCTAGTCATGTTTCTGGTCACAATCTCTATCCTCAAGGAGCTTATTGTCTTGCAAGGGATTTAAGAAATGCTCGTGATAGCCCATAATACGAGGAAGGCTGTGAAAGTGTGACAAAGGAGGAACGAAAAGATATTTTGCTTTAGCAAAGGAAGAAATAAGTTCTGCCTGTATAGATAAGAAAAGGCTTCATGTAGGGAGTAGCATTTGAGCTACAGCTTGAAAGATGGGTAGTACATGAGTATGCTGGCAGAGTTGGAGGAAAATATTCCAAGCAGAAGAGCCAAATATTCCTTGGTCAAGTTGAACTTGACTGGTATGTGTCCATACATGCTGAATACTTACTGCCATGAACTTCCCCATATTTGCCACTATGTAATTGAATAACCATCAGTTTTACACCAGGTTCCTAGCTGTTCATCTGCTTTATCAGCAGCAATATGGCAAAGTGAATGGGGTTCTTAGAGACAGGAAGATCTATGTTCAAGCTGTGCCTCTGACAAAAACTAGCTATGTAGTTATAAGCAAGTCACACTTTCAAATCCCCCAGGAAGCACTCTAAGACTATAAGTCAATGAGGAGTTGTTGATCTATACATGTGGAGAGATTTTCAGCACCAGTAGTTCCCAATGCTAATGAAATTACAGGTCAGGACAAAAAAAAATATGAAAGAGGATTGAGAAGTGGTTGACTTAATTCTTCCTGTTTGGCATTTGACTTTTATTTTATAAATATGCAGGTTGGAGGACAAGTGATAAATGGTAACAATAGGGTGATGGTTAATTCTTTGCTGATCCACATCCAAATGGGCTATAAAAATGGTAATGTATGTATTCATAATTAACATGCTAACTATAAATCATCTCTGTTCTAAATTATTAAAATGATGAAATGCACACATCTCTATTAAGGAGGAAAATTTATTTGTGGAAAAGTTAGGAAAGTAAAAACTTAAAATGGCTAGGGCAACCTTTCCTCTGTCTGCTCACTTATGAGTCAGGATGTAAACCTGACAGGTATGGAAGCAAGATTCTCCTGCTATCCTACTTGAATCTCAGAGCCACGTGAAATTTCCAGCCAGTTTCAGGGAGTGTGCTATAAGTTTTTTTTTTAAATAGAAGCAGTATAAATTGGTGGGTGACACAGTAACAGTAGAAGACCTGAATTTTATTCCCAACTGTACAATTAATTTTCTGTGTTACCTTTGGTACGTCATTTATCTGTTGAAAAGTGTCTTCGTTTAAAATCACATACTTCAGCTAGAGAAGTCGTAGGTTTACAGTATTTGAAGCTAAAAGTAACCTTAGAGATCCATTCTAACCCCCTCATTTTATAGCCTGAGGCCCATGGGGTTTGCCCAAGATTACGCAACTAATTAGATATAGTGCTAGCACCAGAACTTGGGTCTCTGTCTCCTAGGTGGGGACTCTGATGGGGATAAAAATATCTGCCCCTCTTCCCTTCAGGAATATCATAACAATTAATGAGATGGTGGGTCTAATTTGGGGATAACCTGGGATGAGCGAGAACTTCTCTAAGAGCGCTATGCTCACACATGGAAGACACATTTATTTTTCCAAGACACTGGGAGGCCATTTGGTAAATTACCTTTGAATGGTCCCCTAGTATCCTCAAAGAATTAATGTGCTCCACATGGTTGAACTCCTCATGTCCCAAGAGTCTTTTCTCTAGCTTTCCAAACCATAGGCTTGAGCCACTGCCACTTAAGTCTATAGGCAGAAGGGCCATACCTGAATGGAAGCAACTGGAAATAGCTATCAGGGTTCTGAGTGCTGGCTTTCCTTCTGAGCTGAGATCCTTTCATAAAAACACTCAATCAGAAGTTTAGAACATGCTTCTCCATGCAACTCTCCTAAGTGTTGCTGAGCTAGTTTAAACTATAAATGGGAAATATTTAACAAAATAAATTAAAATGCAATAAAACAATAGATAATGCTATGTTTTGAAACTAAGTCAATATGTGATAGAGAGCCTTAGATATCACTTTGTGACTCCCATTGAAATTTGGGTTTAATAACACTGCACTAAATCCTACAGACAATGCAAAATATGGAGGCAATGCATATAATGCTTTCAGATAAAACAGGCATCTAATGTTTCATACTCTAGTATTATTTTAAATGAATAAATTAGATGACAAAAATGCCAAACAAAACATTAGTTTATACTTTAATTCAGAAAATTCTCTCATAATTGAAATATTTATTTCTGTTATTAATGTCAGTCACCTCACATTCTCCATGTCCTATGTTATTTCCTCACTTTCACAATACCCATATGTTTCATTTGACCAGGTTTCTACTTGTACCTTTTTATCACCTCCCTTGAAAGTCCCTATCCTGAACCATTATATCAGGGATTTCCTGTGCAATCTGGAGCTGACAGCCTGAGATTATGATTTCGACTTTATGGCACAACGATTCTTTTTCCCGCTTCTGAAACCACTGCCAATCAAATAAGGTTAGAGTAATCAAGACATTTGTAGAAATTTGGGGCATCTGTCTTCTTTGTTGGACCACAGAGAGTCAGAAAACAGAATATGCTTCATTCTTAAACATATTCCATCTTCTATCTTATGATCATAGTTCTAGATCTGAAATGGATTTCAGAGGCCATCTCATCCAAGTCCTACATTTTGTAGATAAGGAGACTGAGGCCTAGGGAAGAGGATCAGTAGAAGAAAATATGATATTGAAGGGACACATGGAACAGAGGAAGTCCAATAAAATGGTGAGAGTGCTGCGTCTAGAGTCAGAGAGCCTCATTTCAAACAGCCACTTGTTTGTGTATGGGGTACTCAGGAGGATCAGCATCTTTGGGGTAGGGGCTTATAAAAGGCCACTCATCTACCTCTCATGTCCTCTGGTGTCCACCAACTCTCACCTGTGGTTCCAAGAAGCTATAGCATGCTCAGTAGCCACATCCCAGTAAAACTATCTTGGCAGATGGGCTAAACCAGGTTGTGGGTAACCAAAAGACCTCAAAACCATTGGTGAGTTAGGGGAATGTCTATCCCAAGCATGTGAAGACTTTCCCCAGGAAAATGGGGAGACGAGAACAATTTGTTCCAATGACCACAAAGGTGGCTGAAGCAGATAGTGTGGAGTGCTTACAGCTTGGTCAGACGTTGAAGATACCAAGGTCATCCACTGCGTCCTGGGCCAGCTCCAGTTGCCTTGACTTTTGTCTTGCCACTGAACTTCAATGACTCTGGAAGAGAGAGTGAGGTTTATGACTTTACACAACTCTGCTTTATTTAAATCCAATACATGCACAAGTCAAGAGATTACCTGTGATATCATAGTTCTTCAAAAATGAAGGACAAACAACAACAATCTGGCACTTGCTACATATGTGACCTTGGCAACTTACTTAAACTGTCTGGGTCTCATTTTTTTAACTTTAAAATGAAGGGATTAGACTAAATGGCCTCTAAAATCATTGCCAGTTCAAGATCTACGATCCTGTGACCTTTCGTAATAAGACCAGGGGATATGAGATGAATACCTCAAGTGAGGCAGAGATACCCAGTGGATCAACAATCAGCAAATATTTTTCAAGTACCTATAATGTGCCAGACACAGTGTTAAGCACTGAAGATTCAAAGATAGAAAGGAAACAGTGCCCATTATACGTATACCACACGTACACATGACACATACATATACACACACCCATTTTATATGTGCATATGTATATGTATGATATATACAAACTATATATGCATATGGTATAGATAAGCACACACAGATATAAATGTGTATTCAGTATTGTATGTATGTATATTTATGTGTACTACATGTGTGTACATATGCATGAAAGTTTACATGTATGTATACACACAAAAATAAATTACAAGTTTTTTCCTCTTGGGGAGGGGTTTGAAGCACTAGTAGTTGGAGGTATCAGAGAATGAGAGAAGCTAATGCTGACCTTTAAAGAAAACTAGCTATAACCCAGCTCTAAGATTCGTTGTAACTCCCACTCATCTCCCATATCCAAAATGTGGCTACTACATCCCCTCAGGGATCTAGGGGTAACACTGAAGACACTGGGGATGTCTTTTCCAATGTTATAGCTCATGAGCTCAGACCATTGTGCTTTCTCCTGAGATAATCATTTGAGAGTCATGTGATCAGTCAGACTTAAGTAGCTTTTCGAAGAAAAAGTATCTACTAAGGTAGTATAGTTTATATAAAACATTTCCTTAAAAATCTATGATGCAGTCTCTCAAAAGAGTCTGAGGGAAAGTGAATTTGAGCTTAAAGAGCTCACGTGTCAAAGGCGTAACTCAGTTATGCCTGGTTATTAGAACTCCTTTTCTCCCCTTTGTGAAGTGCTTAGGAAGTCATCCCTTCCCTAGGTACAGTATATCTTCTTTACTGGTTTCTTTATAGAACTATGAATCCAATCCAGTTCCCCCTTGACCCCTAATGTAAGATAATGTAAGGTAAGCATTGACATCAGTTATCGTTGTCTAGCAGGGAGAGGGGATAATGCTAGGAAAGATGGAAGTCTAAAATCCATTGAACCCTTGAAAGTTCACAAGATCCTTCTCTATCAAAGAGAAAAGATAGAGAGAAGATCAAGACCAAAACCAAAGTGAATTTTTCTTCCCACCCCCAAACAACTCCTTCTTAGGGGAATTAGCTCTAATGCTCTCTCTTCATTCAGGCATCTAGGTGGCACAGTGGATAGAGCACTGGTGATGGAGTGAGGAAAACCTGAGTTCAAATCTAACCACAGACACTTAGCAGGGGCATAAGCCTGGCCAAGATACTTAACTCTGTTTGCCTCATCTGTAAAATGAACTGGAGAAGGAAATGAGAAACCATTCCAGCATCTTTGCCAAGAAAACCTCAAATGGGGTTACAAAGAGTCAGACAAAGCTGAAATGATTGAATAATGGCAACAACTTTATTTACTACTTTTTGAAATCTAAATCTCAGCCAAATGCTTAAATAACTTGAGTTCTAAAACCAACCTTCTATTTTACAGATGACCCACAGGGTCACCTCATTAAGGTATCCAGAGCACCTTAGCACTTACTTTAAATGGGGTGGAATACTTTCCTTGATTTATTCAGCCAACCCCATTTTCGCATAGATATTCTAAGATAAAGAGGTGAGAAGGGATGAATTCCAAGTATGGGGTACTGCCTTGCAAAGTTATGGTGACAGATAATGTAGTGTCTTATTTGAGGAAAAGCAGAAAAGAAATACTACCTGGGAAATATTAAAAGAATCAGAGGGAGGCATTCCATATTTTGGATGGATTTTATTTGGATGATATATGGGAAAATGCTGAAAAGAACTGCACAAGATGAAAAGAAATAGGTAAGTTGTGATGGAGATGGGTGGAGGAAGCACACACACCTTTGGGATCACAGCTTAACTAATATATTGGAGTCTAATTAACATACATATTGAATTATTTTGAATATACCTCAAATTTAAATATATTAAAAGAAAATTCATTAAAGTCCACTTAGATAATGTCTATTAATATTAGAGACTAAAAAGACCTTAGGTGTCACCTGGTTAAGATATTCTACAAAGGAAAACCAATGATGATACCCAACTGCCACCTGCAATGGGACAACCTGAAAGAGAGGCAGGAGGTAGCCTATGCCGGTTGAGTCAAATCACTTAGGTCACCACCTCCCGTCAAACTCTGATGGAAACAGTCCAGGAATCTAAGGTAAAGAACCTTAGGAATAACTGTGTACCAAATCTCCAAACCCGCTTCCAGTCCAGTCCCCATAACCAACATTGTGAGGGGAGATGATTTTGGAGAAAGTGCCCACCTTCCTCATTATCATCTGCAATAGCTGCTGACCAACTGCTACCAAAAGGCAGAAGAGTGCAAGAGCCCTGCCAGTGGAACTATACTCAGACCACTGGTCCTGTTTATACTCTAGCCCTCATAGTCATCATCTATAGAAGCAACTCCTATGGAGTTGCAAGGGGCCAGCCATACCTGCTGACCGACTGCCACTCACAAGCAAGCTAGCCTACCTGAAGCATCATAGCACCCCAAGGGAGAGACAAGAAGCAGCATGTGTCAGAAAAACCAAACCACCTCCACCACCCCACAAGCCTGACCACCATTTCCCCTCTGATCCTGATGGAGATAGCCCAAGACCCTGAACCGAAGATCCCTAGGAATAATGATATCATCCATCATCAGTCTTGCTTCCAACTCAGTCCTTATAGCCATCAGCCTAGTAAGTAACACAGGTGGAAATCCAGCCTGGTAACTATTTCTACAAGTATTGGAACTACAACCCCTGAAGAAATAGAAAATAAAGAGCTTGCCACCAAAGATGCTGTCATTGCTTAATGTCTCAACATCATGAATTGGTATGATTCTATCACCGGAAATGACATGAAAGAACAGGCATTGCCATCATTTTTTCTGTTGCCCCCCAAAGACTATGGGACATTCCCATTGGACTTGCAATCAAAATCTTATACATGTGTTGTCTCCCCAACCAGAATGTGAGCTCCTGGAAAGCAGAGACTATATATGTTTAATATTCGTATCCCTAGAGCTTAGCACAATGATTTGCACATAGACCTGCTTTATGAATGTTTTTATTCATTCATTCATTCATTCACTTTGTATTCTTCAAAGCATCCCTATATCTGCTCTATTAATATTTCTGGAAAATCAGGGAGAAGGGAGCTATGTAATGACAATTGAATAACAGACCTTAAATCACAAGTGAAAAGGAAGTAATCTTGTTTAGAAATACCACAGGTTGAAAATTTTTAGCTAAATTATTTAATTACACTAACACTTCTGATAATGACAAGGATTCAGGAATTAACTACCAAAGGTATAAATGATAAGAGTGGCATCAAAAATTGATCTAAAGCATCAGAAAAGGGATTCCATCTTGGAATATATGAAATGGTATCAAAAGTGCCAGAAAATAACAAAGTGTTTCTGGAAAAGAAGGTGGTTGATTGAATCTGGGAAGGGATGACCTGTGCTTGGGCCAATCTGGGAAGAGATTGGGTGATCAAAAGTAGGTAGATTAGTCTCAAGAAAAAGGACTGCCTGTGTCTCAAAAGAGAAAAGAATCATTAATTTTGTATATATTTTGTATAATTTATTTTGTATATACTTATATGTGTGCTCTTCTCATATAAAATATAAACTCATTGAGGACAGAGATGAATTAAATTTATGTCTCTATCCCCAGTACTTTTTATAGTGTATGGCACATAGGCAATTAATAAATTCTTGTTGATTGATTGATTTTGTGATTGAGATTGGAAAAGGTTGGAAAATTACCTCATTTTATAGAGGAAGGAATGTGTGCCTAGAGAGATGAAGGGACTTACTCCTAGTTACGCGCATAGCTAAGAAGGATCAAAGTCAAGATTCAAACACAAATCTTTGACTTCAAATCCACTTCTGTTTCTACAGTACTGGAAGTTGATGATGAAAGCACCTTGGGTCTTCCACTAATTCTGAAGAATGGCTGGCCCCAGTACCCTCAGCCAGGCAGCTTGTCCTAGGGACCAAAGGAAAGAAGAACATGAAATATTCCTTTTGCCATCTCTCCACCCCCACCAAAACATACACACACTCATATCATCTTTGAGAGATTAGCCTGAGGTCACAAAGCAGTCTCTTGACTCCTGTTACAGGTATTCTCACTCTCCTTCTACTCTCTCTGGTAGCCCTAATAGCTTCTGCCATTTAAAGTCAATATAGAAGGTAAGCTAAAGCATCTATGAAATTATAAGCGAATGTGAAAATAGTTGATTTATAAATATCACATATGTGTGTGAGTGTGTATATACATATGCCTGCTAAGATGTCTCTATGTGGAAGATGCTAGGGTATTGCTTCTCGGAGAATTATAATGACACACAATGGAAAAACATGCTTGGGAATTCCATAACTGCTTCCAGTTGGCCTACTGCATGGTTAGGAGGAGCCTTTTCCCTTTGACTATATAGCCAGAACTATCAGTATCCTCAAGAGGGCCAAGTCAGCTCTGGCTGCATTTCTGCATTTGAGTCTAAGGAAGCAAAGTTTCTGATGAGAAAATTACGCTGTAAAGGATATGTGGCCTTTCCCATGAAAATTCCCAAGAAATGGGCCTGCATCCTTGACTTTCTCTTTTGCTCTTTTTCATTATAGATATAGGAAACAGGGTCTGTAACCTTGGGAGTTTCAGAGGCTGGGAATAGGAGCCACAAGAATCCAGGATTTTAGGAATCCAGGTGTTGAGGCCAGCTGAAAACAATCCTTTGGGATGATTTTTTCTGGACTCCAGCTCAGCAGAAGCCTTTGGATGTGATGTTTCTGGGACCAATGCAATATAGGAGCTAAATAGTGAGCCTAATTCCACCTTCACTTCCACTGAAGTTGTGTGTGTGCATGTGTATAAGGAGGATATCATGCCCATGAGGTTTTGGGGAAAATGTATGTTTCTTGTTGCTATTTTTTGAAGTAAATATTCCTTTGTAACAGCTATCCAATGCTAAGTAGTCACTGGGCCCCTAAAAATGGAGGAAACGTGAGGACTCTAGCCAATTTCAGAGAAAATAAATACCAGTACCTCAGGGTAGCTGAAAAACCTGAGGGAAAAGATAAAAAAGGTCTGGGTAGGGCTAAAGAGAGTAGGGCCCAAGCTTACCAGGTTACACATGTATCTTTCAAAAAACTAAATTATGCACAATTGTGTTCCCATACTATTAATTTAATATTGTGTAAGTGTTTTTATAACAAGTGTGCATAAATGTGTGTGTTTGTGTTTCTCTTTGTGGTCAAGAGATGTAGTGTTGTTAGGGAAATAGAGCTATGATATTTCCTGGAAAATCTCAAAGGTTTGTTAATACCTTTGAGAAAATGCAAACATTTCAAAATTTCAAAAGAAATCAGAGTAAGACAGTAAAAACAAAAGTAACCATCTCTCTGCCACACCTCAAAAAATTAAGACTTTGGTCTAATAGGTTTATTAAAAATGCTCAAATTACGTGTGGGTAGTAATCTATCAGGAATATTGAAAAGAAATTCACAGACTCATAGGATTGAGAGTCAGAAGGGACCTCAACAGCCATCTAGTCCAATCCATACACAAAAAGAAATCCTCATTATAAGCTACTTGACAAGTAGTCATCTAGCCTTTGGAATCCACAATAAAGAGGAAAGGGAAACCTACCATCTCTCTACATAGCTTATTCCAACGAGAGTTTTCTCCCTCTCCCATCCTTTTAGATTTTCAAGACATTGGACAAATATATTTTTATCACCCTTTGTTAGAAATATACTCCATCTTTGGCCAGGAATTTATCATCTTTGTATGGTAAACCAGATTGAAAAATCCAAATCCTCTTCTCAGATATAGCTTTCTCATCCATCTACTTACTTTCCAAATTATTTTTTCCTCTCTGTATCCCTTGTTTTCAATGCACAAAAGTGAGGAAAATACAACCTGTGACCCCATGGTCTTCAGTTTCTTGCCAAAGCCTCCATAATCTTTGGCAATATTTGTTGAGGTACCTTCTGGCAGTGTCATTTGTACCAGTGTGAATCACCAGAAGCGGGTACTTGTCATCCATTTTGATAAGTCTCTGTAATGTCTTGGATATGTGCCCTGGGAAGACAACAGACATCTCTATTGTTGTAATCAGCTGGATAAATAGCTGCCTCAGTACCCTTCAGCAGGGAATAGCCTACCATTCTTCTTTTTATTCCTCTGCCTTTTATTGGATGAGTTCTCACCTGATAGCATAATTAGGTAGATGCTATGCCATTTGGTACATATGTGTTAAGTATTGCTCTAGATTCATTGTCTATGATACCTTTAAAATAATGTAGTTTCCTTGTTTATCTCTTTTAATCATCTATTTTACTGTTGTTGTTTTTTTCTGAGATCATGATTGTCACCTCTACTTTTTTGAGTTCACTTGAATAATAATACGTTCTGCTCTAGCATCTTACACTAACTCCATGTGAATCTTTCTTTTTCTAGTATGTTTCTTATAAACAATGTATTGTTGGATTCTGCCTCCTAATTCATTCTGCTATCCTATGTTTTATGGATGAGTTCTTCCAATTTATGTCTACATGTGTGATTGTTAATTTGTGAGAAATAAGGAAGTTTGAAAGAAGGAAGGGTTTGGGAGAAAAATAATGATTTCAGTTTGGGCTATATCAAGTTTTTGATATCTCTGAGATACCCAGTTTGAAAGGTCCAATAGATGATTAGTACTGAAGTGCAGGGAAGAGACTGTGACCAGATATCTAAATATGTGGGTCATCCACAGAGAGATGATAGTTAAATCCATGGGAGTTGATGAGATCACCAAAAGACAGAGTATAGATCCAAAAGAGAAGAAGGATTGGGCTGTATTCTTGGGTAATACCCCCCATTAGAGGACATTATGATAAAGAAAGTTGAAAAGGAGCAGACAGGTAGGAAGAAAACCAGGAGAATATATTTTCATTAAGCTCCAGGGAGAGGAGAGTAGCAGTGGGTGCCAAACAGTGTAAATTCAGAATGATGAGAGTTGAGAACCAATGGTCCAATTTGGCAATTAAGAGAAATTTCAACTTAGTGATGGCATTTAAAGCTAGATGGCAAAATATGTGAGAGTGAGTGAAAGGAAAGGAAGTCAAATCAGAAAAGGCAAATCCCTTTTTGTCTAGGAGTTTAATAAGAAATGGGGGAAAGGCATAGGATATTACTTTGAGGGAATGGTCTAGCAAAGCTGCATTACTTTTTTGTTTGTTTTATTGATGGGGCTCATTTGATTATATTTAAAGGCAGCAAGAAATGAACCAGTGGGATAGAAAGAGGTTGAAGATTAGAGAGAGACAGAAATAGCAACAGTGAGAATGTTTTAAGTTTATGGAGGGTGGTGAGAAATGATTCATTTTTAAAGATGATACTTTATTAATTGTCTTTGCTTTGAACTGCTCACATCCTCTGGTTAACTAACAAAACAGAAAACACATAAAACAGGGCCTCAAAAGTTGTATCTTCAAGTGGTTACAGAGAAATATCTCAGATGGGTTTTGAATCCCAGTTCTCTAACTCTAAATTCAATATTCTTCCCCAATGTATAACAGATGAAGGTTGTATTTAGGTACCTTATAAGATTTCTTCTAATTCTGTAGTTTTATGATTTTATATATTCATAGAATATATTTCTAAGATCTATATAACATTAAAAGAGAAACTTTTAGAACACTAGAAAAACATAAAATGATCTTAAAAATTATTTAATATATCGAAATATAAATTATTTAATAGACCTCTATGGATGAGCGTGATCCTAAAGATTATCACTAAATCTAGTTAACTATCAATAAGTTTCAAGAATTAATAAAAAGCTATAGCCTTGGCCTAAATAGAATCTGACACTAATTGCATGTTGTATAGCTTCTGGTTTCTGGCTCTTTGCCTAAGAGTGATTTAAAAAAAAATTAAAATAAAACAATGGTGTCTTTGAAATGAAGAAATTGAGCTTTAGCTTCTTGTGGTAGAGAGGACAATAGAATGGCTTTCAGATAATCCCACTAAAAGATTCATACTATGCCAGCAAAAGAAGAAAATCCAAAAAAGGTAGAAATTAAAGGATACTTCTAATGGAGCAAAATAGAATAGCTTCATTTACTGGTAATACATTTAGGGGTTCTTAAGTCTAGAAGCAAGGGACATGCTTTTGTTTAAACATTGAAAAGCAATCCATTTGAATGTCCACTAATGAAAGCACTACTACATGAGGAAAAACACATGTTTAGGGGCAATTTGAGATGCTCTGTTGCAGTAACATTAATTTTAGTGCAATGTAAAACGTTCTTTAGTTCATTATTAAAGGCACTTTTTAAATGTCTTTTACATATTAGAGATAGTAAACAGGGTTTATTTGATCAATTGAGTCACCTCCAACTGATTACAAAACTTTTAGACTTTGAGTGGTCGCATTTGAAGAATGTGTGTCACAGGTGACAGAAATATTGCTAAGTGCTTTACAAATATTTCATTCTATCCTGATAACATCTCTGGGAGGGAGATTGTCCTCATTTTATGGTAAGGAAACTGTCACAGATAGAGTGATTTGCCCAGGAATTCATACCTGGTGAATATCTAAAGCTAGATTCGAACACAGATCTTCCTGATTCCAGCTCTAACCCTTTATCTACCACTACTGTTACCTAGAAATAATAAGATATAAAAGTGGGGCCTTTTAAGACTTTTAGTAGCCATGTTTGTGTATGAAATGATTTTGAATGGGATGAACAGTTAACAGACATATTGGGCTTGTCCCCACATTATGAACTTTCTATGTCTCTTTTTTGCCCACCCAGATAAGTTGGAGAGTCTTCATACTGAAAGGTGGAAAACAGGGGGAAACTCAATTGATTTTATTCTTCAAAATTTTCACTTGTGCCTTGTATGGAGATACACAGCAAGATGCGGGTGGAGATGAGTATTTCACTTCCCTGTTCCCCCACCATGACATTTTTTAAACAAAAGCACATGGCCTCAGGGGACTTGTGCTTCCAAACAGCCTGAGAAAGGAATTCAAAGGTGTTATTACTTGAACCCCGACCTTCTGCTAAGGAGTCTAGCTCCAGAGCTGAGGTGAGTCCAGTGAAGTGAAGTTGATAAAACTAGAAAGAAGCTTGGATCCTGCAGCTGGATTCCAGAAGAAGGGTTAGAGGTAAAGGAATATAAAAGACAGCTAGGAAGCAAAGTAGATAGAGAGCTGGACCTGGAGGCATCAAGACCTAAGCTAAAATCTGGCCTTAAACACTTAGTGGCTGTGTTACCTCAGGCAAGTGGTCTAAGCTTAGTCTACCTCAGCTATCTAATCTGTAAAATGGGGATTTAAAATAACACCTATCTCCAGCATTATGAGAATAAAATGAGATAGTATTTGTAATGCGCGTAAAGTGCAAACTAAAAGTGCACTAAAAGTGCACGCAGAATCACTGAAGAGAAGGGATATCTAAGGAGTTAACAAGTATGGAAGCATGAATATAAAGAATGTGCTTGGCCTAAGCAGTCAAAACCTCTGTGATCCAGGCACCCAATGTGAGGTCTTGACAGTGTTCCTTCTATGGTACAGCGTCTCTGCTGGACAAGCTCTTCTGCCAGGTCCCATGGGCTTGCTTCTGAGAGAGGTGTGTGAGGATCATGATTCCTACTGTCTCTGGCTTTGGGCTTAGTTGAAATTCTGGCTGAGGGTATTGCTATGCTCTTTCAAAAAGAATCCAAATTCATACCCAAGAACAAGGGGTGTTAGACCTGTGCTTTTCCCTAGAAAGCAACTAGATCCAAGCACTTAATTCTCAACTCTTCTCACTCAACTTGTCTGAACTCAGCTTTGCAACTGGACTCCCAAGAAGAAGATTGGTGTTCAAGAAGTGATGTTTTTGAATTATTCTTTCGGACTGTGTGTAAGCATGTTTCCTATTGATATGAGCTCTGCTGAAAGTTGTCATTGCCAAAGATTGGTAGAACCACCTCCCCCACCCCACGCCTGCCTATGCTATGCTATTGTACCTCCAAAAGGTACAAAAGAAAAGAGGAAGAGAAAATTCAAGAGTTTATAATTCTTTATCATCAACTGGGTCTGTTTTCAACTGGCTCAACTCAATTCATTTCCCCCATTTTGAAACACCTAATCTCTCCCCTTCACTCACTTAGTTAAGTGGATGGAGTAAAGGCATAGGAAATCCACCCCCTGAGAACAAGTCCACTGTCTCTGCAAACACTCATCCCAGTCTTGATTTTTTTTTTTTTATGTGAAGGTGACTATTCAAAGCCTGGTTGGGACAAGGGGTGTGTGTGTGTATGTGTGTGTGTGTGTGTGTGTGTGTGTGTGTGTACCATTTGACCTACATTTGAATGTAGACTTCATCTAGGACAGAGGTCATCCCTCCCTAGAGAAAATGGAGACTTTGTAGGCTTGAAATGTCTGCTCATAGGTGGACAATATGGACAGGTATTGCCCAGAGTTAAGTTTCTTATTTTTGTTTTTTACCTTGAAGTAAGTGCTTATGTAGAGAAGTGGTATCCAGGTAGACATGCTGAGAAGAAAAGAGTGAAGTTTAGCATTTGGGCTGGCCAGAAACTATAATCCTCCCTGCTCTCCAGTATTGCAAATGGCAATAGGTTCTGTACAGCCTCATTGTCTCCAAAATCCTGTGTTCGTCATTACCTATACATGGATAAAAAGGGAGGGGACATTGACAGTATAGATACCAAATGGTACCATTCCTCAGTTTGTCCATTTTTTTCAAGAACTCCTCCAAGGTCAAAATCAATGCAATTATGTATAAATCTCAGTAGTGCCTTCCAACCTATAGGCAATTATTTCAGCACCACAAAGTTTCTATGTTCTCTAGATGAGGAGTTATTTACCTAGAGAATACGAATTGTAAATTAAGTTTCACAAAGTTTGAAAAGGCATACCTTTCTATCATTGCCTCTTTTTCCTACCCCTTTATCCTGCAGATAGGATCAAATTCTGAGAGCCTTCTCCCATACAACTTCATTAAGTTAATTTGGGGATTCAATTAATCAGGGGTCTCTGATAAAGTCCACCTTCTACCAACTACACACATTTGTAAAATATACCCCAAAGGAGAACTTAGAGAATGACACTAACAAAAGTGACAGCTGAAGTTTATGTCATGTTTTATAGTTAATAAAGTACTGTCACAAACTTTGACCCATTTGATACTCACAACAACCCTCAGACACCTCTTATTCAAGCACTGTGATCTCCCACTGAAATGGGAGAAAATTGGCCTCAGAATAATTTACTCTAGGTTACATCCCAGGTACAATTAGGATTTGAACCCCAGACTCCAAAGGCTCAATCCACTACTGTGAGCCCATCTTTCCCATTTCCAATTAAAAATAAAGTAAAATAAAGACAGTGAATGAAACAGAAATAATTGGCTTCTTTTGTCCCCTCAGAACACTGATTACCCAGCCTGAGACAGAAAGGTCATAAGATGATCAAATTTAGTATAGGAAACCACTACAGATATCATTTGTTCTAAACCTCTCAATCTACACTGCAAGAAACTGAGTTCCAGAGAGAGTAAGAAACTTGCTCTATAGGTTGTAACTTTGGAATGTCTGGCTTTAGATTCCAAAATATTATATTTTTACTTTTTCTCTTGTTTAGTTGTGGATAGAAGAGTTACCCGTGTCTGTCTTTGACATCCATTTCAAGAACTTTGGACTACTTTGTCATTCTCTTTTATTTTTCTCCTGCTGGGCAGCTCAGTTGTGTTTGTTTTTCATTTTTGAAGAAGACCATAACATCAGGGAAATGGTGACATGACTTGCAGTTGACTTTGATTTGAGTGAGGGAGGGCTGTGCAAGGTCACCAGACTCACTTTCTCCTCCAAAGCCATCTGGGTCCAGTGGCCTGATATTCATCAGGATGACTGGACATGACTCGGGATGCAATGGTGGACCCTGACCCTTTTACATTAAGGCCTTTTCATGTAGGCCCTTAGAGTGAGATAATGCCCATTCAGTGGATAGGCCTTTTGAAGAAATGAGTCAAAGGATGTCTCCTTTAATGAGAAAAAAGAAAAAAAAATCAAGCTAAGTATTTTGTGGAAGGGAAGTACTAAGATTTCTTATATAGATGGTAAACAGAGAAGGGTGGCAATTAGTTCCATTAGAATATATACATATCTATATCTATATCGGTATCTGTATCTATATCTATATCTATCTATATGTATGTACACGTGTGTGTGTGTGTGTGTGCACGTGTATACTTTAACTGAACTAATTACAAACCTCGTCTGAGATAGACATATACGTGTATGTGTGCATATGTATGTATAATCCTATAATCCCGTCTTCCAAAATGCCCCTTTGACAATCTTTCCAGCTTTCTGAAATTATCCTCCACTTAGTTGTGGGTGTTTGACTCAGATATTAAATGTATTCTTCATATTGTTTTAAAACAACAAGTTTCAAAGACAGCTCCAAAGGACTCATGATGGAAAAAGCTAGCTGCATCCAGAGAAAGAACTGTGGAGTCTGAACGCAGACTGAGGCAAACTATTTGCTCTCTCTTTTTTTCTTTTTTCTTTTTTTTGGGGGGGGGTTTGTTTCTTCTTTCTCATGATTCATTCCATTGGTCATAATTCTTCTTTGCAACTTGACTATTGTGTAAATAAGTTTAATGCAAAGGTTTATGTAGAAACTATATCGGACTGTATACCATCTCGAGGAGGGTGAGGGGGGAGGAGAGGAGAGGGAAGGGAAGAAAATTTGAAACTCAAGAACATGTAAAACTAAGTGTTGTAAACTAAAAATAAAAAATCTAATTAAAAAAAAACAGCTTTATGATAAAGACGTTTCTCCTACTCCCTCATCTAAATCTCTCTAATAGTGACAGAAAAAACATTTCCTATTATTTCTCCCACCCACTCCCCCAGGATATGGAAAACAATTTCTTTAGACTAGTCAGTCATCATCATCATCAATATTGTTAATAATTGTCATAAAAATGATATATCTACATGACATATTGTAGTTACAAATTACTTTCACATGACATATTAGAGATAGCTAGGCAGTGCAATGAATAGAGTGTTGGGCTTGGAGTCTGGGTGGCCTGAGTTCAAATCCGGCCTCAGACACTAGCTGTGTGACCTTGGACAAGCGATAACCTGTGTTTGCCTTATTTTCCTCATCTGTAAAATGGGGAAAATAGTAGTGCCTCACTCTCAAAGTTGTTGTAAGAATCAGAAGAGATAATAATGTTTAGCACAGTCCTTGGTACATATACTAAATAAATGTTTATTATTATTATCATTAATATTATTATATTAGTAGTAGTATATTGGTCTGAATAACTGTGGCATTTCAGTTCAGCATCTTACTCACAGAATTTGAGTGTGAAAGAATCTCTGAGGCATCTAATCTAACAAGTAACTGACCAAAACAACCTCCTTTCAGTGTATCTGACAAGTAGCCATACAACTTTTGATAGAAGATTTCCAATGAGGGTGAAGTTACTACCTCCCAAAGTAAACCATTAAACTTGGGACTAATTCTAATTGTTAAAAACGATTTTCCTTACATTGAGCCTAAACTAGCTACCCTGAAACTTCTACCCATTAATCCCAATTCTGCTCATGGAGATCAAGCAAAACAAGTCTCCGCTATCTTTTGCACTATAGCCTTCCAAATATTTGAAAACAAGCATCACATCCTCCACAAGTTTTCTCTTTAGAGTATATACCTTGAAGTCCTATAACCAAAGCTTGCTTGTCAATCTCAAATTTCTTGTCCTTCCTGGTTTAATCAATCAAGACATATTGATTAAGTACTTTTTCCGTATCAGGAACCGGGACAGGAAAAACACTGGAAATACAAAAATCAAACAGAAACAGTGCCTTCCTTCAAGTCTTTATAGTCCATTAAGGCAGAATCCTTAACCTTTTTTGGCTCTGGTAAAACAGGAAACCTAGTACTGTCTGGTAAAACAGGAAAAAAAGGCCTTAGAGAAACTTAGCCAAGAATAACTTACTAGTAAGTAGAAACTGAGGGGATGTACGTCAAGTGGAATATGGCTGAACAACTTAGCATATATGAATGTAATGGAGTACAATTGCGATATAAGAAATGATGAAGGGGAGGTTTCAGAGAAAGCTAGGTATACTTGTATGGACTGACACAGAGTAAAATGAGTAAAATTAAGAATATTTGTGCAATAGCAACAAAATTATAAGGACAACTTTGAAAGACTTAGGAACTTTACTCAGTAAAATAATCAACCATGATTCCAAAGGACTCACGATGAGTCTACCTCTCTTGACAGAGAAGTGTTGAACTCAGAGTGCAGACTGAGACGTGCATTTTTTTTTAACGTGGCCAACACAGGAAGGCTTTTTGTTTTGTTTTAGGTGGGCATACATATTTTAATGGGAGTATTATTTTGTTTTCTCAATAGTGAGGTTGGGAGAAGGTAGAGAATTCAGACCTGAAATAAAATAAAATTGAATTAAAAGAACAACAAAAAAGGATAACTTAGTAGTAGTGCAATGGATAAAGTCCTGGACATGGAATCAGAAAGATCTAAATTCAAATGTGGCCTCAGACACTCAGTAGCTGTGTGACTCTTAGCAAATCATTTAATCTCTGTCTGCTTCAGTTTACTAATGTGTAAAATTAGGATAATAGTAATAATGATAATACGCCCCAGGATTGTTCTTCGCATAATATTGGATAATATTTGTAAGGTACTTTGCAAAACCTTAAAATGCTATATAAATGTTAGTTGTTATTATTATCTTTATTGTTGTTGTTTTTAAATAATTGAAGGGAATGATAAATTTCAGTTAGAGCTATATAAAAATAAAGCTATAATTTGTTTTTCCCATTCGAGTTCACAGACCCCTTGAAATCTACCCCTAGTTCTAGGTAAAAAAAAAAAAACCCTCTATAAAGGGAAATACAAAATGATTACAGCAACATATAAATAAGTACTGAGTAATAGGGGTGGGGAGTATGCTTAGTTGGATGATTAAAAAAGACCTCACATAGGAAGTACTGCTTGAGCCAAGCTTTGAAAGAATTTAGCATAGAAATTGATTGGATTTAGGGGATTAAGAAAAGTGAAGAGAGTAAAATGATTCTAAGATTATAAATTTGGATCACCGGCAGAAAGTTGGTGCCCTTGAAAGATATAGGAAAATTATGAAGAGAGTTGAGTTTGGAGAGAATGAGTTCTATTTTAGACATGTTGAACTTGAAATACCTATTGGGACATCCCTTTATAGATGTATAATAGTTATGTGTGACTAGAGCTCAAGATATAGGGCTCTATATACATGTAGTATTTACATGGAGATTATCATTCAACCAATGAGAGTTGTTAGGATTGCTGTGGGAGGCTGTAGAGGAAAAAGAAAAGCCCAGAATAGTTTCTTGCATATATCCAAATCTAGTTTTTCACCTCTGGACTTCATGTTTTATCTAAAATGTCAAGCCCAGAACTGAGCTCTGACCTCCAAATGTGTTCTGACCAGGGCAGAGAATAGAACTACTACTTTCATTTTTCTGGACATCTGTGCCTTTTTTTAGTGTAGTTTACCAGGGCTGTCCAATATGCAGCCATGGTGCGATTTATGCAGCCTACCTACAAGCCTAGAAATTTACATAAATGCTTTAGTAAATGAAGCCGAGCAACTGCAGAGCTCTCACTAAAATGGCAAATCAAAATATGTTGTCTATTGTTTCAATAAAAACCTAAGGTTGGACAGCCCTGGCTTAGACTACCATTAGCACTTTTGGCTGCCATATTATGTTGTTGATCCATTTTAAGCTTGAAACAACCAGATCACTTTTTAAATTAAATAATGTGCAAACATACTAGCTATCCCTCATCCAACATATTAGCCATCCCTCTCAGCTTTGTGTCATCTACTTGTCTGACAAGCATGCAATCTACAATATGACTTTAAGTCAATGATAAAAGTGTTGAACTGCAAAAGATCAAAGGAGAGAAATCTGGAGTACTCTACTAGAGACCTCCTACTCTTGACCTCTAGTAATTTAACCAATTTTGAATCCACCAAAATGTACTATTGTCTAGTAACATATCTTTATCTTGTCCAGAAGAATTTCCTTGAAGACCGCCAAATACTTTGCTAAAATCTAGTTAAACTATATCTACAACACTTTATGATTTAATTGCCTAGTTACCCTATCAAAACAGAAAATGAGGTTAGTCTGTTATGACCTGTTCTTAATGAAACTATGCCAGCTCTTAATGATTTCCATTTTTCTTTATGAATGCTCACAAACAACCCCTTTAATAATACATTCTAGAATTTTATCAGGAAATCAAAGATCATTGGTCTGTACTTTGCTGACCCTCTCTTCTTACCTGAAAAGTGGGATGATCTTTGTCCTTCCCTAGATTTACAGAACCTCTTCTGTTCTCCATGACATGTGAAGATTAATGACTATTGCCTAGCAATCATATCTGACAATTCTTTCAGTTCCTTGATATATTTCTTTCTATCTGTCAGTCTGTCTTTGTCTGTCTGTCTGTCTGTCTCTCTCTGTTTCTCTCTCAGAACTGAAAGAAATTCCATATATTAGGAACCAGTGAACTTAATGTAAACAGTGAGGTGCACTTTTCTCTTATTTTTAGTTACCATGGGATTTAACTCCTGGCTAACCAGTTTTATTCTTTCTTTTCTCATCCAAAAGACTATTTTCTTTGCAAAAGAAAACAAATGCAAAAAAGAAGTGAGTAGTTCATGCTTCACTGTCACCTGTAACTCTAGCATCCATTTTATTAACTCTTTTATCTTCCTCTTGCCCCCAACATAGCTTTAAAAAACCCATCCTATTTTTTGATTTAGTCTTCATAACCAGTCTCAACTCATTCTTTTCCATGCTCTTGACACTATTCTTTTTAAGACCTTATTGGTTTTTCATTTTCATTGTCAGTCATCTGCTCTTACTTCCATCATCTCTATATTTCCTTTTCACTTGTGTATCAATTTAACAATTCAACCTACCAGTCATTTGTTAATCACTTACTGTGTGGAAAACACTATGTGAGGCATAAGGATACATGGACAAAATGAAAAATAATCACTCAGAAAAATACTATCCTTGGCTCAAAGGGTCAGTTGTATAGTACTTGCTCCTCATTGGTGGAACTTGATGACTCAGCACCATGTGTGGAGTAGAGTGGAAAAGAGAAATGGAGGTCTTTTGGCTTCCAGCTTCAAGAGAGAAGATGCAGCATACTAACTTCTCTTCATGTTACTGAAAGCAGAGAAAGACTCAGGGAAGAAGCTGGCAGGAGAGGAGCTGGAAGTCTCTATCATGTCCTTATCTTCAGCTTTCTATATTAGACACTTTGGGGAATTTCCCCTTGGGTGAAAGAAAACTAAGCCTCTCAGATGAGCTGAGCTCTCTCACTCCTAATGGGAGAGCTCATTCATTCTGTATGATCTAATGTATATTGTCACATATATGCTTTCTTGATTTCAGTTTTACTATCTGCTTGGATAAACAGTTTACTCTTTACTCTGTATTTATTATCAAACTGGCATATGGTGGGAAGGAAGTTGAGCCTTGGATATAAAGTTTATGGTCTTTCTTTCCCACCAATGAATAGTGGTCAGAAGCTTAGCCTTAACATAAAATTTGCCTCCTCTATACCAGCTCTTCTTAAACAGTGGGAAAAATTTGGCAACAGTAAAAGATTTCTGAACGTGCCATGACTAAAATTTAATTAAAAATCAAACGTGTAATGAATCTGAGGTATTTCTGGCAGTGATTGTCTGTGTTGCATCATGCGACTTCACTGCAGCATTGCTTCTGAACACAAAGCATAAGCACTTTGCACTGTGCATGCCTTCATGCCACACAACAACAACGAATGCTGCAAAACACAAAAAGGGGATATGAGTAGAAAAAATTTAAGAAGCCCTGCTCTAGCCTAATAATTAGCAGATAGATATAATTCTTGCCTATCACCCCCTATCTCTTAGGAAAGGAGAACAGCCAGCTTCTGCCTCCAAACTTCTGCTTTATTTTCTGGTAGGAATCATTTAATCAATCAATATTTATTACACCCCTACCATGTACCAGGCTTTGTGCTAAGCTCTAAAGATACAAAAAAAGCAGGAATCCTTGCCCTCAAGGGGTTTACAGTCTAAGTTTCCCTTGGAGAAGGGTGGAGAGAGGAGATGCTAGGGATGTCTATTTTTTGCCACACTGCAAGCCATATTTAGATATACCTATGAGGACTTACATAGCCTAGATGGGCCAAACATACCACACTCCCTAACAAAACGTTTACAAAATGTAAGAACTTTTGAAGATGAGACTAGCAAGACGTAGAATTAGAAAATTTTTTAAATAGGATATATCTCTGGAAATGGAATCTCAAAGAAAGCCGATGATTATAAGAGTTAGAGGTCATAAGAGAGAAAATTCTAGGCATGGCAGACAGTCTGTGCAAAGTCACAGAACCAAAGGGTTGAATGTCAGCCTATTGATCTCCTTGTAGGTTATAGGTTGAGTAACTGGGTGGTGAATGCTGCCCTGGGTTCCAGGTGCTCTCTGGGTCAGTACTCCTAAAACCGTAGCTCCCAAGTTCCAGTTGGTATGTTTGCCTTTAAAAATCAGTCAGTGGACACAATTAGTTCAAAGCCAATGTATATGCAAATGTATATACTAAGATATCATACTAATCCTGTTAAAGACTAAATCTCTCAAAAATATGTATGCATGTATACATATACATATGCACGTGTGTGTATGTTCACAAAAAGTCATTTATTTGGGCTCCTGGGCCTTCTCTACAAATCTTGAGCCTTGACTAGAAGCAGCAAAAGGGTGCAGTGGATAGACTAGTGAGTCTGGAGTTTGGATGACCTGAGTTCATATTTGGCCTCTGGCACCTAGTAGCTGTGTGACCCTGGGCAAATCACTTAACCATCATCTGCCTCTGGTTTCTCAACTATAAAATGAGGATCCCAATAGCACCTATCTCCCAAGGTTGTTATGAGGATCAAATGAGATGCCTGTAAAGTATTTAGCACAGGGCCTAGGACATACTAGGCACCTAAATGAATGCTTGTTCCCCTTCTCCTTCCTGAGCTAGGCTAATTCTTTCTAGCATCCAAAGTTGCCTCCCTTATCTGTTGCCAGCAGTCATATTCCTTCACTGAATATCTCTTTGTCTCTGTTGGGAGTGTTCACACTCCACAAAGTTCAGCTGCCTTCACTGTGTCCAGAGCTGGTACACTAGCATTTTAAAGGATACCTTTTGTGTGGTGAATCTTTGTCCAGCTGCCCTTCTAATAAGTCCATTAAGGAAGAACTCTGTACCTTGTAAATAGATAACAAACAAAAACCCTTCCTTGTACTTATTTTAATGCATTTACATATTGTTGTCTCCTTAACACTCCCTTCTGTGATTTCAACTAGTCTGGGGGAGAGGAGAATCAATTGAAGGGACTTAGACTGAGGGACTTATGAGTTTAGGGAATAGGGGGAATGGGCCTGTTTAGGATTCATTAAGGACAGTAATGTATAATCCTGGAAAAACAGGTTAGGACTAGATTGTTAGTGCCAAAAAGTGTGTAGTTCATCTCAGAATCAGAAGGTATTCACCTACTATGTGTATAGAACTGTGTGGAGAGGGTTCAGGATGGAAGAGAAACAAGCAGATTAAACTGTCTCTTGCCAATGAATTTGCAGTCTGTAGAGAGTCAAAGATTAATCATTACAATATAAAATATTGTATAAATAAGTATGTTAAGGAGATACAAAATTTTATGTGAGGTCTGAGCAAAAGGCTGTTGCTGCTACCAAAGGGCAGATCAGGGCAAGCCTTATGAAGAATTGAACACTGGAATTAAGTTTTGAAGCCTAAATAGGAATTCAACAGTTAAAGAGAGTGAGGAGACAAAATTCTAAGACAAAAGAATTGCCTTGGGCTTAAGCACAGAGACAAAAGAATGCAAATCATAAGGGGTGGGTGAATAGAGGGCAGAGACACAGGTTGTCTTGTTTTCATGGCACAAGAAGTGAAACAAAAAAGCTAATATGACATGGAACAGAGGATGATCCCATGAGGTCCCATTTTGGAGTGCATCTACAGGGAAGCCCCATGGATAGTTGGTGAGTCTTCTTCTAGAAATGCTTAATGACACAAAATAGAGGGTCACCAGCTAGAGTCTTTTCCATAGTTTGCCAGCAGCTATGATATTCCATTTGATATGAACAGAAAATATGCCTAACCCAAATATTTCAGAGGTGTTCCATTCTTCCATACCTCCAAAGCAGGATTAATGCATGAATATGTTTCAAATCCCACAATGTTCCATGACCAAATTAGTTTGGGAGATTCTGACAAAGACAATGAGAAACTATTACAAATGGAGACCAGTTACCATAGAATGCTAAGTAGTGGGCACATAGGTCAGAGATTGGGTCAAAATTAGTACTTAGTACAGTCAGGCACTGCGCTAAGCCCTTTACAAATATTATGTCATCAATTTCACAACAGCCCTGACAAATATTATGTCATCTATCTCACAACAACAACAAGTTGCTGTTCTTTTTTTCCTCTCATTTTATTAATTCTCAACTTTGTTTCCCACAGTATACAACGGATGGAGCGCTGGGCTTGGAATCAGGAAGACTGAGTTCAAATCTGGTCTCAGACACTTATTAGTTGAATCCTAAAGGCGGTTGGAAAAATGTGAGACTGAAAGTTTACAAACAGATTGGGACAGGATAGGCAAATCTGAAAATTATCAGCATAGAGATAATAATTAAATTCATGGGAATTTATGAGATCGCCAAGTGAAGTAGTATAGAAAGAGAAGAGAAGAGGTCCCAGGACAGACCCCTGAAGACACTTACAGTTAAAGAGTGTGATTTGGAGGAAGATTTATTAAAGGAGAGAGAGAAAGAGCCAGTAGAGATGTAGAAGGAGAACCAGGAGAGTCATAGCCTGAAAACCTAAAGAGACTATCAAGGAAGAGAGAGTGATCAACAGTGCTTAAGGCTACAGAGATGTCAAGTAGAATGAAGATTGAGAAAAGGCCATTGGATTTGGCAATTAAGAAATCAGTAACTGAAAAGAGCAGTTTCAGTGGAATGTTAAGGTTAGAATAGAAGCCAGATTGCAAAGGGTTGAGGAGAAAGCAAGAGAAGAGAAAGTAGAGGCACATACTGTTTTAAAAGGACTTTCATATGGAAACAAGATTAGCTTGCTCTATTTGGCTACAGACGATAAAATCAGGAACAATGAATGGAAATTACAAAGAGGCAAATTTGGGCTTGATCCTGGATAAAACTTCAAAATGATTACATCATCCAAAGTAGAATAGAAATATCGTGGGCCTCCTCTCCTTGGAGGTCTTCAAACAGGGGCTAGATGGCCATTTTCCAGGCACATTATAATGAGAATTACTTTTCTAGTTTGCACTAGACTAGATCAAGTTTTCTAAAAGTGTGGTTCAGGGACTGTTAGGGGTCCCTAAGGACCTTTCAAGGGATCTATAAGATCAAAATTATTTTCATAGTACTAAGACTTTTAAATTTCTAGAACAGAACATATAAATAGATATAAACCACATAAACAAAAACTCCTTGGAGTTCTCAGTAATTTTTAAGAGTTCAAAGGAGTCCTCAGACCAAAAATTTTGAGACCTACTGGGCTAGATGAATGAATGAATGATGAATGAATGAAAAAAAAAAGTGCTTGTTATGCAACATCTTATCTAAGTGCTGAGAATACAAAGAAAGGCAAAAAAAAAATCAGTCTTGGCTCTCTCGAATAGGTCACAGTCCAATGTAAATATAAAAATGTAGAGGAGAGTGGTGGCCGGGAAAGACTTATTATCTAAAAAGTCATGAATATGTTGAGCAAAAAACCCAAAATTCATTAACTCATTAACACAACCTTTCTAGAAGCAAAAGTAGTGGTAGTTATGAAAGGAGGAAGCAATATAAATGAAGCAGCAGGAAAGAAAATGGTCAGGATGAAGATGAGAATCTATTGTTTCACTAAGAGCAATACTTAGTAGTTTAAGTCCTCCTAGACATTGTCTCTCAGGTCCGGTTTGGAGGATGGGGAAACAATAACAAGGGTGTCAAGGAGGAAAGTAATCAAGTCCTAGGTCTCTGATGTTGTGTGATTCTATAAAGAAGTCAATTATCTATGATTCCTTCAGTTTATATACTTCCTCAATCAATATAGAACCTACCCTTTCTATAACAGTAGATGATGTTTGAGAGTTCCCATGCTCCCCAGCCTGAAGCCTAGTGGAACTTAGCTAACTTGTTCTAAAATTCACACACACACACACACACACACACACACACACACACACACACACTGAACACATTGCAAAAGTCCATCACTGGGTCATACTCCTGAATAATATTAAGATTGCTACTGTATCATAGTGCCATGTCCATTGTCCCTTCCTCCCCCACATAACACCCCGTCTACTCTTTTAACTGCTATTAGTAAGATTCAAAGGAACAGAAATTTAGAACTGGAATAGACCTTAAAGATCATCTATTTCAAATGCTCCATTTTTACAGGCAAGTGGTTCATCTTTCATTTTTGAAGAGGACCAACGACATCATAGGGTGATGTCTTGACTCATGGGTGAATTGGACTTAAGTGATGTGGAGCTGTGTGAGGTTATCAGATTCATTTTCTCTCCCAGAATTATCAAAGTCCAGAGGCAGAACAAAAATCAAGATGATTGGCAATGGCTCAGGATGCAGTAGATGACCTTGGTGTCTTTTGCTGTCTGACTAAGCCCTAAGCATTCCACAATGCCTGCTTCACCCACCTTCATGGCCATTGGAACAAATTGTTCTCATCCACCCATTTTGCTGGTCAAAGTCTTCACATGCTTGAAGGAAGTGTTTCCCTACCTCATGAGAGGGTTTGAAGACCATTGGTTGTCTTCAACCTGGTTTAGTCCATCTGTGGAGACAGTTTTATTGGGTTGTGGCCATTGGGCATGCTATAGCTTCTTGGAGTCACTGGTGAGAGTGGGTAAGAGGTGGACACCAAAGGTAGATGAGCAGCCCTGAGTACCCCAATACAGGCAAGTAAACTGAGGTCCAAAGAAGTTAAATAACCTATTCAGATATTCAAGGTAGCAATTAGCTGACCCAAGATTTAAAGTCCCAGTCTTTTGATTCTAAATCAACACTCTCTCTTTCTACAAACCATGCTAATTCCTAGGTCAAAGTTCCCTCTTAAGTGGAGGTCTTCAGTCAGGGTTAGGGATATAAGTTCTAGGTTTACTGAGTGTCTGGTACATATCAACTGATATGAAAATACCCCCAAACACTAACTAAAGCTCATGCGAAGGGTAGTTTTGAAATTACAGTCCTAATTCTCTGAAAGATTTGCATGAGATTCAAATGATAAGTATAAATAAAGGGAAATATTTTGTTGTGATGTAAAATAACATGCACAGTGCTGCCCAATTCATCATTTACACATTCACCACCTTCAGCTTGAAGTTTCCAGGAAAGGAACTTCATAAAATGATGTAGGGCTTTTTGGGTTGCCAATGATGGGAAAATACTTGCAATCAAATTACTCAGAAGCATTTTCAAATTGGCTTCCATCTCTTTCTTTTTCTGCTCCAGAAATGTGCTGTTTAAGTGTCTTTGAAGCTATTACTGCATCTTTCTGTCATTTCAGTGGGGAAAAACAGAGTCAGGGAGGAAACCATAGTCCCTTAATATAAGATGAAGATGGTGTTAATCTAATTCACTGTCAACACCTGTCAGGCTGTTAATGTCTGTGAACTTCCTGCTTCTCCCTCTCCTCTCCTCTCCCTGGCAAAGTATTGTAAAAGAAATAATGCACCAAAGGGCTATGCAAGAGCCCTTACAGACACTATTGTTGTCACACCTGAAAGTCAATCATTGTAGGACTTGGATTTTTTTCTTTTTTTTTTTTTTTTGTAAAGAGACATTCCAAGGGAGACAGAAGAGGAAAAATTTCCACATTTGAATACTCTCGCGAGTGACAACTCCTATCCATTAGAGTTCCAGTCAATAGAACTTGTCAAACAGTAAACTGCTCAAGAAAGCACTCTGGGTTATCTATTACTATAAGAGCCTTTAGGAGGATAAATATTCATCACATCGTAAAGCAAAAACTGTTTTTTGTCAGGAACCTGATATGGCTGCAGAAGCCATAGTGCTAGGGTGACAGCAAGGTGGGAGCGGGGTTCTGTTGATTTTTTGAAGCCACTTTAGGGGAATCAGTCATTCAACCAAGCATGGAAAGGGCAACTCTGGTCAAGGGGCAGCAACTTTGGCACTTAGCTGAAAATGCCACTGCTTTGCCTGTGTGATGGGTGAAGTCTGAAATACCTTTGTTTCCTCACTTATTTCAGATTTTACCCATCACATCTATACATCTTTATGGATTCCTATCCCTCACACTTAGGGATGAGTACATCCTTCTATGGTACTGCTACTAGAGGCAGCAGGGATCTATCCAGGTGAAGCTTATTTAGGTAAAGCTGGGAGGTGAAGGCAGCCTTATGAACCAGGGTATGAAAACCCAAAAGTATCGCACACACTTGGAATTTGGGAAATGGTGTTGTGCTCTTTGGTAGCCTTAAATATTCTTCATTTCCCATGTCTTTCTTACCATAAGAGACCATGTCTCTTTATTTGACCACCGAATAATGTGGTCTTCTAGTACCAACTTACTCACATTTTTAACCATGACTTGACCTCCTCTAGACCCTATGTTTAACAACCTGTTACTCTGATAACTGATCCTGTTGGCAAAAATATCCATTGTTGTTGGCAGCACCTCCCAAACCAATTTGGCAATGGAACAGTAGGGATTTGAAATACATTTATGAAACACCTTAATCCTGCTTTGAAGGGTCCAAGAAGAAGGGACTATCTTTGGAATATTATGGATAGGAATATTTTAGGCCAGTTCTCTAGATTGTCTATCTAATTGATGATATTAATCTGTACTGTAGACCACATTCATGTGAGAGATAATGGCTCTGTTTAGCAAGCTTTGCTTATAATCAGCATAATATTACCTACAAAGAGAAGCATCTGGACTTCTCCAGATATATGGAATCCTTCAACTTGGAATCTGCATTGTATATTCGCTGTGATACTGGTGAATGTGTCTGGTGATCATATATCTCCACTTTGATATCCTACCTTATATTCATAATCAGAGAGTCCTTGAACAAAGTTATTATTCCTCTTGTGATATCTGTAGAGGAATCCTGAATAATTTTTACATATGCATAGGTGACACCTTGTTTGAAACTAAAAAAAAATGTATTCTCTAGAATCATGAAGCCGTATGGCCTAGTCATAGAAAACCATAGTCTTCAAAGAACTGAACTGTTGTGAGCATTACCTAAAAGACAATGGAGGGAGTATGTAAATAGGCTATACATGAAGAATTACACTGGAGAAATAGTTTGAAGAAGACCCTAAAGTAAATGTATGACTGGAAAAATTGGTTTTCACTTTGTACAAGACAGAAATAGAAAGACATGCTACATGTTCCATAGGTATCAATGCAACATAAAGACAATTTGAAGAACACGGGAGGACACAGGCGATAGGCATGAAGGACAGGTAAGCTTCTATGGTTTATGATCTGTGTGTCAGAAGAGAACTTCGACATGAGGTCAAATACCCATTGGAGTATAGAAATAATGGAATCCCTCCCTATTTTTGGTATCTTATCTTTCCAGAGATTTAAATTTTTTCAATGATCAAGTATTGCTTTTATTGTCCCTCACCAACCAACCCCGCCCCCCCCCAGAAAAAAAAAAAAACAAAACAGAAGACAAAATACTGGTAAAACTATGCACAGTAAAGTGGGAAAAAAATTCCTGGCATTTATGTCCAAAAATGTGTGCCTCATTCTGCATATTTAGGCCAAGACCTCTGTCATGAGGTGAGTAGCATTCTACATCATCTGTTCTCTGGAATTATGACTAATCACTGTGTTTACAGAGTTTTTAAGTCTTTCAAAACTTTATTTTTATAATATTGTTGTTACGGTGTTAATTGTCCTATTTCTCCTTACTTTTTTCTACATCAATTCGTACAAATCTTCCCAGGCTTCTCTTTCATCACTTCTTACAGAATAATAGCATTACATTAGGTTTCTAAATCATATTTTGTTCAGCCTTCTCCAACATATGGGCATTGGCTTTGTTTCAAGGTTTTTGCCACTTTACAAAGAGGTGCTATAAACATTTGTATACGTGTAGAATATTTTATTTTTTTTCATATTTTTGGAGGTAGAGTCCTAGAAATGACAAAATTGGGTCAAAGGATAGGCACAATTCAGTACCTAAAAAGGTACTAAAGTATAGTTGCACATTGTTTTCTAGAATAACCATACCAATTCACAGCTCAATAGAGAGTACATAAATATACCTACTTTCCTACAGCCCCTCCAAGATTTGGCATTCTACCTTTATATCAGATTTGGTGATCTAATTATGAAGCAGATCCTCAGAGTTGTGATAATTTTCATTTTTTCTAATTATTTGTGATTTGGAGAGTTTCTTTTTCTTATGACTATAGATAGCTATAGTCTTTATAGCTATAAAGTTATGGTCAGTGGTGGGGCACCTGTGGCCTCAAGTGTGGCCCTTTGAATGAATCCAAACTTGACAAAAGGATTTGTTCTGTAAAATTTGAACTCAATCAAAAGGCTTTAGGTACTAAGGCCCAAGGACTTAGAAAGCTACATGTGGCCTAAAAGGCCACAAGTTGCCTACCCCTGGTTATGGATATAGAGCAGTTAGGTGGCTCAGTGGATAGAGTGTCAGGCCTGAAGTCATCAAGACACATATTTTTGAGTTTAAATTTGGCCTCTGATACTTACTAGCTGTGTGATCCTGGGAAAACTCACTTAACCCTCTTTGCTTCAGTTTTCTCATCGATGAAATGATATGGAGAAGGAAATGGCAAACCACTTCAGTATCTTTGCCAAGAAAACCTCAAATGGCATCACAAAAAATCAGAAAGGACGGAAACAACTGAACAACAACAATAGCTAGCTTGGATTTCTTCTTTAGAAAACTTCCTTCTAGTGATATATTTTAAAATAATCTCTAATGCTTTTAAAATCTTTTCCCTCTGGAATGGACACACACACAGATACATGCACACACACACACACACCCACACCCACATACACACACACACACACACACACACACACACACACACACTTCTTCATAACCTTCTACCGTTCTCTATTTTATTTTTTTCTAAAACTGAGTTTGTATTTTAAACAGCTCTTACCTTTGCTGCTATATCACACTTGAAAAGGAGTTAAGATGTATTTTGTCGAAGAAAGTTTCTGAGATCTTTTAGCCTCTTCATTGTAGCTATTGCTTTCAATCCATTTAATTTTTGCAGAAAATCAGTGTCAATACTTTTGTCTTTTTTCCATTTCCTTTTTTTTTCCAATGGATGGATAATTTAAATAGGTCAGGTGGAAGCTTTCATGATGTTCAAAATGTCATCTTCTTATCTTTATACTTCTTATTTATTTGACATTGGTTTTCTACCTTTGTACTAATAAGATAATGGTCTGGAAGCCGGGCGCCCGAAACTGGCGGAGATCCCCAGGCCTCCCAACACAGGACGGCACTCCGTGGAAGCGAAGAGAGGCAGCGCAATGCTACTGGTCCTTGAGACACGAATTCCTGAGGCTTACAGCCCAAAAGACACTTCTTGAACTTCCAAGAGACAAAATGGCCAGGTAAAGGGCTCTAATCCCTCCCCTCCCCACCCAGAGAATTCCCCGGGGGAAAAAAAAGAAAAAAAAAAGCTGGAATAGAGGAGACAGAACTGGGGCTTCAGTGGCTGAATAGTAGGAGTACCTGAGTCCCAGAGAGGCAGAGCCAGAAGGGGTCAACACCAGGAGCCCAGACATACTCTTGCTCCCCCAGGGGAAGTGCCAGACACCAAGCTCGAACAACAAAGAACTGAGACCATTGCTGAAGAGCAACAGTACTGGAAAACAACACCAGGGGAAGAGATTTCGGGCAGCCAGACCCCCTCCCCCACACCTCAGGAGAATAAGAAAGCTGGGACAGTGAGCCCTGAGCCCCAAAAGCAGAAATGTATTGCAAAGGCAGGAAAAGGCTAACCAACATGAAGAACACAAG
>CM053625.1:190649691-190687220 GCA_028646595.1 Phalanger gymnotis
GAAATGGGGATGATACAGACTTCATAACAACCTGGAAGAACCTTCACGACATAATGCTGAGTGAGCGGAGCAGAGCCAGGAGAACATTATACACAACCACAGATATATGGATTCTGTGATGACTAACCCTGACAGACTTTGCTCTTCTCAGCAACACAATATGCAGAGAAAGCTCCAAAGGACTCATGATGGAGAGGGCAATCTACATCCAGAGAAAGAACTATGAAGTATGAATGCAAATTGAGGCACACTTCATACTCACCTTCCCCCCCCCCATGTTTTTCCTCTGTTTCATATTTGTTGTTGGGTTGTGTTTTTTTTTTTCTTTTAGTTCTGTTTCTTCTTTCTCATGAGTCATTCCATTGGTCATGGTTCTTCTCCACAACTTGAATAGTGTGTAAATTAATTCAATGCCAAGTTATACATGGAAATTATATGGGATTCCATGCCTTCTTGGGGAGGGGGGCGAGGGAGGGAAGAAAATCTGGAACTCAAAATTATGTAGAACTGTTTGTTGCAAACTAAAAACAAAAAACAAGGAAAGAAAAAGAAAAAATAGAAAAAAAAGATAATGGTCTGATAGCTGCTTCTGATAGGAATTCCACACCAATAACTAATCATTTCCTGTCTGTTAGAAATAGTCAAAGACAGTTTTTCCTTCCCTTCTTCATGCTTCCTGTTCCCTCCTCCTCCTCTTCCTTCTCCTTCTCCTCTACTTTTCCTCCTTCCTTACAGATAACCATGTCTAGTACCTTCAGACTCTTTTTGGGAAAATAGTACTGAAGAAAAAAATAATATTCATGAAAATAGCAGTCATGATCTTCTGAGTAGCCTATTTACCTTTGACGATATGGAAGATGAATAAAAGAAAGAAGAGAATTGAGGCAGGGAGACTAAATAATAGTCTATTACAATAATCAGAGTGAGAGATGATGAAGGTCAGAATTAGTGTAGTAGTAGAAAAGACTTGTGAGTGGAAAAAAAAGCAGACAGATGCAGAAGATGGCATCCAAGTAAGAGGAAACAGTTTGAACAAATTCACAGGGACAAGAGGCATGCTACATATTTAGGGATCTGTTAGTAGTACACTTTGTCTTCATTATGGAATACCTAAAGGTGAACAGTGTGATTATATACATCTATATTTGTGTGTATGTATGTGTGTATATATATGTAAGTGTAGATATACACAATATACATATACTCACATACATATATTACACATATGCATAGTATCACATGCACACACATGTGCATACCTACACATACATATACACACATGAACATATATACACATATGCATACACATATGTACATACATACATGCATATATATGTACATATACATGCACAAGTGATACATTCAACATGTAGACTCTGAAGCACAGACAAGCATTCCATAACTGATTCTGGTAAGTTAACCCTTTGGTGAAGAGATGAGCTTTTGACTGGTTGCTGAGTCAGAGGTGAGATATATTCAAAAGGGATTAAGTGAACAAAGTAAGCCTCATCCTATTTTCTTCCTGGCTGTGTCTGACTGAGGAGGCAGAGACTTCTATTGGCCCTCCATGGGGAGAGAGGCCTTAGGTCTTTTCTATTCAGAGATAGCGGCAGCTAGATGATGAGGTAGATAGAATTGGGCTGGGTGCCAGGAAGATCTCAGTTCAAATCTGGCCTCAGATATTCATTACCTATGTGACCCTGGGCAAGTCCTTTAACTTCTGTTTGACTCAGTTTCCTCAGCTGTAAAATGAGGATTATAATGCACCTCAAATGAGATAATATTTGTGAAGCACTTACAACAGTGCCTGGAACATAATAGGTGCTTAATAAATGGGTATTTCCTTCGCCTTCAAGGGAGTCACTGCCATGTGACCTGTGAGACTACGGCCCAGATGTTGCTTTTGTCTCTGTTCTGCCTATTCTTTCAGCTTCTAGGTGAATATGTTTTAGAAATGACTGCAATCTTGCTAGCTTTGAAAGGTCAGAAGAGCAAGAGAGAACACTAGAAATCCAGAAGTTGGACTCCATGCCAGGATTTGCAGGTGGCCAAGCATGGCCAAAGGGACCTTGGAAGCCTTAAAGAGAAACCTGCTTAATTTAGCCTAGCAGCAGCAGCAGAGACACAGTTTCATCTATCAGCTATGTCCCATTTGAAACCGTACTTGATGGAGCAATGCTCTAAGTGTGAGCCTACTTTTCCTAGGAAATGAAGTGAGAAATGAAAGTGGGGACCTCCTAATTCAGGGCAGAGGGGAGGGGTGCTTTGTAAATTCTGCTCTTGTTATATCTTCCTTGTAAATATCCCTTATAAAAGGTAATTGATGTTAACTGGTTAGATGGTACTGATCAACTAATCACAGGTGATTGACATTAGGGAAAACACACCAGAATGTGGGTTTAACCCTACTGACTTTTAGGAAGATGCCCTTAGAGCCTTAGCGATATTCTTTATAACTATGAAGGAAAACTTTTTTCTCAGGAACTTGGCTTCTCTGTAAATAAAGGAGAAAGGATAAGGATTCCCAGAACTTTAGATGGGCAACCAAAGTTTGCAATGGCAAATTAAAGCTAAATTGAAAAGTACCTTCATTGTTATGTTAAGGAGTTTGGGCTCTATTCTGAGCAGGTAGATTTGGTGCAGTGGATAGAATGCTGGGCCTGAAGTCAGGAAGACTCATCTTCTTGAGTTTAAATTTAGCTCCACATACTTACTTGCTGTGTGACCCTGGGCAAGTCACTTAACCTTATTTGTCTCATTTTCCTCATCTGTAAAATGAGCTGGAGAAGGAAATGGCAAACCACTCCAGTATCTTTGCCAAGAAAACCCCAAATGGAGTCACAAAGAGATGGACTCAACTGAAAAGACTGAATACCTCTGTAGTGTCAACCAGACCAGAACCGGCCTCTAACCTGTGGGTGGCCATAGATGAATAAAGCAGGCCAGAAACAGGAGAGTCAGGAATGAAACAGAAGTTTAATTTCAAAGTGAGTAAAACACTTGCAAGTGGAAGTCATCCTAAGAAGGAGGGCTTATGGCTTATGGTAAGGAGAGGGTTTCTATGCATAAAAACCACAAAAGGCAGGACCACAACAAAGACATTCTTAGGTCTTGAGTGAACAGTTTCCATGGTTGGGATTTTTGGGGACAATACAGGCATTCTTGGTCCTATGGGAATATTCCCTAAGTTATCAGAATCATTGAGCTTTGTTTGTCTAAAGTCCTTAGGATTGTTGAGCCTTGAGATCATTCAGCGGGGTACAATACCAGAGTTAGTTTGGTGGGAACAGGAGTGAAGCACTGGTTCAGTTTACTTAGCATGTCAGGAGATTTGACTGATTGCTTTTTGCTTCAGCATGTTGACTGTATTAGCAGCTTCCCTTGGGACCCCAAGGGAAATAGGGATCAAAGCAATACAAAAATTATATGATTTTGCCAGAGGGTGAGCACAAATGATTTTTGTTATGCCAAGCTCAGGGCAAAGCTTGCTCAATAAGTCTTAGCTCTGGAATACAGGGTGTCTCCTAATATCTTGATCGTAGGCATCAGCTTTTAAATTTGAGTGTATGTAAAATACTGACAATTTTTCCAAAGATCTGTGATTTATTCCCTATGAGTACTCCATCTGCCAATTAAGGTATGGGCAAACATAGTATATGTAGGAAATATATATAGTAACATAAGTATTAGCTCAGGAAGGTATACATTTAATCTATTCTGACCCCCCTCCATATTTAATTGTGAAAAATGAGATATAGAGAAGTTGTGACTTGTTTCATGTCATAGTGGAAATGGCAGAGCCAGGAACTGAATCAAGTTTTCATCTGACTCCAAATCCAATGTTCTTCATTCTATCATCAATTCATACATACTCATATGTGTATGTTTATACATACATGTATCTAATATCCTATTACTCCCTTTCATGCATGCTTTGACCCAACTTAACTAATATCCTTGCTACTCTCCAAGCTCAACACCCCAATTCTTATCTCCATGCTTTTGCAAGACTCTTTTCCCCACCTGGAATGTACTCTGTCCTCTACCTACAGGTTGTGTAATGGATAGAGCATGGAGCCTGGAGTTAAGAAGACCAGAGTTTAAATCTGTTCTCAGACACTTACCAATCATGAGATTCTGGGCAAACCACTTAAACTCTAACTGCCTCAGTTTCCTTAACTGTAAAATGAGAATAAAATAGCACCTGCCTCCTATAGTTGTTGTGATAATAGAATGAAATAATATTCATAATGGTCTTAGTATGGGGCCTGGCACATAAGGTGCTTAATAAATAGTTGTTCCTGATGTAGAATCATTAGCTTGTCACTGTGGATCCTTCCCAGAATGCTCTATTTATTAGTACTCTATTTTTCTTTAAAATTTTCAAATTATCTCCTTTTATTTCCATGTTTATTATCACAGAAATATAGATTTAGAGCCTGAAGAGGCATTAGAATTCATCTGGCCCCCTCTTTTCACTTTGCAGATAAAGTAACCAAGGCCCAGAGAGGTTAGGAAACATTCCCAAAGCTACACAGGTAATAACTTGCTAGTCAGTCAATAAACATTTATTATGTGCCTTGCACTTTGCTAAATACAGAGGATACACAGACAGTCCCTGCCCTCAAGGAGCTTATAACCTAATAAGGGAAGTCAATACACAAAAGGAGTGGAAAAGCCTGGGAAGATGTTTATTGGGATGGTGGAACAGCCAGAAAAGTCCCAAAGTTTTGAGACCAGATGAGAAATGAGGAAAGCCCAGCTCCCTCCTTAAATAGAGGTTTTGGAGTTCATGGCTCCTCCCTCCAATCAAAGGTACAGAAACTGGTGATGAGGCAGAGTCCAAGACTGATAGGATATTGTAAGATGGTGGCAGATTGGTAGCAGAACCAGCAATCATGCCCAAGCCCTCTTAATCCAGTTCCAGGGTTATTTCTACATGTTCTAACCCCTAATAGACTGTAAGCTTCTTATAAGTAAGGATTTTTTAAAAAAAATTCCTTTTGTTTTGTACATAGCAGGTATTTAATAAATGTTTATTGAATAAAAGAACACATTTCAATAATATAACATATAAAGTATCTTAGAGCCAGAGATTTAGAGATGGAATGAGTCATAGAAGCCATCCATTTCCACCCCTCATTTTACAGCTGAAGAAAATAGGTCTTTGAGAGATTTAGTGCCTTCTTGAAGTTCATGCAAGAAGTAAACAGTGGAGACAGGATCTGAATCCAGGTCTTCTGACTCCAAATCTAAGCCTCTATTCCATTGCAGTACACTGAATCCCAGAATCTCACAGACTTTACATAAGAAAACTGAGCTTTGAATCATGGTCTTCTGGTTCCACATTCAGCTCTATTTCTACTCCTCATGTTTAAACATGAGGCAATATATCTGCCTACCCCTTAAAATGCAGATATTCCTATACAGAGTACATAAAGCATAATATTACATAAATATATTAGAGTAGACTATAAGCTCCATGAAGATAAAGTCTACCTTATCTAAAGAATACATGGAGCTCCAGACACAAAAGGCATCTATAAGTGTTGAAAGGAATAAGGGTATATAAGCAATGGAGGAAAAGAAATAGGAAAATTATTTCTTTTATTGAGGGGAAAGAACTGAAAAGGCAAAAATGACAGTCATTGAAACTGAATAGTAAAGCACCCTGTATATTTAATAAAGAAAGAAATCTTAACTGCTTCCCATATTTTACAGAACCCAGCTGTGGCACATTATTTGGCTCTGCAAGTGTGGGGTTTATTTGAGTGAAGAATGTGGTTGAAATGTGCTGTTTTAATTTTCTACAGTGATATCACTTTTCTCATTCCTCTTTAGTCATCAGTTTACCTTTGACCATATCTTCATCAAATAAGTGCATATGAAATTTAGATCTTTCAAATCAATTTCTTCTTGCAACATATGTTTATACTGTCCTTCACCTTGGGTCTCATGAAGAATTCTTGCTGGCTTTGAGCAAGCAACATTTCCAAATAAGCAGTCTGAATTTCTTTACTAATGCAATATCACAAATCTGCGGGTTAGAAGTGTCCTCATTCAGGCCGTAATCCAGTCAACAAACATTAAATACCTTAGAAATCCCTGAATCCAACCTCATTTTACAGTTGAGGAAAACAAGGCCCAGAGAAGTTAAGGCTTTGCAAGTGTCCCAGGGTGACTCAGCTTATAAAAGTACCTGAGGTGAGTTTCCAACCCAGATATTCTTCCCTTAAACCTATAACTCTGTCTCTCAGATTAGATTGTTGTGCCTTTTCCTGAACCACAGGACCACCATAATAACTTGCATCCAGTTGTAATGACTTTATTTTTCCATGCAACTAACCCTGTCTATATTCAGCCAAGTCTACCTGTTTAAATAGATTTTATACAATAATGTAAATGGAAAGGACAACAGCAAAACAAGTGAAACAAAATGGTGTGAAATGATAATGACTAGGCTTGACCTTAAAGAAAATCTAATCTACGAGAAGGCATTTCCCCACCCCATCTCATCTTGGCAGAGGTAGATGATGTAGTTGTAGAATATAGCCAATAGTATCAGATTTTTTCAATAGGTTTTCCAGGTTTTCTGATCCTTTTTTTCTTATTTCATTCTGTGTTATCAGGCATGAGTCTCTGGGAAGGGGATAGGGATGTATTGGGAAGTATAGACATTATAGAAATGTTTAAAGTATTAATTGCCTTGTACTTATGTTGCTTTTATTCCCTGTCACACACTACATTTTAAATATAAACATATACATACACACACACACACGCGTGCATATAGGTGTTTGTTGAGAGAGAGAGAGAGAGAGAGAGAGAGAGAGAGAGAGAGAGAGAGTATTAGAATGTAATATGTGACAGGAGATACAGATTAAGGTAAATAAATTAAAGAAGATATCTCCTTAAAAGAAATTCCAGAATTTGTAGCCACATGTCCCTTTGGAGCCATAAGGGCCACTGTTAGCTAGAAAAGAGTCTAATAAGCCATCTTTGGGTGTCCAAACAGATGTGTGATATCCAGAGAATGGGGAATAAAGATGGAGCCCTTATAGTCTCAAGAGAGAAAAAGAAAGAGTAAGCTTAAAAAATACAAATTGACAGCTACTTAGGTATAAGAGGCATGCAACTCAAGAGGAAGTAGGTGAGTTCTCTAGACGCTTAGAAATGAGGAAAAAATGTAGTGGCATGTGAAAACTGCTATCTATTAAGGATCAGCTGCTTCGTGCTCAGTGACAGACAATTTCAATCACAGTTGTCAGCTAAATCAACCAGCTACATTCTAACTAGGCAGGAGCAATAGAGACTGGAAAGTTCCTCTCCCTGTTGTGCTGAGTGAAGAGAGACCATGGTTGTCTGCTCTGACCCACAATCTTGGTAAGAGCCTGCTAGTGGGGTCTTGGTTTAATTTTCTTTACTTATTTTCAAACAAAATGAAATAGTTCTTCTGTTCCAGTTCATATTGTTAAATAGGGAACAAACGACAAGGAGCTGTGCAAAAGAATGGAATTACAGGGAATACAGTGATTGTCACTGGTTAGAAAGAACTTTAAAAAAAATAACATTTTATTTTTTCCCAATTACATCTAAAAAAAGTTTTTACAGTTCTTTTTTTTTATTTTTGAGTTCCAAATTCTCTCCCTTCCTCACTTTCCTTCCCACTGCATTGAGAAGGCAAGCAATTTAATATAGATTATATATGTGCAGTCATGCAAAACATATGTCCATGTTAGTCATGTTGTGAAAAGATACATACAAAAGCAAGAAAAATGAAGTAAAGAAAAACTATCCTACGATTTGCATTCAGACTTCATCAATTCTTTCTCTGGAGATAGATAGCATTTTTCATCATAAGTCTATTAGAATTATCTTGAATCACCTGTATTGCTGAGAAAAGTGAAATCATTCGCAGTTGATCATCATACTATATTTCTGTTACTGTATCATTGTTCTCCAGGTTCTGCTCATTTCACTTTACATCAGTTCATGGCTTTTCTTTCCAGGTTTTTCTGAGAGTATCCTGATAGTCATTTCTTATAGCACAATAATATTCAATCACAATCACATACAGCAACTTATTCAGCCATTCCCTAATTGATGGACATCTCAATTTCCAACTCTTTCCCACCACTAAAAGAGCTGCTATGAAAATTTTGGTACATATAGGTCCTTTTCCTTTTTTGTTACTCTTTAGGTTATACAGACCTAGTACTGGTATTACTTAGTCAAAGGACATGCATGGTTTTATAACCCTTTGAGCATAGTTCCAAACTGCACTATAGAATGGTGAATCAGTATACCACTTCACCAACAGTGCATTACTGTTTCAATTTTCTCATATCACCTTCAACATTCATCATTTTCCTTTTCTATCATAGTGACCAATGCAATAGGTGGTACCTCAGAGTTGTTTTAATTTGCATTTCTCTGATCACTAGTGATATAGATTGTTTTTTTATATGACTATAGAGAGCTTTAATTACTTTATCTGAAAACTACCTGTTCATATCCTTTGACCATTTATCACTTGAGGAATGGTTCTTATTTCTATAAATTTGACTTAGTTCTCTAAGCATTTGAGAAATAAAGTAACAAAGAAATTTATATTTTTTCACATTTATGATTACTATGTATTTCTCTCTCTCTCTCTCCCCCTCCCCCTCCCTCTCTCTCTCTCCCCCTCCCCTTCCCTCCCTCCCCTCTCCCTCCCTCTCTCTCCCTCCTTTTACCTTTTCTTTTTACTATTTTTGGAGGGGAGATGGCAGGGCAATTGGGATTAAGTGACTTGCCCAAGGTCACACAGCTAGTAAGTGTGTCAAGTGTCTGAGGTCGGATTTGAACTCAGGTGCTCCTGACTCCAGGGCCGGTGCTCTATTCACAGTGCCACCTAGTTGCCCCTCACCGTGTCTGTTCTTAAAAGTATTTTGTTTATGACTTTCACCTCCCCCAGTCCATCCTCTCTTCTGTCAACCCCTGCATCTTTTCTCTTATCGCCTTCTCTTCTTCCTTTCCTGTAGGATAAGATAGATTTCGATGCCCAACTGAATGTGCATGGTATTCACTCTTTGAGCAAATTTCGAGAGAAAAAGGTTCATGCAACACCCCCCCCATACATCCCCCATCTTCCCCTCCTCTGTAAAAACTCTTTTATGCCTCTTTTATGACAGATAATTTACTCCATTCTATGTCTCCCTTCCCCTTCTTCCATTACATGCTTCTTTCTCACTCCTTAATTTTATTTTTAGATAATAATCCCATTATATTCAACTCGCACCCATGCCCTAGTGTATATATCTTCCTTCTATCCTAATAATGAGAGAGTTCTTAGGACTCACAAGTATCATTTTCCTATGTAGGAATGTAAACTGTTTCACCTTATTGAATCTCTTATGATTTCTCTTTCCTGTTTATCTTTTTATGATTTTCTTGAGTCTTGTATTTGAAAGTCAAGTTCTCTATTCAGCTCTGGTCTTTTTGGTAGTTGTTTTTCTTCCATTGTTCTCAAAGAGGATCAATGACATCTTGAGGGTGATTTCTTGACTAGTTAGTGGATTGGGTTTAAATAAGGCAGAGCTGCCTTATTTAAAGACATTAGCCACACTTTTCATTTTTTTTTTCAACCTGGAATGCTTGAAAATTCACTATTTCATTGAATATTCATTTTTTTTCTCCTGAAGGATTATACCTGGTTTTGCTGGGTAGGTAATTTTTGGTTGCAATCCTAGCTCTTTTGTTCTTCTGGGATATCATGCTGCAAGCCCTTCTATCCTTTAATGTAGAAACTGCTAAATCTTCTGTTATCCTGACTGTGGCTCCAAGATATTCGAATCTTTCTTTCTAGCTGCTTGAAATTTTTTCTCCTTGACCTGGGATTTGGCTATAATATTCCCAGGAGGTTTCCTTTGGGGATCTCTTTCAGGAGTTGATTGGTAGATTCCTTCAATTTCTATTTTACCCTCTAGTTCTAGAACATCAGGGCAGTTTCCCTAGATAATTTCTTGAAAGATGATGTCTAGGCTCTTATTTTGATCATGGCTTTCAGGTTGACAAATAATTTTAAAATTATTTCTCCTCAATCTATTTTCCAGGTCAGATGTTTTAGCAATGGGATATTTAACATTTTCTTATATTTTTCATTTATTTAAAGTTTTGTTTTGTTTCTTGACATCTTGTGGAGTCATTCGCTTCCACTAGCCCAATTCTAATTTTTAAGAAATTATTTTCTTCAGTGAGTTTTTGTACCTCTTTTTCCATTTGGCCAATTCTATTTTTTTAGAGTTCTTTTCTTCAGTGAATTTTTGTACCTCTTTTTACATTTTATCATTTCTGTTTTTTTTAAGGAGTTCTCTTCAGTAAATTTGTGTATATTGTTTCCCATTTGTCCAGTTCTGCTTTTCAAGGCATTTTTCTCTTCATTTTTTTGCTTCTTTTACCACTTGGCCTTTTCTATTTTTAAGGTGTTATTTTTTTCAGTATTTTTTGTACCTCCTTTACCAAACTGTAGGACTCTTTTTCATGATTTTCTTGCACGAGTCTTATTTCTTTCTCCAATTTTCCTCTACCTTTCTAACTTGATCTTTCAAATCCTTTTTGAGCTCTTCCATGGCGTGAGACCAATGCATATTTTTCTTTGAAGCTTTGGATGTAGCAGTTTTGACTTTGTTGTCTTGTGTGTGTGTGTTTTATCTTCCCTGTCACTATAGTAACTTTTATAGTCAGTATCTTTTTCTCTGCTTGCTCATTTTTCTAACCTCTTTCTGACTTTTAACCCTATGCTAAAGTGGGGCTTTGCTTCCAGATTTGAGACAGCAGTGCCCCAAGCTTCAGGGCTTTTTTGCAGCTCTTTTCAGAAATAATTCTAGGGACCTATACATTTTTGGTTCTTTCATGGTGCTATGATCGCTTTTGGCCTGTGCTCTAGTCTGTGAGTTACCAGAAGCACTCTTTCTTGCCCTGGAATTATGACAAGGGTCTCGGCTCCCCTGCTGCCACAAGCTCTGGTGTGCTAGTGCTCCTCCTTACCCTGAGTCTGAGACTCAGGACTGTGACCCACATCTAAGTATGGTCAGTGCAACAGAATCCTGCCCCCAGTGCCAAGGAAAGGACCCTTGTAATCTTTTTCTGAACAGTTTTCTGGCCCACTTACTATTTATGAGCTGAGAGGTCCAGAAATTCTCATTGCTGCCACTGATTCAGTTGCTCCCAATGCCTACTGGTAGTTTTCTGGGGCACACCTGCACTGGACTGTGCTCCACTCTCACTCCAGTGCAACAGAAGTTTTCTTCCCACTTTCTAAGTTATCTTAGTCTGGAAAATTGTTTTGCTCCATGATTTTGTGGGTTCCACTGCTCCAAAATTAGTCTTGAGGCATTATTTAAAGATTTTGGAGGGATTTTAGGGAGAGCTCAAGCAAGTCCCTGACTTTTCTCCACCATCTTGGCTCCACTCCTCCCTAGAAAGAACTTTTGAGGCTACTTTGTGTTGCTTCTTTCCTCACCACCACAAGACCATTTGATAATATCGATCAATAATGATTTATTGAGCTCTTGAGTTACTGTGCTAGACTCCATGATCAATACCCCAAAAGACCAAGAATCAAAGAATGTTATTTCTGGAAAAGACGTTGTAGTAGAATTTGACAGATTTTTTTTTCACTTTGCCTACTGTTTCTAAGAAATCTGTACAGTTATCTCTTACAATTTCTTGAAACATGATGTCCATGATGTCTGGCTCTTTGATTTCAGGTAGTCCAATGATTCTTAAATGATCATTCCTTGATCTGTTTTCCAGCTCAATTGTTTTTACATCTTGCATCTTACCTTTTTTTCTATTTTTTCAGTCTTTCGGCTTTAAAAATATTGATTACTGTTTTGTAGAATCTCTTCTATTTCAACCATTCTAATTTTCAGGGAGTTTGTTGGTTGGGTAATGTTTTATACCATTTATACCAAACTATTCATTCTTTTTCTAATTCTTTTTTTCCATTGCTGCTATTTCTCTTCCCATTTTTTTCCCTTTAGCGCTAACATTTAATTTTAAAATTACATTTAGCTCTTTGTTAAAAAAAACACTTTTACTTTGCCTCTTTCAGGAATTCTAGTTGAACTTGTGTCTAAGCTATGTTTTGCTTTGAGGCTTTGCTTATGGAAATTTTGGAATTATTCTTTTCTTCTGAATTTGGGTCTTGAGTAACTCTGACTCCATAACAGCCCTTTGTAGTGGGGTTCCTTTTTTGTTTGCACATTCTTTCATTCTATTTTTTTTTAATTTTGGGCTTTATTTTAAGGCAGAATTTTTTAAGCATCTATGGAATGTCTGTGCTAAGCTTGTGTCTTGTTGGGTCTAGTTGTTTTATTCTTAGGGTATTGAGTATTGTATTATTCCAGTATCTCACAGAGCTGTCCGGGGACCTATAAACTTTGAAGTGCTCCTGAAGTAGTCTGAAAAAAAGCAAAGATCTAAGCCCTTGTCCTCCTGCTCTCACCTCAGTGTATTACTAACTTAGGTGTGGGTTTGAGCAACACACCTCTAGGTTCACTCTTATTTTGAATTCCAATAGTGAATGAAAGATTCAGCTACCCTCAAGTAGCTGGAAATCTTTGCAGGTTCAGAATAAAAGAATTTTAGGCTCCCTACTTCCTCTGAGATTCTTGCCTACTTCTTCAGGCTTCAAACCAGGTTTGGAGCTAGAACTGAGATTTCACTGTACTCCTTGGGTCAGAGCCAGATTGCTCCTGAACTGCTACTTGTTACTGGACTTACTTTTTATCACTATACAACTTATGCCTCATGGTACCTCCTTACTCTGAACCAACACCCATGGTTGTAAGTATCTTCCTCAGTAAACCCTCAATTTATGTTTGACATGGAACTGGTTAGTGAGCAAAAGAGCATACAAATCTTGTGCATATGTGAAGCTCTTTATGGTGGATAGAATGTTGGGCCTTGAGTGAGGAAGACCTGAGTTCAAATATAGCCTCAGACACTTAACAGTTGTGTGACACTGGGCAAGTCATTTAATCTTCCTGATTCCAGGCCTAGTATTCAATCCGCTGTGCTACCTAGCTAACCCCCAAATAGAGTAATACACAAATATATTGTTAAATTGTAGTTTTCTAAGTCACTAAGAGACTATAGGTATACATTTTCATTTGATTTGGAATCCACTGCTAATTCATAAAGCATTTTGTAGATCATATCAATGAGTCATTTTTTTAAAAAAATTATTTCTTGGAAAAAATGAATGACTAGTGGGTCAAGTCAGAGTGTTCGAATTAATCAGTGGGCACTTATTTAATTTTTTTCTATGTTCAGTAATGTGCTAAGTACAATGTAGAATATACTAGAAGAATAAAAGCACTTTCTCTCCTCAAGGGACTTACCTTACATTTGGGCACATGGGACTATTTCCCTTAGAGAATAGCCAGAATGCTGAAGGATGTTGATATAATGCAATATGAATGTTATTGAAGGACTGGTAAAACTTAGTATCAAAAAAGAAGAGAATTAGAAGTGACACAATTACTACCTCATACTAGTTGAAGGACTTTCTTATGGAAGAGGAATTAAATTTGTTCTGATTGGCCCCAGAGAACAGAGCTAAAAATAATTAGTGGTAGATGTAGAGAGGAAGATTTAGGATTGATGGAAGGAAAACCTTCCTAATAATTAAAGCCATTCAAAAGTGGAATGGAATGTGTCTTGTGAACTGCTTTTTTTGTGAAGCAACTAGGATTAAGTGACTTGCCCAGGCTCACACAGTTAGTAAGTGTCAAGTGTCAGAGACCTTATTTGAACTCTGGTCTTCCTGACTCTAGGGCCCAGATGCTTCTTACTAAAGGTCTTTGAGAAAAGTCTAGATGGCCATTTATATAGAGGAGTCCTGGTCAGGCATGAGTGTGACTAGATGGACTTTGAACTGCCTTCCAGATCTTGGATTCTCTAATGTGAACACTGAAAAAAAAGTGTAATAGTTTGGTGGTAATGGGATTATAGATTTGTAGAGTGTCAGTCCTATGTGGGTTCTTATAGCTCATTTGGCCCAACCTCCTCTTTTTTTAATAAAGGAACTGGGCTCCAGAGGGATGAATTGATTCACCCATCATCACATAACTGATAATACAAGAATTAGTTCTCCTGACTTCTAAAGTACTGTCCTTTCTACTGCACCAGGAAGTATAAGAGGCCCGAGGCCAATAGGAAAAGACTGAGAAGAATGAGCTACTCATCCAGAAACATCTAGGTTTCACAGTGGATAGACCACTGGACCTGGCGGTCAGGAACACTTGCTATAATACTGTCTGATAAACATACCTGGGAAGTTTAAGCAAACTGCTATGTGATGTCAGAGGTAGCATAATTGTTATTGACAGAGGTTGATGGAATAGAGATAGTATAGACAAGGCTTCCTGGAGAAGTTGCCATTTGAACTGACCTTTAAGGATGGGTAAGAACTCCACAGGAGGATGGGAGAATAAAGGACATTACAGATATAGGGAACCACCAGAGCAAAGGTATGGATCTGATATATCACAGGATATATTGGTAGCTGGGGGAAGAGGAATGCTTTTTGGTTGGAGTATGGAGTGGATGGAAGGGGTTGTAATATGAGACAAGTCTAGAAATGTTGAATGACTTTAGATTGTATCACTCCTTCAATGCCAAACTAAGGAGTTTGAAATGTGCTTGGGTGGGCACCAGGGAACTACTAAAGATTTCTCAGTAGTGAAGTGATGTGATCATGAATATGTGTAAGAAATATTTTTATTACAATAGTATGAAGGACAGTATAAAGGAGAGAGAAGGTGGAGGCAGGAAGTAGTCCAGAGAATAGTTCAGATAGGGGGTAACAGCTGGTCCCAAAATTATGGCAGCATGAATAGAGTTGGGGTTGGGGGGCAGGTTCTGTAGCTTGCTGAATCTGAGAAGAGAGGGAAAGATTAGGGAAGAGGGCAAGAGCCAAAGCTAGGTAAAGATTTTTGATGTGGTAGATAGAGTGAAGAGTGGCACTACACAAAGAAATATTAAAGCCTTCATGGAGAGCAGTTCAACCACAGGATGGAGAATAAATAAAAAGAGGCCAGAAAAAGAAAAGATGTACTAAACAATAAAAATTGGCACTAAATATCTGTTACGTGTGTGTGTGTATGTATGTGTATATATATATATATTTCAGATTTAAAAGACAACCTCATGAAAATCTTTTTTACTTTGATGAGATCACACTGAGTGTGAAGTAGACCTACCAAGTTGCCTTTGTATTGTTTAGAAGTTTCATTTTTGTTTTGCATCCAAGCCTTATGTTATATTCTTTGAGTGAATTTTTCTCTGACTTAATTTTAAATTAACCATTGGATATAAAGGCAACATTGCATTAGTCTGTCATGTCAGGCAACTGTATTAAGTGCTGGGGATTCAAAGGAAAAGAGAAAATAGTATCTACTCTCAAAGACCTTTTATTCTAATGGGGGAGGAAGGAACAGCAACATGATACGTACAGGAAATGCAAACGTAATGCAAGATAATCTCACTAGAAGCAGAGGGGGACCAAGGAAGGCCTTTTGCCTTCTTGAGGAAATCAAGAATGCCAAGATGTGGTGTTGAGAAGAAACAGCATTCCAGGAATGGAGAACAATCAGTGCAAAGCAATAGAGAGAGGAGATAAAATGTCATATGTGAGGAAGAGTTAGAAGGCCAACATGGCTAGACTATGAAGTATTCAAAGGGGAAGAATATATAAGAGGGCTGGAAAAGTAGAATGGGACCAGGCTGTGAAGAGCTTTAAATGCCAAATGGAGGTATTTATATTTGATCTTAATGGTAAGAGGGAATCAGTGGAGTTGTGCTTTAGTAAAAAAAAAAAATTTGGCCTCTGTGTTGGAAGATGAATTGAAGGTAATAAATTGAGGTAGAATAACTGATTGGGAGACTGTAAGAATCCAAATGAGGGATGCTGAGAGCCTGCACTAGGGTATAGGAGACAGAATGCTAGGCCTGGAGTCAGGAAAACATGAATCACAAGCTCTTCTGATACTTAATAGTTGGGTGACGCCGGGCAAGGCACTGAACTTTTATATGAATTCAGTACCTTGCTAGCCCTTAGCTACTAACTCATAAATAGGCTGCTTCTGTATTGATGAAGGGAATTCCTGAGACTGGTGAAATCATATGACAAGCATAGTGTATTATATTTTTCTACTCTAGGAAAACAACTTTAGCATATTTATCACATAGCCATACTTCCAGAATTTGACGTAAAGAGGACAAAATACACCCCATAATGCCTTATGACCTGAATTTCCTTCCATGAGAATCAGTCTTTTGGTCTAAGACCTAGCTTTCCGAAACACTCTTTTAAGATGGACAAATGCCATCCATCAGCACAGTGAGATGCTAGGATAGGTATATTTTGAAGATTCAGCAGGGAAGGTTAATTACAAAAGACACAGACTACAAGGTTTGTCTAGGGTTCTAGTTATGTACAGGCATAAGCCTATCCAGTGCTTGGGGGAAGAGACATATAAAGAGGCAGGAGGATCATGGAAGGGAGATGAAATCCAGTTTTACCTCTATAACAACCTTGTAGAAAGTCAATTCTGTGGGTTATCATTTCTAACAAGGACTTTGTGTCCTTTCCTGTCTGTTCTTTTCAACCCCACTAGGACATACAGTTATGCAGAGCAGCACCTTTGGTAGTATTCTCTCCAGAAATAGGAAGGAGGGCATCAATTCAGGTTTCCTCAGACTGTTTGTCTAGCAGAATGTCCTAGCAGGGCTCCTTTTGCCTCTCTGCCATATAACAAGTCATGTACTCGCTTCAAAGGAACAATCATTTCATTGTGTCTTCTCATTGAGACTTCTCATCCTTTGTCTGTTCTTTTCATTGTTGCTTCTCCCTGTTCCCTCACTCTTCCCAGTTATTGAAGGACTACTTCCTGTAGTCTCAGACATGTGCTTTATCTCTGTATATCCGTGTCTTGTGGTTGCTTACACACTCCCAGGCTCGGAGACTTATGAACTAGAAGAGACTATAGTGATCATTGCTGTGTCCTGGGATAGTGCCTTTTTTGTCATTTGCCTTTGTTTCCTTTTGTGGTGTCTGCCTTCACGTTGATCTAAGATGGTGGTACAATAGGAAGAACGCTGAATTTGGAGTCTGAGAACAGAGGTTTGAATTCTAGCTCTGCTATTCCCTACCTGTGTGACTTTGGGCAAGTCATCTTACTTCTCAAAGTCTCACTTTTCCTTATCTAAAAAATGGATGATTTAGATTAGATGATCTCTAAGGTCCTTTCCAGACCTAAATCTCCTACAGTCCCTACCTTCCTGCCAGCTTCTGCCTAAATAATAGTTTCTCTGTCAAGGCCCCTGAGCTCCCTCACTCAATTGTTAAATTGATCTCTAGGTACAATCATACAACCCCCCTATTCAATAAACTCAAGTGGTTTAGTATCCCTACAGGGCCAAATGTAAAATTCTCTGTTTAGCTTTCAAAGCCCTTCATACCCTACCCCCCTTCCTAGCTCCATACACCTAAGCCCTCATTCCCAGGTACTCTACAATTCACTGGTACTGGCTCCTTGCCATTCCCCACACGTGACTCCACATTGGACAGCTCTATGCGTTTTCACTGGCTGTCCTCTCCATTTCTGCCCCCTTGCTTTCTTCAAGTCACAGCTAAAATCCCACCTTCTCCAAGAAACTTTCTCCAGTCCCCTTCAAAGTTAGTGCCTTCCCTCCAAGTTTATTTCTAGTCTATCTTGTTTGTATCTTATTTGGGCATCATTGTTTCTCTGTTGTCTCCCCCCACTGAGCTTTTTGAGAGGAGAGGCTATTTTTTTAACCTATCCTTCTGTCCTCAAAGCTTACCGCATGTCCTGGCACATAGTAAGTTCTTAGTAAATGCTTGTTGATATATACCTCATAGAATAACAGAATGTTGGAGCTAGAAAGGTTCTTAGAGACCACAGAGTCTAATCCCCTCTTTTTACAGAGGAAATAATGGAGGCCCAGAGAAAGGGAAATACCTGAGATTACGTGGACGCTAAGAGGCACGGCAAGAATTCACACCCACATGGCTTGACTCTATCCCCAGGATGCTTTCCAGCTCCCTGAACAGCTCCTCTCCTCCTGCTTCCACTAATCTCCTCTAGTCTGCTCCCTACTCCAGAATAATCCTCCTAAAAATTTACCTGAGAATGCATTGAAGAAAACAGTAACCTGATTATCACACTTGGCTGACAGTTTTCCCTCTCCTGAATACAACTTCAAAAGTTTCAAGGTATTCCCTTCACTAGGGTACTTGATTCCTTCCCTGAACAAGTGGGTTGGAAGTGTTTGTTGTTGCCAACACTCCACTTAGTCTTATGGGAGATACAAAGAGTTCAAAAAATGACCCCTGAACTTCAGAGCTTATATACTGTCTGAGGTGCACCCCTCCCCCAATATCTGTTGAATTCTACCAATTTTTCTAAGCTCTATTCAAATGCTACTTCCTCTATGACCCTTTCCTGATTTCCTTCAGAGAGGCAGCTGGGTGGATTAGTGAATAGGATACTGGATTACGAATCAACAAGCTCCACATTTAAATCTTGCCTCAAATATTTGCTAGCCATTTGACCCTGGGGAAGTCACTTAACCTCTCAGCCTCGTTTTCCTCTTCTGTAAAATAAGGATAAGAAAAATAATCAAATAAGCACTTACCTCACAGATACTATTGTTGAGAAAATTAAATGAAATAATATATATTGTACTTAGAAAATCTAACAGTACTATATAAATGCTAGATATTATTGTTAATTATTATTTATTCATATTATTTATTTAATATATAAATATTATTATAAGGCTCAAATGAAATAATAATAATTATAATTATTATTTCTTGGCCAATTAGGTGGTGTGGTAGATAAAGCACTGGGTTTGGAGTCAGGAAGCTCTGAGCTCAAATCCAGGCTCAGATACTTATTAGCTGTGTAACCCAGGCAAGTCATTTGACCCTTATTTACTTCAGTTCCTCACGTGTAAAAAATGGGAGTGCCCTGGAGAAGGAAATAGCAAATGACTCCAATGTCTTTGCCAAGAAAACCCCGTGGACTTCATGAAGAGCTGGATACAACTGAGTGACTGAACATAAGCAATGAATAAGGTTATTGATTTATTCTTAGTATTGACCTTTCCTTCTTAGTTCCTACCTAGCACTTTGATGACACCTATTTAATGCACTTATATAATCTCATACACCACCTTTTATGTGCTTCATTGTCATGAGGAAAACCATCCCATATCCATATTTTATCTAACCTCCATATCTTTACCTATATGTAACCAAGGACAATGCTTAGAGCACATCATGGTACACTTCATTATACATTGACTTTGATTGTCTTCAAAGATAATATTCAAGTTCTGTCATCTTAAAGAGTTAAAAACAAATATTTTTAAGCTAAGACCACAAAACTTAAATATCATCTTTGAAACAAGTAGAAGACAATCAAAATCGATGTATAACCAAGCACACCATGATGTGCTACAATCTACAGAGGCAGTGTGGTGGATTAGATAGAAAGTACTGGACGCGGAAGCAATAAGCAGAGTCCAAAGCCTGCCACTGTCCTTTCCTAGTTTTATGACCCTGGGCAAATGCTTTGACTTCTCTGAAATGAAGTTTGCTCACCTGTAAGATGGGCATGATATTGCCTTGAATACTTATCTCACAGTGCTGTTTTGAGGATTGGCAAAATGACAGTCTGGGACTGGTAAGGGAAAATTTCATGGCAGAAGTGAATTTTTCAGTTAATTCTGATCTCTTAAGAGTATATTAGAAAAACACTGGACCTGGAGTCAGGGTTTCTGGTTTTAGCTTCAGCTTTAGGTCTTATTTGTTTCCTGTGTGAACTTGGACAAATAATTTTCTAGGTTAGTGATTTATTTCACATTTTTGTCAACATGCCATATTTTCTTCTTTTTTAACTTACTGTTCTATCCGTCTCTTGCCACCATGGCTTTGCATGAGCTGTTCAGTATGCCTTGAATGTCCTCTCTCCTCACCTCAACATCTCAGAATCCCTAAGTTCCTTAAGGACTTAGATCAGATGTGAAGTCTCCTGATCCTCTTGCTTGTTAATGCACTCTCCCTCTTCAAATTATTTTCCATTTATCTGTATTGATGTTATACCCCTACACTCCAATCCCTAGCAGGACATAGCTCTTTAAAGTAGGGACTGTTTCTTTTTGCCTTTGTGTGCACATCACCTAGTATGCTGCTGCCCTTCCACATAGCAGGTGCTTACTAAATGCTTGTTGACCTGAATAGACTTAAGAGGACAAATGCCTGATAAATTGCTGGCAGAAGTGTTTCTTCCTATGGGAGGTGCATTTCCCTTAGGTTACATCATGAGCATCTTGCTTGAGAAAGATACTGTTTCTTAGCACCCAGAAGTACTTAAAGATAGACTGGTAGAAACATTGGAATATAGAATTAACAAACCTCCCTCCTTTCTAACCTGATTGCTTTTCTGGTCCTGAAAGCAGAGGAGGAAATGCTGGAAGACAGCTAATCCTTTAGCAGAAAGCTATCTCCTTTGTTTTGACAAAAAGAAAAAAATAAAGAAGGCGGGGGTGGGGGAGGGACATTCATACTTTCAAGAGGGCAGCAGATGCTTTTGATAGCAGACACATGGAATTGTGAATCCAGAATCTGGCTCTTGCTGAAAAGCGATGTAGATAGACAGACAGGCAGGCAGGCAGACAGACAGACAGACAGGCAGGCAGATGGACAGGCAGGAAGGCAGACAGACAGATAAATAACAAAATTTATTAACTGTTCATATTGTGCCAGGTCATTAGAAGGGATTGTTTCATTCTCTCTAGGTGGCACAGTATATCCAAGATCTGACCTGGAGTCAGGAAAAACCTGAGTTCAAATAAAGCCTCAGGCACTTGCTAGCTGTATAACTGTACGGAAGCCACTTAATTCCTGTTTGCCTCAGTTTCCTCATCTGTAAAATGAGGATAAGCACCTGTCTTTCAGGGTATTTGTAGGGGGAATGAGATAATAATTGTAAAGCACTTTGCATAGTTTCTGGTACATTTTAAGTGCTATATAAAAATATTTGTTATTATTATTATATTAACTGTGCCATGTTACCTCCATATAATGGCAAAACCACACCTATACACACACACATCTTGTGATATTTGGATGTAGCCAATTTACCAACTAGCCACATGTATCCCAGCCATACCTTCTCTACTTGGACTCTGTCTACGTCTTCCTCACATCAAACTAAGACTCTGCCCCCCAGGTTGTATCTATTCTTTAGTGCAGTGGGGGGAGGAAGGGTGGCCTGAGGAAACATCTTGAGGTTGCTAAATTGTGTTCACTGTGTCCAGACTCTCCTTTAGTTTCTGCTACCACCTTCAATGGGTTCCTTCCAGTATGTACGAAGTATTCAGCACCCTATCACTACTAAAAGCTGGGAGAAGATTATATATCAGTCATCCACACCTTGAAAATAACGTCAGTCTCAATATCACAGAAAATGTAAGGAATCTTTACGGTCATCTCATGGCTCTGTAGCTGCATAATTGTGTAGTCTTGAGCAAGCCATTTCACTCATCTAAGCCTCAGTTTCCTCATCTGTCAAATGTGATAGGCCTTAATCCTTGAAATTTAGGAAGCTTCAGGAAGGGCACCTAATTCTACGAACTTTTGAAATTCGCACAAATAGAGTGGAAGGAGCACTAGGAATCAAGAAATCTAAATTCTAGTATCAACTCTGCTATGAACTACCTCGTGATCTTGAACAAGCAACTTGACTTCCCACTTTCTCACCTTTAGAATACAAAGAGCATTGGATTTGGAATCAAATGACCTGAATTCAGCGTTTACTGCGTGGGTGGCCTTGGGCAAGTGATTTGACCTCTCTGTGCCTTAATTTCCTAATCTGTAAAAATGAAAGGATTGAAGTAGATGACCTCTAAGGTCTCTTCTAGATCTAAAAACATGATCCCATGAATAATACTGAATCTGACTTTAGACTGTAATCAATCAGTCAGTTTAAAAAAAATGTATTGAGCCCTGTCATTGTACTCAGGATAGTGGCAGAATACAAAGAAGTAAATGGTGAGGACTCAGCTCTCCAGGGGTTTACAGTCTAGTTGTGTAGATAAGACACCCACACAGGGAAATATAATTGGCAGTACAAAGCTGCATGTGATAAGTGCCAAATGAGTGGTATAGACAATAAATGTTAGAACAGAGAAGACTCAGGGGGGACATGATAGTCGTCTTCAAGTATTTGAAAGGCTGCCATGTGTAAAAAGCAATAGACTTGTTTTACTTTGGCCCAGGGGGCAGAACCAGGAGCATTAGGTAGAAATTGCAGAGATACAGATTTTAGCTCAACCAAAGGAAAAACTTCCTAAGTTGAGAGTTGTCCCAAAATGGAATGCTTCAGTAGATAGAATGGTAGATATATAAAGCACTTATTAAGCAATTACTATATGCAAAAAACTGTTCTAAGCTCAGGGGATGACTTCATTTCTATTAGGACAACATATAAAGGGGAACTGGAAAGTGGGGAAAGGGAGTAGAGGCCCATACAGATCTGGGCCTCTAGAAGAAAGCAGAGACTGGCTTCTCAGAGCAAAGGGACTCAGAGCTGGAGTCCAAGTTGCTAGTGGGACGTAAGTGAAGGTGATAATCCAGATGGAGACTGGAAGGCCTGAAGTAGTCAAGGAAGCAAACAGTAATATAGAGCAGGAACTCCCCATTACTAGACACCTTCAATCAGAGACTGAATGAGCATTTGTCAAAGGTGGTGTTGGGTGGTTTCCCATTCACATGTAGGTTGGACTAGGTTGTCTCTGAGATTCCTTCCAATCCTGAGATTTTATGAGACTGATTTCAGAGGAGGGAGAGAACGCTATAGGACAAGATGGTCACCGAAGGTTTTAGGGAATAAGCAGGGCTTCAACAAGGCCTTGATTGAGGGATTAATTAACAGTGTTATCATGGGAGGGGACATTGTGAACAAAAATGATCTTATTTTCTCTTCTAATCTAATACTCTTACTCGTACATAAAGAAAATAAGGTCTAGAAACTCCTTCCAAATTCAACCCTCCTCCAAACCTCCCTATTTCTGGTGAGGGAAGCACCATCCTTCTAGGAACCTTGGAGTCATCTTTGCTTGTTCCTTTTTTCCTTACCCCTTAGTATACACTAATTTGCCAGTTCTTGTTCATTCTGTTTGTGCAATATCTTTTGAAATTATCCCTTTCTTGTCACTCATGCCACCACTATTCTGGTTCAAAGTTTTATTATCTCTAGATTCATTATCCTACCCTACCCCCAACCCTAACAAATCACTTTTTTCCCATCTTCTTCGATCCTATCACTCACTATCCCATTCCAACTCTTCCTCTCTCTCTCTCGTGTCCTCTGGGATTCCTGTTTCATAAGTAACAGACTTTCCTTCATTTGTGACCTTTGCCTCTTGTAACACTTTACATTTTCTGGCTCTCACTGAAACCTGGTCTCCTCCAGATGATACTGCCTCCCTGACCATCCTCTAATGAGATAATGTATATAAAATACTTTGCAAATTTTATTGTGCCACATATCAGTGTTATGTGCATTTATTCTGCATATATTTTGTATATCTTTACGGACTGCCTCCTTTGGCCGTGTTATCTTTGACTCCTCACTTTTCCCCAACCCACCTAGCCAATCACTTGCTGCTGAGTATTGTTGGCTCCACCCACATCAGTAGCATCTGATGCGCAGTCTAATCATATAGCTGCCACCTATATTCAGTCCCTCATCAACTCTCACCTAAATTATTGTAATGCTCTCCTAATTGATATTCCTACCTCAAGGATCTCCACACTGCAACATTATGCATATCCCTAACAAAAATGATTTTCCCTGAACATACATCTAACCACCATACTTCCCTTCCCAATAAATTCTGGCGAGTCCTTATTTCCTCTAGGATAAAATATACATTTTTCTGTTTAGGTTTTAAAGTGCTTCATAACTTTGCCCTATCTGATCTATATGGACTCATTGGCTATCTCTCTCCCTTCTGCACTTTTCAGTCCAACCAAACCGAACTTCTCGGTTTCTTACACACAATATGACATCTCTTTCCTCTGTGCCCTCACAATGGCAGTGTGCCATTCCTGAAATGTACAGTCTCTTCACCTCTGCTCCACAGAATCTCTCCCTTCCTTCAAGAAACAGCTCAAGCAACTTCTACATGAAACCTCTCCTAACTCTGACTCCAGTTACCGCTGCCCTCACTCCCAAACCATGTTGTATTTAACTACTTTGTATTTCATGTATTTATTTTCTAGATATTAGTTGCCTATTGTCTGTTTTTGTCTATTTTTATTTATTGTCTATAGACACGTGAAAATTTCTCTCTACATGAGTATACATGCATATTTATATACACATATATATGTATATATATACAGGCATTATATGTGTATATACATCTATGTTATATGAACATACATATATGTATATAAGTGCATAAATGTGTTCACAGTCTCCTTCATTAAAATTTGAGCTCCTTGCCAACAGAGATTATTTGACTTTTCCTCCTTGTAGCCTTAATGCTTAGCACATATTTAATAAGTGTTGCTGACTATAGTGATCAATTGAACACATTTATTAGTTGTCTGATTTGTGCAAGGTACTATACTAGGTGTTAGAAATACAAAGGCATAATGAAAAGAGGTTAGAAATGAGAATAACAGCCAACTCGGAGGTTAGGATGTCGAAATACAACAGGCCTAGATAAAATGATGTAATTGGGCCTTGTGAAGTAGATAGTTCATATGTTTTAAAGTTTAAAGGAACATTAGAAATCATCTGGTCTAAACTCTGTATTTTGCAGAGGAAGAAACTGAGGCCCAAAGAGATGAAATGATTGAGCTAAAGTCACAAAGGTAGTAAGCAGCATGACAGGGATTCTATGCCATGTCTACTGACTCTAAATTCAGTGGCTGTTACTCCATCATACTGCCACAAGATCTACCATTTATTTGCTCTTTATCTAATTTTTCTCCATTCTTTGCCCTTTTTCAGCACCCAGTGTTTTCCTGGCTTTCACCTCTCAAAATCTGAACTTGACAAGGGATGAAAATTCCTTTATCCTCAGGTTTAAAAGAAAGCTGACTTAAGAGTGTAACTCCTCCCCACTAGTTCTCCCTCTCAAGGGATTTGCAATTTAATAGAGATCAAGTCCTTTAGTTCAAGTGGAATTTGAAGCATCAACTTGTAGAACTCTCTCTGTCTCTCTCTGTCACTGTCTCTCTCTCTCTCAGTGAGATCAAGAGAGAGAGAGAGAGAGAGAGAGAGAGAGAGAGAGAGAGAGAGAGAGAGAGGATCTATAGTTATTATGGGATTTTAGAGTGTGCTGTAAAGAGCCAGGAATTGTTAGGGTCCTAGGGAACAGACCCTGTCCTCAAAGAGTGAACATTCTATTAGAGAAGACAGTATATATCTATTATTAAGTACAAAATATATTCAAAATAAATATAAGATAATTTTTGGGGGCGGGGAGGTGGATGGTGATGATAACAATAATGATGAATTCTCTGTGTTCTAGAGAAACTAGCTATTGGTGTTCCCTGAACTTGACATTCAATCTCCTATCTTCCTCTGCCTCAGTATCTTTAGCTTTCTTCTAGACTGAGGTCAGGTGCCTCCTCCTACATGTACTCTTTTCTGATTTCCCTAGTTTTTCCTTCTCCCTCTTTCCTTCAGTTTTCTTGTCTCCAATTATTCATTTATACATGTCGTCTCCCCCAGTGGAATGTTAGTTAGGTCATTGATAGCCGGTACTGTTTTTTTTTGTTTTGTTTTGTTTTGTTTTCCCCTCTCTGTACTCCACTGCCTTAGCCATAGTAGGCCCTTAAGAAATATTTGTTGACTTGCATCCCTACATTTTAAAGACGAGGAAATTGAGCCTCCGAGTTTTTCATGACTTTTCCATTTTCCTAAATGTAATAATGAGCAGAGATAGGATTCAAATGTAAGGCCTCTGATGCCAGATCCCATGCTTTCTCCTTCATAAAGGAGCCTCCTTCTGACATGAAGCTTTTGTCTTGAAACCTGCCCTTGTGATGACAGAACCCAGCGGATTGAAATGAACATTTTGAGGAAATGCTTTGTAGGGCACAGCCAGTTTCCACATTAAAATAGAAACACACTAATGCCCATGCCCACATGCACCATTTACTTTCTCCCTCAGTTTAGATATGGCCTCAATTACTCTCGCCCCTAACTTACTCCAGAAATGAAGGGAAGATAAATCATTCTGTTCAGGCCATTCTGCTGCAGGGTCATCTGGGCCCTGGGGAAACCCTGAGATAATCCAGCAGAGGTTATAAAAGTACAATTTTATGACAACACCCTATTTTCTTCTGTATTTTATTAGCTCTGTGGACCTCACAAGAGAACACAAAAAGAGAAGGGAGAGAGAATAGTCTCCACGCAGGGATGGGCCTTACCTACAGTTATGCACAGCATAAGCAAAGTAAAGGTAATAAATAGCTCATGTTCCTAGCAATCTGCAGTTTATATAGTACTGCCTTTATCTTTAGTCTATGCAATAATCATTATTATCCCCATTTTCCAGATGATAAAATGGAGACTCAGAAATGGAGTTACTTGCCAAAGATCACTCTGTTAGGTTTAACCCTGAATTACAGGCTGTACTCTATTGACTATATGATATCCCCTGCCCCTCAAGGAAGGTGGGCAGATTAAGCAGCCATCAACACGATGTGTTCTGGTCAACAGAGTATCGGTCTTCCCTACTCCCTCACCTATAACTTTCCATAGTGTCTAAATTTCTACAACTAGAGACTTGAATTATGAAACCATCTTGGTGTATAATAGTTTGATATTAAATTGTTCATAATCAAAGTCATAGATTAGAGAGTAGAGATGGCAGGAGCAGACCTTTTGCAAAGGATACCAGAAGTTGAAGGGGTACAAGGATGGATCTAAGGAATGCGGCAGCCACCCAACTGACCTTTCTTAACATTTCCAAACAATTCTAAAATAATGCTTCAAATCAAATTTTGGAGTTGCAGAGCCAACAAAAGCTTGGAGTGAAACATTTTTCTGACCTAAGAAAACTTAAGATGTCAAAAATAGAAGTCTATGACACTGGGGTATGTCCCTGGCCCACACAAGCCTGGGTGGCAACAGGGGCCAAAGCATTTACAGCTGCTTCAGGAGTTCTCAGTCCAGAGATTGTAAGGGCATTGGACATGGACAAGTGGTCAGAAAGAGTTTATGAGATCCTTTGCTGTCACTGGTTACAGCTGGTGCTGATTGGCAACTTCACTGCCTATTAACAGTTCTGGGTCACCATCCCATTCCAGGGTGGAGAGGAATGCTGGCAGTCATTCACAAGGGAACAAGGGCCTTTACCACAATTATAAAGCAAATTTAAGTGCTAATACTTGTGGCTGCAGGTGACCAAGGGCCCTTTCTGCGTAAAGACCAGAGCACAGACAAGGAGAACAATGACCGTAACTCTCCCAGGATCACACTTTGAAAGCATGAAAAACTTGCAGAATCCCCAGAACTGAATCTGAAAACAGCAGCATAAAAAAGCCAGAAGCTTGGAATGGCATCTCCCTACCCCTAGGTGGGCAGAGCCCAATTTTAACATATAGTTCAAAATCAAGAAGTAGGATAAAAAATGAACAAATTTAAAAAAAAAAGAATTTGATTATAAAAAAGCTACTTTGGTCACAGGGAGGACCACATAAACTCAGAAGAAGACAACAATGTGAAAACAGCTACAAAGAAGGCCTTACAGGAAAATGCTAACTGGACCCAAACCCAACAAGAATTCCTGGAAGAGTTAAGAGTGGTAGAAGAAAATTTGGGGAAAGAAATGAGACTGATACAAGAAATATGGAAAGAGAACTAATAGCTTGGTAAAAGAGGAACCAAAAAATACCGAATAAAATAATACCATAAAAAACAAATTTTGCCAAATGGTAAGAGAGGGACAAAAACCATTGAAAAGAAGAACTTGAAAACTTGAATTGAGGTGGAGTTAAGACGGAAGAGTAGAAAAGCATGCAATCAAGCTCTCTCAACTGCCCCTCAAACAACTATTAAACAATGCCTCAAATAGAATTCTGAAGTGGCAGAACCAAGAATTTAGGGATAACAATTTAGCCCAAGACAATTTAGGAGTATAGCAGGAAAGGTCAGTCTCACTGGCATGGTGGTGGGCTCCAGGAGCACAGGCTGTGCCTTGGATGTGTTAGCATTGGTGGCAATGGCAGCTTCAGGAGCTCCGAGCATATGGACAAGGCAGGGGGAGCGTTGGAAGGAGATTGCAAAGGACCTTTTGCCAACACTGGGTTCAGGACCTTGTTGCATTACCTATATGCAGCTCCAGGTTGCAATCCTAGAGCCAAAAGTCATGATAGCACTAGTGGTCACATGGGGAGCAAAGGGCCATGTTTGCTATTCTGGAAGGGAGAGAGTGCTTGTGGTTGCTCGCGAGGGAGTAGGGACCCTGTTCTCAATTTTGAGACAGAGGGAAGAACTAGCAATTACAACTACAGGAAAGCAGAGACCTGGTCACATTTCCAGGGCCAGGAGGGGTGCTACCACTGGTGGTTATAGGGGAATAAGTTCCCTTACTGGGTGAAGACCAGAGCACAGGCCAGAAAAGTAGTGGCCACACCTCTGTTTCAAGCATACCACCTTGAAAAAACCAAAACCCTAAAGACACCCAGAGATACATCTTAAAAGAGCAACAAGAAAGGCTCGAAGCTTGGAACAGCGTTTCCTCCACCCCTGGAAGCAGAGACCAACTTTAACACAAAGTTAAAACCCAAGGAATAGGCTGGAAAAAATGAGCAAACAAGAACAAAGAGAAAGTTACTATGGTTACACTTAAATCCAATTCACCTGCAAATCAAGACATCACCAGACACCCTACTGATGTCATTGATCCTTAGACAAAGAAAAACTGTGGTTACAGGGAAGATCAAGACAAATTCAGAAGAAGACAATGAAGTCAAGACAGCTATATGCAATACTTCAAAGAAAAATGTGAATTGGTAACAGACCACCAAAAACATTCCTAAAAGAGTTCAGAAAAGAATGTAAAGGTCAGATAAAAGAGGTAGAGGAAAAATTGGGAAAAGAAATTAGAATGATGCAAGAAATTACAAAAATAGAGTCAATTGGTTGGAAAAAGAGGCACAAAGAAGTGAAGAAAATAACACTTTAAAAAAAGAATTGGACAAATGGTAAAAAAAAAAGGCATAAAAATCCACCAAAGAGAAGAATGTCTTAAAAAGTAGAGTTGGCCAAATAGAAAAAGAGTTTTAAAAAATTCACTTAAAGAAAAAACTCCTTAAGAAAGAGAATTGGCCAAATGGAAAATAATTCCTTAAAAAATAAAATTGGGCAAGTGGAAGCTAATGAATCAATGAGACATCAATAAACAATAAAAACAAATTCAAAAGAATGAAAACATAGAAGAAAATGTGAAATATCTCATTGGAAAAATAACCAACCTGGAAAATGAATTGAAGAGAGATAAAGAATTATTTGACTACCTAAAAGCCATGCCAAAAAAGAAAGAGCTTAGACATCATCTTTCAAGAAATTATCAAGGAAAATATCAGGAAATTTGAGATCCAGAGGGTAAAATAGAAATTGTAAGACCCCATTGAAAACCTCCTGAAAGATATCACAAAAGGAATACTCCTAGAAATATTACAGCCAAATTCCAGAGCTCCCAGGTCAAAGAGAGAAGACTTCGAGCATCCAGGGGAAAAAATCAAATATGTAGAGCCATAGTCGGGATCATACAAGATTCAGCAGTTTCCACATCAAAGGAGTGGAGAGCTTAGAATATGATATTCAAGAAGGCAAAGAGTTAGAATTACAATCAAAAATAACCTACCTTACCAAAAATAAGTATAATCCTTCAGGGAGAAAAATGGATATTTAATGAAATGGAGGATTTTTTAAAAAGAATTCTTGATGAAAAGACCAGAGCTGAATAAAAAATGTGACATTCAAACACAAGACTCAAGAGAAATAAAAAAAAGGTAAACATGGAAATATAATTATAAGGGAATCAATGAAATTAAACCATTTATATTCTTATATGGGAAGGTTATACAGGTAACTCCTAAGAATTTTATTATTATTAGGGTACTTTTAAAAAGTTCACAAAGAGAGAGGCCATGAGTGTGAGTCAATTATGTTGGAATGCCCTTAAAGAAAATAAGGGGATAAGAAAGAGGATGGCACTAGGAAAAGGGGGAAGGGAGAGGCAGAATGGGAAAATTTTTCTCACATAAAAGAGTGTACAAGGAAGAACTTTTACAATGGAGGAGAAAATGTAGTGTGGGATAGTGAGCAATGTTGAACCTCACTCTCATTGGAATTAAGTAAAAGAAAGAATATATAAACACACTCATTTATGTATAGAAATGATAGTTACTCAATAGGGAAACTGGAGGAAAATGAGATAAGACAAAGGGAGATGATAAAAGGGAGGGCAGATTAAGGGAGGCAGTAGTCAGAAGCAAAATAGACTTTTGAGGAGGGATGAGAGAGAGAGAGAGAGAGAGAGAGAGAGAGAGAGAGAGAGAGAGAGAGAGAGAGAGAAGAAGAAGAAGAAGAAGAAGAAAGGAGAAGAAGAAGAAGAAGAAGAAGAAAGGAGAAGAAGAAGAAGAAGAAGAAGAAGAAGAAGAAGAAGAAGAAAGGAGAAGAAGAAGAAAGGAGAAGAAGAAGAAAGGAGAAGAAGAAGAAGAAGAAAGGAGAAGAAGAAGAAGAAAGGAGAAGAAGAAGAAGAAGAAAGGAGAAGAAGAAGAAGAAAGGAGAAGAAGAAGAAGAAGAAGAAGAAGAAGGAGAAGAAGAAGAAGAAGAAAGGAGAAGAAGAAGAAAGGAGAAGAAGGAGAAGAAGAAAGGAGAAGAAGGAGAAGAAGAAGAAGAAGAAAGGAGAAGAAGAAGAAGAAGAAAGGAGAAGAAGAAGAAAGGAGAAGAAGAAGAAGAAGAAGAAGAAGAAGAAAGGAGAAGAAGAAGAAAGGAGAAGAAGAAGAAGAAGAAGAAGAAAGGAGAAGAAGAAAGGAGAAGAAGAAGAAAGGAGAAGAAGAAGAAAGGAGAAGAAGAAGAAAGGAGAAGAAGAAGAAGAAGAAGAAGAAGAAGAAGAAGAAGAAGAAGAAAGGAGGAATAATAATGGAGAGAAATACACAGCTAGTAATCATAACTTTAAATGTGAATGGGAAGGACTCACCCATAAAACAGAAGCAGATAGCAGAATGGATTAGAAACCAGAATCCAACAGTATTGTGCTTACAAGAGATACACTTGGAGCAGAAAATAGAATGATACAGATAGAATTAAAATAAAGGGCTGGAGCAGAATATAATATGTTTCAGCTGAAGTAAAAAAAAGGCATGGGTGGCAATCATGATCTTAGACAAAACCAAAGTAAAAATAAACCTAATTAAAAGAGATTATCAGGAAAACTAAATTATGCTAAAGAGTACCACAGGAAATGAAGTAATTTTACAAAATTATAGCAAGTTTCTCTGATAAAAATTGTGTTTCTCAAATATATACTGAGCATAGAACTGAGTCAAATTTATAAAAACAAGGGCGATTCTCCAACTGACAAATGGTCAAAGGATACAAACAGGCGTTTCCAGAAGAAAAAATCAAAATTATCTGTAGTCATATTCTTAAAATGCTCTAAAACACTATTGATTAGAGAAATGCAAATTAAAACAACTCTGAGGTATCACCTATCGTAAATGACAAACGATGGAAGGGATGAGGGAAAAAATAATCACATTAATAAACTATTGGTAGAACAGTGAACTGGTCCAATCATTCTGAAGAGCAATTTGGGACACTGCCCAAGGGGCTATAAAACTATGTATACCCTTTGACTCAGTGATACCATTACTAGGTCTATATCTCAAAGAGATGAAAGGACAATGAAAAGGACCTATATGTACAAAAATGTTAGTAGCAGTTTTCTGAGGTGGCAAAGAATTGGAAATCAAAGGGATGCATATCTATTGGGGAATGGATAAACCAACAGTGGCATATGATTATAATGGAATACTACTCCGATATAAGAACTGACGAGGGCAATGGTTTCAGGAAAAAAATTACACGGTAAGAACTATATGAATTGATGAAAAATGAAATGAAAAAAAACCTGGAGGATCTCCGCGTATAGTAATGGCAATGTTGTAATGATGAACAACTGTAAAAAACCTGGTTACTCTCATTAATATAATGATCCAACACAATTCCAAAGGATTCATGATGAAATAATGCTATCCACATCCAGAAAGAGAACTGATGAACTCTGAGTACAAATTGAAGTATAATTTTCTCACTTTTTTTAAAATGTGGCTAATAAAGAACTATGTTTTGCATGATTTCACATGTATAATTGATATCATATTGCTTTTCTTCTCAGTGGGTATGGGAGGGAGTGGGAGGGAGAGGAAGAATTTAAAACTCAAAATTTAAAAAGAAAAGAATGTTAAAAATAAGGAAACTATAAATTAAAAAAATAAAACAAAAAGTTGGAGGGGCACCCTTTTACACTCATGGTTCTGTAGCCTTTTGGCTCTGTATCTCTTAGTGTTCCATCAGCCTCTTGCTTCAGACTCCCCAAGCTGACATCACTCTCCCCTGGTTCTCTGGTAGAAGGAGATAATCATCACCATACCTTGCTCCCACACTGCAGGGGCACAGACTACATACGCTGGTGCAGTGGTTGGGGGTGGGGGAGAAAGGTGGGCTACCCCTCTTCTATTATGACTAAATCTCATTACAAGTGATTAGCACAGAACTCATCATTGATATAATAAAGGCTAATAGTAGTTTGCAGTAGAGATGAAGTAACTAGGTGGTACAGTGGATAGATCTAAAGACCTGAGTTCAAACCCTAACACATCCACTTACTAGCTGTGTGACCCTGGGCAAGTCACTTAACTTCCATTTGCCTTGGTAGACTCATCTGTAAAATGGGGATAATAACAGCGCCTATCTCCCAGGGTTGTTATCAAATAAGATAATAATTACAAATGACTAGCACATAATAAATGCTATATAAATGTTGGCTATTACTATGATGAGGAGGAGGTTTTTCTATATTCTAGGTCAACTTTTCTACCTGGCTCAGCCTGTTTTCTCCCACAATGATTATTATCCCAACAGCAGCTTTAGAGTCCTTTTTTTCTGAGGACTTCTTCCCCATACCCCCACCTCAATATCTTACTGTTTGCCCCATGTGTTCAAATACCCAATAAGGTCTTTGTACTTTTTCCATAGTTACATAGCCTTAAAAGAACTGGATTCCTATTGAGATGATGCTATTTATAACGTGTGACCTTTAAAAAGTCATTTAACCTTTCACGGAGTTAGTTGCCTTCTTGGTAAACTTAGTTGCCTTCTTAGTATATGATCTTTAAGGTGCCTTCCCACTTTACATCCCATGATCCCAAGAAGGGTCACAATTTAATCTATTATTAACAATTTGGGGAAGATTAATTGATTGCCCTCTGAAAGCAAGACCATGAGGGAATGGGCCTTGAGAATGATAGCACATTGGGTAATAGAAAGAAGAGAGATATGCTAGGAAAGCCAAATAGAAGAGTTAATCTATTTCTCAATTCTTAATCAGCTAGCCCTGAAACCATGAGGTCACAGGATTTAGAGTTAGGCATAACCTTAAAGTTCATCTAATAAAACCTTCACATTTTAGAAATCAGGAAACTGAGGCCCAGAGAGGATAAGTGACTGGTTAAGGTAACGTGACAGAGGCAGATCCTCTGACTCCAAATCCAGTGTTCTTTCCACTGTAGTACACTCACTCCTTGACTCCGTTCTCCTAAACTATTCTTTCTCACTTTGGATGAGCAATATAGGTGTTCATAGAGCATGGACCTGGTGTGGACATACTGAGAGAGTGTGCCCGTTGACCCCTTTTAATTCCTCTTAGGGTGATGGACAATGAGAATGATCCCCCACAAGTGTGTATGCATACAATCCCATTCAAGCAGATAGGTAATGCCAATATAGACATCATTTAAAGCAGGTAGGAAGAACTGAATTCAAATTCAGCTTTAAATCCTTAATAGTTGTATTACTCTTGGCAAGTGACTTAAGTTTAATCTGCCTTATAGTTTCTCCATCTGTAGAATAGGATAATAGTAACATATACCTCCTGGGGGCTGTTGTGAGGATAAAATGAGGTGATACCACTACACTTAAAGTGCTATATAAATGCTAGCCATTATCAACTATCCATGAACGTGGGTCAATGTAAATAAAAAGAAACATTTGCAAATGTAGCAACAAGGAAGGGAAATTAAAGATGAGTTAAAGATTCATGATGATTCTAAAACATCTGAAATCCTGAATTTTTACATAAAGGAAAAAATGAAATGTCAGAAAATGAGTAAAATAAAATTATATATTTAGAAAGTAAGATGAAACACAGGAGAATAAAAAATGTATTGATTCTTAGGCAAAGTAGGCCATGTTTTACCTCAGTTCTTACTTAGCATTTTGCCACTAAATGGGTGTTGCATCAGACAACCTGGGAAATACCTTAGCTTAAAACGGCCAGAGTCTACCACTGCATCAGGGCCGTTGCCATCGTCTTGACCAGTGTCATGCCATTGGACTCCTATGACTTCGGAGGAGAAAGTGGGGCTGATGACTTTGCACAGCTCTGCCTCACTCAAAGCTGATTCACTTGCAAGTCAAGCATTACTCTCCCGATGTCATTGGTCTTCTTTGAGAACAAAGGATGGACAACAACAACAACAGTAAGAACAACACTTAGCATGGTGCCTGATACATAGTAGGAACTTATTAAAAGCTTATTGATTGGTTGATTTTACCCTCAGTTTCATCACCTATAAAATGGAGATAATGATAACGTCTACCTCACAACTGTTATGAGGATTAAGTGATGCAGCATATGTAAGATAGTTTGCACAGCTTAAAGCATTTTGTAAATCCTAGTTACTATATTGTTTGTTGTTGTTGTTGTTGTTGCTATATCTAAAAATGAGCATGTCTACGTGACATGACCACAGGCTGGCCAGTGGATTGACTATCATATTTACTGAAACACTTAAACCTATTGGCTGTACTGGCATATACCTTTAAATAATATACCTTCAAGAATAAAAACCAAGGAAATCTCTATTAATTAGAAAGAATGAACACTTGTGAGATATTGAAAGCATGCTACTGAGGGAGTCCAGCATATCTTCATCCTAGAGGATTCAGGGGCATCATTTAATGAATTTTTAGAACTACTGGCAATCATCCCTAAAAATTAATATAGGGATTTAAGGGAAAAATTCATATAGGAATTCAAAAAATATCCAGGGATTCAAAAAATTCAAAAAAGAATTTATCCTAAATCTAAGTTTTTCTGAAGGCTGTGTAGTAGGAAGGCCGAATTTATAATCTCAAAAATAATCATGTATGTGTTTGAATGGTTCGAAATCGCAAGGTATGAGAGATTTTCTAAGGAGAAAACAACAAGAAATTTATTTAGGCCCCACCGCAGCAGAACCATGAACCAGCCTCCCCATTCCAACATCTTGACAAAAAGACTCCAGGCCCAGAAAGCCCACCTCACAAGAGTAACCAGGAGGCCACAGAAAAACAAGATAGTATTTAGCCAAATCATTTTTACTGGCCTCACGTTCCTGCTCGCACTCCTGGGTCTACACACAGTTAAACCCTGCTTCCACAGCTTCCTGCCTCCGCAGTTTCTGGCTTCTGCAGCTTCCTGCTTCCACAGCAGCAGCTTCCGCTTCCGCTGAAACTGTCTCTTGGCTCACCTTTCCTCACAGCGGAGCTTCTGGCGCTCTCAAGACCCGCCTCAATGACCAGAGACCATTGGTTCCCGAGCTGGCCCCTCCTAAGTCACCAATCCACACCCACACAGGTTTCACACCAGACAGGGCCCTGGGCCTGAGGCTTAGCACTTAACAGCTGAAAGTACTTCTACTCAAAAGAAACAAAAGCCATGCTAATGAGACAATTTTGCTTAACAACACAGGCTGTAATAATTCTGGAAGCTATTCAGGTCATTTGTAGACTGGAGTCAGGCCCCAGAAGCTAGGGCAATGTCAGGGATCCTCAGACAAAGTTCTCTTGGAAAAGCTCAATTAGAAATGAGAAGGAAGCATACAGTAAGCAGAGAGGGTGATTGATGGTTCAGGTCCATGGACTATAATCAGACACTGGAGATTGAGTTCCAAGACAAAAAGAGTCAGAAACACAAGTTCACATTTTCTGTACAGGCATACCTCAAAGATATTGCAGTTTAGTTCCCGACTACTCCAATAAAGCAAATGTTATAATAAAGTGAGTCACATGAATATTTTTTGGTTTTTCAGTGCATGTAAAAGTTATGTTTACACTATACTGTAGTCTGTTAAATATGCAACAGTATTGTGTCTAAAAAACCAATGTGCACACGTTAACTTAAAAAGAAATATTTTATTGCTAAAATATGTTAACCATCATCTGATCTTTCAGCGAGTTGTAATCTTGCCTTGAGGGTCTTGCCTTGCTGTTCTTGGCTGCTGACTGTTTGGGGTGGTGGTTCCTAAAGGTTGGGGTGGCTGTGGTAATTTTTTAAATTAAGTCAACAATGAAGTTTGCCTCATTAATTAACTCTTCCTTTCATTTGAACACTTAGAGGCCACTCTAGGTTTATTAATTGACCTAATTACAATATTTTTGTGTCTCAGGGAATAGGGACACTTGAGGATAGGGAGAGAGAGAGAATGCCTGGAGCAGTCAGAAGTCACACAATACACATTGATTAAGTTTACTATCTTTTATGGGTGTGGTCCATGGTACCCCAAAACAATTACAATAGTAACGTTAAAAATCACTGTTCACAGATCATCATAACATATGTGATAATAATGGAAAAGAGTGAAATATTGTGAGAATTACCAAAATATGACACAGAGACATGATGTGACTGCATGCCATTGGAAAAACAGTGCTGATAGAGTTGCTTGATGCAAGGTTGTCACAAAGCTTCAATTTGTAAAAAAAATGCAATACCTGCAAAGTAAAAGTAATAAATAAAGTAAATAAATAATAATAAAGTAAAAAGTAAATAAAGTAATATAGCAATAAAGTAAAAAGCAACAAAATGATATGTGCCTATATTGCTTTAAGGTAAACTTTAACCCTTTCTTCATAACCTTCTGAGGGAGAGAGTATAAATGTTATCCTGATTTTTTGTTTGTTTTGCAAATTTTTTTAATTTATTTTTAATATGTTTAGTTTTCAGCATTGATTTTCACATGCATTTGAATTACAGATTTTCTCCCCATTTCCACCCCCCCCCACTCCAGGATGGCGTACACTCTGGTTGCCCCTCCCCTCCGTCCCCCCATTCCCCTCCCATCCCCCTTTCCCTTCCTTTCTTGTAGG
>CM053625.1:190687720-190726550 GCA_028646595.1 Phalanger gymnotis
CCTTCCTTCCTTCCTTCCTTCCTTCCTTCCTTCCTTCCTTCCTTCCTTCCTTCCTTCCTTCCTTCCTTCCTTCCTTCCTTCCTTCCTTCCTTCCTTCCTTCCTTCCTTCCTTCCTGAATCCTGTTGATTAAAGAGATGGTTGGGTTTGTTTCTACTGCCCAGAGAACCAACCTGAGGAGCTTTGCTGTGAGCTGTGTTGTTAAGTAATCATATGCTGAGATATTATTGGACAATACAAAATCATGTTGAGTGAAGGGTTGGCTTGGTTTCTGTGTACTGCTCAGAGAACCAACATGAGGAGGTTTGCATTTTTCTGGCTTAAGCGAATTGCTTGTCATTATAATAAAATTATTTTAGCACCATCTTAAGAAAAAATGAAAGTTAAAAGATATTGTCACTGCTTCCTCAACTCGAGGGGTAGAAGAAGAGTGGTTTTACCCAGGAAGAGAGTAGTGAGGAAGAAAAAGGGAACAGGTAGCTTTGCGTAATACACATTCCTTCTGAAAAGACCAAGGACAATGAGGTCTGCATTCTAGATTTATAAATTGCCCTAAGCAATGAGTTTTCTCCCTCATTTGCCTCCCTGACAGGTTTCTGTAAAAGTATATGCCTACTATTTCCCAAAGACAGTAAGAGCATGGGTGGGATAGTGTGACCAAGATGTATATGGACTCTGAGGTATGGATCATTATTGCATTTACCATAGATTAACTGTGATGTTATAATTTATCATGATTTTTGCCTTATTATTAAATCAGCATTTTGGTTAACATTTAGTAGTATCATGGTGATTAATTTGTGTAAATAGGAAGCATGCCAATAAGGGTTTATGAGCTACCTTGGCAAGTAGTAGGAGTGTATTGCCCTTCATAATAGGATTACTACTAGGAATCTAAGAGACCTTGAATTTAATAGCATGCTTTTGGTTCATCTCTAGTCCAGACCTGCTGATTTGAGGGTAGCAAGTTGGGTGGGTAAGATAATCCAGAGAGTGGGGTGGCGGGCAGAAAATAGCAGAATAATATCAGGATTTCTAAAGCATAGAATGATATGAGTATATGACGAAAGCCAAAAACAAGAAAAAAAGTATTTTTTGGTTGGCAGTGGTACTGGTATTTTTTTTTCCACAATGTTAACAAGAAGGAGGTAGCTGATGAAACAATAAAAATCTTCCTGGGGTAGATCGAAGTATTATAGATGACAGAAAGCAGAGCTAATCAACTCTTATTTTGCTTGTGTTTTGTCTGAGAAGAAAAATGACTGTCAGATGGGAAAGGGCAGAGAAAAATGGCTATTAAGGAGTTGATACCAAGAATAAATGATGCAGTGGAAAGTGGATTACTGTTAAAGAGATGCTCAGTTAATATCTAGAAAAGGAAATAGTGATTACAAAGAGGCAGAGTGTTTTCATCAAAGACAATAGTCATACTGATATAATCCTATTTTCTTTTATTCATGGGGTTAATAAACTAACAGATCAGGAGAAGAATCTTGTAGATACAGTTTACCTTGCTCTTAATGAAGTATTTAATGAAGTTAATGATGCTATCCTTATGAAGAGATATGGGCTAGAAAATAATTCAATTACAAGCTGGTGGAAAGGCCAAACCAAAAGTTGATTGTGGAAGGAAGTTCCCAATCAAGTATCACAGGGATCTGTCCTGGGCTCTATGCTGTTTAATATTTTTATCAATAACTAGAATAAAGGTAAAGATGACTGTTAACAAATTTGAAGCTGACACAAAATTTGGAAGAATAATTAACGCACTAGATCAGTCACAACCCTCGACATACTAGAACATTGCCAAATCTAATGGCCTTTATTTCAGTCCTCGTGCTCCTTGACCTCTCTGCAGTATTTGACATTATTAATGTCTTCTCCTTCTGGAAATTCTTTTTTCTCCGTTTTTTTTTTGGATATGGCTTTTTCCTGGTTCTCCTTCTGTTTCTTTAACCATTCTTTCTTAGTCTCCTTTTGTAGGTCTTTATAATTTTCACATCTACTTAATACTGTGTCACTCAAGGCTCTATATGGTGGCCCTTCTCTTTTCTCTTTACATGACCTCACTTTGTGATCTCATCAACCAATTAACCAATAAATATACATTTGTTAAGCACTTACTATGTACCAGGCACTGTGTTAAGCATTGGGGATATAAAAAGAGGTGAAAGACATTCCTTGCTCTTGAGGAACTTACAGTTTAATGGGGGAGACAACATGTCTAGAGTTAAGAGATGGAGTGTTTTGTTTGTGGAGCTGTCGGGAGGCCAGTGTCACTGAATTGAAGAGTTAATGTTGGGAAGTAAGGTGTAAGAAGATTGGAAAGTTATGAAGGGGTTTGAATGCCAAGAAACATTTTTAATGTGACCCCAGATGTGATAAGGAGCCACTGGAGTTTATTGAATGGGCAGGTGACATGATTGGACTTACGTTTCAGGAAAATCACTTTAGTCACTGAATGGAGGATGAATTAGAGGTGAGACTTAAGGCAGGTAGACTCACCAGAAGCATATTACAATAGTCAAGGTGTGATGTAATGAATATTTGTACTAGAGTGGTGGCAGTGTCAGAGAACAGAAGGAGAAATGTTGCTGAGGTGAAATGGGTAGGCCTTGTCATCATCCGTTTGGTTGAGTTTAATTATCTTTTCTACATGGATATATCACCAATTGCATTTTAGATGTCTTCAAAGGGAGGTCCCATAGGTATCTCAAGTCAACATAACTAAAACAGAACTCCTTGTCATTCCTTCTATCCTTTTTCCTATTTCTGAACTACCTTCTCACAGAGTAGGGTGCTAGTACCCATACTCAAAACCTTGTATAGGCCTTGATATTAATACTCACCCAGATATCCAATTTGTTGCCAAATCTTATTGTTTCTATCTTCACAACATCTCTCAAATATGTCCCCCCCTTCTCTCAACTTACATAACCCCAAACCTAATTCAGGTCCTCATCACCTCTCGCCTTCAATGTTATAATAGCCCTTTAACTATTCTCCCTGCTTTTAGTCTCTTTCCACTCAAATACATCATCTACTCAGTTGCTAAGGTGAATATTCCAAAGCCTAGATCTGATCATATCAAATACCCCTCCCTCTATACCATAAGTGGGTGGGAAGAGGATCACTGCCTACCTCCCACTCAAGTGAGGCCTGTCTCAGGGGCTTCTCCAGTGTTAGACTTTCCTACGAACAACATTCTGATCTCCTCCCCCTCACCAAAGTCTTCTCCAGGATGAGCAAGGTACCCTGGCCTCCTGACCCATCTCCCATATCCTCATGTGCTGAGGATAACAAAAAGGATCTGCTGACTGAGGCCTCTTTGAGATTTAGTAGACACAAGATCTCCATCTGGAAGGAAGTTAGATCTCAAGGAATGACCTTGAATATTTTATTCTTTTACCACCCTTGATGGACTTCTCTGTGACCACTGACATTTTATCCAGACTCACTTCTCAGTGGTTTACATACTCTTGCCTCCTTATACTTCTACTATCCCAGTAATTCTGAACTCTTGGGTGCTAAGGGTTAAGACCCATTTGTAGTCATTAGCTCACTGCTCTCTTATACCTATCTATTTCAATTCTACACCCTAAATGGCCCACTAGAGAGCTGCCTATCTCTTCTGTGTCCTCTAGAATACTTGCTCCATTAAAAAACTTCCTTTTATCTTAAAATACTTTCTTTCTCATGTCTTCCATGTTTTGGTCCTCATTGAGACATGGCTCCCTTCTGATGACATGCCTTACCTTTCTACCTTTTCTAGTGCTAGCTTCACTTTCTCTCATACCCCCAAACTTACTGGTCATCATGGGTATTCTGATTACTCTCTGTTCCCCATTGCTACTTCCAGATTCTCCCTTGACCATATTTCCTAAGAAACCTCTCCTCCTTGGAGGTTCACCTGATCCAATTTATCATGAAATCTAGGTCCTTGTCTTATCTAATTACCCCTTCCCTTTAGATATTGTTCTTTCTTCCTCATTAATTTTAGTACCTGGATCACCGTCTTTTCTCCTCATTTTCTGCCCTCATATATGTACTGACACCCTCTCAAATACCCTAATGTCCCAGTTTCACAATCTACTCCACTATCATGATATACTCTTCCATTCATCCTTAGCTACAGAAATGTTCATGTTCTTGACCTTGCCATTACTCACAAGTGCTCCACACAGTTGGTTAATATGTTTGGCTTTGCTGCCCCACCCCAAATATTTCCATCACCTGTATGGCATGTTTAAAATCCATTAGTAATGAAGAAAAACCTTGTTTTTCCACAATTAGAGATAAGACAAAAAGTACAAATACTCTTGGAAGATGTAACACTAGGGACTAGGATTCACGAGAAGGTATAAATGACAGACAGCAGATTCTTTCTCGTGAGTTGTTCTTAATAGAAAGAGAAAAATGAGTATAAAATGTCACTAAATTTGTGCATGCATTAGGAGACATTGTGCCAAGGTGGGGAAGAGGGCTTTTTGACACCTGAGACTAGAAGATAGAAAAGAAACCCACCAATCCCAACATTTTGCCTAGGGTTATCTTATGGTTATTTTCTCTTGTGCCATGAGCCAGTAGAAGGAGGTAGTGCAGTGTAATAGAAGACCTGGGTTCAGTTGTATTGACATCGAAAAGTTGCTTAACCTCTCTGAATCTCGGTTTCCTCATTAGCAAAATAGAGATAATAATACCTTTAGTGCCTGCCTCCTGGGTGTTGTAAAGTTCAGATGGAATAATGCAGACAAAATGCTTTGTAAAATTTAAAGCACTACATTAATTCCAATTGTTATTATTATATGATTCACATTTGTAAATACCCTAAACATTTTTTTTTATTTTCAGTTTCATCTTGCTTCTGTAGGCAATTGTATGTGATTTGCATACACGTAAACCAGTGCTTCATCACCCATTCAGTGTTGAATCCTATTGGATAAAGACAATTATTACAATTAGGGATATTATTGAAAACCATAGTTATTGTATGTGAAAGCCTCTTCCATTTGAAAATCTGACTGAGAAGTCTTATAAACCGAGTATTCTCAAGAGAAAACTTACTATATTATGCTTCCATCAATACAAATAAATGAAATGAAAGATGAACAGATTTTTATATAGTCATCTCCCAATCTAATGACAAACCTTAGCTAATCTTACTTAAATATCTGAAATTCATAGAGGAACTAGACACATAGTCTCCATTTCCTAAATAGTCAGTCCCTCAATCTTCTGTGATCAGACTTTTGCTTCCATCACTCTATGAAAACTGTTCTCTAAAAGAAGGCCATGGCCAAATCAAATGTTTATCCTCTATCATACTCTTGACCTCTTTTCAGCTTTTTATATTATTGATAATTCCTTATTTCTTAAAGTTCTTCTGTCTCTTGGCCTCTGACACTAGACTATTCCATCATTTCTTATACTTTTATAATTGCTCCCTCTTTGCCTCCGTTGATGGTTTCTTTTCTTTCTTTCTCTGGCTTCCTAGCTATGGGCATTCCTCAAGGCTCAAGTCTTGACTCTGCTTATTTTCTCCTTTTCTACTGTTTCTCTTGAAGATCTCATCCAATCTCAAGTAATGATCCTTATGCTAAAGGCTCCCAAGTCTGCATTCTTTGACCTGACTCTTCACCTGACCTCTGACTTTTTCCAGGATATCTTCATTTAGAGATACTATTTTTTTCAGATCAACTTATACTTAACATATCTAAAACTGAACTGATCATCTCAACTCCAAATCAATTATTTTTCCCCAAACCCCCATTTTATTCATTCTCCCACTGAATACTGAAACCTTGGAATGAACTTTAACACCTTCTTCTACTTGACTACTATATTCAAAGTATCACCAACTTTTCTTGATTTCTTCCCTTTCCTTGTTTCTCGGAATGCTTTCTTTCTTCCGTTTCAGAGTGAACCTCAGCATTGGCTACCCCATTCCAGTTTGTCTTACCAAGAAGTCAAATGTTGTCAAAATGCTACTTTCATTGATAGATTCATGACCTCAAGAACCTATAAAACTCCATTTTTCATTAAATCTAGCCCAGACTCCTTATCCTACAACTCAAAGCTCTCTATAACTTGAGTAATGTCTGTTCATCCTCTCTTTAATATGTGTTTTAAATGTACCCTTTAGAAAAGGCAGGCAAATCTCCTCACACTCCGTGGCACATGCCATTTTCTTTGTTATTCTCTCTCTTTCTTTTGTTAATCCTGTTTTTTCCCGCTTGTCCAGTTCTGCCTATCCAAATCCTAGTTCATGTCCCACATTTTCCCATGAAATCCTTTCTGATAACTTTGGCCCACATCTATCTCCCCCTTTACTAATTTCCCACAAATACTTTATTAAATATGCAATTTTTAAAAGAATGCTATTATTTTATAATAAAGGGCTTTTTTGTGTGTTAATCTCTTCACCCCAAGTAACAGAAGCTTTTTCAATTAATCAACAAATATTAATTTATTATGATCATATTAGGTGCCAGAAATTGTACTTGGCACCGGCAATACAAAGCCAAAAGGAATACAGCCTTTGGCAACAAGGAATCTATATTCTAATGGGGAGAAAATATATACATATACATAAATATGTATGTTTACATGTATATTGTAGGTATAAGTGTATTGTGCACATGTATGTATATAATATATATTGCATATATGATACATAATGTATATATGTTATATATTGCATCATATATGTTTTATACACACATGTTTAAGTGTATATATGTGTACACACATATATATATACATACACATATACACATGCACATACATGTATATGCATACATATCTATATCCATGTCTATATCCACATCTCTATCTATCTATCTAACAATCTCTCTATCTATCTATATATCTATATAGGTTGGCCCCAGAGAGGAGAAGAACTAAATTTTCATTGGGTGCTGATGGAAAAAAGAAGATTGTGGGGGTTGAAATCAAGGAAGTGTTGGATGAGGGAAAGGGAACAGAGGGAGTTCATGGTGAATGGCCTTGTTTTTTCTTGGTGATATATCTTCAAAGATAGGTCCTCAACTGATAGTATAGGGGAAAGAATACATTGTTGGAGTCTTGAGGAGGAAAGAAGAGGTTTGGAAGAGTCATTTTGAAGAGTAAAACAGAGAATGAATTGGAGAGGATTCTTAGGATTGTCTTGTTGCTCTGAAGGCTCTGCTGAGATTAGGTAACAAATTTGTAGTGTTCCCAGTTAGCGCAGTTGCCTGACTTCCTCCAGACCCATTCAATAACATGAGTGGAAGCAGAGGAAGCAGATGGGAGGAATAATCTAGGATTGGGTTTCATGGCCAGGATCTTATATGAGTGGCTCGGTGATATGATAGAATACTGGACTTGAAGTCTAGAGAATTTGATTTCAGATCCCATTTCATACTCTTAACTTTCTGGGTGACCATGAGTAAATAAATCAACCTTTCAGAGTCTCAGTTTCCTTATTCATAAAATAGATATAATAATATGTGTGACACCTACCTTATAGGCTGTTTTGAGATTCAAATGATATAAAGCATGCAAAGTATGTTGAAAGATTTGAAATACTATATAGATGCCATTGATTATTATATACCTCTTTAGGATCTTTTTACAGGATTAAAATCAATACATAGTAGGTAAGCACTAAATACTTGTTGAAATTAATTGAATGAATAGTGAATTAGTTGGTACGCTCTCTGTCACTTTTCAATGGCCCCTTTCACTTTTCTGAGATGGAACTGATTGAATATAAGGCCAGAAGTCAGGAGACCTAGATAGTTGGGTGACCTCCAGCAAATTATTTAATTTCTTTGCTTACCAGTTTTTTCATCTATAAAATGATGGCATTGGACTAGATGATTTATAAAGTCCTTTGAAACTCAAAAAATCAGTAATTCTACAATCCTACTAGCTAAATGAGACTTTTTTCCTATCAAACTATTTAAAGGATAAATGGAAGGAGAGAGAAAAAGATTTTTTTAAACAGATGCATTATAGAGTACGTGTTATTATAGAAAAAAACTCAAAGTGTTCTGTCACAAACCTCAAATAGGAAGACTATATGTCCTTCCATAGCACATTAGAGTAATTATCTAATAGGGAGAGGAGTTCAGTCACTCAATAGTGACATTACTGACTCTTGTTTCAAATCATTTCTCCTGATGACTTTTTCTTTGGAGGGGAGGGGAAAGTAAAATACTTTCTCTTATTTTGAATGTCTTTCATGCCAATGAACCCACTGACATTTTATGTGAATATTCACCATCCCCTCCAAATCAGCTTCAGACACAGAACAGGTGAATCTAATAAAATGAAGGGAAATAAAAATAAATATTTCTACTCCTGGGTTAAAAATCACTGCCACAAGAAACACAAAAGAGATGAAATAAGGGAGTCGTAACTCCAAAAGAGATCTGGGGATTATAAAGAAAAATGGTGAGAGAAAAATAGGAGGGTAGGTGAAGAGTTGGAAAAGGAAGGGTGAGAAGAAGAGGAGAAAGAGGTGAGTATCCACATCAAGGGGATGGGAAGATGTTACCAACATTAGAGTTATTCTTGACTCTTCTCTCTCTATCTTTCATCACATCCAATATTTGCCAAGTCTTCTAGAATATCCTTATTTCTTACATGTATTTCCCCACTTACCTGGCTGCCATCCTTATTCTAATAATAGAATGTCACCTGAACTTTTGAAATAGCCAGCTAAATGGCATCCCTGCCTGAAATCTTTCCTTTCTCCAATTTATTCTCCACATAGTTGTTAAATTGACCATAAGGAGGATTAAGTCCGTGTTATTCCTCTGCTCAGAAAGCTTCAATGGCTCCCTTTTGCCTCTAGGTTAAGATACATACTCCTTAGTTTAGCTTCGAAACTGGCTCTGACTTACCTTTAAAGGCTTATTGTATATTACTCACCTTTGCACACTCTACATTTCAGCCAAATTGTCCTGCTTGCTACTCTCTTTATGCAGCATTCCATATGTGCCTTTGTATAGGCTGTCCTCTATTGCTGCCAAGCACATCCTTTTTACCTCTTCCTTGTAGAACCTGCACCTTCCTTTGGTTAATCCAAAGACAAGCATAAACGGTGTGTCAGGTCTTATGTTTAGTTCAGCTTTCTGTACAAAGCTGATTCTGATTCCCCCAGTTGCTAGAATCTTCCTCTCATTTATTTCTTTGTATTTCTTTTGAATTTAATTATTTCTGTACACGGGGTATCTCCCCAGCAGAATTTAAACTTCTTGAGCTTTAGATCTCCTTGATTTTTGTCTTTGTGTTCCCGTGGCCTCCCATAACACAATAAATCTTTAATAAATGTTTCTTGAGTCAAAAAGAGTGAGTAGCCACAAAAAAAAATCAAAGAAGTGGATAGAGAAGTAGAAGATAAAAAGGGATAGTTATGCTTTAACTTACTTAAACTGTGGCACAAGAGGTCATCCAACAGAAGAGTATGGTGAAGAGCATGAAAAGAGTTTGAGAATTATATAGTTTGGTAATTAGGATGTCATTTTTCAGAAGCACTTTCAATAGGGTATTCTGTATGAGAGCCTGTTTACAGAAGGTTGGGGAGAGAATGAGTGGTGTAGAAGAAGATACACCAGGTATAGACTTATTTTTTATGAAGTTTGGAAGTTAGAGAGAGAAGACAGATGACACAAAAACTTCATGGGCCAGATGAGTAGAGAGAAGGTCCCATTATTGTTTGTTTGCTTGTTTTAAGATGGGAAAACCTAAGCCTGCATGTAGGCAGAGGGAAAAGTCATAGAATCACAGAATTTGAGAGTTTCAAAGACATCAGCAGTCATCTAGTCCCACTGCTACTCCAAAAGGAATTCCCTTCACAGTTTTGGACAGCTTAAATTGTTTGAGGGTTTTCTTGACATCAAGCCTAAATTTCCCTCTTTGTAACTGTCACCTATTGTTCCTCAATTTGCTCTTAAGCCACACAAAAAAGCCTAATCCCTCTTAAGTAATTGAGCACAACTTCCCTATGCCTACTGTGTGTGTGTGTGTGTGTATGTCTGTGTATGTGTATGTGTGTGTCCAGACTCCAAATCTATGGTTGCTTCAACCAATCCTTAGGGGACATGATCTTGAAGGTCTTCACCATAATGCTTACCTCTGGATGCTCCCTACCTTATCAATGTTCTTTTAAACTTGTGATGTCCAGAACAAAAACATTACAGATGAGATCTACTGAAGATGAAATATAGTAGGATTTTCATTTGCTTATTTCTGGAAGCTTTGTCTGTCCTAAGGCAGCTCATTTTCATTAGTTGTTTTTGTCTGCCATAATAATCTGTCAACTCATATTAAGGTTGCAGTCTATGAACAGCTTTAGACCTTTATTCCAGAAAAATTATTTCTATGATATGCCTTCCACAATTTAGATTTGTGAAATAGATTGTTTTTACCCTAAACATAATACCTTTGTTTTTCTCCCTAATGAATTTTATCTTACTAGATTCTGTTCAGTGATCTAGCTCATCAGTGTCTTTTTGGATCCAAAATTTGTCATCGAATGTGTGGGTTATCCTTTCAGTTTAGTGTCAATGGGAAGAAAAAATGAGAATTTATGAGTGAATGAGAACAAATATAAAATCATTTATTTAACATTAAAATCCCTCCACAAAATGTCCACTTCCTACCTTCCCAGTCTCCTTACATTTTATTCCTCCCTACTTACTTTATGATTCAATGACACCAGCCTCCTTGCTCTTTTTTAGAACAATACCTTTATCTCCACATTCCAAGCATTTTCATTGACTCTTTCTCATGTCTCAAATGCTCTCCCTCTTTATCCTTGCCTTATAGTTTCCCTAGCTTCCTTCAAGTTTCAGCTAAATTCCCACCTTTTTCAAGGAACCTTTCTAGTTCTATGTAATTCTAGTGTCTTCTTTCTGAGATTACTTCTACTTTATCCTGTATATACCTTGATTGGACATAGTTGTTTTCATGTTGTTTCCCCCATTAGACTGTGAGCTCCTTGAGGGTAGGGACTTTTGTTTTGGTTTTTGCTTTGTTTTGCTTTTTGCCTTTCTTTGTGTCTCCCCTACTTAGCACACTTACTGTTATTGAGTAATAGTTTAATAGATGCTTATTATATTAATAAATTTATTGAAATAATTGTAGTTTCTTTACGAATAAGAGCCCTGAGGCACAAAAGAGACAAAATGAAAGGATTTAAGGGGAAAATAGTTTTAGGGAAATATTTCCTAAACATTCAAGCTATCCAAAAGTGAAATGAAGAGTCTCAGGACAATTGCTTGTTGGACATGTTATATTGGGGAATCTTGAACTAGATTGCCTGTGAAGTCCTTTTCAACTCAAAAATTATATGAGAAGGCAATTGGTGATAAAGTTGAGAAATCATGAAATATGGAGGTGCGATGAGCTTTTTTTTGCCTTCTTTGCCTTAAGGGATCAAAGGCACAATTCTTCAGAGAATAGGCATTAGCAATAACTTACATTTCTGTAGCACTTTACAGTTTCAAAAGGTTTTCCTCACAATAATCCTATGAGGTAGATTGGGTAGGCAAAATATTATCAGCCCCATTTTATAGATTAGGAAAGTGAATCTCAGGAGAGGTTAAAACTCTGGTTACATATCTGATAAGTTTTGGAGCTAGGAATAAAACCCACATCTTTTTAACCCCAGAGCAGGTATTTTTCTACTCCATAGTGCAATGAGGCAGAAGTCTTTATACCTTCGTTCACACTAATGTGATGGTGACTCATTCTCCTGACTAGCAGGATTGTACTGCGACTCATAGAAGCATCCACGAAGGCAAAGGACTCACATCACAGCCTCTCCAACTAGCATAAAATCAGAGACGGCCATATTGGAGAATTTTTTGGGAGGTGAAGAGGCTGAGGAAACGAAGGTTCTAATTCATTGCCCTTCTGCCAGGAGAAAATTGTGGGATCTTAGCTGGCAAGGTGTGACCTTGAGCCCTAATAGAATGTGTCAACTCAAATATTAAAAATTCAATGAGATACCAATGGAAATCAATCATACTTTGTTTACAGCTGTGCCTGGGATTTGTCTTAGCTGAAAGAATTACCAAAACTAGAATAGTATGGGGGACATCTAGGTGGTACAGTGAATAGAATGCCAGACCTGGAGTCAAGAAGATCTGGGTTCAAATCTGGCCTCAGACATTCACGAGCTGTGTGACCCTGGGCAAGTCACTTAACCCTCTTTGCCTAAGTTGCCTCATCTGTAAAATGAGCTGGAGAAGGAAATGGCTAGACAGCCCTGCATCTTTGCCCAGAAAACCCCAAATAGGATCACAAAGGGCTGGACACAACTGGAATAACTGAACAATAACAGCAGCCACAACAAAACAATAGTATGAGCAGGGCTTTATTTGAGATCTCTGATAGTTACTGGATGCTGATATCATTTCCAGTCATTCAGAAACATAGACACAATAGAGCTTAGCACTTAGCAAAAAATAATTCACTGAAACTGAAAGTTGTTGACTGGGACACTGTTTCCCCCCCGAGTGACTATGCTACATGTGAGCTCCTTTGTGTGCCCAAGCCCCTTATTATTTCATGTTGCCCCTGTGGCCTGTGCAGAAAGTGCCTTGAGCAGATCTGAGGTCCACACAACTCTTCCTACCTTAACTAAATTAAAAATGTGTTTTGTGTACACAGCCCTCTAAGAAAAACATTTCCAGACATGCATCTGGACCCTGCTGTGCTGTTCTTTTTTTCAATGACAGCCAGAAACCTGTGAATTATTTTCACAGAGCTTCCTCTTTTTTGTACAAATATATATATGTATGTATACATACATACCCACAAACGTGCATATGTATATATATATATATATATGTATGTGTCTATATACATATATACATGTACATACGCATGAACACATACATATGTATGCATATATCTGTAAAGATAGATCTCGTGTGTGTGTGTGTGTGTGTGTGTGTGACTTATCTTAGTTCCTGGAACACAGTAAGTGCTTTACAAATGTTAGCTATTATTACAGATGTATTATATACCCTTCCCTCCTACTTAGTATCATTGAAGCTGGACCCTGAGAGAGATTGTCAGATAGGATTGATAATAATAATACTATATTTGGAGTCAGAGGACCTAGGTTCAACTCATGGATCTGTTACTTTACTCTGTGACCTTGAACATGTCACTTAACTTCTCTTAGCCTCAGTTCCTCATCTGTAAAAATGAAGGATTTGAACTAGGTAGCTTCTGAGGTCCCTTACATATTTAGGTCTATAATCTATTCAAATATCCATGTAGATTGTCAATCTCATCCATTTGTGACCATATCATAAGCCAACCATGTATACCCATCCTGGTGTGGCTCTCATCTAGATTTTCCAAAAGATTTACTGCAGGAAATGTACCCAAAGTGCTAGAAGATTTAATCACTTCCTCTGTACATGATAAAGATATGAATGGAGCACTCTGACCATCCACATGCCATCTTTCTATCACACAATTCCCTGATGACATCCTTTACTGCTGTTCTTTTTGGGAAGTTCTCATTGGTTATATCTTGCAGCCTGTTCATACTCCATGAACCTTTCTTTTGTCATTTGTTTGATGTTCAACATTAGTTCTTGAAAGACAATGATGTTTGGCATTTTGTTACCATAAAGCAATCCAGTGAAATGTTTTGTGTTGGAAAGACTGGCATTTCCTGTCATGGTCATCTTGGGGTCAATAAAAGCACTTTGCAATTTTCTGAAAAACATCCAGCCCACTCTTTTTTTTTCCTTCAAAACTGAGTCCAAGTCACTCTCTATCGTAAATAGGCATAGCTTTGGGAGATGATCTAGGGGTAGTCCATTCAGATGCATATTGAAATCTGAGCAATACATCTTCATGTGTTCAGTCCTCTTCTGTGAATGGACAGAACAAGTTCCTTTGAGCAATTACTTAAAAGGTTCTGCAATGTCTTAGAGCTTGCTGCAATCAATACAATGCTATTTGAAAACAACGACCAGTGGAACTCACCCACCGTAAGGAATCTCTCCTTGATCTTGATGCTGTATTGGATCTCCTTTATCACAAATGGTGAATACTCTGGTGGTGGGGGGTGGAAATCATCTGCTTTATTACGTGATTGATATTTATTACTCTGAAAGTCATTGAATAGGACTAATTCCATCACTATGTCTTCCAAGGAACCCTGAACGATCTTGTTATATGGATGGAAAATACTTTGTTGTGAAAGACCCTAAAGATGGTATTTTATTCTACTGGATCAAATGCTTTTTCAATTCAACAAACAATGAACACAGTGAGATTTTTTGTTCTCTACATCTTGCTGCCAATTATGAGATGATGCAGATGTAGCACATTGTTGAATATCATTTTCACACTCTTTCCTGTTCCTTAATAATACCCTCAACAAAGACATCCTCAGTTTGTGGATAGATGATCATCATGTAGATTTGGTATACATGGAAGAATAGGCATTTTTGTTGGCATTTGGGATGATGTTCTTTTATGTTCCAAGGTTGAATATCATTTTCACACTCTTTCCTGTTCCTTAATAATACCCTCAACAAAGACATCCTCAGTTTGTGGATAGATGATCATCATGTAGATTTGGTATACATGGAAGAATAGGCATTTTTGTTGGCATTTGGCATGATGTTCTTTTATGTTCCAAGATTTTCCCCTCCATAACCTTGATATCTTCCTCTTTTTTAATATTTGGCAAAATTGTTACTCAACTTGATGATTTAAATTTTGGAAAGCACACGACATATGTTATATCATTTGAGTCTCACAACAACTCTGAGAGGTAGTTGTTACTATTCTCATTTTATAGGCCAGGAAAGCAGGGCTCAGACAATTACACAACTTATCCATGGTTTCACAGCTAGTAACTATCAAAAGTGGGATTTGAACCTTGGGGTTTTCAATTACCAGTTCTGTAGTGTGGGCATTAGGCTATGTTGGCTTTATGGCATGAGAATCTGATGCATAGAAACTCCATAGTCCTGCTTGTTTCATTATCTGCCTGAGCCCTACTCCTGGAAAAGGTAGTAATGGCTCAGATTTCAACTCAGCAAGGATAGGGTAGTATGGCTGACTCAGATGCATTGGTAAGCATGAGGACTTGATGTTTATCCAGAATGTCAAGGTAGAGATTATGAGAGAAAACCCCCTCAGTCTTATATTAGCAACATCTAGTCAGAAAATCAGTTTTTCTAACTGGAAAGCAAAAACCTTGCCATAACATAGAGGCACCTGTGCTAAATCTGGATTCAAACAAGGAAAAACTGAGTGATATAATAATAATAATAATAATAATTTGAGTTACTGGACAGGTGCAATCCCCATGGAGCTGGACAAGGACAGTCTATGAGAGGTACCACTGTTTAGAAACTCTGTTCGGAAAAGTTCTGCATATCACTCCTACCACAGTGGTGATAACAACAGCAGAAACAACCTACTTCTGTTTACATAGTGCTATACAGGTACAAAGCCCTTTTAAATATATCATCTCCTTAATTCTTGTCTGCAAAAGCATAGATATATGGGAGTCAGTGCTGGAGGAACTTTTTGCAGATGGGAAGTCCTAGATGTCTCTTTATAGAGATGTGCCCTTCAAGTCACATTTCCAGCAGGGCACACTTCATTTTCGCAGTGTGACCTTGGCTATCATGACCACAGAGGGCCACATGGAGGCCACAGCTGGTGAAGAAGGAAGCAGCCTGCTTGCTAGTGGGAGCTGGCTCCCTAGACCATAGCTCCCTAAAGTTTGGCTCTCTCCATTCAATGCTGATCCAGTTTGGGACAGAAGTTGAATGACTTAGGAATTGAGTCACTGCTGAATTCATTTTGCATATGTTCTTCTTGGCGGACACTGTGGCTGATGATTACCGGGTCTGGCCCAGTTAAAATTGGAGGATAGGAGGAATCACCCAGGCTGTGTTTTTTTCTTCTTTCTTTCACAAACCAGCTTGAATGACTTGGTTGTTTGGAGTATTTTAAAAGATCTGTCAGTGAAAAAAAACCAGCAACAATTGATGACTTCTGATTCTTTTTATTCATTGGATTTGCTTATTTGGTGGCGTATTATAGTAGACAACTATATGAGGCTCAAAAATCAAAGGACTAGTTGTAAGATTATGAAAATTCATTTCACCTCTCTGGGCTATATTTTCCACTTTATATATGAGGAGACTAGGCTAGAATCTTTAATGTATATGCCTTCCAGCTTTGCTACCTTGTGAAATCTCGACTATGGAATTCTCTCCCCTTGGACCATGGCTGGGGCTTATTATAAAGGTGTCTTTGGTTAGAGAGAGAAGAGAACCTTGAGATCATTTAGTTCAACTCCACTTCTAAGCATGAGTCCAAACTGGAATATTCCCAAGAGGTGTCCATCCAACCTCTGCTTAAAAGCCTCTAGTGACCACAGACTCTACTATTCTCCTGGAGCATCATATTCCATGTTTCCTCCTAGGTGTTAGCACTCATTCCATCTCCAATCAACATGCACATATTTATCTCGTTACATGTTGTATCAACCCAACAGAATGGAAACTCCTTGAGACCTTCGTTCTTCCCTTGTATTCCTACAACTTAGCACATTACACTGTATAGAAGAGGCATTAAATAAATGCTTGTTGGATTGCATTGGATTGGACAGCAGTCATTGCTAGGAATTAGTTCCTTTACATTGAGGGAATTAGCTACCTCCTCAAACCTCATAGTCATCACCCCCAGTTCTGCCTCATGGGACCAACCAGAAAAATTGCAACCTTTTCTTCAAACAGGACCATCTTTTAAATATTTGCAGTCAGCTATGACGTCTCCTCTGAGGTTAGATATTCACAGTGTCTTTAACAATTTCTAGTAGGGTATGGTTTTAAGTCCATTTACCCTTTTGGTTGCATTCCTCTAGTTTGACAATATTCCTCCTAGAATATGGTGTGTAGGAGGTATTCTACTTGTGACCTGACCAGCTCCATTACTCTGGAAACTTAGTTTCTATTAATGCAAACTAAATTTGCCTTAGCTCTTTGATTGCCATGTTACAGTACTCATGAGCATATGGAAGCATTTCATTAGGGCATGCATCTAGGCAGTTTTAAAAATATATATTATTAATATTTATACTATTTTTACATTTATTGAATATGTAAACATGAAAGAAATAATTTTGTTAATCAAATTAAAGAAACTAAATCCAAACTACATTTATTTTAAAAATTAATAACCAGACTTTCCTTAAAAATACAAACTAAAACTTGAAGCACAAATATTGCATTTTGCATTTTCGAGACATATAAGCTTTTTTTTTTGTTCTAGATTCAAAGTGATCCTGAAGTACTAAAGCCCGTGTTTTTTTTGTTTTTGCCAAAACTGCTTTCAAGTTAAATCTTCCACTTTCTTGTGCTACTGAAGCTAATGTTTTAGCCTAAGTTTAGGACTTTATTAAATTTTAGATGATCAAATTCTCTTCATTGTTGTAGCCTACCGAGATCTTTATGAATCACAATTCTGTTATACGGGTATTGATTTTCCTTTCTAGCTTTATGCCTTCTAAAACTGATTTTAAAAATGACATCTAAAATCTCACTAACATCATTGATAATAATTCTCAAACAAAAAATGCTAAGGACTGAGCCCTGAGGTCCTCCATTGGAGACCTACCTTCAAATTGACATCAGTCAATTAATCAATATTATTTAGATTTGATCAGCCAACAAGTTCATAATTCCCTTAACTCTATCAATCAGTCTATAATTTCTTTTTTTTATGAGGATACAGTGAACTTTATTAAAGGATTTGTTGAAACCTAGACATGCTAACTAGCTCATGGTATCTCCCCAATCTGCTAGTTAACATAAAACACAGAAGTACAGTCTGCCATGGAGCTGTCTGAATGAATTCATGTTGGTTCTCTCTGATAACTTATTCTAAGTATTCATCACTTTAGTTATAATCTAGAATATTATTAAGAATCCATGTCCAACTCACCAAATCATAGTTGGAGATATCTACATGAGCCGGAGAAGGAAACGGCAAGCCGCTCTAGTGTCTCTGTAAAAGAAAACCTCAAATAAGATCATGAAGAGTCTGAAATTATTGAACAACAACAAAGATAATTAATAGAGGAAAGTCACTGGAATTAAGAAGGGTTGGAGATAGCTTACTATAGAATATGATATTTTAGGAGGAGAGTTCAGTATTCAGAGTGGAGGGGAGAGAGTGCTCCAAGCAATGGGGCACAGCCAGAGAAAATATCCAGAGCTGAGAGATAGAGTATCTTGTTTGTAGAACGGCCAAAAGGACAGCGTGACTGGATATGATGGGGTTTGAAAGGTTCAGGGACCCCTTGAGGACCAGAGTACTGGATAGGGTAATCTGGACTGAATTTTCATGGACTCAAGAATTCTTTAAGTCAAGGTGACAAGGATATATTGTTACTCTTTTCAGTGGGTAAGAGTCCTTAAGGAACCTGCAACCTAACAGGAATGATGCCAAAGCATACATAGGAAAAGTTGTGCATTATGTGGCAGATATGCTGATTAGGTGATAACTTACAGCCTTGGTCACAGGTGTCATTCACTTCTTGAAACTGGGGAAGGGGTTTCTTCAGGGTGTACTTTTGGTCTGTTACATCTGTAGCAAGATAGCTTTGAGAGTTGATATCTTATAACTGACCTCTAGATTGAATATAATAACTTTGGGAATCAATACATGATAATTCTGTGGTTACAAGATAGTCCTGTTTTTACAAGAGGATTTCTTCAGAAGTCAGCTTGTTCTTTTCTTTTTTAAAATATTTTTAGTTTTCAACATTGATTTCCAAAAGATTTTGAATTACAAATTTTCTCCCCATTTCTACCCTCCCCCCCACTCCAAGATAGCATATATTCTGATAGACCCATTCCACAGTCAGCCCTCCATTCTGTCACCCCACTCCCCTGAGTCCCCTTTTCCCTTACTTTCTTGTAGGGCAAGATAGATTTCTATGCCCCATTGCCTGTATATCTTATTTCCCAGTTGCATGGGAAAACACCTTTTTTTTGAACATCTGCTTTTAAAACTTTGAGTTCCAAATTCTCTCACCTCTTTCCTTGTCACACACCCTCCCTAAGAAGGCAAGGAATTCAACATAAGCCACACATGTATCATTATGTAAAACACTTCCACAATACTCATGTTGTGAAAGACTAACTATATTTCCCTCCATCCTATCCTGTCTCCTTTTATTCAGTTTTTTCCCTTGACCCTGTCCCTTTGCGAAAGTGTTTGCTTTTGGTTACCTCCTTCCCCTATCTGCCCTCCCTTCCATTGTCCTCCCTTTTTTTTATCCCTTTCCTCCTTCTTTCCTGTGGGGTAAGATACCCAAATGAGTGTGTATGTTATTCCTTCCTCAGGTCAAATCCAAAGAGAGCAAGATTCACTCATTCCTCCTCACTTACCCCCTCTTCCCTTCCTACAGAACTGCTTTTTCTCGCCACTTTTATGTTAGATAACTTGCCTCATTCTATCTCTCCCTTTCTCCCTCTCTCGGTATATTCCTCTCTCATCCCTTAATTTTATTTTATTTTATTTTTTATATATAATCCCTTTATATTCAACTCACCCTGTGCCCTATGTCTATATATATATATGTATATTCCCTTCAGCTCCCCTAATACTGAGGTCTCATGAATTACACACATCATCTTTCCATGTAGGAATGTAAACAAAACAGTTCAACTTTAGTAAGTCCTTTATGATTTCTCTTTCTTGTTTACTTTTTCATGCTTCTCTTGATTCTTGTGTTTGAAAGTCAAAATTTCTATTCGGCTCTGGTCTTTTCACTGAGAAAGCTTGAAAGTCCTCTATTTTATTGAAAATACATATTTTGCCTTGGAGCATGATACTCAGTTTTGCTGGGTAGGTAATTCTTGGTTTTAATCCTAGCTCCATTGACCTCTGGAATATTGTATTCCAAACCCTTCAGTCCCTTAATGTAGAAGCTGCTAGATCTTGTTATCCTGATTGTGTTTCCACAACACTCAAATTATTTCTTTCTGGCTGCTTGCAGTATTTTCTCTTTGATCTGGGAGCTCTGGAATTCAGCAACAATATTCCTAGGAATTTTCTTTTTGGGATCTTTTTCAGGAGGCGATTGGTAGATTCTTTCAATTTCTAGTTTACCCTCTGGTTCTAGAATATCAGGGCAGTTCTCCCAGATAATTTCTTGAAAGGTGATATCTAGGCTCTTTTTTTGATCATGGCTTTCAGGTAGTGCAATAATTTTTAAATTATCTCTCCTGGATCTATTTTCTAGGTCAGTGGTTTTTCCAATGAGATATTTCACATTGTATTCTTTTTTTTCATTCCTTTGGTTTTGTTTTATAATATCTTGATTTCTCATAGTCACTAGCTTCCATTTGCTCCAATCTAATTTTTAAGTTAGTATTTTCCTCAGTGGTCTTTTGGACCTCCTTTTCCCTTTGGCTAATTCTGCCTTTCAAGGCATTCTTCTCCACATTGCCTTTTCGGGGCTCTTTTGCCATTTGAGTTAGTCTATTTTTAAGGTGTTGTATTCTTCAGTATTTTTGGGGTCTCCTTTAGCCAGTCATTGATTTGTTTTTCATGGTATTCTTGCATCTCTCTCATTTCTCTTCACAATTTTTCCTGTACTTCTCTTACTTGCTTTTCCAAATCCTTTTTGAGCTCTTCCATGTCCTGAGACCAATTCATCTTTTTCATGGAGGCTTTTGATGTAGGCTCTTTGACTTTGATGACTTCTTCTGGATGTAATTTTTCATCTTCTTTGTTACCAAAAGAAAATTTCAAAGTCTGAGTCTGAATCTGGGTCCATTTTTGCTGCCTGGCTATGTTCCCAGCCAACTACTTGACCCTTGAGTTTTTGTGGGGGTATGACTGCTTGTAGATTAGAAAGCACTTTGTCCCCAAGCTTGAGGGGCTGCACTGCTATTTTCAGAGCTACTTCTACACAGCAAGATCTGCCACACCAGTGCTCCTCCTCCCTCAAGAACTGCCAACCTGATCCCTAACTCAGATCTACACAGGCTCTGCATTCCAGCTCTGGTCTACCACTTAATTCCTCCAAACAGGTGGGCCTGGGGCTGGAAGTAACTGCAGCTGTAGCTCTAAAGCAGCTTGAAATCTGTACTACCTCTACTACCCCGGTACTGAACCGCAAACTCCTTTCACTCTGTCCCAGAAGATTTTCCCAGTAACCTTTTCTGTTGTCTTTGGTCTTTTTGGGTTGAGAAATCTCATAATTGCCGCAGCTTACTGATTCAAGGCATGACGCCTGTTCCGTTTGGCTCCTGATCTGGTTGGTCCTGGCAGGGCCCATGCTGGGCTCTGCTCCACTCCACTCCCAGCTCTGTGGGATAGACCATTCCCAGCGACCATCCAGGCTGTTCTGGGCTGGACCCCTGCTTCCCTTTGCTATTTCATGTGTTCTGCAGCTCTAGAATTTATTCAGAGCCATTTTTATAGGTGTTTGGAAGGATGGGTGGGGGAACTCAATCCAGTCCCTGCTTTCCAGTCACCATCTTGGCTCTACCACCCCACCCCCCACTCCAGCTTGTTCTTGTGATGGAGAAAGATAGTTTGTTTTACTGGAGCCCACTCATGAGTAATTGTGGGAAAAGCAATTTGTCTTATGGGGGCCCACTCATGACTTTTTGCTAGGCATAGTGGCCTTGTGCTGGGGAGCAAACTCAGGGATAGTGTTTTTTTGAAGCTAGGAAGAAATGTGATCTTGGAATTGGAGTCCAAGCACAAGCACCCAAGTGCCCTATCAGATATAGAGTTAGTAACTGGAAATGCAGGAAGAGGCTAGGTTATGAAGAACTTTGGATGTCAAACAAATCATTTTGTATTTGATAATAGAGGCAACTGGAAGCCAGTGAAGTTTACTGAGATACATGATTGGACCCTTGCTTTAGGAAAATCATTTTAGGGACTAAATAGAGGATCCATTGGAATGGAGAAAAGCTCAAGGTAAGTGGACCCACCAGCAGACTATTGCAATAATCCCAGGCATGAAGTGATAAGAGCCTATGCAAGAGTACTAGCAGTATCAGAGGAAAGGAGGTGGCATATATGAGAGATATTGCAAAGGGTAAGTCAGTAAGACTTGACAGAAACTTGGATATGGGGGGAGGGAGGAGAGAGATACTGAGAAATTCCAGATGACTCCTAGGTTGCAACCTGAGAGACAGAGAAGATGGTATTATTCTCTGTAGTAATAGGAAATGTAGTGGGGGTGGGGGGAGAAGAGCTTGGAGAAAAGATAACGAATTATGTTTTGGATATTTTGAGTTTAAGATGTCTGCTGGACATCAAATTCAAGATATGTGAAAGGCAGCTAGAGATGAGAGCTTGGAGGTCAACAGAGAGGTTGAGGCAGAACAGGTACATTTGAAAATCATAAGTGTAAAGATGGTAATTAAACCCATGGGAGTTGATGAAATTGCCAAGTGAAGTAGTATAGAGGGAGAAAAGAAAAGGGCCCAGAACAGAACCTTGTGGGATATCTTTGGCTAGAGGGTATAGTTGGGAAGATGATCTAGCAAAGGACATAGGGAAATCAACCAGAATCCATTTATTAAGTGCCTACAATGTGCTTTGCACTAGGAATACCAAGACTAAAGTGGAACAGTCTCTGCTACTGAAGGACTTATAGGCAGTTAGAGGAGCCCATTGGATGTAAAGCTAGAGTAGTAGTCAAGAAAGACCTGACTTCACATCCCTTCTCAAACATTTATGGGCTATCTAACCTTAGACAAGTCACAACTTCTATCTACCTCATCTCTAAAATGAAGATGGAATAGCACCTACTTCCTATGGTTACTGTGAGGAGAAAATGAGATGGTCTTTGTAAAGAACCTTGAAAACCTTAGAGCACTTTAAAAATGTTGTTATAAACATAAAATATAGGTATAGACAAAGTAGATAAGAGATAAATTGGTGTGAAATTTATTAGTAACTGGGAAAGACCCTGAAGGGCACTATGTAGGAGAATGCTTGAAGATAATTTTGAAGGAAGCTAGGAATTCTATGGAGTAAAAGAGAGTTAAAAATAAATTCCAAACATAGGCAGTGGCCAATACAAAGGCCAAGGGGATTGGAGCTAGAGCATCGTGTATGAGGAATAGCGAGAACCTAGTATGGCTCGACCAAAAAGTCTACGGAGGGAAACAATGTGTAATTAGACTAGAAAATTAGGAGAGAGGCAGGTTGTAAAGGGTGTCGAATGTCAGAGAGAGGAGTTTATATTTGCCGTAACAGGAAGCCATTGGAGTTTATCAAGTAAGGGAGTGACATTCACTTTAGGAAAAAATCATTTTGGCAAGTAATTGGAAGTATCTCCATGTTCACATGCCATCTCTTCTCCATTCTAAACATCCTGCCACTGATCATCATCATACATAGTGCTGAGGGTCTTATTCCTGGACCTTGTTCTGGATACCTTCTAGCTTACTAATGATCTCACTAAAATGAGACACTTAGGACATCCCACAATATTCCAGATGTGTTGTAACAACAGCAAAATATGATGGTACTCATAAAGAATGAGAAAGCATGAATGGGATGCCGTCTGCACTATCATGAAAATTACCAACACAGACTAAAGCACATATCTATGATTTTTTAATATGGCAATCTGCTTGTCAGAATATTCATATGTTAAAGAAACCAAACACATAAAAATATTACATCTCTATTTTCTTTGATTTAGTCTTCTAATTGGGTCCTTAGAAGCATAGTATACTGTGTGTAGGCTCAATTGGTTATCACAGAATTCTTATGAAACTGAAGCATAGCCTCAAGACTCAGATGCAACCATGCTTTGCTCTAATTCGGCTCAGTTCAAAGAGAATTGAATCAGTTCCAGAAACTGTCCTAGGTTCTAGACGCAGAAAAGTAAATAAACCATAGGCCCTGATCTCGAGGACTTTATACTCAGCTTTATATGAGGATATGCCTGGTTCCATGTCCACACACTGGGTGTTCATTTTACTCTTTTTTTCCCCAGCTATGGACTGCTTTTCTAGCCTTTTGCCATCCATTTTGCAATTACAGGTTCTGGCTACAAGAAGCACTTGTTGGGAGAGTAGCAATGTCTTAGAACAGTCTATAACCACCAGTGGAAATTATCTCAAGAAGTAATCAAGGGAACAGAGTCAAAGTGGTAGAGAAAAAACAGGGACTCACCTGAGCTCTTCCCAAAACCCCCTGAAAAGTTTTAAATAGTGCCTCAGAACAAATTCTGGAGCAGCAGAACCCACAAAAGGATGAGATGAAACAATTTCCTAGCCCAAACAGCTTAGAAGTTTGGCAGGAAAGGTCTGTTGCACCAGGGTAATAGTGGAGCACGATCCAGTGCAGGCCATGCCAGCACAGACCAGGCCCCAGCAAACCGGGAGCAGGTCATGGGAGCAACCCAGCATTAGCAGCCACTGCTTTAGGAGCTTTCGGACCACAGACAGTAAGGGGTCAGACAACCAGCCAAATGGAGATTACAGGGGTCTCTTTACTGGCACTGAGGGCAGGACTCTGTTGTGCTGCCCATACTCAAATCTGGGTCATAGTCTTGGGTTGGAGTCCTAGGGCAAGACCACACCAGAGTTTGTGGCTGCAGTGGAACAGGGACTCTCATCACAGTTCAGGGCAGAAAAGAGTACTTGTGGTCACGCAGACTAGAGCACAGGCCAGGAGAGTAGTAAATATACCTCTCCTTAGATAATACCACTTTAGGAGAACTAAAAACTTAAAGATCTCCAGAAGTATCCCTGAAAAGAGCTGCACAAAACCCTTGAAGCATGAGACAGTGTGCCTCCTCCATGGAAGCAGAGACCCAGTTAACAGTTAAAACAGTTAAAGTCAAAACAGTTAAAAGTCAAGAAATAGCCTGGAAAAATGAAGAAATAACAGAAAAAATTCTGACTATAGAAAGTTACTATGGTGACAAGGAAGATCAAAACACATACTCAGAAGAAGAAAACAAAGTCAAAACTCCTACATCCAAAGCCTCAAAGAAAAATATGAATTGGTCTCAGGCCATGGAAAAGCTCAAAAAGGATTTCAAAAATCAAGTTAAGAGAGGTAGAGGAAAATTGGGAAGATAAATGAGAATGATGTAAGAAAATCATGAAAAAAGAGTCAACAGCTTGGTAAAGGAAACACAAAAAATACTGAAGAAAATAACTCTTCTTGGGCTTTAGAAGTGTCCAGCTTTATGTTTCTTATTCTGCTGAATCTATCTCACTGTTTCCCTTGATTTTCAGCTTTTCTGAGAATAATCTTATTTTCCTACTTTTTTTTATTTTGGCCTATCTTTTCTTTTGATCATCTTTTCTACTATTATATGTATTTTTAGCAAATACGCCGACCACCTTCAAATATTCTCATACTTTTTTCAAAGAACTGGAGATGTCATGGTTTAATTGAAAGGGCAATTTCTTTTAAATCAGAGAACTTAGGTTCAAGTCCTAAATCCACCATGGACTACCTATGTGGTCTTGGTCATGTCCTTTTCCATCTCTAAGTTTGTCTCTTACCCAATCATAATGTTCTTTTGAATATATAGAGACAAGGAAATAGCCTACTGTCTTTCTCTACAATTGTCTCTCAATTTCCTTTAAAATTTCCTCAGAAATTGAAGTTATTCGTGTCTTTATGGCTATTTCTAGAAATAGATAGAAAAGGGAACACAGGATATCTCTTGCTATAACCGCCCTTGTACCTGGTGTTAGTAGGCCAGGAAAGGATTTGTAATCACCTCTACATTGCTACTTCTGGGCATGTTGAATGTGGGGTAAAATCAGAACGATTCCTCAAAGTATACTTCAGAAAAGTGGGTCAAGCATTCTGGACAGAGATCAGGTCCAGACAAGAATATTTTGAAATCACCCACTTGAAGACAATTGTTGAAGCGTGGGAATTGAATGGGATCTTTGAGAAGTAGGCAGAAAGCATTTTGTAAGCTGAAAGATGCTATATAAACGTGAACTATTACTTTCAGTCCTATGCGGAGGCACAGGAGAAAGAGCATTGGGCCTGGAGTCAGGAAGGCCTGAATTCAAATATGGCCTCAAAAACTGACCGGCTATGTGACCCTAGGAAAGAGACCTAATTTCTGCTTGCCTCAGAGTCCTCATGTGTAAAATGAATGTAAGAATGGTATCTCCCACGTAAGTTTGTTGTGAGGATAAATCAAATAATATTTGTAAAAACTCTTCACAAATATTAAAGCATTATATTATTGTCATTCAGTCATGGGGTTTTCTTGGCAAAAATACTGGAATGGTTTGCCATTTCCGTCTCCAGCTCAATTTGCAGATGAAAAAACTGAGGTAAAGATAGTTAAGTGGTTTGTCCAAGGTCACACAGTTAGTAAGTGTCTAAGGCTAGATTTGAATGCAGAAGGATGAGTCTTCCTGATTTCAGGCCCAATGCTCTATCCACTGCACCACCTAGATGCCCCAAAACACCATATAATTGCTAGCTATTGCTATAGAAAGTAGGCAGAGGGGAATGGTAATGAGATACAGCAAAGGGGGAGAGGAGAGATGAAGAGATAGTTAACTATATAAAGTACTCTGGAGAGGTTAAGTAAGATCAGTCCTGAGAAAAAATACATTATTAATGATTATGAATATTATTAAACTTTGTAGGACATTATAATGTAAAGAACATCAGATTCAGAGTCAGGAGAGCTGTGTTCAAGTCCTCGGCACATCAATGATGTGAGATTGGGGGAATTATTGATGCCCTCTGAATGTCAGTTTCTTGACATTATGACTCCTTCACCAACTTGGAACTCATGGCTTAGAGTCCCTAGAGAAAGTGACTACTGATGACTAATTCTCTCCGGGTTCTGGGGGTAGGAAAAAACCAAAGGAATATACTTGTAGTATTATTGCTCATTAGTCCCCACCAGTGTGTTCCTCTTTAAGAAAGCACCTAGTTAACTCCATTACCCTTTTTATGCTTTTACCTATTTACTTCAATGGTAAAAAAACAAATATACTAACATACATTCCCAACACCTGGAGGTATAATTTTTCCACCATCACAATGTCAACTAGGTGGTACAGTGGATAGAGCATTGGGGCTGGAGTTAGAAAGATCTGAGTTCAAATCTGTCCTCAGGTACTTATTAGATATATGACCCTGGGCAAGTTACTTAACCTTTATTTGCCTCAGTTGCTCATCTGTAAAATGGGGATACTCTGGAAAAGGAAATGGCAAAACACTACAGTAACTTTGTCATGAGGAGCTGGACATGACTGAATAACAACCCCCTCATACTCTGGGTTGAAAAAGAGTAGTAAGTTTAGCCCATTTCCTGTATAACAGTTCTAAGTTCCAAGTCCAAGGCCCTATATGGGCTCAAGGCCTAGGCACCCTGTCATTTCCAGGCTTCCCTAATAGAGCAGGCTGGCTGCACATCTACCCTGAAATTCTAGTTCAAAAGTTGAAAATCTAACTCAAAAATTAATTTGCATCTGATGGGCATTACTAGCTGCACATGGAACTTAGGACAATTAAAAAAATAAATATAGAAGCCCCAGACCTCTTTATTAGAGCCACAATTCCTAAAAGTGAACTCAGTTTAGCTCATGGCACCTGCACCATAAATGAGCTTTCACCCTTTCTAGATAAAAAGCAGGAAAAGAATGCAAAAGAAAGAGCCCATTAGTTTTAGCAAAGGGATTTACTGAGAAGGTATAGCAAAAGTATTTGGTACAAAATACCTCTTCCCACAATGGCATACCTTCTCCCCTTATATACATGTGGTCCCTTGGTAAAGTGGGATCAGACTTAAAGGTCAATGTGGAAGTGATGTACACATATACATAACACATGTGGCAAAGGAATACCTTTTCCTCCTGCTCCTTGTCTCCCTTTATGGATTACTCAGAATGTTTCCCTTAAGCACGGCTTTCTGTTGGGCTCCAAGTGTTAGTGCCTTTCTATGACTCAAAGGCAGCATTTCTTTCCGCCATGAGGCAATCACACTACCTCATGCTGTCACTATCCTCATCTACATCTTGATGCATCTACTATGATTTACCACTACCACTCCAGTAGCCATTGATACCACTGCTAATTATCTGTGACTTGTAGACGGATCAAAGATGGGGTCTCAGCATCTCCTGAATTCACAGTATTGAAGACAGTATTGTCTGGATCCTTCAAGACTAGGAATACATTTTGCCCTAAGATCAAGACAAAATAAACACAGAAAGAGAGAGAGAGAGAGAGAGAGAGAGAGAGAGAGAGAGAGAGAGAGAGATGTTACCATGGTTAGGTGGGACACATGGCTGCTTCCCCTCCTCCACTTGGCACTGGGGACCACCTCTGAGCAATCTTGCCTCAAACAGATGCAAAATGAAATGAAAGAGTGGAACTTCCATTTTTTATACACATTCAGTTTTTAGCGAGCAACATCCGAGTCATCAGTTCTTCTTCATGCTTTGCAGCCAACTAGAAAAATTTCCATCACATAGTGCTGACCCTTGAATCATTTGCTCAGAAGTAGGATCACCTCAATATTCCAAGTAGTCACTTGGATTGAACTGAAGCAAGGCATGTCTGTTCATGCTTCAAAGACTATCCCCTTTAGCCCAGTCCATCTCTGCTACATAAAAAATGTGAATAGCAACAATTTACTATTTACTTCATGGGATTGCTGTAAGGAAAGCATTTTGTAATTCTTGAATTGCTATATAAATGTAAGCTGTGGTTATTAGTTTTAGTAGGATGTTAAGGACATGAGTAAATTTGAAAGGATCAGTGAGTATGGAGAAATTGGAGGCATCCAATGTCAATCCCTTTTCAAGACGTTTGTTGCTTAAAAGAAATTAATATGTGTGTATATATATATATACATAGATATGTATGCATATCTATGTATATGTAAAAGATGGTTGCTCAAGGGGGAAAGAGGATTGAGTAGGTTTTTTTCATTTTCAAGGAAAATTAGAACAAAAGATGTTGGTGGACAAATAGGATGAAAGGGAAAGTGGAGGGGGAAAGACAGAAGAGATGAAAGAGATGGGAGAGAGAAAGAAACAGAAATTTAAAAAAAGAGACAGAGAGATAAAGAGAGAAAGATAAAGAAGAGAGAAAGAGATGGATACAGAAAGGTATACAGAGACAAAGATGGAAAAAAAAAGTCCCGTGGGAAGCAGGAAAGGATGGAGGAGAAGGCAGAAGTTAGCCTTGGAAAGAAGAGATCACCTAATCATTGCAGACAGGAGGAGCACTGCCAGTACTGCTGCTTAAACTTCGGTGTAGTGGCAGCATTTGTTTAGAGCTCCCAGAACAAAAAAGGGGATGCTGTTATAGAAGAATTTTTAGGTGAAGAGAGGAGTTGGGAAGGTTTACATTAGACATTCACACCCCATTCAGGAAAACAGGTGAGATCATCAGAAGAGCTTGTAGAGAGCAAAAATGGAGCTGGAGACTAGTAGAAAAAGTTTGGAACATCCATTGTGTTGGGTGTGATAGTGAAGCAGCTAGGGTTAAATAGAAAGATTAATTACTGAATCATAGGAAGGAGAAGTCTAAGGTTAAATTGTAGTGAACTTAGTCTGCAGTTTTTTAGGTTTTTTTAAAAACTTTTTTGAGGAAAGTTTAGTAGCCAAGAAAGGAGAAAGGAAAATATTGGGTTGGATATTAACTAAGTTCTGGGGTGGGCAAGATGAAGTTATAAAAGATTGAAGGAGTAGGGAATTATAGGGTGCTAAACAAGGTATATTCTATCTAGTGGTCCCCCTCACTTGTATTCTTTAAGGTAAGTCTTAGAATGCCATTTCTTGGAAATGTTTAGAGGATTCTTTCTAAAGGATTGTTGAATGTTGTTAGGCTCATTATCACCCCTCCTCTTTCTTTGATCTTCGATTTCTCCTTATCTACTTGTTCTTTCCCTGGTATCTATAAATACATCCAAGTCTCCCCCAATCTTACAAAAACCTTCACTAGATCTCTTTATTCCCATTAGTTATTATCATCCTATATCTCTATGCCCTTTCTCAGAAAATTTCCTTGAGAAAATCATCTATACTCAGTGCCCCAACTTCATCTGCTCTCATTTACCTCTGCAAACTGGCTTTTGATCTCATCATTCAACTGAAATTGCTCTTGGCAAAGTGACTAACAAACTTTAAAAGCTAAATTTAATGACCCTTTCCTGCCTTCCCCTCCCCCCTCCTTGATTCTTCTTCATTTTCTGTGGAATTTGATGTTGTTAAATAACGTTTTTATCTTCTTTGTATTTACAGGATTCTTTCCTGCTTCTCCTCCTATCTAGCTGACCATTTCACAGTCTTCTTTGCTAGATATCATCAAAATTATGTTCACTAACTATGGGAATACCACCCCTACCCCTGACCCCTCAAGTTCCTCCCTGGGTTCTCTTCTCTTTTCTCTCTGTACTCTCATTTAGTGATCTCATCAGCTCCTGTAGAAATCAATTACTATCTCCATGCAAAGAATCATTGAATACAAATGTAGATGTCTATACATATATATACACATATGTATATATGTATACATACTTTATATAAATGCACTGTTGTGTATATATGTGTGTATATGTGTGTTTATTCATTTATTTTCATTTCATTTCAAATTCAAATTAATTTCTCTTATTTATTCATCCCTAGAGTCTTTCCTAAACTCCTTCAAGTGTTAATATAATAGTAATGCTTTATTACTATTATTGCTATAGAATTTTAAGTTAGAAAAGAATTTTACATATTTTATTTCTTTAAATGATAGTAGTAGTAGTAATAATAATAATAATAGCTAACATTTATATAACACCTACTATGTGCCAGGAACTATACAAAGTGTATCAAAAATATTATCCCATTTGATTCTCACAAAAAGCCTGGGAGGTAGGTGTCATTATCATCTCCATTTTATAGATGAGGAAGCCAAGGCAGACAGAGGTCAAATGACTTGGCCCGGGTCACACAGCTAGTAATTGAATGAGTTAGGATTTGAATTCAGGTCTTCTTGACTCCAAGGCCAGTGATTTTATCCACTATATTATCTAGCTGCTTTATATTAAGTGAAGAAAAAAAAGAAATATATACCAATCAAAGATGTTTGCTATTGTTATGGAGGGCGTTTTATTCAAAGTTCACATGGAATAGGGTTTCTCTGTCATAAGATTCTCCAGATACTTCTTTTTGTGGATGACATTGTGTTGATTAATAACATCTAGCATCTGGAATACTTAAACAACATACACAAAAAACAACTAAGTGATTAAACGTTCATATTCCAAATATTAGGATATTCAGTTGATCAGGCAGCTTGGTAAGTTAATTCATTATTACGTCTATCTTGGACAAACAATGAAGGTACAGTATGCCCAACACTGAATAAAAGAAAGAGAACAGGTAGATGGCTTTGGGGAAATCTCTCAGTTCAGTCAATCATCCCAAGCTGCTCCGTGACACAACAGTCTATCTTTCCAGCACCTGTAGTCTCCTACAGATGTGATAGGACTTCAAATCACAGAATGCCTCAGCTTCGGAAGAATTGAAATTATGGGTCAGTCGAAAGACTGTGTGAAGAGTTTCATAAAGAGTGGAGACAGGCTGTAACATATTACTAATGATGGCATGCATGTGAAAAAAATAGTGGAAAAGACATTATCAAGGGCATGCATGATTGGAAAAGGAAATGGGCTGTCTGTACATTGACAGGGAGGGATAACAGATGGATAGAAAGAGTGCTTCTTTGGTATCTGAAAATATTAATGATCCTAAAGAAAGGCATCTAATGCATTGAGTAGTTCATCTATGGAGGATTTAAAGAGAAACATGAATAGAATTATACAAGAGGAGACAGTGAGGAAGAGTTGCAATGTGCATTGGTTGAGGAAATGCCCACTTGGATATGATCATAAATCCATCAGGAAATTTGAAAAACAATATTCGTTTGTGTTCATTGCTATGTCAGTTCTGATTGCTAGTGAAAGCATGTTGTCTCACTTGCTTTCCTAAAGCCATCTGTGTTACATTGGTTGCATTCCTTTTATCTCTGACTTTGGTAATCCTTTCAAAGAGAGTTATCTATTCTGTACAGCATTACTTGATAACTGATGAAACTGCTTTTTGTTTCTATATCTTGGATCTATGTTCTGTCAATCAATTAACATTTATTAAGCTCTTACTGCGTGCTAGCCATTGTGTTAAGTGCTGAGGATACAAATGGGGGGGGAAGATAGTTCCTGCCCTCAAGAAGCTTACAGTCTATGGAATTTATTCTATATATTTTGTTCATTTTAGATAATTATTTAAATTCTGGACTATTTTCTCTATATATTTGTTTTAATAGGAAGAATCTGTTTTAATTAATTTAATATGGCATCAAATTGTTCAGTTTTATTTGTCTTATTAAAATGGAAGCTATAGCTACAAAAAGTAGATGGGATACTTTTGCTTTTGTATTTAAAGTGAATTGTCAGCGTATATTCTATTTGCAAATAATTACAAATGGGATTATTGGGCCAGAAAGAAAAAGTGGAGGTGCAAGTTGTATAAGAGGGTATTTTGCAGATTCCAAGGTTGTGTTGGCTTCAAGATAAACATCTGTAACATATTAGGATCATAGATTTAGAGTAGTTCTGCCCTGCACAATGTTGCATGATTCTCTATTTGACTTTTCTCATGAACATTCTCACTTTTTATATATGAGATTTGTGAATGTGTCTCATTACCTTAAAAATGTTAACCTCTGAGAGGACAGTCATTGTATTAATTGCTTGCCTAGAATATGGCATTGCAAATAGAAGATGCTTAGCTAACATTGCTTGAGACGAATTGAATTTTTCTTGGCATTCAGAGAGCTGGTGGCCCAGTTTCATCCTGAGATTTCCTCCCAATAAAACTGCAGAAAATATATTCAGACCTCAGGGGGATATTTCTGAGAAAAGTTAGAAGAGAGAGAGAAAGAGAGAGAGAGAGAGACAGAGAGAGACAGAGGGGGAGAGAGACACACAGAGAGAGACAGAGACACAGAGAGAGATAGAGACAGAGATAGAGATGGAGAGAGGATGAATGACATCATGGGGGATAAGAGTAACAGCCAGCTCAGAGGTTGAGATGTCAGTATACAAGAGGCCTAGAGAAAATGGAGAAGTAGTGGGGCTTTGTGAAGTAGATAGTTCATATACTCAAAAATGTGGAGTATTAGAAGTGATCCAGCCAAAATCTATATTTTGCAGAGGAAGAAACTGAGATCCAGATAGATGAAATGATTTGGCTAAGGTCACATAGGTAGTAAGCAGCTTATTGGGGATTCAAACCCATGCTTTCTGACTTGAAATTCAAGGTTTCTCAATTCATCTTACTTCCACAAGGTCTCTAAGTCATTTGGCCTTTCTATTTTTTCCTATTCCTTTCCCTCTTTCAGCACCCAAGTCTTCCTGGTTTTCACCTATCAAAATCTGAACTTGAGAAGGGATGTAAAATCCTTTTACCCTCGGGTTTAAATGATCACTGACTTAAGACTGTAACTCCTCCCCTTCCTTCCCCCCCCCCCCAAGTTCACCCTCTCAAGGAATGTGCAATTTAATAGAAATCAAGTACTTTAGTTAAAGTAGAATCTGAAACATCAGCAGGTAGAATAGGATTGTTTTTGAAGGGGAAAAGGAAGCCTCTTTACATAGAATTATTGGCTGATGAAACCGTAGGGACTTATGCTTACTATGGGATTTCAGTGACTGTAAAGAACCATGACTTACCAAGGTGCTTAGAGTAGAGAGGACCCTAGTCTGAACAAATATTAATGATATGTAATGGGCAGAGACATTCAGCCACTTTATAATCCTGATCTCTTCTGGATGCTAAACCAGCCTCTATTTTAGAATGTACCCGCTTTGCTGATTGATATTTCCATTCGTATCTTTACAAATTTTGTCCTTCTCCCCAAGTCAGAACATATTGTAACAGATTTTCATGAAAATGGAAGAGTTTGCAAGCTATAGACTTGTGAACTTGAAGTTTATTTCCTTACAGAATTTTAGACTGCATCATTAAGGGCTAGTTAATGAACTCCTAGAAAAGAAAGTGGTAATCACAAGCAACCAGTAAACATGGTTTCTATAATTCTAGGTCACTTGAGACTAACCACATTTCTTTCTTGACAGGTTTACTAGACTTGGAGATTATGGTAATTCTTTTAACATTGTATATAGGGGCTGCTATCTGAATGTATATATCAGCAAAGCATTTGACAAAAATCTAATGGTATTCTGGTGGACAAGATGGAAGATTCTGTAGTAGTTGAATAAACAAACTAAAAAGGTAGTCATTGTTTGCTTGATACGATCTTAGAGGAAAGTCTCTAGTAGAGAACTCCAGGCCCTAAATGACTTGCTCAAGGTTGTATAGATAGTAAATAGAGAAATTGTGATTTGAACCCATATCTTCTGATTATCAGCCAGAAGGCTTTCCCATATACCATGCTGGCCAGTTGACCAGCACAGAAATCTTCCTGTCTTTATGTCATGTTAAGCATCCTCATAGGGGGAGACACTGTTTATGGATATTGGAAAGAGAAAGAATAAAGTGTGCTCAAGAGGACTACTAGGACTCTAGGTTGGTGATGGAGAAGAAAATGTGCCCTTCAATGGCTTGCCACTGGACTTTGATGACTTTGGGGGGGGGAGAACTCAAAAACTTGAGGAAGCAAATGTTATAAACTAAAAATAAACAAAAGACCTATTATAAATATTTTTTCACATATGGCTCCTTTTCCCACTTGTATGATTTCTTTGGGACACAGCCCTAGAAGTAGTCAAAGGATATGCACATTTTATAGCCTTTTGGGCAAAGTTCCAAATTTCTCTCCAGAAAGGTTGGATCAGTTCACAGCACCACCAACAATGCATTAGTGTTCCAGTTTTCCCACATCCTCTCCAGCATTTATGATTTTCCTATTTTGTCATGTTAGCCAAACTAACATGGATAGATGTTGGATATATGGATATCCATATCCAGATAGATGGATAGATAGACAGGATAGATGTGCTACCTAAGAGTTGTTTTGATTTGCATTTCTTGATCAATAGTCATTTAGAGCATTTTTCATATGCCTATAGATATCTTTAATTTCTTCCTCTGAAAATTACCTGTTTATATCCTTTGACTATTTATCAATTGTCTCCTAAGAGTTCTAAGGATACTCTTGAGGAGTCAAGAAGTGATCTCTAATCTCATTGGCTCATACCCCCCAACACTTTTCCCCCAAAATTGTTGTTGGAAATTATTTTAATAATTCAGCCTTAAATAGCTTTTCAAAAGGGGTGTTTAGCACACTTGCCAACAAGTACCTACAGAGTCCAGAATAAAGTAGGCTGTAACTTAGAGAGCACCTGTAGTAAAGGGGTAATTCCCAGCCCCTAGAAGCTGGGATTCCTTTTCTTCAGTGAGCAGGATATTCAAGAAATTCCCCATAGGTATTTTTGGTTTGTCCTTGGTTCCCAACACAGTCACAGCCGTAAGCTGATCTGGGGGTACCATTAGGAGACTGATGGAAAGAAGATGGCAAGTCCAAATATTCTAGATCTTTTGAAGTTCATGAGGTTTTCTTACAGCAAAAGTCAAGGGTGGGAAGTGGGGATGGTGGGTAAGGAGACCTAGGGCAAGGTTGAATCCTAGACCTCACCTTTCCCTTTTCTGTTGGAGGCAGTTCCTCCTCAGGGGTCTTTCTAAAACACTATCTTGCTCCACTGTGATATGGATTCCTTTCTCAACTTTAAATAGACAATAGATAATTTATAGACAACACCAAGAATGTGTCCAAGTTTCCTCAGCTTATCTGAACTTTCTCCCGGTGTAGCATCCCTGCACTTCCAAGTATTTTTTACACTTGCCATAAAATCTATGATTTACCGATTGAAACTAAAGCCAATCATTTAAATTGATTGGTTGTTTTCACCTAGTTAAGGTACAGCAACATCTTATCAAATAGTAGGGGTAGGGTGAAATGGTTAAATAAATAAATGAACCCCAACCTTGCATATCTACCTCATCCTTCTTTGGAGATGTTCTAAAGAAATGTCCTTCCCTCTCCCCTTGAAGTACACTCACTTTGGCAGTATACTTTCCAGGGATGTTTACATAGATGATGAGGTTGACACATGCATTGCCAGAGCTAGCTCAGTGTTTGAGAGGCTCTGAAGGAAAGTGTGGGAGAGAAAAGGTATTAGACTGACCAGCAAATTGAAGGTGTGCAGAAGTGTCGCGCTGATCTTATTGTTATATGCCTGTGAAACCTGGACAGCAAACCAGGGCCATGCCAGGAAACCAAATCACTTCCATTTGAATTGCCGTAGAAAGATTCTGAAGATCGCCCAGCAAGATAAGGTACAGGATGGTGAAGACTTTTCTTGCACTAAGCTGCCAAATGCTACTGAGGAAAGCCAGCTTAGGTAAGCTGACTACACTTTTTGAATGCCAAACATCCACTTGCCTAAAAGACTATTTTACCGAGAACTCATGCAAGGAAGACACTCACATGGTGGTCAGAAGAAGGGATACAAGGACCCTCTCAAGGTTTCTCTGAAGAATTTTGGTATGGAAGACACTGGCACGGGACCACCCAGCCTGTCATGCCACCATGAAGGAAGGTGCTGTGCTTTATGAGCAAAGTAGAAGAACAGTACCTCAAAAGAAATGTGAAATGTACAAAATTAGAAACATCTCTCTACCCTAAGTGTTTATATGGACTATTTGTGCCTGACCAGTATTAGAGCATGCCAAACTCATGTTGGTCTGATTAGCCATAGTCAGACACTGCAATTTGACTCCAACATAGTGATGTCCTTTTTGTCCTCTTCTAAAACAAAGGGCAACAAACACCAAGTGCAATTCCTCTCTTCCATTGCTTTTCTCTATTCTTATTTATCCTGTTATACCACAGCTCCTCCTCCCTCAACTTATTTTGTACCTGAAGGAATTATCCCTTCACTGTTCCCATTCCTCTGTGTTCCTTGCTTCTACTTTAGACAGGAGATTATCATTCCACTGTATTATTCCCTCCCACAAAAGTTATTTGTTCATTTACAGGGCATCAGGTACTTTAGTCTATTTCATATTAATTTGAGGCTTATTCCTTTCCTTCTCTAAATTCTTAAAATTCCCATGTAATCTTTAGCAACTGAAGTCCTATTTGTTCCTAATACATCCATGTTCATTGTTGTTTTTGTTTTTATAATTTTATCCTCAAAATTATTTTTAAAATAAACAATATGACCTGATAAACATGATAAAGTTGATTCTATTATTTAGACTTAACTTTGCAATCCAATTTATTTACCTTTCTTGTGATTCTGGTGTTTGAGCTATTTAGAAGTCAAATAACTATTTTGCTGCTATTTTACTGATGGGAAGAATTCTTCAAATGTTCTTCTCCTGTTCTTTTTTTCAAAAATCCACCTTTTTTATATTTCTGACTGAGCTAAGAAGGATAGGATATGATGATTTGGGCTACTGCTTTGTAATACACTGTTCCATTCTCTTCACTAATTTCTCATAATTATTGAATAATTTGGAGTTATTCAAAGTGACTTTCCTTCATATATTAAAGTCTTTCTCCTTTGCTAATTTCAAAATTTGCATTACTTTTTTCTTGAAAGAATAAAATTTAATTGCCTAGAATTTGATATGTGAATTCTTTATTCCTCTCCCCATTCCTCATGGAAATCTGTGGACTTGATTGATTGATTCATGGTCTCTATATTTAAAAGCTGAGGACAATTTTCTTGTATTATTTCCTACTGGATGGTATGCCAGTGCTTTTTTTAAATTTGTAGTATTCCTCTGGGTGACCTGAAATCCTTATTTAATCTCTGAGCCGTCTGTCTTTATGGTCAGTCATTTGTGTGTTTTAAAATTGTTGCTTTTTGCCTTCTTCCACATCTTTCTTTTTGCATTTCAAAATAGTTTTTCTATCTCCCAAAGTTGTATGCCCTGAGAGATATTTGTGGGCAGGAGTCCTGCCCCTGCAATCTTGACATATAATGAATATCTGCTTTTCTCAGATATCAATGGACTTGAAGTCAGAAGAATGGGTTCAGATCCAACTCTGTCATTTACTTAACCTCTGTAAACCTTAGTTGCTTTATTTTTAAAAATCAGGATAGGGGCGGAGCCAAGATGGCAACTGGAAAGCAGTAACTGGCGTGAGCTCCCCACCAAGTCCCTCCAAAAACCTATAAAAAAATGGTTCTGAACCAATTCTAGAACTGCAGAACCCACAAAGTGGGAGAGGGAAGCAGGGCTCCAGCCCAGGACAGCCTGAATGGTCTCGGGGTAGGGTCTGTCCCGCAGGGAACTCCCAGCTCCCAGCTGAGGGGAGCGGAGCTGAGCCAAGCAGAGCCCAGCGCGCGTGCCGCGGTGCGGCAGACCGTGGACCGAGGAGACCAGAAGTGGAGCGGAGAGTGCCCTAGCATGCTGAATTACTGAGCTGTGGCATGCACCAGACCTCACAACCCACAAACAGCAAAGACTACACAGAAGGTTAGTGGGAAAAGCTGCGGGATGGGACGGAGTTTGCGGTTTGGCTTCCACCCCTGAGGCAATGGAGGCAGGGCAGCTTTAGAAATTCAGCTGCAGTTGCTTCTGGCCCCAGGGCCCACTTGGTGGGAGGAATTAAGTGGCTGATCAGAGCAGGAGTGAAGAGCCTGCTGAAGATTTAAGCCCAGTCTGGGTTGGGGGTTCTTGGGGAAGGAGGAGTACTGGTGAGGCAGCGCATCCGCCCAAGGGTAGAACATAGAACTCTTTAGTCACACCCCGTTGAAAAACTCAA
>CM053625.1:190727050-190742403 GCA_028646595.1 Phalanger gymnotis
TCAGCGGGGTATGACTGCTTGTAGAGTTAAGAGAACTATGTTCCAAGCTTGGAGGGATGCGCCAGCTCTGCCACACCAGCACTCCTCCTTCCCCAAGAACCCCCTTCCCGGACTGGGCTTAGATCTTCAGCAGGCTCTTCACTCTTGCTCTCATCTGCCACTTAATTCATCCCACCAGGTAAGCCTGTGGCCAGAAGCAACTGCAGCTGTAATTCTGTAGCTGCCCCACCTCTGCCTCCCCTTGGGGGTGGCCAAACCTGCAAACTCCTTCCACTCCCGCAGCTTTTCCCACTAACCTTCTCTGGTTTCTTTGGTGTTTGTGGGTTGAGAAGTCTGGTAACTGCCACAGTTCACTGATTCAGGGCGCTAGGGCGGTAAGACCTGGCTCCTGGTCTTGTTGGTCTGTGCCACCCACGCTGGGCTCCATCTGTGCGGGATAGACCTTACCCAGAGACCATCCAGGCTGTCCTGTGCTACAGTCCTGCTTCCCTTTGCTAATTTGTGGGTTCTGCAGTTCTAGAATTGGTTCAGAACCATTTTTATAGGTTTTTGGAGGAAATTGGCAGGGAGCTCACGCTAGTCCCTGCTTTCCAGCCACCACCTTGGCTCCACCCCTAGGATCCTTTTGTTTTAACAGACAGTTCAGTATACTGGCTCTTTTTTCACTTCAAAGTAAACCTACTTGGTAGGCAGGGAATAGGGAAGAAAATTAAGAGAGATCAGAGCTTCATTCCCTTAAACCATGCTGCCATCTTGACCATTTTCACTATGCCCTGGCAGGAGTGGGGTGGTACAGAAAGATATTCAGGACCATAATGAGAGTTATATGAGTGGAGACATACTGACTACCTCTTACTAAAAGACTTCCTGTTGTAATCACACTAATACCATTTATGTCAGAAGTACCCTCTATTAAAGACACAACCTCACATAATTAAAAGCTAAGCTGTTCAACATCATATTATGGAGTATAACCATGGTAATTTATCTTAAAAACAGAATAATCTCACACTACTCACCTTAATGTATCCTATGGCTCAAATGGACCAGCAGCTATTTCTCAATTTCATGCTGTCATCCGTTGCCTCTATGCTTTTGGACACTCCATTCTTCAGGCCTTTACAATCATAACACCTCCACCCCCAACCTCTGCCTATTGAAATCCTTTCCTTGCTTCAAGCCTGGTGGCAGGTATGCCATGTACTTAGTCAGACATATGTAATAATTGCTTGTGTAGGTGCACTCTATCCCTTACCAGACTGGAAGCTTTTGGAGAATATGTTCTGTGTTGCAACTACCTCTAATATTTTAATATCCTATTCCTTAGTCTATGTAATAAGAGTACGTATAATTTAAAAAAAATCAAAGCACTGTTTTTTGTAACACTGCTATATAAATGATTACCCTTGCCTGATTTTGGTCTAGTAAAACTCATTGGCCAAGTACATATTTTCATTCATTCATTCATTCATTCAAATGCTTCAATAATTCGATAGACCTATATTATCATTGAAAGAGGCACTCTCTCCAATGGTGAAGATTATAGTTTATCATGTCTCCTCATCCCATGCAATTCTTATCTGTTTCCTCTATAAATCTTTTATGAAGGATTTATTCATTGCACTAGAGGCCTTCCTCTAGGTCTTTTAACATTTTGTGGTCATGAGTGCAACGCTTAAGCTGTCCTTGTCTTACCCTTCACTTTTGATATATGGCCAGCCCACCTTCTTTTCTAACCATATATTTCCTAGAGGATATCTGTTATGCTGTTATTATTTATTAGTCACTGTAGCAATATGCTTCATAATAAAAAAATTATCTGAGATAAATGAAACTTACATGAATCCCCTCAGTAGATTGCCCCAAAAGTATCTGATATGGAAAGTAATCACTAACAAAGTAATCACTCCTATCTGTACTTGTGTATTTATGTATTTATATATCTATTTACCTATCTTCCTCTCTATCATCTAGCTATACATGTAAAAGTAGATACATATATACAAGTATATAAACATATTTATATGAAGCATGGTAAACATACATATATAAATATATATATATGCTATATACACATATATGCTAGATCATATACAGTTCCTTGATAGATGCAACCTCAAAAGTAACTTTTCTCTGATGATCAACATTAAATAAGATATAAAGCACATGGACATATGCTTGACAAAGGTATTTGCACCCATCATGAAGGACTTCTCCATAGAAGCAGATGCATATGGAGGAAGGTAGCATTTCCTCAGGGAGATCTGTGGCACTAAAAAGAGATTTGCTTCCAATAATCCAAATAGGAAAAATAATTGATGAAAAAATACTAATTTTTGTCCAGCTGAATGGACAGTACATTGAATCAGTCTATTAATTTTTTTGTTCAGAACGCATTTGGCTAAAGTTATGGTAGCATATGTAGTATTGTTTTAGCACTTTGGAAAATTCATGCACATATAAGTATGGTTGTGTATTATATGCATGTATAGGTACACATACATATTATATGTGTATATATACATACATATATATATATACATATATATATATAATCCTTATCTTCAAGAAATTTATAGACATTTTAGAGAAGAAAAATCATGTGGGCTTAAAACGTCAATTAAAAAAATGAACGTCTATTGGATTTAGTATATTTCAGTATCACCTTGTTGGACACTTTGCCTTGTTGTGCTAGATCTTTTACTGCTATAGCCCTCCTCTAATACCTTACTCAATGTGGCATGGGAGGTGACCCTGGGCTCTCTGTCAAAAGCTATTCAAGTTGACTTTGAGCTCTGGTAGGATCTACGAAGCTGGAAAGTCTTCAAAAATTGACCCAATTGACAATATGTCTGTTGTCCAAATAATAACTAAGCTTGGAGAGCATCACCACTAGGAACCAGAATGGGGTTATAGAAGTGCTTCATTTTATTTGCATCAGGCATGGTGTGGGGGGAGAAAGAGAAGAGGTTGTACTCTGAGATAAGGAAAGATCAAGATAATTAGTTATGAATGTTTTGGCCACCAGAGGACATCTTTTGGACACAGCAACTTATTGTGAAGGAGTTCACAACCTCTGAGTGATACTTAACTCTTCACCTTTCCTCATCCCTCCTCATTTCCAATCAGTTGCCAAGTCTTCTCAGTTCAGACTCCTTAACATCTCTATGTACCCCCCTTTACTATATCAATTGGTCAATAAATACCTACTAAGTGCTAGGTACTATGTTCAGCACTTGAGCTGCACAGACAAAAGGGAAACAGGAGCTTACTTTCTAATGGAGGCATATTGCCATATATAGGTACTCACCACTCACAAGGTCATCACCCTAGTCCATCACTTGCCAAGGCATTGATCTATCTCTAGTCTTTTCCTTCTCCTATGTACCCCTCCACACAGCTACAGAACTGATACTCCTGAATTGAAAATCTGACTGTGTTATTCCCCTATCCAAGATGCTTAGCATCCTAGTTGCAAAAAAGCAGAGATTTTAAGGTGGAACAAGCCTAGAGATTATCTAATACAATCTCCTGTATAAGATGAAGAAACTGAGGCCTAGGGGTAAAATGATTTGCCTAAGGTCACAAAGCTAGTAAGGCAGAGCTGGAATTTGATTCTGAGACTTCTCAAGTCCCTATCTAGTGTTCTGCTGTGCATATTACCTTTTGCAGCTTGTTTAGTGGTTGCTTCTCATCTCTAGGATAAAATACAAATTCCTTTCTTGAGCATTTAAAGTCCTTCTAGTCTGAATGCCACTTATTTTAAAGAATTATTTCACATTCCGCCACATTGTGAACTCTACATTCCTGGACAAACTGATCTGCTCTTGGCTTTTGACTGTCCCTCTCTTAATTCCTCTCCATATGCAGTCATTTGCCAAGTATTTTTCATTCTATTTTTACAATGCTTTTCATATTTATCATTCCCCTTATATAAGATTGCATCTTCCACCTCTGTGCCTTGACCCACACCTGGAATGTTCATGCCATTCTTCTCTCAACTTTTTGAAATTCTTAGTCAGGGGTGGGGAATCTGTGGCCTCGAGGCCACATGTAACCCTCTAGGTCCTCAAGTGTAGCCCTTTGACTGAATCCAAACTTCACAGAACAAATCCCCTTAATAAAAAGATTTGTCTGTAAAATTTGGACTAACTCAAAAGACCACACCCAAGGACCTAGAAGGCCACATGTGCCCTTGAGGCTGCAGGTTCCCTACCCTTGTCCTAATTTTTTTTTCAATGCTCAGTTCAAATACCACCTCTGAAACTCCCTCCTCCCCACCCCAGTGCTCTTTCCCCTTCCAAAAGAACTGTATTTACTTTGTTCATAACTGCGTTTTTCATCAGTGTATATGATTCCCCCCTCCCTTGTAGAATATAAGTTCTTTGAGGGCAGGGACTATTTTTGTCTTTGTATATGCTTAGCACCTAGAACAGTGCCTGACATATAGAAACTTAATAAATTATTGTTGAATTCAATTGAAATTAATTGTCAATCTGTAGTGCTAAAGCATTTGCTCAGTGACTAGATATTTGGTCCATATATGTTGAAATGTTGCAGTAAAATGTTAAATGCAGTCCTATAGAAGTTCCCCCCTTGAGTCCTTACTAACAGGTTGGATTCATATTCATAAATCAATACAAATAATGCATGGCAAACAATAATGTATGAGATCAGAATGAAATTTAGAAAATAATTTATTTTTGCCCCATTTCTTCAAATTCTATTTTCTTTCTTTTATTACAAAATTAACTCACCTTTTTCAGGATCCTGGCACTCCTTATACAATAGGATTCTTAGATAGTTAAGACAGCTGGAATAATGACTGATTCATAGGAACCTGAGCTGCAAGGGGCTACCTTAGAAATCTGATCTAACTACCTCAGTTAAATCTGTATCTATATCTATCTATACATACACACATAGAGAACTTAAGTGTCTATAAATACAAACACTTTGTTATATAAAGAACAGAAAAGAGAATTTTATATGAATGATGAACTTCTGTGTTTTATTTGTATATATATGTATGTGTATACGTGTGTATATACACATATGTGTACACATATCTATATGTATATATACATATGTGTATATGGTGAGAGAGAGACAGACAGAGACAGAGACAAGAGACAGACAGAGTTTTCTTGTTGTACATTAAATTTAACACCATAGTAACACAATTTTCCAGGTTGTCTGTGATCCATTCTTCACTTTAAAAATGAGGAAACTAAGGCACTAAGAAATGAAATGACAGGATCAGAGATTCTGGGGCTGGAATATACTTTGAAGAGATCTAGCCCAAAACTCCCATTTTTCAGAGAAGGAAACTGAAGTCCAAAGTGGTTAAATGAGTTTCTCTGGATTGTCTTTTGCAGCTTTTCGCATTCCCAGAATTTAGCGTAGTGCCTACCACATGCTAGGCACTTAATAAATGTTTATTGATGGATCGAACAGCCTTCTCATTTTTTCTGATGAGGGATCTGAGACTCAGAACTGACTTGCCCAGAGTCACACAGCTAGTGGCAGAGTTAGGATTTAAACTCAGATCTTCTGCTCGTTTGAAATGTATGAACTTTTGATTCTGTGACACAGAGCACAGTATTCTTGACACTACACCTGTAAGCCCACCCATACCATGCGAAAGAGCTCTGGTGTGGGAGTAGCTCAGATTTCAGCTCTGATTCTGGCTACACAAGTATTGTAAGGTCAGGCCATGCAAATTATCCCAAAGATCTCTGAAACTTCAAGGAGGGATTAGAATCATCTGAGGGAAAGGGGCAGGCAGAGTTGAGTGCCCTGGCTGTACCCTTGACAATGACAAATGCTCATGGTCCTTTTACACAATTTGACAACAGGAACAGCAGCAACAATAACAACCAAAGTTGGCTATTGACCTCAGCTGTGTGTGTGTGTGTGTGTGTGTGCATTTTTTCCCCTAGGCTCCCTTCCCTTCCCTTTATCCTTTCCTGAGTTGTTATATTCTGTAAAGTGCCTACAACAATTTGCTTGCTCAAAAACAGTCATTGCTAATAACAACGTGTATTTCTCTAGCAAGATGGATTGCTCAGGAGGGTGCAGGAAAAGCCCAGCATGTGCAGTGTAGGAGGGCAGAGGATTGCTATTGACATCACTTGTCATCAGCATGATTTGCTGGCAAGAGCTCAGACTGGGAGTGAGGAAACATGGGTTCTAGCCTGAGCCCTGCCACTAACAATGTGACCTTTGGAAAGTAATTTCATCCTTCTGTTCATCTTTTTCCTCATCTTTATCACCAGGAAAACAAAATGATTTCTAAAGTCACTCTTGATTATAATTCTATTATGTCAATTAGCCTTTAGCACTGGATCATGTCCTGTTCAGGATCCTCTCTTAGCTTACAATTTAAGCTGGAAATGCACATACTGTAAGGTGTTTATTTGTGTGTGTGTGTGTGTGTGTGTGTGTGTGTGTGTGTTGGGGTGTTGTTATTTTTTAAAATATCTCTTTATAAAGTGGACTTCTATGACCAAACAATTTATCACTTGGAGTTAGGAGGACCTGAGTTGGAATCCTGCCTCAGATACTTCCTGTATGACCATGGAGAAGTAACTTAAAATCTTTCAGCCTCATTTTAGTTATCATGGGACATATGGGGTTTTCAGGGAGATTTAGCACCTCCAGTGTGAGGACTTGCCAAGCCCTGAAGTCTTCTCATCAACCTTTGGTGTTCACTTTCACTCAACTCTGACCTGTGTCTCTAAGAAGCATGTGCAGTGGGTCTGGTAAAACCCTTTTGGCAGATGGGTTAAATCAGGTTGAGAGTAACTGATAGGCGTCAAATCCATCGGTGAGTTGGGGGATGTCTAGTCCAAGTATGTGTGAGTAGATAAGGACCATTTGTTCCAGTGGCCATGAACGCAGCTGAAGCAGGTTCTATGGAGCATTTAGAGCTTGGTCAGACATGAAAGATGCCAAGGTCATACACTGCATCCTGAATTTTGTCTTGTCATTGGACTTTGATGACTCTGTAAGAGAGAGTGAGGCTGCCAACTTTGTGTAACACTGCTTCCCTTAAATGCAGTTCATTCACCAGTCAAGACACTACCCCATGCTATCATTGGTCCTCTTCAAAAATAAAGACAAGCAATAACAGAAATCTATGAAATGTGGGTAATAATAGTACGTGCCTCATAGGATTGTTGTCAGGATCAAATGAAATATGTAGAAAGCTTTGCAAACTAAAAAGCACTATATAAATGCTGTTACTATGACCCTTAAACTATGAGTTCCTTGAGAGCAGTGACTGTCTTTTACTTTCTTTGAATCCCCAGAACTTACTAAAGTACCTGACAGATAGAAGGTACTTAACAAATGCTATTTTCATTTATTAATTATTATTTTAATCATACTTATCTTCTCTGGTCTTCATAGAATAGATACAGATCTTTCTTGGGACTGTACTAGATGTCTTTGCATCTTTTTGGAAATAGCATCTTACTTTCCACTGGTAGAGCATTTGAGAACCCAGGGCCTCCTTCCTATCCTTATGAGATATTACAATACTACTTTTATCAAGAAAACTAGGAAAAGTGACACAAAAGACATTAAACATATGTGTAACTAGAAAAGGAGATGAGCAGGATACATAGTGAGACTAAGGGATAAGATATACACAATCTGACTATTCCTTGTATCTATAACATATTAAAGGACCTGGATCAAGGCAGTATGGTATACGGAGAGGAGTTCTGGATTCAGAATAAGTGGACCTGGTTTCAAATCCTTACTCTCCCATTCAGTCTTTGTGTCACTGAGCGCAAGTAAAAATAAAACAAAATGAAACAAAATCCTCTATGGGACTCAAGTTCCTCATTTATAAGATGAAGCCAGAACAAAATATTAAATGTATTGTAAGGTCATTTTCAGCTCTAAATCTGTGATGCTATGATTTTCTGCCTCAAAACTATAAGTAGCGTAGTATTATTGCGGCTGTGCATTATGTGCTGACATGAAAGGGTAAGGGGGAAAGATACCTTCTCCATGTAGTGGTATTGTCTCTATGTTTAACAATTCACTCCAGGTTTTATATTCCATTTGAAGTTTTAAGGTGGTAGTGTAGACCCAGAGTAAGAGAGTAGTGGTCAGCAGACTCTCTGGTGAATGCCTAAGACTATGGTCAGACCTTGCCCTATAGTGTTGCTATGATGTATCCTACCAGCCTTACTTTTTTAACATATATTTGGAAAATTTTGAGCTCCAAATTGTCTTCTTCACTCCACCTCCTCCAGCATCCATTGAGAAGGTAAGCTATATGATATCAATTATATACGTGAAGTCATGTAAAATATATTTCCATATTAGACATGTTGAAAAAAAAATCAAGAAAACTAAAGTGAAAAAAAATATGCTTCAGTCTGTACTGTTCCTCAGTTCTCTCTCTGGAGGTGGGTAGCATTTTTCATTATGGGTCCTTTCCATTTGTCTTGGATAACTATCTTGATCATAGTAGCTAACTCTTTCATAGTTGATCATGGTTACAATATTACTGTTACTCTGCATAGTGTTCTTCAGGTTTTGATTACTTCACTTTGCATCAGTTCATATAAGACTTCCCAGGTTTTTCTAAAACTATTTGTCATTTCTTATAGCGAAATAATATTCCATTGCATTCATATAACAAAACATGTTCAGCCATTCTTCAAACTGATGTATATCCCCTGAATTTCCAATTCTTTGCCATCACACAAAGAGCTGACATAAATATTTTTGTATTTATAGGCATTTTCCTTTTTTTTTTTTTTTGATCTCTTTGGGTTACAGACATGGTAGTGGTTCTGATGGGCATGCATAATTTGATAGTCATTTGGACGTGCTTCCAAATTGTTCTCCCTCATGGTGAGACCAATTCAAAACTCCAAGAGTCATTCATGTCTCAATTTTTCCACATACCCTCCAGCATTTGTTATTTTATTTTTCTATCATCTTAGCCAATCTGATAGGTGTGAGGTGATACCTCAAAGTAGTTTTAATTTGTGTTTCTCTCATTATTAGTGATCTGAATCACTTTTTCATGTGATTATTGATAACTTTTGACTATTAATTTCTTCTTCTGAAAGTTGCCGTTTATGACCACTTATCAATTGGGGAATGGCTCATATTTTTATAAATTTGGCTCAGTTCCCTATATATTTGAGAAATTAGGCCTTTATCAAAGAAATTTGTAAATTTTCCCCCATTTCCTGCTTTCTTTCTAAATTTGGCTGCATCAGTTTTGTTCATGCAATTTTTAATTTTGTGTCATCAAAATTTTTCATTGTACCTCTTATGATCCTCTCTATCTCTTATTTAGTCATAAAATCTTCCTTATCTATAGATCTGATAGGTATTTTTCCCATGTTCCCTGAATTTACTTTTGACATTACCTCTTATGCCTAAATCATGTACCCGTTTTGATCTTTCTTAACTTGGTATGTACCCACCAGCCTTGTTGAATCAAATTTGCCTAAGGAGATAGTTTTCCAATTATGGCCTCACCCCATCTCTAGTATTTGTAGTAGATAATTTATGGAGGATTTACGGAATGTCTAGAATGATAATCACAGTAAACAAGAGAGCATGACTTAGTTGAAGTCTGCATTGGTGGAGAAAGTTCTCTCCTAAAATTATGAATTTACTGAAAAATTTCATTCATCATCATTATCTCATTTGACCCTTACCACAAAGACACTGAGGAACTGCAGAGTTATGATTTGTTGCATAGAAAATTGATACGAGAGGAAGGAAAAGAAACTAGTCCTTCTTACTTTCATATCAGAACATCCCAGAGTTTGAAAATACCTCACGATATTTATTCTAATTTTACTTGAACCAATCATACAACAAGCATTTAGTGAGCACCAACTTAACCTATGCATTCCATTCTACTTTCTGGAATACCTGGTCCACAATTAATTCTTATTTTCATGGAAAATTTTTTCCTTCCTCACTCCTTTCATCTTCTAGCACTCATTGAGACCTGACTTCCTCCTCATGACACTTTGTTCCTTTCCAGTATTGGTTCCATTTCCATTTAACCCTTTCCAGTATTAGTCCATTTTCATTCATATCCCCTGACTCACTAATTGTTGGTGGTGGAGTCCGAATACTTCCTTCTTCTCTTTGCCACTTCCTTCATCATCATCATCATCATCACTAACATTTATAAAGCACTTACTGGGTGCCAGGCACTGTGCTAAATACTTCATAAATATCTCACTTTTTTCTCATAACAATCATGTGTGTTAAGTGCTATTTTATTCCTATTTTTACAGATGAGGATAATGAGGCAAATAGTTAAGTGACTTGTCTATCATCACACAGCTCTTACTAAGGATTGATTTTGAACTCAAATCTTCCTGACTCCAGGTCAGATGCCTGATTTACTTCATCACCTGGCTGTCAGTCAGTCATTTCTGACTCTTCATGACCCTGTGGACCAGGGGTCCACGGGTCTTTCTTGACAAAGAAATTAGAATGGTTTCCCATTTCCTTCTCTAGTAGATTAAGACAAATAGCAATTAAGTGACTTGCCTGGGGTCACACAGCTAGTAAGTGTCTGCTGTCAGGTTTTGATCTTTCTGTCTCCAGGCCAGTGCTCTATCCACTGTGCCACTTTGCTGACCCAATTTCCCTCTACTCCAATCACTCTGCAATTTATCATCCTTTGAAATTCATACAATTTAAATTTAAAGCCCATTCAAGATCCTGATGCTATTATTTTTAACAAGGCTCTATCTAGGACCCCCTTCTCTCTTTCTTCTACATATTCTTACTTGTTAAGCTCATTATTTCCCATGAGTTCAAATCCTCATTCACATTCAATCTATCTAAATTATTAACAAATCTTGTGAGATCTCCCACAAAGGACTGCTTTACACTGTTTCTACTACTACTACTACTACTACTACTACTACTACTACTACTACTACTACTACTACTACTACCACCACCACCACCACCACCACCACTATAATCTAAAAGATGATGAAGAGAAGGTAATGTTTAATAACCCAAGGAATGAATATCTGATGCTAGAATTTAAGACATAAGTGGCAGATGGGTGGTAGAGATATTTTCCTAATGACCTTCAAGTTACATCATACCCTATTCTACCTTACAAGTATGACCGGTTCTTTAGCCTTTATCTGAACATGAGATAATTGGTGTGTTTCTTTCTATTTACTTACATGGTAGAGTTGGGGAAGATTTTCATGGTCTTTATAGCTCATAAAGTATTTTCTCCAAGAAAACAAAATAAAAACTAACAACCTCATGAGTCAATAGTGTCAATATCTCCCCCTCCCCCTTTTTTCAGATGAAGAAATTGAGTCCTTGAAAGGTTAAAAGCCACGAAAAGTGTTTATATTACATATGAGGGGCAAAGCCCGAATTTAAACTCAGGTCTCCTGACTCCCAGTCCGTCATTCTAACTAATCTCCTATTCTCAGGACTGAATACAGGTCCCGTATTGGCCAGCCTGGGCCAAGAACAGAATTTTAACTGAGTTCCAGGAATATTCACTGAACCATTCTAAGGGAGATCTGGGCTTGCCTGTTTTTGCTTTTTCTTGGATATAGCATCTAGTATTACACTAATATTTGTCCCAGTCCTTTTCTATCAGGGACCAATTACCATTTATATCTAAAACCTTGATATATACCTAATACTATATCTACTATCTATTACCATTAATTGGTAATAATGGTAAAAAGAAATGAAATGCAGAAGAATATTTCTTTTGGTAATGAAGCTTAGTGCCTGTATGGGGATTGTGGAGGAAGGGAGGTTTCTAGGATGCACAGTAACTCAGGCTACTAGATGTGGACATTATTAACCTGAATCATGATGGGAAAAATGAAGGGGGAAGTACTCATGGGTTACCCTTTGGATACCACACGATGGCCCCTCAGCAATATCTTCACCCAATTGAGGACACAGAATGATGTGTCCCTCACACTGATAGAGTGTTCTATTTACAGAATTAATCAGATCTAGAGAAAGAAACAACATTAGAGATTATGTATCCTAACCCTCTCATTTTATCTAGAAAGGCCCTAAGGCTTAGAGAAGGGAGATGGCATGGAGGAAAACAACACTAAACAAAAACATTAGATTTGAAATCAGAAAGTCTGGGTTCAAATACTGGTTCTGTCATTTTATTCTAGTCATTTAACCTTTCTGGGCCTTAGTTTCCTAATTTGTAAATGAGCAAATTGGACTAGATGACCACTAAGCTACCTTCCAGCTCTAAATCTACCATTCTTTTGTCTTATTTAGCATACCTTATGATTCCAAATATTTAAAAGCAAACAAACAAGAAACACCCTACTCTCTCTGAGAAAGTCCTAAGTATGCTTCATGTGGATTCCTATTTCTCTTTACAAGGGATGGAGCTATTAACTCAGAATAGTTAACCTGGCCTGCAGGCCAGTGGGAAAGCATGTGTGGGGATGATCCGACTGTCTTTCTGAGGTCACATTCACAAAGACAATCTGTGCAGAGACATCACTGACCAGGCACAATCCCTGCTGCTGTCAGAGATGAAGAGGAGGATTTTCTGAAAGAGAGAAGTCAGTGAAATGATGCACTTGGGTGTTATGCAAATCTATGTCCTTTCCCATAAAGCCCTGTGATTACCCATATGATGTAGCCTCTGCCTGTGGAAGAAGCCTCTTTCCTGGAAAGAGATGCATGTGCTTGCCCTGCAGGAAAGCGACCCTGGGCCATGTGAACGGCTGGCCCGTTGGAGGCATCACTCAGGGAAGGCAGACGCGCAGTCTTTCCTGCAAAGCAAGGTCCTTACCAGCCTTGCCAGGGAGAAACGGTAGGAGATCACGGGACAGCTGCACTGCAGCTGTGGGGATGGTAAATTGCCCTGAGAAACTGTCATCTTGTAGACTTGCCACTGCCCTCCTTTGGGAGAGGAGAGGGGAGGAAATGGGGGGCTCCATTTATGCCTCTCGGTTTCTCTACTGTTCTCAGGCCAACCTGTGTGTGTGTGTGTGTGTGTGTTGCATTTTTCTATTTTAAACGAAAGTCACCTTGATAGGAAAGTTCATCTTGCACTGAATTGGCTTCTCAGGGAAGTGTGGGAGAAGGCGGAGGCGTAGATGAATGCACATTTTTCCCCCACTCAGATATTACAGGCACTTTAGGTGTCTGAAATATCTGAACTCCTCCTGTGCAAATGGTCAGCTACTGAGAAGCATGACCCAGTGATGGACTAGCATTTTGTTTCAGGCAGAAGCTCAGCTTGTTATGGGGAGGCAGTATCTGGAAGCAGTGGGCAAACTGTAGGGTCTTCCTTTGTCCCCTGAAAAAGAAGATTTGCCCCTTCCTGACTTTTAGATTGGCCAGTTGTGCTTTTTCAAAAGATGGTTAGTGTAGACTCTTCCCAGCTTAAGTCAGGGTACATAGAACCTATCTGTCCAACCTATTGAGCGATGCCGCACTGGTCAAGACAATGATTTACAAAAGCACGGAATATTACAGTTCTTTTCTCTAAGGGGAATTTGCGGGAGATTTTGTAATGTGAAGATTGTTTGTCTACTCCAGTGCCCAGAGTAGACATATGCCGTTTTATCTGTTTCTAAGTCAGAAGTTGCCTTATTGCATGTCACCAACAATATTTAAGCCTCTATCTCAGAGCCTAGCACAATGAATGGCACATAATAGATACTTAGGAAATTATAAGATGGATAATTGAAAAAAAAATCTATAATTTTTATTCCTTTCTCCAAATATAATCTCATCATGGGGGGGGTGTTATTTTTCTGGCTTCTGAATGAATCTAGTTTCATTTCTCAACTGTCACCACATATTTTCCTCTTCTTTCCCTGACCCATAAAGCCTTGATTTTTTTAAACAATAAATTTTGTTGATATATTTTGCCTTTACATCCACCTTCATATTTATTTCCTCTTTTTCCTATCTATTTAGCTGTCTCTTGTAAACATAAAGAAACAAATAAATGAATGAATGGATAGATAAGTAAATAAGAGAAGAACAAAGATCTTAGCAAAACTAACCAATACATTGTCACTTCTTGGAATGTTTGCTTTGACATCCAAAGACCTTCATAACATGACCTCTTCCTACTTTGCTGGTCTTCTTACACTTTACTCTCCTCCACACCCTCTATGATCCATTCACATTAGCCTGCATGCAATTCCTTGAGCACCATACTCCATCTCCCATCTCTCCTGACTTTCCATTCACTGTCTGGAAAAAAAAAGGCTGAGGTCTCCCACTGCATCCAGAGCCATCTCCAGGTGTCCTGATTTATATTTTGCTACTGGACCTAGATGGCTCTGGAAGAGAAAGTAAGACTGGTGACTTTTCACAGTCCTCCCTCACTTACATCCAATTCACTTGCAGGTCATGGCATTACCTTCCTGATGCCACGATCCTCATTGAGAATGAAGGACAAACAATAACCCTGGTGCCTGGAACCCCATGCATTTCCTCCCATCATTAGCTACACTTCTTAGTTTTCTTGGTTTCCTTCATGACTCAGTTCAAATTTCACATATTGTAGGAAGTCTTCCTTGCTGCTAGTAGTTTCTTTCTGAGATTATCTTCTATCTACTCTATAGGCATCTTTAAATCTAGGTTTCATTGAGTTTGTTTGTGTAAAAGTTTCTCTTTTTTTAAATTTCATGTAGATAAAATTACCCACTTCCTCATTTGGATTTCTCTCTATCCCTTTTTTGGTTAATAACACTTTCTCTAGCCATAGAAGTGAAAGGTATCTGATTTAGTTCTCTTCTAATTTTTTTTTACAGTGTGATCTTTAATATTTAGGTTGCATATCTATTTTGAGCTTAGAGTAATATATGGTGTAAGATGGTGTTCTAAAACTAATTTCTGCCAGACTCCTTCCCAGTTTTCCTAGAAGTTCTTGTCAAATAGATAGTCCTTCTTTATTTTTTTCTTTTTTTTTCTTTTTTTTTTATTTTTAGATTGCAACAAACAGTTCTACATAATTTTGGGTTCCAGATTTTCTTCCCTCCCTCCCCCCCCCCTTCCCAAGAAGGCATGGCGTCCCATATAACTTCCAGGTATAACTAGGCATTGAATTAATTTATACATTTTCTCATGACTCATGAAAAAGGCAAAACAGAACCAAAAAAAAAAACACAACCCAACAACAAATACAAAAGAGAGAAGAAAAAAAAAAGTTGAGGGGGAAAAAAGGCGAGAATGAAGTGTGCCTCGATTTGCATTCATACTTCATAGTTCTTTCTCTAGATAGCCCTCTCCATCATAAGTCCTTTGGAGCTGTCTCTGCATATTGTGTTGCTGAGAAGAGCATAGTCTGTCAGGGTTAGTCA
>CM053625.1:190742903-190767088 GCA_028646595.1 Phalanger gymnotis
CCAGAAGAAGTCAACAAAGTCAGAGAGCCTACAACAAAAGCCTCCAATAAAAACATGAACTGGTCTCAGGCCATGGAAGAGCTCAAAAAGGATTTGGAAAAGAAAGTTAGAGAAGTAGAGGAAAAATTGGGAAGAGAAATGAGAAGGATGAGAGAAAACCATGAAAAACAAGTCAATGACTTGCTAAAGGAGACCCAAAAATACTGAAACATATACTGAAGGAAACAACACCTTAAAAATAGACTAACTCAGATGACAAAAGAACTCCAAAAAGCCAATGAGGAGAAGAATGCCTTGAAAGGCAGAATTAGCCAAATGGAAAAGGAGGTCCAAAAGACCACTGAAGAAAATACTACCTTAAAAATTAGGTTGGAGCAAGTGGAAGCTAATGACTTTATGAGAAATCAAGAAATTATAAAACAGAACCAAAGGAATGAAAAAATGGAAGACAATGTGAAACATCTCATTGGAAAAACCACTGAGCTGGAAAATAGATCCAGGAGAGAGAATTTAAAAATTATTGGACTACCTGAAAGCCATGATCAAAAAAAGAGACTAGATATCATCTTTCAAGAAATTATTAGGGAGAACTGCCCTGATATTCTAGAGCCATGGGGCAAAATAGAAATTGAAAGAATCCACCCATCACCATCTCAAAGAGATCCCGAAAAGTAGTCTCCCAGGAATATTGTCACCAAATTCCAGAGCTCCCAGGACAAGGAGAAAATACTGCAAGCAGCCAGAAAGAAGCAATTTGAGTACTGTGGAAAAACAATCAGAATAACACAAGATCTAGCAGCTTCTACATTAAGAGATAGAAGGGCTTGGAATATGATATTCCTGAGGTCAATGGACCTAGGATTAAAACCAAGAATCACCTACCCAGCAAAACTGAGTGTCATGCTCCAAGGCAAAATATGGATTTTCAATAAAATAGAGGACTTGCAAGCTTTCTCAGTGAAAAGACCAGAGCTGAATAGAAAATTTGATTTTCAAACCCAAGAATCAAGAGAAGCATGAAAAGGTAATTGAGAAAAAGAACAAGAAAAAGAAATTGCAAGGGCCTTACTAAAGTTGAACTGTTTTGTTTACATTCCTACATGGAAAGATGATATGTATGATTCATGAGACCTCAGTATTAGGGTAGCTGAAGGGAATATGCATATATACATATCTATATATATATATCTATATATATACATATATATATGTACATGTGAGTGTGTGTATATGTATGTGTATACATATATGTATATGAAGAGAGAGAGAGAGAGAGAGAAAGAGAGAGAGAGAGAGAGAGAGAGAGAGAGAGAGAGAGAGAGAGAGAGAGCAGTCACAGGGTGAGTTGAAGATGAAGGGAAGATATCTAAAAGAAATGAAATCAAATTAAGGGATGAGACAGGACTATATAGAGAGAGGGAGATAGGGAGAGATAGAATGGGGTAAATTATCTAGCATAAAAATGGCAAGAAAAAGCAGCTGTGTAGGAAGAGAAGAGAAGGCAGGTGAGGGGGATGAGTGAATCTTGCCCTCATCTGATTTGACCTGAAGAAGGAACACCATACATACTCAGTTGGGTATCTTACCCGACAGGAAACAAGGAGGAAGAAGATAAAAAAGGGGGGGATGATAGAAGGGAGGGCAGATGGGGATGGAGGTAATCAAAAACAAACACTTTCGAAAAGGGACAGGGTCAAGGGAGAAAATTCAATAAAGGGGGATAGGTTAGGAAGAAGCAAAATATAGTTAGTCTTTCACAACATGAGTATTGTGGAAGGGTTATACATAATGATACGCATGTGGCCTATGTTGAATTGCTTGACATCTTGGGGAGGGTGGGTGGGAAGGGAAGAGGGGAGAGAATTTGGAACTCAAAGTTTTAAAAACAGATGTTCAAAAACAAAAAAAAAGTTTTTTGCATGCAACTAGAAAAGAAGATACACAGGAAATGGGGCGTAGAAATTTATCTTCCCCTACAAGATAGGAAGGGAAAAGAGCATGGGAGGGGAGTGGAGTAACAGAAGGGAGGGCAGACTGGGGAACAGGGCAACCAGAATATATACCATCTTGGAGTGGGGGGGAGGGTAGAAAATTTGTAATTCAAACTCTTGTGAAAATCAATGCTGAAAACTAAATATATTAAATTAAAAAGGAGGAAAAATAATAAAAGGGTCCTAGACTTAGTTATAGATTAAGGAAGCAAAGTCCTGAAGGAAACTGAGCTAAGATGACCATAGCAGGTAGAAGATATATCTCTGAATTTGATGAGCCATTGGTTACCTGAATGACCTGTGGCACTGTTTACCAAAGATAAACGTAGTTCTGTGTTCTAATGAGAGATTTTACCCCTGGACTATGCACAGCTTTTGAGATGAAATTCCAGGGGTGGGCACTTAGATGCCTAGTCCCTGATTGGTAATGGCTGCTGTTTCCATGGTGATTCCACACAAAACCCAACCTACCCTCCCTTCCCACCTCCTCCCCATTCCCTGTAACCTCCATTAAATAGAAACAAAAGGAATAATACAGAAGAAGCAGTTTAATGAAGTTGGGCATGGTATAGAAGCTTTTAAGTATCATTCCTGGTAGTGCTTTCCTGGAACGGCTATACAATTGCATCCAGCTAGTCACAGGAAGGAGAGTGGAGAAAGGCTTTCACTGTGTTTTTAATCTCTACCTTATTGTCAACCATCAAATGAAGTAGCACTCAGGCAGAAAGCCTCCTAGCTTGGAGGAAGGCCCCAATTTCTTTTTACCTGTGTGTAACCTGCTCTATCTTTCCACATAAGTATGGAGAAAAAATACAGTATTCAGGGAAAATGACAAGAGCCTAGGTATCTTCTACCCTAAGAGGGGTAAGGGCTGGAGCATGAATGTGCAGAAGTGGTGATTATCACTCTCTAGGTGGCAGGACAACTATGAAGATTGATTTTAAAAATCATGCTTGTTGATTTATTATTGTTATTATTATTTTGGTGAAGAAAACTATGTGACATAATAAAGAAAAGGAATAGAAATAGTATGGATTTGATGTCAGTAGACCTCAGCAGCTAGTTGTCTTGGTGGATAGAGTGCTGGGTCTGGAGTCAGGAAAACCTGAGTTCAAATCCAACCTCAGACACTTACTAGCTGTGTGACCCTGAGCAAGTCACCCTGTTTGCCTCAGTTTCTTTATCTGTAAAATGAGCTGGAGAAGGAAATGGTGAACCACTCCAGTATCTTTGCTAAGAAAACCTCATGGACAGTATGGTCCACAGGGTAATGAAAAATTCAACACCACTGAAAAACACCAGCAATTCTTTCTGCTTTTTGGACAATGAAAAGGTTGTGCTAATCTCACAACACCCTTCTACTATTTTTTCCTGTTGAGTTGTATTCACTTAAGGAGCAGTATAAGCCTCCAGGTGGGGAGAGAGGGCTTGAATATTGATCTCTTCTCAGGTCAGTACATGACCCTGCTGGTGTTTCTGTAGCATTTATATATTCTCAAAGTTTTGCAACGCATTTTCAAAGTATTATCTCTTATCATTTTCACAACTGTGGGAGATAAGTACTAACATTATCTCTATTTTACAGATGTGGAAACTAAGGCAGACAGAAATTAAGTGACTTGCTCAGGGTCACCCTGCTAGTAGTCTCTGTGGCAGGATTTGAACTAAAATTTCCTGATTCTAAATTTCCTGCTCTAAACTCCACACTGACTAGCTATCTCTGTTGTATCTATTCTCTGTTGCTCTTAGAGGGAGGAGAATTGGCTAAGATCTTATGAACTTTTTTCTCGATGAAGGCCTCATTCTCAAATGTATACTTACAGAACTGAGTCAAATTTATGAAGTAAGGGCCATTCTCCAAATGATAAATGTTCAAAGGCTATAAACAAGCAGTTTTCAGAAGAAGAAATCAAAGCTATCTATAGTCATATGAAAAAATGCTCTAAATCACTATTGATTAGAGAAATGCAAATTACAACAACTCTGAGATACCTCTCACCTATCAGAAATGACAAATGCTGAAGGGGATGAAAGAAAAATGGATGCTAATGAACTGCTGATGGAATCCAACTATTCTGGAGAACAGTTAGAAACTATGCCCAAAGGACTATAAAACTGTATACCCTTTGACCTAGCAATATCCCTACTAGATCTATATCTCAAAGAGATCATAGAAAATGGAAAAGAACCTATAGGCACAAAAATATTTATGGCAGCTCTTTTTGTGGTGGTAAATAAGTGGAAATTGAGGGATTGCTTATCAATCAAATCAATCATGGCTGAACAAGTCATGATATATGAATGTAATGGAATACTATTGTGCTGTGAGAAATGATGAGGGGGAGTGGTTTTAGAAAAACATGGCAAAAAACTATATGAACTGATACGAAGTGAAGTGAGAAGAACCTGGACATCATTATGCACAGTAACAGTAATATTGCAATGACAATCAACTCTGAAAGATCTGTCTACTTTGATCAATATGACAATTCCAAAGAACTCATGAAGAAAAGAAGAGAGAACTGATAAATTCTGAGTGTAGATTGAAGTATAATTATCTCACTTTCTGTATTTTTCACGCTTTTTAAAAATTGTCTAATATTGAAATGTTTTGCATGATTCTCACATGTATAATTGATATATGGCTTGCCTTCTCAGGGGCATGGGAGTGGTATGGGAAGGACGGAGAGAATTTGGAACTCAAAATTTAAAAGGAAGAAAACGTTAAAAATAAATAATTTTTAAAAGACATCTTATGAGCCTTGAAAGGTCTAAGAACATGCCTTTAGCACTGTGGGAGCTGGAATCCATAGCAGATTTTGCAAACAGATGAAGCCAAAGAGGATTAAAGTCTTGGAACTTCTTGATATAGCCTAGAAATGGATCAAAGGCAGCCAACAGGGAGCAACTATGACTCATTTATCATCTGTTACTTTTGGAAATGATTTTGGTGAGGCATATGTTTCATAGAAGCTGTGTTAAGTTTGAGCCCACTCTCCCCAAGGATAGAGGTGGCAAAGAAGGGAGTGGGCCCCTGTTATAGGGAGAAATGTTTGTATTTTTACTCTTGATTTAACTTCTCATCAGATGTCATTTTACAACAAGTAAAATCCAATGCCCTTCAAGCTCTAAATCCCATGGTACGTAATTAGTGTTTAAGATGAAGGTTATTAATCTGTTCTGTGAACTTTTTTCATATTTTGGTAATGGTATTTCAATACAACTGGTTTCTTTTGTAATTCCGTTTTATTTATTTAAAAATGCAATTCTGAAAAGTGGTCCATAGGATTCACAAGCTACCAAAGGGGCCCATGACATTAAAAAAATGTTATGAACCCCTGGTTCAAGATATATTTTCCCCTACCATTAATTTTTTAATATTTCAGCCATTTTCCTTCTACTTTTTGTATTTCATCTCCATCTCTTTTGAACTACTCAACAGACTCTAGGGTCTTTTAAGTTCTTAATTCTCAATCTTTTTCCTCTTGCTATGAGGCTTCTGACTTTGTTTGAAGACTCTGTTACTTCGTCTCCATTGCCTGTCTTTTATGAATTCCACTACCCTAATCTCAATATACAGATTCCAGTGTGGCATGCTCATGCTGTACTCTATAACTCTATTTTTCATTTAAAAAATCTCTTTGTAGGTACTTGTGCAGGAATGATCATATTTGACCCTGTTTGCATGGCTGTCCTGTATAGTATCTTACCTGGGGGTAATTTTTAAAGAGCCTATCATCTGGAATACCCAAGGTGCTCTTGGAAGAAAATTTTTAACATTGATTAACTGTAATAAAATAATAAATAGAAAAGGACTGTTAGTCTGAGGCTATAGACTGATTTATCTTCTATATCACTTGTTTGTATATAGCTGTTTCTGTGTTGTTTCCCCCATTACACTGTGAGCTCCTCAAGGGCAGGGATAGCTCTCAGGGTTGTTGTGAGGATCAAATGAGATAATATTTCTAAAGTGCTTAGCACAAAAAACATCTCAACAATGGTTTATAACTGCTTCAATTCTCTGGATCACGTAGACAATAGTGAGAAGCAGAGAAGCAAAACAGCAAAACAGGAAGAAGGATGGGGGACAAAGAACCCAAGAAATCAAACCCCGAAAGCCCCCCCAAAAAATGTCAGGAGAAGAAATAGCAATGATAAGGTCATAGCACCTGCAAAACATATCAGAAAAGTCAGGGTTCTCCTGGTAATAGTTTTGACACTAAACAGTTTGGAAACAGTTTTTGCTTTAAAAAAGCATTGGCAGTGGTAACCATTTTGTTCAAAAGGATTTCCCTATAGTGGAGAGGATTTTTGTTTCTTGTTTATACATCTCCTCAATTCACCTAAATGACCTCACAGATGTTTTCCCCCTAAGACCTTTTTTTTGAATGATTGAGTCAGATGGTTTTCTCTCCATTGTCTTGATGAGAAGGATAAATGTCATCCAGAGGATGGCTCCTACATGGCATATAGTAAATAGTATATAAATGCTAGCTAGCTGAGTAGTAGAAGTAGTAGTAGCAGCAGCAGCAGCAGCAGCAGCAGCAGTAGTAGTAGTAGTAGTAGTGGTGGTGGTGGTGGTGTTGGTGGCGGCAGCAGCAGTGGTGGTGTTGACAGTATTTGCAGTGGTAGAAGAACCCCTAGGGCTTAACAGAGTGCTTGGCACATAATAGTTGACTAATAAATTTTTATTGACTGACAAGGCAGGGAAATCTTTGCCAACCCTACCCTTGTCCTTTATGCATACCTTCATGATTTTTCCAGGATCTGCTACCTCAAATTCTTAAGAAATAAGTCCGTTTGGTTCTAGTCTAGGAGCATCTCCCCAGCAAAAACAAACAACAACAAAAAACTGCATTCAAAGTAAAAATATGTCACACGCAGAAAGGGAATAATGAATAACAAAGAACGATAGAGTGGTTACAGTTGAGAAGCTAATGAACATGCTCTTTGAGACACTTGTAACAAGATTACTCATTAGCTATTTTACATATCACCCCCACCCAAGTACAGTAGCAGCAAGTGTGCCCTTTACTTTCCAGTGTTTTCTCTCTTCTCTTTCCCTCTCCTTTTTCTTCTCTTCCTCTTTCTATCAATTTTCCTCTCTCTCCCCCTCACTTCCTTCCTCTCTCTCCCTTCTCTTTCTGTAAACAATAAATAATCACAGAATGATTAGAACAAAATTCAGTAACTTATCATTCCTTATACAATCAGTTGGGAGCGAAATAAGTAAGTCCTTTCATAATTTCTGTATTTTTATTTGACTTCTGCCCTGTCCTCATCTGATCAAACAGTAAATGTCCTGGTGTTCTTTCTGTTGGCTATGCTTGTCTTGATGCTCCTCTGTTTCTACCATTGCTGAGGCCACAACTGGTCCCCTGCTGCTCTTCTGGTGTTGGTCCTCTCCCACTGATACATACTGCTTTTTTTGCTAGGGAAGGAGGGATAAGGAGATGTCAGGTGTATTCTGAGATCTTATAATAAGACCCTCTACAAAAGAAAGAAAACACAGAAGGGGCGGGGCAGCTAGGTGGCACAGTGAGTAGAGCACGGGCCCTAGAGTCAGGAGGACCTGAGTTCAAATCCGGCCTTAGACATTTGACACATGTACTAGCTGTGTGACCTTGGGAAAGTCACTTAACCCCAATTTCCCTGCCAAAAAAAAGAGGAAAACTCATCCGAAGCAGAGAACTGCCTAGATGGGATGTGTGCTTTTTATGGTTGCATGAGTATAGGTAGGGGATAAGACTTCCACCATTTTCCTCACCCTACCCTCTCAGAAGCAGCTCCAAATCCCTGTCATCAGTGTTGATGCCAGAAAGAAGAGGATAGAGCATATTCACAGAGTTCTGCCTCAGCAGGCAATTAAAAGAGAGTTGGAAAATCCATGTGCTTGTTTGGAATTCTGACTGAGCATACAGAAGGAGGCACTGTGGGGAGATCCTTTGCATTCCTCAATCTGTACCTTTTTCTTCCTTTCAAGACAATCTTCCTCTATTCCTTTAGAAGACAGTAGTAGAAAGAAACTGGACTTGGGGTCAGAGGACCAAGATCAAAACCTAGCTTCTCAACAGCTATATGACCTTGCACAAAAACAAAATAAATAAATATATAAAAAGAAATAAAAGAAACAAAAAATGGAATTTCAGCCATAGCAAAGGAGATTTTTATGCACCTAAATGAGAGGTTCTTAAGCGTGTGGTGTGTGTGTGTGTATTTGTCTGTGTGTGTGTGTGTCATAGACTCCTTTGGAAGTCTGGTGAAGGCTATGGAGACCTTCTCAAGACGATGATTTTAAATAATTTAAGAAAATGCTGAATTTCAACTAAAAGATAGTAAAACTAAAGATAGTAAAACTAAAGTAACACTAAAGGTCATGAAACCATGACATCTTATCCATTGAGGAGGTTAAGAATCCTTTATGTAGCACTTTCCCCAAACTCTGGAAACCAAACAATGAAGGCAGCTTCATATTTAAAAGGCCAGCTTTGGATTAGATAATAATTTTTTTTTACCACAAATATACCACAAAATATACTCCACATTAAAACAAAACTGAATATGAATTATAGATATTATCCCTTCCACATCACAATTTTCCCCATTGCAGTTTCAATATATTGTGGGTCAGCATAAGAAATTAAATGGGAATTTTTGGAGACTTTTGCAGAAATTGCAGATGACACACAAAGGCCATCAGACAGCACAGAAAAAGTTTAGAAACTCAGAAATGCATAAAATATATGTATAGTGTTATATGATATCAATATATTTTATCTTTTAATACCATAATAATTTAGATTTCTCTGGTACAAAGAGAGGGCCAGAAATTTATGCAAATTTTCTAGATTGCAGGGGCACCATGTCCCCAGCCCCCCAGATATGGAAGGGATAACTGTAATTTTCTTTTTATTGCCCTGAAGACATTTCAAGAGGATGTAGTTCTATGTAGTGGAAAGGACCCCGTATTTAGAGTCAGAAGATCTGGGCTCACACATTGATTTTGCCACTAACACCCTCTGTGACCCCTTTGAGCAAATTACTTAACCTTTCTGGGATTCAGGTTCTCAATGAGAGGTAGCATGGCATTTGGATAGACCATGAAACTTCAGTTCACAGTATTCTTAGTTTGCTCCAAATATTTATTAGCAGTGTGACCCTGATCAAGTCTATTAATCTCTCTCAGCCTGTTTCCTCATCTATGAAATGAGGATAATAATGATACTTACCTCACAGGGTTGTTGTGAGGACCAAATGAGATAATATGTGGAAAGCAGTCTTATTTTGGTTAAAATCCAATAGTCCAACAAGCATATGACAAATCCTTATTCTAAGTTCTGGGGAATAGAGACTAGACTTATGATTCCATCAGTATAAGGACTTCCCGGGTGAAAAACATCGTCTCAAATGTAGGTGAGCACCTTCTCTACAACTTGTACCTTTAGAAAGTTAACTAGAACACTGAGGACTTAAATGACTTGCCCGGGGTTATGAGGCCAGTATGTGTCAGGAATAGGATATGTGCTTATGGTTGAAGAATTGTCCACTACATGACACTATCTCTCAAGCACTGAAGCTCCAAAGCCCACCCAACCCCTGTCCCCCACAAAAAAATGGTTGCTGCATTCACAGAACTTTTATGAAGGGTCTGGAGTAAGGGACCTACAAGGTCTATTCTAGCTCAAAATCTGTGATCCTAAGATGATCTTGGATGCATCAAAGTAGGGTTTGAATTGCAATAATTGAAAACAATAGTTCTCAGTTAATGTAACTGCAAAAAAATCATTTTTTAAGCTTCGTGATTGTTTGTATTCTGAACAAATGGAAATTTAATCCTCACAGCATTACAGTAGGGCAAATATGATAGAGACAGTATTGACCATCCCCCACCTCCAACCTTTTGTTAAATATCATATTATGAAAGAAACTATTTAAAAAACAATGTGAAGAGAATTACGTAGACTAAAAAGTGATTTTTAACAACAATCAAGCAGACATATATATGAATAAAAATGCAAGTACAGGGAGGTAAGTAAGGTCGTATCTAAGTATATTTTTAGCTTTCTGCACTGATTTCTGTTTCAGTCATTTATATTCAGAAAGACTGCTTCCCTTTCCTAGGTAAATTCTCTCTGTCTCCACAACACTAGGCATTTGGGAGAACAAAGAACAGTGAAGGGGAATAGACTCGAGTATGCCTGCTTACTGGTTATTGGAAGCTCTCTTGCTGGCACTGTTATTGGAAGCACTCTCTGCCACCTATTAGAGATTAAATTCAGCTGAGAAGAAGTACAAGTGGGGGCAGTCTTAGAACGCAAAGCAAACTACTCTTGTTCTCACTTAGCAGGTTCTTTTTTTTAAGAAAAAGTTTATTTTGATCTATGATAAGGGGAAAGTTTAGTTTGTTTTGTTCATAATACTGAGTAGGAGGTTTCAATGCTAACCCTTAATCTCTTCATAGTAGTAAGGATAAGATTTTTTTTTCTAAGAAACAAAAAGAAGTTAAGCCCATTAAGATATTAGCAGCATGAACTGGGTTACTTAAAAATATTTAATGTTTTTTTAAACAATACCTGCAAAAGTAAAGGATACAAAGCAAACTTATACCAGCTGGAAATCCTGATTAGAAATAAAGTTGAATTTTTCTAACACACTTGAAATATGGCGTGCTGAATCCTACTTCCTCCTGCATTTGCATTCTTGGGATTTTCCCCTTTAGTTTATCCTCTGTCTCTCTGTCTTTTTCACTATCATTAGTAATGTTGATAATTGTGTAAGAATTTTTGTGAACCATTTTGGGGTTTTCTTGGCAAAGATACCAGAGTGGTTTGCCATTTCCTTCTCCAGCTCATTTTACAGATGGGAAAACTGAAGCAGACAGAGTTATGTGACTTGTGGAGGGCCAGAAAGCCAGTAAGTGTCTGAGCCCAGATTTGAACTTATGAATATGAGTCTTCCTGACTTCAAGCTCAGTGCTTTATCCACTTTGCCACCTAGCTGCCCTGGGCACTATAAAATGTTAATTATTGATGATTAGTAAGGCAGCTAGGTGAAAGGGGTAGCTAGGTGGCACAGTAGTTAGAACACTGGCCTTGAAATCAGGAAGACTCATCTCCACAAGTCCAAATCTGGGCTCAGACACTTATTAGCTGTCTGGCCCTGGGCAAGTCACATAACTCTGTCTGCCTCAGTTTTCCCATCTATAAAATGAGCAGGAGAAGGAAATGGCAAACAACTCTGGTATCTTTGCCAAGAAAACCCCCAAATGGGGTCATGAACAGTCAGACACTACTGAACAAGTCAACAACAAAGATAGCACCTACTAGGCGCCATGCTCTGTGCTAAACACTACAAACTTTATCTCATTTGATCCTCATAATAAGCCTGGAGGTAGGTGATATAATTATCCCTATTTTACAGATGAGGACACTGAGGTTAAGTGACTTGCCCAGGGTAACATAGCTGATTTGAACTTGGGTCTTCATGACTCCAGGCCCTGTGCTTTCTCTGTTCCACCACCTAGCTGCCCTTTCTGTATCTCTCTGTATCTTTCTTTGTCTAGGACCTCCTCAAGAGCAGAGACTATCTTTTGCCTTTCTTTGCATAAACTGCTACACAATGCCTTGCGCTTAAATGCTTGTTGCTTTAATTCCCTTGAATTCAGTAATAGTTCACTGTTATGGTTCTTCTCCTAACTTTCTGGCAGTTCTTTGTCTGTTTCTCTCTCCCGCAAATGTGGACGTTTCTCAGGATTCCGCTCCTGGCCCCCTTCTTTTCTCTTTCCATAATTGCTCCCTTTGATGATCTCAGCCATTAATTAGCAGGGCGTTTATGATTTCATACCCGTACAGCCTCCCAAATCTTTCCATCTGAAAACTGGACTGTTCTAAATGCCAGCCCTTCAGTTTTAGCTTTCTCACGAATATCTCCATCTGAATATCTCCATCTCAGACTCCTATGAGAGTGCTAAAAAGACTTTGCTAACATCAGGACATCTTAGAATGTCCCAGAACTCTTCCACCAACTACCTAGATGGCTTTGGACAAATTATTTCCTTCACTGGGCCTTATTTGTAAAGTCAGGGAGTTGAACTACAGGATCTCTAGGGGTTTTTCCAGCCCTAACATTTTATGAGTTTATCTTATCCTCAAAACTCCTCCTGACTTCCTATGTCTTAGAGTGATGTCACCATCCTTCCATGCACTCTGGTTCAAATGCTTGCAATAATCTGACTTGTTCTTTGTTAGCCCAATAAATCTAACCATTTGCTAAGGCCTGTTGTTTCTACCTCCAAATCTCTGAAATCTATTTTCTTTCCCACTGTCATCATTGAGGGCATCATTACTACTTGGTCTGAACTATTACAATAGAATCCCAATGCATTGAGCTGCCTATGATCAACTCCTCTCCAACATCTCCTAGACCTGAAGCCAGAGGAATCATTCTCACCCATAGTTCTGATCATAGTCGAGGAGGTGATGTCAGTGATAATAGTGATTAAGTCAGTGTGAGGTAGAAGAAAGTTCCTTGCACTGGGGACATGAGAGCTAACCCCAGGCTTCAAAGGTACAAGCAGCACCATGACAAACAACCTCCAGGATGCTAGAGACTAAACACCACCATACCACCTGAGGGGCAAAATGACTTTCATGGTTCCCAGAGAATAAACACCACCATCTACTGGAGGCAGGAGAGTGACTGCTTGGCTTCACAAGAGGCAAACATTGGTGAACAGATATTAATAACAGAAAGGAATACTGTAGAGAGTGTGCAGAACCTGCCGTCCGTGGCCCTCTAGGTCCTCAAGTGTGGCCTTCTGACTAAATCCAAACTTCTCAGAACAAATCCCCTGAATAAAAAGATTTGTTCTATAAAACTTGGACTCAGTCAAAAGGCCATGCCCAAGGACCTAGAAGGCCACATGAGGCCTCAAGGCCACAGATTCCCCTCCTGCTAGCCTTTGCACTATTTGGAGCCTGGATTTGGAGGCTTCTTTGTCAGACTTCTTCTGCCTTAGAGTCTATTAATACTCTGCCCTGTCTCCATGCAACAACACTACAGATTTTTATTATCACTAGAGATTGAGCAGTTGTTGAACTACAACAGGATCAGAACCATAAACACCAGTCCTTTCACCTCCATAATCATTCTTTCCAGAAGGCCAAGAGGAGAGTCTTTCACTGAACCCCAAAACTTGATTATACATGCAGGGAATTTTGTCATAGTATCTTAGATGTACAGTCTTAAGAGACTTTTTGTTGTTGTTGTTGTTCAGTTATGTCTGACTCTTCCTGTCTGCTTTAAGACATCTTAGAGATTATTTCATCTAACCCCTTATTTTACTAGGGGCCTCGTTTGAGGCTGCAGCTAAGTGGTACAGCGGAGAGAGTCCAGGCCTGGAGTCAGGAAGACAAAAGTTAGAATCTGGCCTCAGATAGTAGCTGTATAACTGTGGGCAAAGCACTTAACCCTGTTTGCCTCAGTTCCTCATCTGTAAAATGAGCTAGAGAAGGATATGGCAGAAGGATCCAGTATCTTTGCTGAAAAAACTCCAAATGGAGTCAGGAAGAGTCAGACACAACTGAAACAACTGAACAACAACAAATTTGAAGTTTTATCTTGATCAAGGTCACACACTTAGCAAATGACAGGGGGAGGATTTAAAACCAGGTTCTCTGACTCCTATATTGTGTTCTTTCCATGGTACCTTACTGCTTCTTCCAACTATGCATCACTTCCCATCATCTTGGGATTAGGCAAGAAAATTTACCCAGACTGTGTTTCAGTCAGTCTCCTGGAGGCCCATATTTCTGGTATTTGAATACCCTGTTTCCTGACCAAATGCCCTTTCTCCCTTAGTATTAGAGAGAGAATTAGGTAGTGGTGCTTTCTACCATCATCTTACCTTGTACAATGGGAGCCCTTGTTGAAGGGTTTTACAATCCAGTCCTATAACTAGTCAACTTCTATTTTTTTCTTTTTCTGTGATATAGTCAACAGTCACCTAAGTTTAAAAAAAGCCTCCTTCCCCTGGTACCATTTCCTGCTATTTCATCTCCATCTACCTCAGACTCATCTATCTTGCATCCCTATTCTGCTCTTCCTTTTGCTTCATTGTGCCCTATGTAACAAATTTTTCTCACTTAGACTTTAATTCCTATACCATATTTTTCACATGTGGAATACTGGTAACACTAAAATGACACCGTATAACATCACTGGCAATCTTATTCGAAAGTGGGTACGCCATCTGTTATGGTCCACAAAACACTAGACTAGAAAGGAGACTGGGCATACTCCTTGCTTCTCACTGACACTTCCAGATCCCCTCTCTCCGATGCCATAAATGCAACCTTCTATCTTTAAAAGTTCATTCTATCCATCAATATCCGCCCTCTGATGCCAAAACTGCAAGCTTTTCTCTTTAAAGGTTCATTTCATCTATCAACATCACTATATCCAGACCTTCTTTGCAAGTTATCTGCCACCCTAGGTCATTCTCCCTCCTTTCTCTAGAAGTCCAGTCCCTGGATCAGTCTTCCTTTGTGCCCTAATTTCTGGCCTGATACTCGGAGACTTCAATAAATGTATTTATGCCCTCTTCTAATACTTCTCTACATACACTATTTTACAACTAAGACAAACTATATACTATTCTCCCAAAACAATATTATTTCTCTTGTACCTTGGTAAAAGTTTTCCATTATGCTTAACATTCTCTCCCCTCTATTCTGTTAGTTTCAAACTCTCTTACCTCTTATATAAGGGCTTTTATTATCTCCCTAGTTATTCATGTTTCTCTCTGTGTGTCTCTATCTCTGTCTTTGTCTCTGTCTATCTCTCTCTCTGCTTGTCTGTCTATCTGTCTTATTCTATTCTCAAATCATGTTCTCATTTATCTGTTTACATGTTGTATCTCTTCAGTAGGCTAAAAACTCCTTAAGGGCAGGTATTGTTTCATCTTTGTATTTGCCAGCATTTATCAGTGTCTTTCACATAGCAAATACTTAATGTTCACTGGATTGGATTGGTTTTGAGACTAGGCTTTGCTGCAAACTTGCTGTCAGCTTCCCTTTCTGTGCCTCATTTTTCTCGTCTGTAACCTGAGGGGATTGGACTAGGTCATTCTCCTTTTATCCTTTTCATGGATCCTATGCTATAGTCAGAATAGTATAGTTGTCCAATTTTCTGAACAAAAGTCCATGCCTTTGTTCAAGTTATTTTGTGAGACTGGCCCTTCCCCCAGGCTTGGCATGTCAATTTTGACCTATTCATCAAAGCTCAATTAAATCCCATCTTGTCCCTTAAGCTTCCAATTCTCCCATCAGAAGTCATTGTTCCCTTCTCTGAGGTTGCTCAGTACTATGTACCTTTCTTTTAGCACTTATCATATTTTGGTTTGTTTTCTAGTTGTGTATACACATGATCTTTTTTCCCTAATAGTCAGATCTGTGAAATCAAGAACCATGTATTAGTCCTCTTCTTATCCCTCAAAATGCTTTGCATTTTACCACCTACATGCTTGCATGCACATACGAATATACATGTGTACTACTGAGTTCTTGAATTAGGTGTACGGATTTAAATCAAGAAAAAGTGGACTGCAGCAGAGCCTAGAGTGGGATAGGATATAATGAGAAAAAATTAACACCTGAAATTTGAAAAGCATGAGATAAAAAGAAGAAATGAACATATCTAATGATGATACTGGATGGTATAATGAATAGACTGTTATAGTCAAAAATCACAAAGACCTGAGTTCAAATCATACCTCAGATACTTCCTTGGTATGTGACTGACCCTGAACAAGAAAATTATCTTAAGAGTTTTTAATCTGTAAAATTGGGACACAGTAACATTTACCTCATAGGGAAGCTTGGTAGTGCAGTAGATAGAGTGCCTGGAGTCAGCACATCTTCCTCAGTTCAAATCAGGCCACAGATACATACTAGATGTGTGATCCTGGGCAAGTCACTTAAGCCTGTTTGCCTCATTTTCCTCATCCATAAAATAAGCTGGAGAAGGAAATGGCAAGCCACTCCAGTATCTTTGCCAAGAAAACCCAAATAGAGTTATGAAGATTTGGACACCACTGAAAAATGACAGAATAACCACAATGCCTGTCTCACAGAGTTGTTATTTATATCAAATGTATGTCAAATGCTTTGTAAATTTTGAAGCTTTGGAAAAATGTTAGCCATTATTACATTGTCTATGGTATAATATTAATGTAATGCTATTATTCAGTATAAATAGTTATGTTACATCCCCATATGTTCATGGGGCCACCATATAAATTTATAATTTAATGGAAAAAATCCTAAATTTAAAGTCATGTTCACCTGGTTGAATTTTAGCTGATAAATTGAATTGGTAACCATGGGAATGTCACTTAATCTCTCTGAGCCTCAATGCCATGTGTGAAATGGGGATAATATTCATCAATCAATTAATCAATAAGCATTTATTAGGTTTCTTTTATGTGCCAGGAATGATACTAGGCACTGAAGAGACAAGGACAAAGATGAAACAGTCCCATAAATTTGTTACAAAGAATGCGCTTTGAGAAGCTCAAAATGTCATAAGGGCAAGTGCCATGATGGTTCATGTAAGGAGATCTAGCTGTGGAGTCAATGTGTAAAGGTTTTAATCTAGGGTCCAGTTCTTACTGTGTGATACCAGCAAGTCACTTAACTTCCATGAACTTCACTTTATCCATCTATAAAATGGAGGTGGTTTTACTTATATTCATTAAACACAGGGTTGAAAGAGAAACTCAATAAACCTTTAACCTCCACAGAATCATGAATTACTATTGTCTCAAAATGTAGTCAAAAGAAACTACAACAAAAACTAGAACCTTTGAATCATGGAGAAGTGGGACTCCATGAGAGCATAGAGTAGGGTCAGATGTGAAAAGACACGTACCACTGGTATCATAACTAAGACCTGAAGCAAGCCTTGTAAAGGTAAACTTTACAAAACATGTAAAGCAAATGAAAATAACATATTTTCAAAAATCTAGTAACAGAACTAAGTCTTAGGACAGGACAACACCTGCTGTGAGTTAGTTTGAATCATGAATGAGTGTCCATATTGTCTGAAAGTATTGAACCAAAAGATCAAGATATTCTATGAACCAAACATGGATCAGACTGATATTTCCTTCAATTTTGAGTTACTTCATAGGAGTAACAATAACACAGAATAACTGAGAGGTGGAACCAATGTAAGGAAAATATTATTTTTAACCTCAGGAAATTATGAAGGAAATTGGGTAGATAAAACATCAGGATTGTAGTACCTGATTCAAACTGTCCAAATAACTTGCCTTGTATCACATGGTGGAAAGTTTATAGAGGTGCCAAAAAGAAGGGGAAATTATTGAAGGTCAAGTATCCAGAAAGTAGCAAGAGGCATTGTAAGGCTTGCCCAGTGACTATTTCTGGAGAAGATGGAAAAACAAATGTTCTACTGAAATGATATGAAAATAGGAGTTTTTCAAATCATGGGAAAGAATTAGAAATGATGGATTCTGCTGTTGGCCCTAACCAAAGGAGTGCATATTCATTGACGGTCAATGCTGTGGTGGTGTAGAAAGTAGAGAAGAATAATGTGCTATACATGGAATCAGCAATACCTAGGATCAAATGCTATCACAGGCACTTACTAGCTATTTGACTTTGGATGTGTAACTTAACCTCTTCCAATCTGTTTCCTAATCTGCAAATTAGGAATTATGTGATTTACAGCTTAAGGGACCTTAGAGATTATAAAGTCCAACCTCCTCGCTTGACAGAGGAAGAAACTTAGGCCTGATTTTATCCTTTAATTATCATGATCGGTGCTTATTAATTTATGAGACATTCATACTGATAGCACTTAACATCACCAGACTTCAGTGAGGACAATATGAAATAATGTGAAATGCGTTGCAAACCATAAAGTGATATATAATTGTCATTTTTTTTTATTATCAGCGCAGTTCCTCTAAGGATACGAATCAATAACCAAGTCTTTATCAAATACCTGCCATATATGCAACATTTTGCCTGATTCTATGGATGAAAAAAGAAATAAAGGCATGGTCATAGTACTGGTTATAAGTTGGAGGAGATAAGTCAAATGTACATCAAATAATAACAAAATCAAAAGGTAAATGATAAAGCAATAAATTAAGTGGAATGGAGAATGAAATAATAAGATTCTATATAATGAAGAGGACAAGATTAGGAGTCAGAGGGCCTGAATTCAAAACCTGTTTCTGTTGTTTACTAGCTGTGTGAACATTGACAGGTTATTTCACTTGTCTAGGGTGACAACTTCCTCATCTGAAATATAACTCATGAGAGGTTTGGGCCAGGTGTTTACTAAATTCCCTTAAGTTTGAAATCTATGATCTCTGGATGCCCTACCTCCTTCAACTAGGATATAAATTCTCTAATGACAAAGATCATTTCTTCTTTTCTTTTCTTTTTTTAAATCTCCTCCAGCATCTAGAACATTGCATGTCACACAGTAAGCACACACAAAATATTCATAAAATGAAGAAATGAATGAATGAATGAATGAATGAGAGAACAAAAACTGACATTTGAGTAAGAGGCTCTGGGTTCAAATCCATGTGACCTTGATCAAATAGAATGTAAGCTGTTCAAGATCAAGGATGGTTTTTTTTCCCAGTTTTTCTATCACTGCTGTACTTTATTAATATATGTTTGTTGAGGTGAATTGAATTAAATTTCCCTGATCTGGGCCTCAATTTCACCACTAAAATGAGAGGCTTGAATAAGATAACCACTAAATTTATTTACAATGGTAAATCCCATGGAACTTATAAGGTACAAATTATACCAAAAAAATACCAACAAAATTAAAAAGATAGACTACCAAGTAAGTGAATCCATTAAAGCCTCTTATGCTTCGTATCAATAGTACCACATACAACAATGATGCTTACTTCATGTGTGACTTTAAGCAAGTCATTTAACTACCTTCTGCCTCAGTTTCTTCATTTGTAAAATGAGGAAGTATTTCAACAATCCAACTAGCAGCAGCTGCGGGGGTGAAAAACCAACACAAGCCCAACAAGAAGAACGCTGCCAGCAGAGGTTCTTTTGATTTGCTTTACTAAGGAAAGCAACATTAAGGGGTTAACAATTTTACTTTAATCCAGTATACAGACATCATTCACTTAGTTCAGGGGAAAAAGCCAGCACCCTGAACTTCAGAGCAAATACAAACAAATTACAAACACCAACAGACAGACCTTGTCTGATTCAAATCCCAATACATAGTTACCAAAGTTTATAGAGGTGCCACAACTATAACCTTAGTTAACCATGTCCCAGCATCTGGGTTTACAAGCTGGAGGGCTCTTAGCTACAGCTGCTCTGAGTCTCCACATCAGCACAGCACCAAGAGTGAGAGCCCTCAACAAATGGCTCCTTCTTCCCTTTTTTATACAGTTTCAGACATTAGCAAACGTCATCTGATGGACCAGAACTTAGGCTCCTATGATGGGCTCTTAAGTTAGCACCTCCCCTTAGGATCCTGGGAGCTTCATACCCACATAGGCTTAGCACCTAATAGGGGTTTGCGCCTGGGGCTTAGCACCTAGTAAGACTCAAAGACACTTAATCATTTTAAAACGGTAAGAAAGTCCCACTTAACTGATATTACAGGAAGCTAGACCACATGGTTTCTTCCAACTCTAAATTTATGATCTTATATATTTAAGTCACTTTATGTCTCCAAGGCTTGGATTCTCCATCTCTAAGATAGAAATAATAATTTCTGTTCTGCCTTTCACACAGGTTGTAATAAGGATCAAATGAGCTAATATTTTTGAAATCACAATACAAATACAAGGTATTATTACTGATCTTTATGAAAAATACACGTTTCTGGGAAACTATATGTAAATCAAATTTTTATAAACCAAATCATATGTTCCCCTTTGACTTACAATGTAATTTCAAGATAGTTTATCTCTGTTCTCTGTTTATAATTGATCCTTCAGTCTCAGCTTTCTTGAATCTTACTTTTCCCCTCTTCTCCATTGTCAAGAAACTTATGGTATGTAAACAAACTCTTAAATGCATTGGAGAAACTCATGAGTTAAAAAAGAAAAAGAAACATTAATATAATTCTTTTGTTAAGTGATAATGTTAATAATCACTCCCCTAGTTTATCTACTATATAATTTCAAATACTTATGATTTTCTTTTTTTTTTCCAAAGTGGTGCTTTCACTTTAAGCTGAAAGAATATCAAATAATTGCTCATAATCACTCCCGTTTCCATAGTACTTTAAAGTTTGTAGAGCAATTGTTTCAGAACAACCCTGTGAGAAAGGTAGTGAAAGCATTTTTGTCCTCATTTTATAAATAAGGAAACTGAGACTCAGAGGGGGTAATCAGCTTATCCAATGTCACAGAATAAATACCATACTTGGGGATAGGCATGAAACGACCCCCAGGTTCACTCCCTCTGCACTCTTATAACAGTGCTAGGAACTGAGCCTTTGGACTTGGGACTGTCCCCAAAGAAACAAATCTATTCATGTGGCAGAGGATTGATCCAGGTGCACTGGACACCGGAATGAAGATGTGGTCACCAGTTTATAGCGCCCAGAACCCCACACAGATGTGGAGAACTGTCAGCATTTGACCATAATTTTTATAGTATTTCCTCCTTTTGTCTAAATTGTACTCTTATTTTGGTTTCTTGCTTATTTGTTGTGTTGTCATTTTTCTATCTGCTGCTGGCTTTGCTCCCTATCTTGTCCAGGCTAGAACTGGTTTCCACTCACATACTCAACCTCACTTCTAATCAGCATGACTGGCTTATTTTCCAACTTGATTTGGTTTGTTTCTCTAGTCAAAGAAGCTTAGCATATCAGTCCCAGACATTAGTTGCAATCATCAAATCAACTTAAGCAGTATTGCAGTTCCAAACTTTCAGACGCAGATGACCCACAGTCTCAGTTTTTCTATTGGCAGAGACTACAAGCCTGTGCTACCATGCCTGCCTTACCTTTACTTGAAAAATAAAAAACAAAACAGAACAAAACAAAACAAATTTTTAAAAATCACTACTTTTTTTTTCCATTTGCAACTTCATACATATTTTTGTTAACATATATGCTGTAGAGAAGGAAAGAGTGGGAGAAGTCTTGATAAATTTCAAGTGCATCATGAGGCAGAACCATGTTTTATTCAATTCAATCCAATAAGTATTAATTAAGCACCTGCCTTGTATAACAAATTATGCTAGGCATGGGGATAAAAAGTCAACCGGAAAAGAGTTCCCGTCCTCAAGAAGCTTGCATTTAACTGGATGGGAGGGCAGGGGGAGAACAAGGGCATACACAGATAGAAAAATATAAAACACATATATAACAGAGACTCCCATGACTGTGTCCTGCAGGACTATGTTGCTAAAATGGCAAGGGTCCAATAGTTGTTGACCCATACATGGTAAGACTAGGTTCAGTTCTGGAAGAGTCTGACCCCTGTGAAAACAGATAAGGTTCATTTTTTTTATTATATTCACACTTTAGAATCCCAGGAAGAATCACTTAAAGCACTCACCTGGCTCCTGCCTATGGTCTTCCTAAAATGAACCCCTTGGAAACATTTTCTCAGACTGCTGAATTTGCATTTGACTGCACCTTGGCCCTGTACTACCCAATTAGTCTTCTCAAGTTAAATCGGTTCTGGCACATCTGCTCATGGGTTGCTCCTTCTCTTCTCAGTAATCATTTTTACCAAGAACTGCTGTCGTTCAAAACACACTTTTTAAAGCGTAGCTGGCACTGATTGAAGGATACAATGCCCCAGAGCTTAGCACAGTGCTTGGCGCAGTGTAGTCTTTTAATACATGCTCTTTGACTTGACTTCAAAGAACTGTTCTCCTAAAGTCCATATTTCAGGATTGCTATTCAGGCACCTATGCTCAGGGATGGGACCACAAAGCAGAAGAGGTAACAATCGGTTCAACTAGATAGTTCATATTTCTGAATATGCCACAATTGCTAAGGTTGTGAGAGGGTATCCCTCCTCCCCACGAAGTTCCAGAAAGAGGGAGTTACATGGCAAACATTCTGAAGAGAGGACGAAAGGAAAGGGAGATAGAGCCAGAGGACAGTTATTCCTTTTAAGGGCCAGTGAATGAATGGACAGCCCTTTTGATATGGACTGCTTTTCCTACTATTATCATGGGGGCTGCGGAGGCCAGGCTTCATCTCAAAGTGCCAAGTCTTTCACTTCTGAGACAATGAACATGACTTACTCAAAAGGTTCAGGGCAAATGTATTACCAAAAGGGGCCTAACCCTGGCCAGAGAGAAGACTAACTCTAAGAATACCATGAGATATATATTCTAGCCAAGGCTAATGGGGGAAAGAGGGGGTAGTCAGGAAATCTCATGTAGGAAGTGCCGTCTGAACTGTTCTTAAGGGTGCTAGTGATTCCAAAAGGCAGAGGTTGGGAGAAAGAACATTCAAGGCACAGGAGACAGTCTTATTTCTCCTTCTGTCCTCAACACAAATACTGAGTATTCAATAGAAGTTTACTCAATTGAATTGGGCTAGGGGGACTTCCATTCCATTTCCTCCCTTATAAACACATACAAAAGACTTGGCAGGTCACCTGATCACCTACTATCTGCTCTGTTCTTTGCCCCTCTGCTTTCTTCCTTCCTTATATTCTATTCTATACACAAAAATACAGATGCATGAAAGAGGTAAGAGAGCTAATAAACAAGCCTGGGGTAGAATACGGTAAAGGAGAACCATTTCAATTTCTTTCCTTCCTTAACTTAATTTCAGTACAGAAGTATGAATAAAATGAAATTGAACTCCATGCTAATTCTCTCAGAAAGGAATATGGTCACAAGGTGCCAATTAATAGCATGTTGACAATGCATATTGCCAGTCAAATACAGTCATTCTTGGTCACATACCTGGAATTGCACAGATATTTTAAAGCCTTGTTTTTTATTTAGCTTTAATACATTGATGTGGAAAATTGACATTTAACTGTCAATGGGAGTCATAGGATTTAGTCATAAGACTTAGTCATAGGACTAAGAGATGAAAGGACTTTTAAAGGGCACCTAGTTCAACCATTTTATTTTACAAGTGAGGAAAACGAAGCCCATGTAGATTAAGCAACAAGGCTCACAGATCATATAGATGATGATGATGATGATAATTAATAATAATAATAATAACAGAGCCAGATTTGAACAAAAATTGTCTGATCTCATATCCAATACTCTCTTTGTTTTATCTCAGCACAGATGTTACACACACACACACACAAAGATGCTAGCCAAGAGTGCACAACTTATTTGATACTTTCACAAACAAAGTTTATAGGGTAATTTTTTAAAAAATAATATCATTTTCCTTCATTATTTTACTATAAAAAGAGAGATTTTTAAAAAGTTCTATTAATAAGAATGATGATAGCAACTTTATCCATTTATGGGAAGCAGAACAAATACTTTCCAACTTATTGGCAAATAACTGTATGTATGGATAGTATGGATATCAAGAGTACATATCCAAAAAAATGACAAAATGCAATTCACCTTCCACGTATTTTTATGGAGAGAACGCTTTGCCATTTTACCTATGAAATCTTATTACTTTGCTAATTGATCGTACACATTAAAAGGTCGCTAATAGAAAGCTTCCACATTCACATAATATATAATCATCCTCCTCATCCATTTTCCATTATTCTCTGTCGCCTCATGCTCACCTGCAGTCTTTAATCCCCCCCTTATTTCCTTGTGAGGTTTGTTTTGTTTCTCCCCCTCTATTTGGATTATGAAGAAGTGATTTTAAAAGGGAAGACAGAGAAGAGGAAGAGTTAACTCTTTATAGCTCATTTCTTCGGTTATTCTTTCCACAGAAACTAGAAAAGGTTGTGATTTGGTTAAAATGTTGTTGAATATGTCTGTGAAAGTCTGTTCACTTATCTAATAACGTAAAGGCTCTTTCATTGCCTTATAAGGGGCTCAGGCTGAACTCCGACCCCACCCTAGTTTTTTTTTTAATTTTTTTTAATTTATTTTTGACATGTTTGGTTTTCAGCATTGATTTTCACAGGTGTTTGAATTACAAATTTTCTCCCCATTTCCTCCTCCCCCCCACTCCAAGATGGCGTACACTCTGGTTGCC
>CM053625.1:190767588-190784197 GCA_028646595.1 Phalanger gymnotis
CTACAAGAAAGGAAGGGAAAAGGGGATGGGAGGGGAGTGTGGTGACAGAAGGGAGGGCAGACTGGGGAACAGGGCAACCAGAATATATGCCATCTTGGAGTGGGGGTAAGGGTAGAAATGGGGAGAAAATTTGTAATTCCAACTCCTGTGAAATCAATGCTGAAAACTAAATATATTAAATAAAATTTATTTTAAAAAAGTAGCAAAAAGAAAAATTTAGACTTAATGACAGACAAAAACAAAAAAACCTTCCTAATACTTGAGAGCTGTCCAGAAGTGGAATGGACTGCCTCAGTGGGTCTTCAATGAAGAACTGAATAGCCACTTGTTGAGTATAATGTGAAAGGATTGATTGGATGGATATAGGTTGAACTAAATGGAGTTTCCTTCCTATTCTGAGATTTCATGACATATATCTAATCTATTACTATAGATAATGAACATGTTTTAACAATTGAGAGCTACTCAACAGCTTTGCCTAAAATCAATAAGTTGGTACTAAATACTTGCCCAAAGCTCCTAGTTCACGAAGGTGGTTGGTCTAACAATGGCATGTGTTAAGGTGTGGATGTGAATGTTTCTATGGAAAGCACACAACACCCCAACCACTTAGCACAACATCCCGGTGAATCATATTTTCTTTGTTCATATCAATCCTTCCTCTATGGACTCTTTCTCATTGACCTTTACATTTCATCTAATAATTTAAGCCTCTATTTCTGAAACTATCACTAATTTATTCATTTTTAAATTTTACTCATTGATTCATTCATTTGGTTACTTATTTATCTATTCATTAATTCATTTGTTCATTTATTTTTACTGTTTAAGTAGTGTTGAAGGGATAAAAAAGACTTGTTCATTTAAAATAGAAAGGGAATCTAAGGAATGTGTGTGGAAATCAGGGGTCTTATAGAAAAACCTCATGGGCAAGAGGGAGATGAGGCTGGCATATGAAAGAGAACGCATAAGGAAGTTATTGAAAGGAGTCTGTTAATGTTGATCACTTATGATTTGAAAGAATAGAGCAGATCTGAGGCATAATTACAAAGCTGACAAAAGCTTTCTTTGGTGGCCTTGACATCTTTTTCTATTTGAGGTCCCACAGCCTTGAATACTCTGAGACCCCCATTATGGAACCTCCCACTTTGAGTAGTACCTTAGGCTCTAAAATAATCCTCTCTCTTTGTACTCCCCAAACTTCCATTTCCCCAATGTCTTCAGGGAGACAGTGTTGTGTAAGGGAAAGACTATTAGGTTTAGAGTTGAGGCATGGGTTTGAGTACCATCACCCACATTTTCCGGCTTGGTAGTCTCAGGAGAATAACTTTCTGCCATGAGGCCTTGCTTCCTTAATTGAAAGGATAGAAAAAGGAAGTGTAGTATCATGGAAATAGTACTTATTTCAAATTAGAAGACTGAGATTCTAACCCAGAATGGCTATTATCAGCTTGAAGAAATCTCCTCTTAGCCCCCATTGGCCTTGTTTTCCTTTGTACAGCTATGTTTCGTGAGTATATGATTAGGTGATCTCTAAACTCTTCCAGTTCCAACAGTTTTTGATTTTATCAAGCTATATCTGATGAAAGTATCGGATAAACAAATTACTACCAAAGTAATAATAAACTATGTGGTATTAGATTTATTTTTTCTTTTAATTCGATGCTTAGAATAACCTTATGAAATGCTGAGGATAGGTACTATTATCCCATTTCACAAACAAGAAAACTGAGGATCAGAGCAGTTAAGTAATTTGCCCTGAGTTACACAGCTACAAAGTGACCTAGGCAGGAGTAAAATAAAGATCTTCACTATCTAACTTTCCCATTTAACAAGGCAGCATAGTAGATTGGAAAAACACTGAATTTGGAACTGGTGGGCCCCAGGTATACCTAAAAGAAAAAGATCTGTAGTTATTACTCAGAGAGATAGTTATTCCTTTCCAGGCTACACTCCTGAGTCTCCAGAAAGCTCCTCATTCTGGAAATTCACTTCACTCTTAGACTTCTCCTACTTGAACTACTTTCTACCGCTGCTGGCCCTTGCTTTAATTGGAAAGGTCTTACTAGAACCTCCATTTTAAAGAAAACAACAAGGTCACCCATATGTTCATTCGTCTCCAGGATGCAGTCCTACTTCTCCTGACTCTCCTGACATTCTTAGCACCATGACCTTATACAGGTACCTTCCTCCCCCTTCCACCTAACCCCCCAATTTGATTTCCAGTTTTCCTTTATTTAAGATTTATCTGCTGCTCAGCTATTAGCAGAAAGAAATCTCTATCAAATGTCCAACCAGCTGTAACCACTCATCACTATTCTACATCATGTTTGAGGTATACTTCTGAAAGTTACCATTTATTACCTCTTTCTGACCAGTAAGTATAAGTGTTATCAGAACATAAGCTCCTTAGGGGAGGGAAAAGTTTTACTTTTGCCTTTATATTTCCAGCACTTAATATAAATGTCCAATATATAGGAAGCATTTAATAAATGGTTGTTGATTGATTAATTTATTGATTTCTCATCATCATCATTGCCTGGAACATGAGAAGCAGCAATCTCAAAGGACCCAACTCTATCATCTTTGGGAAGAGTATTGAAGCTGTTATTTATAGCTCCAGTGATTAAGTCATTCTTTTCTTTCTTCATGTCACATTTTGTCTTTCCTCTAGCTTATTGAAAAAGATATGGATTCCTCTCTGCCTTTTTGGATTCTGTTCTTCCTGTTCTCTTCAAGCATTTCTGTTATTTCAAGGAATACTTTCTTCTGGATAAGCAGGAGAGAAGAGAAGCATGCCTTCTTTCTTTCTTTCTTTTATAATATGGAGACAAATATAAATTTTGCATGCATATTATTTGGCACTGGAAAAAAAGCCTAATGCAATTCTGAAGGTCATTGGGACATTCTACTTGACCTCCATAATTGATGAAGCTGAGATCCTCAAGTCCCTATGCTTCTTGTCACCAAATAAATGATTGCATCTGTTCACTCTGAAACTTCATTCTGATGAGGGAACAAATCAGCTGTCTGAAATAACATTTTGTTCTATGAAGGTACTTGCAAACTGATTGGAAAAACAGACAAGAAAATAGAAATTTTTAAAGAAAAAAAATCTATAAATATTCAAGGAATAGTCATAGAATGAGTTAGAGCTAGAGGGAGCCTTATATATCAATGAATCCACTCCCTTCATTTTGAAGAGAAGGAAACTGAGGTACAAAAACAGGGGAAGGAGAGAAGTTTCTGGGTAAGATTTTTTTTTTGCTTGTTTGTTTTAAACATCTGTGAGTTCAGTGTAGTACAACAGAAAGATCACTAGTCTTTTAGTCGAAAGATTCTTTGAGTCCAATTCCTGATTTTGCTACTATGTGACTTTGCCATTATGTGTCTAGCTATGTGAACTTGGGCACTTTGCCTCAGTTAACCAACTGGAAAATGAGAAGGTTGAGCTAGTTTATTTTCTAGGTTCCATTAAGTTCTACTATTATCTGTTTTGCCTGACGTTTTTCGGATCCCTCTCAAATTCTCTTCTGATATTTTTGATATATACTTCCCTAATGAAATTAACAGCCTTCAGGTATTATCCACCAAAATATGTCCTGAAGACATCCAACTTCCAAAATTTAAATGGTCAAGGGATTAAGGGATCAGAATGACCATGGAAATTATGTAGTCTAACATTTTAACATTATGGATGAGGACATCGAGGTCCAGAGAAGGAGAGGGATTTACCAAAGGTCTTACAATTTGGAAAAAAAAAATAGTGGATATAGTAATGGAACCCAATTCATCTGACTCAAAATCCAGGCAATGTGTTATGAGTCTTAACTGAGATAATGAATGTAAAGCTCTTTGCAAACCTTAAATCACTATAGAAATGCCATTATTTTTATTGTTATTATTATTATTATTACTATTACCATTATTATTATTATTATTATTTATTAGCTTACAGTCATCAGACACCCAGGATAATGATGACTTCATTCCCTGAGCCTTCTATTACATTCTTGATGAACTCAAGCAATGTTTATAGAGCAATACAGCAGTGTGCTATAAATGTTTGACAACTGAGTTTTCCATGAGGAGAAATGTATGTACCCACAATTTTAAGTTTAATTTGCACTATTAATACTTTCTTAAGTCTAAAGAAGGACCAAAACAATAAATCAAGCCTTGACTTGTAGTTTTGGGGACTTCTAAGGTATAAATATTCACAATGAAAATTTAACAATCACTCTAACAAACTACTTATTGAAGGTTCTAGCACACTCTGAATCCAGAGTTCTTTCTACTATAAGCAGCTGCCTCTACCTAGTTACTTGACTCTTTTTTCCCTTGGTTTTCTCCTTACCTCTGATCAGATTTCAGACTCTGTCTTCTTCCATCTTGTCTCTTCCCTGTAGCAATATCTTTTTTAAGATAAAAGTGCTGCAACAATGTATTAGGAAGATACTAAGCCAGATAGGAGTTATAGTATGGTAGAAAGAGACTCACACTGGCAGTAAAGACATATTTGTCTGAACCCTAATTTTTCTTCTAACTCACTAAGTACCTTTGGGCCAGGTCTTTAGGATCATAGGAACATAGATTAAGAATTGGAAGATGTCATAGAGATCATCTAGTCCACCCCTCTTATTTTACCAATAGGGAACCTAAACCTCGGAGAGATGAACCAACCTGCCCAAGGTCATATAGAAAATAATTGGCAAGTAGAAGGTTTAAGCCCATTTTATCACTCCAATCCAGTGTTCTTTTCAGAACATGTCCACACTGCCTCTCCTAATATTCGTAACCTCTGTCCTCCCCTTATTCTCCACCCCCCCCATACCTTAGTTTTCTTCTTAAAATGAAGAGGGTAGATTAATTGATATCTAAGGCTCTTTCCAGCACTAGCTTACCATGAACCTATAAATATTTCCTACATACTTACAGATTTCTTTTTCTCTTCATTTTAAAATTTTGTTTGCTTGTTTGTTTTTCACATAAGCTTACAGGCAATAAGGCAATATATTGCTTCAGATGGTTGATTTGTTCAACTATCAGAATGAAATTTCAAAAACTGTCACATAATCAAAGAAATGTACAAGTTGCATAGTAGGATTACTACAGAGGGAGTGATACCTTTAATCATTTGCTTGATGGGCTGACTAAAAGAAAGTTCTGGAGTTTCTTTGAAAGCAAAATAAGAAAGAAAATGAAAAATCAAATAGAAGAAAAGTTAATAGAGAGCTGAAACAGAAACATATTTTATTTAATTTTTTTCCAATTATATGGAAAAACATTTTTTACATTCACTTTAAAAAATTTAAGTTCTAAATCCTCTCCCTCCCTCATTACAATTTGATATAAGTTATACCTGAGCAACCATGCATAGCATATTTCTATCTTAGTCATGTTGCAAAAGAAAACACAAACAAAAAAACCCACAAGAATAATAAAGAAAAAGAAAGTATGCTCCCATCTGCATTCAGACTCTGTCAGTTCTTTCTCTGGTGATAGCTTTTTTTCATCAGAAGTCCTTCAGAATCTTTGATCATTGTATTACTGTGAATGGCTAAGTCATTCATAGTTGGTCACTGTTAAAATATTGCTGCTACTATATACAACGTTTTCCCGGTTCTGCTTGCTTCACTTTGAATCAGTTCATGTAAGCATCATTTCTTATGGCACAATAGTATTCTATCACAATCATATACCACAACTCATTTAGTCATTCCCCAATTCATGGGCATTCCTTCAATTTCCAATTCTTTGCCACCACAGAAAGAGTTCCTATAAATATTTTGTACATTTAGGTCATTTTCCATTTTTTTTAAATCTCTTTGGGATATAGATCTAGTAAGGGGTTGGGTTAAAGTTTATGCACAATTTTATAGCCATTATGCATCGTTCCAAACTGCTCTCCAGAATGGTTGGATCAGCTCACAACTTTACCAATAGTGCATTAGCATCCCAATTTTCCTACATCCCCTCCAACATTTGTTATTTTTTATTTCTGTCATACTAATAAATCTAATAGGTATGAGGCGGTACCACAGAGTTGTTTTAATTTACATTTCTCTAATAAGTAGTCATTTGGAGAATTTTTAGCACAAACACATTTTGAAGGTTTGGATGATGAAAAGTTTTGTTTTGGTTTTTTCTTTGGTTTGGGCTTTTTTTAGTCTTCTGACCTGTCATTTTATAGGTTGTGCTCTTTACATATGGTAATATAGATCCAAATCATATATACTATCCCTTAATGGAATTAATTCAGATGCATCATTTGGGAAGAAAGTTAGCCCTGTCCATAGAGTGTAAAGATCAGAGTGGCCGGGTATTTGGAGAAGATTAGAACTTAGACCAACAATGAAAACTCTTGCCCTTTCAAGTTCACTGGACACTTGAACCTCTGTTGTCCCTAACAGCAAAGCTCTGAAAGCTGAGGATGGTGCTATTCAACTGTTCCCATTCCTGACAAGAATAAGTGTATTCATTGTGATCTCTTAATAGCAGAGTAAATGTTGAACCAGCCTTTGTGTCCCTTAATTTCTTGACTTGCCAAAATTTTCCAGTTCATTTCATACAAGTAATTGAAGCTATTGAGCCCCGGCTTCCCCTATTTTTTTCCCAGCACTTTGACGCTTTGAACATGAGATCAATCTGTCTTTCTTGACTTCATTGTGGCTACCCTCACAGAAGAGATGAAGGCAATTTGGGAGCTGCAGCTGTCAACCTATTGTTTGAACTCCTGGCCCACGTGGCTCTTGCAGGAATGTATGGAAGCCAGGGCTTCTATTATAGCTAACAGTGTAGCTTCCACCTTGACATCTGGCTGAGTTCCTGCTCAATTTAAAGCAGCTGCAGTCATTCCCCTGTTCTAACGACTTTCCTTATTACCTGACAATCTATCTGAACTATTGACTCATTTCCGACCTGCCAGTTGCCTCAAAAGTTATGGAAATGGTCCTCAAGCTGCAGCTTCAGTGTTGCCTCCCCCAAAATGCTATCTAAGCATCAAGCTGCTATCATTGGCTGGACACAGAGGCCAAGTGACCAGGCAATAATGTTCATATATGCTACAATAAGAGAAAAAGGGGATTGCTGTTGTTTAACTGAAAACCATCCTGGACCCTGGGAGCTAAGGTTAAGAATGCTTGCCATTGAGAGCTGCTCTTAATCCTTGGCACATCTGTGGGAAGCAGCAGAAAAAGAGAAAATGGGTCTCACAGTATTCTTCAGTGCTCTTGCAAGCTTTTCCCAAATGCCCATTGTTTCCCTGGGACCTAGAGTTTTCATTTAGAAAAGAGTTTTAATTGTTTGAGGCAGTAGAAATTTAAAATTAAAGGACATTTGCTGCCTCTGCCATTTAATATCTGTGTGACCTTGAGCAAGTCACTTGACATTTCTATGCCTTAATTTCTCATCTGTAAAATGAAGGGGGCTGTATTAGATAGCCCTGGAGGTCCCTTACAGCTCTAAATCTATGATAACATGAATATTTATAGACTTAGACTTGGAAATCCCACCTATAATATCCCTCGCCAATATTATCTAGCCTCTTCTTAAAGATGTCCTATAATAGGAAGCCCATTACTCCACTTCACTTCTTACCCCTAAGGCAGCACATTCCATTATAGAAGAACTCTATTTGATAGGATTTTTTCCCTTGTGTTATTGGAAACAAGTCACTAAAACACTACAATATCAAAATAATTAAAAATGAGCATCACTTGGAGGGCAATGGAAATGTACATATAATGTGAGCAACATAAAAAAGGAGAATTATAAGTGAACCAGAATAAAAGAACTCATCAAAGAAACATATGAAAAAATTAACTGGTTTTACTTGGTAAGAGTGAGGGATATTTGATGGATAGCCCATGTGCTTGCTTGGTATGCTCCTGATGTCAAGAAAAAGGAAGGAAAATCCTTATTGCTTCGCATGGATTCCCCATGGTGAACTTGTAGGAGGACCTGGACAAGAGTGCTATAGGAAGGACACATATATTGATATTGCCTGCAACAATAAAGTGAATTCCTGTAACAATGAGAACATAGGTCTACTTGAGTATGAGTTAAGTCAAAACCTGCCTCCCTTTGACTTTTATCCATTGTTATACTTAGGCTTTCTGGGGCCAAGCAGAACATGTCTACTCATTCTTTTCTTTGGGAAGAAGTTTTGGTCTACTCTACACTAAGAAAGATCATGGTATAATGAAAAAGGAAAAAAAAAGTACCGACTTTGGAATTAGAAAATCTCAATCACAATCCTAGATTGACTACTTCCTACCCTACTACTTAGGGTAGGTGTTCAGGTCCCAGATTCCTTATTTGTAAAATGAGAGTTTTGATCTATGTTATCTCTGGTCTCTTTTCGTCTTAAATTCTGATCCCATGAAATCTCTTAACTAAAAATGGACTGAGTTTCCTTCAGTATTTTTCTTCTCTCTCTCCCTCTCTCCTTTCTTTTCTTCTTATCTTCCTTCTCTTCATCATTCCTTTCTTTCTTTTTTTTGCTTTCCTTCCTTCCTTTTCTTTCTTCCTTCCTTCCTTCTTTTTTTCTTAATTTCTTTCATATACCATGCACCCAAAACTGTGATGCTAAGAGAATACAGAAGAAGTGTATAGGATGTTCTTTGACTTCAAGGAGCTTAAAACAGAGACTAAATTAACATCCTCAAAATAGTTAAAGAAGAATATATAGCTACTCTGAGTGATCCTGGCTCTCTGCCCTTGTAGGCTTCATGCAGCTAGTAAGTGTAATTCCCACTTTCACAGAATGCTAGAGCCTGAATGGACCTTTTAGGTTAACCAGTTCAATGTCATCATTTTACAGATGGGAACACTGAGGCCCTGGCAGAATAAGTGAATTATCCAATGTCACACAGATAAGATGCTGCAGTTTGCGTGTTGAACCCAGCTTCTGTGTTGACAGAATATTTTCACTCAACTAAATTTAAACCAGAAAGACAAGGCAACCTTTGCCAGTGTATGTGAAATTGGCCCTGGAAAATTCTGCTGATGCATAGCAATCCAGAGCAGGGAGAAAAATGAATGGGGTCAATACAACTTGACAGAACTTCTTTGAGTCCCTCCTGGTCTACTTCTCTGAGCATATATGGCATTGGGTACTGTGGAGGTTCTGGGTCCTGAGAGGATACAGCTAAGAGATAAAACAGTGTTCATGCTGCTCATCTGGGTAACAGAGCTCTGTTTGCTTTGGTATATTACCTTAGATTCTAAAAATTGGTATAACCATCAAGAGAAAGTTTCTGATGATTATTGCCTTCAGGTGTAGTAAGTGGATGCTACATACCTGTTAAACCCTAGCTCAATCAATCAATATTTATTAAGCACCTACTCAGTGCCAGGCATTGTAATAAGCAGTAGGGATACAAAAAGCAGCAAAACACAGTCTGTGTTCTTAAAGGAGTTTGCCATCTAATGGATGAGATAATATTCAAATAAATATATACAAAGCAAGCTATATACAGGATAAATAGGAAATAATTAACACGGGGAGACATTAAGAGGGAATGGAGAAGATTTCTGTAAAAGATGAGTTTTAGTTGAAACTTAAAGGAAGCCAGAGGAGGTCTGTAGTCCAAGCAGAGAAAAGAGCGAGTTCTAGGTGTGGGGGACAGCCATCAAAAATGCCCAGATCTGAGAGATGGATTATCTTGTTCCTGAAACATCTAGGAGGTCAGTGTCACTATACTCAAGAGTAGATTGTAGGGGAAAAGGTGCTAGAAGACTGGAAAGGTAGGAGGGGACTAGGTTATAAAGGACTTTGAATGCCAAATAAAACATTTTATGTCTGCTCCTGGAGGCAATAAAAAGTCATTGAGTTTAACTGAGGGGGGGGGAGAGGAGAAGGGAGCTGCACGTTTAGCGGCTGAAGGGAGGATGGATTGAAGTGGCGAGAAACTTGAGGCAGGCAGATCTATCAGCAGGCTATTGTAGTAGTCCAGGTGCAGGGTGATGAGGGCCTGAACTAGAGTGGTGGTAGTGTCGAAGGAGAGAAAGGGGTGTAATCAAGACATATTGCAAAGGCAAAATTGACAGGCCTTGGCAACAGATTGGATATGGGAGGTGAGATATAGTAAGGAATGCAGGATGACTCTGAGTTTGTGAATCTGAGGGATGGGAGAATTGTGTTGTCTTCTACAGTAATGGAAAAGGAGCAGGTGTGTATGGGGGGGGTGTTTCAGGGGAAAGATAATGAGTTCCATTTTGGACATGTGGACTTTAAGCTATCTAGCAGACATGTAATTCAAGCAGTTGGCAATGTAAGATTGAAGATCAGTAGAGAGTTTGGGACAAGATAGGTAGATTTGAGAATCATCAGTATAGTAGTGGTAATTAAATGTATAGGAGCTGATGAGATTATCAAGTAAAATAATTAGAGAGAGAAAAGGAGAGGGCCTAGGACAGAATCCTGAGGGATACCTATGGTTAGAGCAGGAGATCTTGAAAAGGAATTAGCAAAGGAGACAGAGGAGGAGCAGTCAGAGAGGTAGGGTGAGAACCAGGAAAGAGTGTCTGAAAAACCTAGAGATCATCAAGGAGAAGAACGTGATCAACAGTGTCAAAAGCTGCAGAGAGGTCAAAGAGAATCAGTTTGGGCAAAAGATTATTTGATTTGACAGCTAAGAGACCAATAGTGACTGTGGAGATAGCAGTGTTAGTGGGACGATAAGATCAACAAAAGAAAGGGACTAAGAAGAGATTGGGATGGAAGAAAGTAGATGCAGCCACTGTAGGTGGCTTCTTTGAGTTTAGCCATAAAGGGCAGAAGAGACTTAGGCTGGTAGGATGGAGAAGGATCCAGTGAGTGCTTTTTCAGGATGAGGGAGGCGTGGGCATGTTTGTAGAGAGTAGGGAATAAGCCTGTATACAGAGAGATGGAAAATGAAAGAAAGAGGAGAGATGGCATACAGGGCAATCTGTTAGAGAGATGGGATGGAATGGGATCACTTGACCAAATAGAGGGGTTAGTTTGATAAAGAGTAAAGCTACTTCATCCTCTAAGACAGAGACGAAGGAGGAGACAGTGGCAGAAGATGTCCAAATGATAGGACATGCAGATGAATGGAAAAGAAGGAGATCACAGTGAATGGCCTCTTTTTTTTTTGCATGTGTAAAATATGAGGCAAGGTTCTCAACTGAGTGTGCAAGGCATGGAAGATATGAAAAAGGATCAAAATGGTTTGGAAGAGCCATTTTGGAGAGTAGGTGAGTGTGATGATAATGAAGGGATAGCAGGAAAACCTAGCAGCATTTGGGGCTCAGGGGAGGTTGCATAACATAAATCTGAAGTGAGCCCAGTCAGAATGGTCACATGATTTTCTCCATCTGAGATAAATTTGCTTGGCAAAGGCAAAGAGTGAAGCAAATTGTCTTATTGATAGAAAAATACACAATAGCAGAAAATGATAAAAGTTTGAGAGGACCTTTGAGGCTTTCTAGTCCAAACCCCTTATTATACAGGTGATGAATCTGAAGGGCATTTGACTTACCTCAAGCTACATAGATAATAAGTGATGGAACTCGGATTCAAACACAAGTTCTCAGACTGAAAGAGTCAAATAACTTCAGAATTGGAAGAAACCTCAGAATCCTTCTGGCTCAACACTTCTGAGCAAGAATCACCTCTGCAGTCTGTAGTCTGCCCAGTGAAGGATAATTCAGCTTTCTCTAGAAGACTATTGGTAAAGCAAAATCCACAACCTACCGAGGAACCCTATTCAATGTCAAGGAAGCTAAAATTGTTAGGAAGTTTTTGCATGTATTTAATCTAACTCTTACACCTACTAGAAATGTCCATCCTTTATTTCAGGTTCTATCTCCTGCTGGTTCCATGCAGAACAACAAATACTCTCTGTATACAAGGTTGTCTGTATCCTCTTGGAGACAGATATGATACACCCCACCCCCAAGTCTCCTTTTCTCTAGGCAAATCATCCCCAACTCCTTCACACAATCTTTGTGTTGTGATCCAGAAGCCTTGTGATATGTGCTAGGGATATAAAGAAATGCAAAAAATAAAATAAAATAAAACATGGTGCCTGCCCTCAGGAATCTCCCTTTCTAATGAAGGAGACAATATGTAAGTAAGTGTGTACATACGAAATACATACATTGTAAAGGTAAGGAAATTTCAGAGGCAAGACATGAGAAGCAAGGGGGCAGATTGGGAGACTGAGGAAGTGTCCTATCAAAAAGTGGGATCTGAGCTAAGCCTTGAATGAAACCCAGGAACTCAAGAGACAGTGGTGAGGAGGGAAAACACAAGAGATGACCAATAGATAGGCAATTTGGAGATGGAGCATCTCGTGAGAACACTAGCAAGACTAGCAAGTAGATTAATATAACTGAATCATAAAGTATATAGAGGAGGGTAAAATTTAACAAGACTAGAGAGTTAGGGAGGGGGCAGGTTATGATGGGTTTTAAATGTCAAATAGGTTTTATATTTGATTCTGGAGGTAATAAGGAGTCATCAGGGGTGGAGAGTGGAGTGACATAGATTTGTGTTTCAATAAAATTATCTTGGCATTTGAATGTAAAGACAGGTTGGTTTGGGGAGAGACTTGAGGCAGGAAGAGCATCCAAAAGGTTATGTCAACACAAATTTGAGTTGATAAGGATCTGAACCAGGGTAGGGGCTAATTGGGGAGGAAGGAACAGAGGACATGTAAGAGAAATATTGTAAAGGTTGGAACAAGACAACAGATTGGATATGTGGAGTGAGTTGGCTTTTCTTATTATCTTTAAATTTGATAAGCATGGCATTCATGCTTTTATTCAAACCATTGATAAAACTTAAGTAGGGTCGGGAATAGATCTCTGAAGCATTCCACTAGAGACATCTTTCCAAGTCAACACTGAACTATTACTGACAACTCTTTGGGTCTGGTTATTTTACCAGTTTTAAGTCCAGTCCAACTATACTATTCTCTAGCCTATACCTCCACCTTGTTCACAGTTATATTATGAGGGCCTTTATTGAATGCTTTCTGAAATCTAGGTAAAGTATTTATGTAGAATTCCTCTGATCTATCTGATTCTAATAAGTGCGTCAAAAAAAGGAGAGGAAGTTAGTTGCACATGACCTATTCTTTATGAAATCATGCTGTCTCTTTGTGATCATCACTTCCAGTTCACAAGGCATACCTTTTTAGAACATTCTTAAAGTAGTTTTAAACAGTTTAAACAGGTTTAAACTATATCACAGGCCTGCCTCTAATGCCAGCACACTCTTAGCTCAAGCTCAATTCTGTAAGGAAATGAGACATTCTCAAATCACAACTAAAGGACATTTGCTTTGGTCTAACATGGCAAGAATAAAAAGCAACAGTATAAAAAGTGTACAGTGACTCTCAGCTTCTTTGGTCCCATCCCCTGCCCCATATGGAAATATATGTCATGGTAACATTCCTTATACAGGTGGCAGAAATTCCCCTAGTCCAAGAGGCCTTGATTCCATGTGGCTAGGATTTTTATCCCCTCAGACCAACAGGCTTTTGTATTCATCCTCCATTATTTGTCCTTACTTCTATTTTTTTGATCTTAACTTTTAAAAATCTAACTCTTCCTTTGTTTTTCATTAGAATTATTTCTCTTTGTGTCTTTAGATCTTCATACCTTAAAGCTTACTACTTTTCCTGGAGTGACTTTCCTTTTAGAATGTTAGTACAATTGATTCTCCCTAGCCTTCCTCTGGAACCTTTCAAAATGCAATTCTCCCTAAATGTAGGATGAATATAAAATTACACCTGTGTTTTCTTTCCTTATCTGTCATGAATTCTATCATAGAATGGCCACTTGAGTCCAAGATTTCCATCATTTCTCTTCAGTTAACTAGTTCCTCCTTTTTGGACAGAATGCGAGTCAGGGGAGCAGCTCTCTTCATCACTTCCTCCATCTTTTGGGGGATAAAATTACATTTAATGAAAGCAAAAACATAATTAACTTCTCTGGTTTTGGCAGAGAGAGAGCTCCCACAGCCCTCTAAATAATCCTGCTTTATTAGGGTTCTGTGCAAGATTTGGGTTCTATTTTTTGATCTCTTTATCTATTGTCTCTTTCTGTTCAAGTAATATTAATTGTCATTCCATACTGATATTCCCTCTGTTTTTCTGTCTGTTGACATTTGCCCAAATGTTCTTATCCCAACAACTCTGATGACTGGATTTCCTGATATTTTAAATACGTACCTTTTCCTTTTCAATTTGAAGTTCATTTGAATAGACTTCCATGACTACAAATACATTTTTGAATAACTTTTAGAGTGCCAACATGAAGATTGAAAAAAATACTATAATTTTTGAACATGATAAATCAACTTTTTTGCATGACTATTAACATCTATTATAGGGATTTGTTTGTTTTGTTTTTCATTGTGTGTGTGGGGGGGAGTAGTATGTACAGTGAGAGGGAAAGAAAATAAATATGTATTCATTAAAAAAATTAGTCTATATCCCATATCTGTCCAAGAGCCAATTATTCCTACTTTTTAAACTGCCATCCAGAAATCTAAATTCCATTATTTTCAATCAACTTTTTTTTAAATCCACTTATGTCTTTTGAAGGCCTTTGCATTCCATCACCAGCAATGTTGAAAATGGCACCTCTTTTCCTAAGTTCTTCAATTTCCTGCCTAGAACTTCATAACTCTTTGCAATAAATTCAGAATGACTTCTGGAAATATTATGTCTTTCTTTGTTAATAATGAAATAGGAACAGTAGTCATTATGGGTAGCTAGGTGGCACAGTAAATACAGTTCTGGGCCTGCAGTAAGGAAGACCTGAGTTCAAATCCAGTCTCAGACACTTACTAGCTATGTGACCCTAGGCAAGTCACTTAACCCTGTTTGCCTCAGTTATGTCATCTGCAAAATAGTCTAGAGAAGGAAATGGCAAGCCACTCCAGTATCCTTGCCAAGAAAACCCTAAACAGGGTTAAAAAGAGTTGGGCATAACTGAAGCAACTGAATAACAAACAACAGTCATTAGGTTTAACAAGTCATGTGAATTCTCTATTAGGTCATGTATATTTCCTTTCAGAAAACTAAAATAACATTTGTCTATTGTAAATGTCTGGTAAAAATAATTTAAATAACTTAAAATTTTATTTTATTATGATATGAGTGGAAATGCAAGGTTTATCCTGGATTAATAAAAACATTTTATCAATTGTGATAATATTTGCAAAGTAATTAGCACAGTGCCTGACATACAGCAGTGACTTAATAGATGTTTATTCCCTTCTCTTGTCCTTCCCTTCTCTCCCTAAATGTTATTTTATGTCTACCATCTCAATAGTAGAGAGTGTTTTATAAAGGACTGCAGAGTAAGGACAAGAGAAATTCCTAAGAAGAATGGGACATACTAGTAAATGATTCAAAAGATCATTGAGAATTGAGCAAATTTATTGTTAAATTCTTTTCTAAATTTTTTTTCACTTGACAATCATTTATTTTCCCTCACTCCCACTCCTTCTCCCCCAAATTGAAGGAGAGCAGAATCTGAAACAAATATTCAAGTGAAGGAAAGTAAATTCCAATATTGGGCATGTCCAAATGTATACCTCACTCTGTATTTTGAATCTATCACCTCATTGTCAAAAGGAGTAATATGGTACATCTTCAGTCTTTTAAAATCATATGTCAGTGCATTGATCAGCGATCTCAAATCTTTTCAAAGTTGTTTTCTTTATAACGTTATTGAATAAATTGCTTTGATTCTGCTTACTTCATTTTACATGAGTTCATTAGTTCCTAGTTTGCTTTGAAAACATTCACTTTTGATTATTTACGATGCAATAATATTATAAAGTTTAGTTAAGTTATTTTCCAGAATGGCTAACTAGTTCCACCAGTATAGTGTATTAATATGCCCATCTTCCCACCAACAGTTGTCATTCTCCCTTTTTATAATATTTATAATATAATAATTTTATTATAATAATAATATAATTTTTATGTGTATGAGGTAGAACCTCAAAGTTGCTTAGTTTTGCATTTCTCTAATTATTAGTAATTTGGAGAATTTTTTTTCTGTAGCTATGGATAGACTAAAATTCTTCCATTGAGAACTGCCTATTCATATCTTTTGACTACTTATGAATTGGGATATGACTCTATTTGAATCAATTTCTTTTGTAATATTGAACATATCAGATTAATCTTTAAAAGTTCTATAAAGCTTCTTGTTTTCACTTGTCTATTTCCCTACTAGTGTATGTTGTTAAGCAAAATTGTCTCATTAGCATGGCTTTTGTTTCTTTTGAGTGGAAGTACTTTCAGCTGTTAAGTGCTAAGTCCCAGGCCCAGGGCCCTGTCAGGTGTGAAACCTGTGTGGGTGTGGATTGGTGACTTAGGAGGGGCCATCTCGGGAACCAATGGTCTCTGGTCATTGAGGCGGGGCTTGAGAACGCTGGAAGCTCGGCTGCGAGGAGGGGTGAGCCGGGAGACAACTTCGGTGGTGGCGGCGGCGGCAGCGGCGGCGGCGGAAGGTGTGGAAGCCAGAAGCTGCGGAAGCCAGAAGCTGCGGAGGCAGGAAGCTGCGGAAGTGGGGCTTACCCGAGTGCGAGCAGGAACCGTGAGGCCAGTGAACG